>OZ004708.1:170562153-171162153 GCA_963924515.1 Vespertilio murinus
GCATTTCCTTTACTAAAACTTCAACTCACTATATTTGACATCAATTGGTGATTCTTATATTAGAAAATTATTTGCAAATGGTATTGTCAAATTGTGATATTATAATTCCACTGGAGAACCTGTGCAGGAAATGCGTGCACTGATAGGGTCCCTAGCGGGTGCCAACTGCCAGCCAGGTACTCCCTCCTTTCCCTCAGCTGCTTCCTGCCCCTGCCACTGCCACCTGTTGGGGCCTCCCTCCCTTTCCCATTGCTTACTGCTACTGCTGCAGGCCACGTCTCCCCTCCCTTCCCCTGGTGGCCTTGTGCCCGGGTCGAACTCTTGGACAAACAGTCTGTCCAGGGGACAATTTGCATACTATGCTTTTATTATATAGGATTATTTTTCTAGATTTATTATTTGTATTCTCTTTAAAGAAGAAAATTACTCTTTTTCACACTCATTACCGTATTTGCCGGCATATAAGACGATTTTTTGGCCCTGAAAAATACGTATTTGCCGGCGTATAAGACGACTGGGCGTATAAGATGACCCCCTAACATTTCTGCTAAAAATACAGAGTTTGTTATATACTCGCCGTATAAGACTACCCCCCACTTGGAGGCATATTTTTCAGGGCCAAAAAATCGTCTTATACGCTGGCAAATACGGTAGTTTTTTTATTTATTTACTAGAAGCCTGGTGCATGAAATTTGTGTAAGATAGGCCTTCCTGCCAAAACCAGTTTGGTTCAGTGGATAGAGCTTCGGCCTGCGGACTGAAAGGTCCCAGGTTGCATTCCGGTTAAGGGCATGTACCTTGGTTGCCGCATATCCCCAGTAGGAGTGTATAGGAGGCTGCTGATCAAAGTCTCTCTCTCATCCATGTTTCAAACTCTCTATCCCTCTACCTTCCTCTCCGTAAAAAAATCAATAAAAAATATATTTTTAAAAAAAAAGATAGGCCTTCCTTCCCCTGGCTGCTGGCACTGGTTTCCCTCTGGCACCCAGGATCAGGGACCTTTGCAGTTGGACATCCTTAGCGCTGCCTAGGAGGCAGGAGAGGCTCCTACCACCATTGCTCTCACAGCCATCAGCCTTGCTTGTGGCTGTTGAGTTCCTCCTGTGGAAGCACACTGACCACCAGGGGGCAGCTCCTGTGTTGAGTGTCTGACCCCTGGTGGTTATTGCATTTCATAGCTACTGGTCTTTCTGCTTTTAGGGTTAATTTGTATATTGTTATTATGGATTCATAGATTCTTATTCTCTAAGTTATAATCATTAAACATTTATTATTCATTTTGAAACTTTATTTGTGTTTATTGCCTACAAGTTTTCTAAATGATCTCAAACAAGCCAACTGGGAAATATATAAACAAGAAAGTAGAAACTGAGAAGCTAAAGGAATGGTTAACTACAAGGGGATGTGTACATAGTGCCCTAGAGAGAGAGGGACTCCCTTTTCTTCGATGTTTACTTATTTGCTGAGTCTTCGGATACATGATGAGTTATTTCAGATCTTGACTCACCACTGTTGATGACACACTAAGTACAGCTTAAAACTTTGTTGGCGGGTTTGTGTGTGTGTGTTTTTTATTGTGAGAGTATGTAGTCAAAATTCTGGTTTTAGGAATTATTTAGGGTACTTATTTCATCTTCCTCTTTGATGTAATTACAGACTATAATAGAATTATAATTAGGTTCACTTATTTTATTCGATTTTGCTTAATTCACAACTCTTCCATTTATTGTTAGTAGAAAAGACAACATAGTCAAAATGACACAAATAATTCTAACCCTTCCCCTCTGAAAGCTACCAGTCTGCTCTAGATTGAAATGCCATTTATTGACATTGTTTAATAAAACCATACAGATGTCAATTGTACAGATAAAAAAATCTGAATACTGCACTGTGTACTTACCACCCAAAGTTATCTCTCTTTCCGTCTCCTTTGATCCTCCCCTTGTTCACTTCCACCTCCTCCTCAAAACCGCTTTTACTCTGGCATTCACCATACTGTTTACCATGTCTATATGTGATTGTATTTTTTTCTTGCTTTATTCTTTCAACATTCTTTAGCTCAGCTCTCCTTAACACCTGCCCTCTGACAGCTGTCAGTCTACTCTATATATCTATGCTTGTGTTTCTATTTTGTTTTTGCACTATTGGCCATTACAATACACAAATTGTAAGATCATATGGTATTTGTCTCTGTTTAGCCTTTTTCACTTAGCATAATAATTTCCAGGTCCATCTATGCTGTTTCAAAAGGAGATTTTCCTTTTTACAGCCAAGTAGTAGTCCATTGTGTAAATGTACCATGTTTCTTTTTTTATTTTTTTATTCGCTGATCCACTGATGGGCACTTAGGCTGTTTCCAAATCTTAACTACTTCCTATATTTCTTTAAGTTTAAATGGGCATATAAGTGAATATTTTACTTCCCCTTCATTTGTACATGACATTTAGCATTCTATAAATGCTCTTTTAACCATTTCTTTTTAAATTAAACAATATATCTCATTTTCCATATTAATTCATAAATATCTCTGTTCTTATTTTTTCCAATTGCAAAATACTAAATTTCATTGATGTTCTATAGAGTTTTCTTTACTGGTCCTAGTATGAAATGTTGGAGTTGAGTATCCTAAATGCCAACCAATTATATACTTCCAATGGCTAATTGAAAAATTTTATGTTTTGTATCTTAAACTATAATTAAAAATTAAAGAGTAGGTAAGAAATAATCTCTATACTGGTATGGCACAAAAAATAATAACAACAATATAATAATAACTGCAGGCCTGGTGCACAAAATTTGTGCACTGGGGGAGAGGGGTGTCCCTCAGCCCAGCCTGTACTTTCTGTAATATGGGACCCCTTGAGGGATGTCTGACTGCATGTTTAGGTCAGATCCTGGTCAGATTGGGCCTAATCGGGCAATCGGACATCCCTCACACAATCTAGAACTGCTGGCTACCAACTGCTCGCCTACCTGCCTTCCTGATTGCCCCTAACCACTTCTGACTGCCAGCCTAATTGCCCCTTAAACACACCCCTGCCAGACTGCTTGCCACTAATTACCCTCTCCTGCAGGCCTGGTCACTCCTAACTGCCATCCCTTGCAGGCTTGGTTGCCTCCAACTTCTCTCCTCTGCCGGCCTGGTCACCCTTAAGTGCCCTCCCCTGCAGACTTAATCACCCCCAAATACCTTCCCTTGTAGGCCTGGTCCCTCCCAATGGCCCTCCTCTGCTGACCATCTTTTTGTGGCCATCTTATGTCCACATGGGGGCAGTTATCTTTCACCACATGGGGGCAGCCAACTTGTGTGTCGGAGTGATGGTCAGTTTGTATATTATTCTTTTAATAGATAGGATTAGATAGGATAGAGGCCTGGTGCATGGATGCGGGCCAACTGGTTTGCCCTGAAGGGTGTCCCAGATCAGGGTAGGGGTCCCTTTGGGGTGTGGAATGGCCTGAATGAGGAGCCTGTGGTGGTTTGCAGGCTGGCCACAGCCCCCAGCACCCAAGCGGAGGACCTGGTATCTGGAATTATTTTATCTTCTTTAATTGAAACTTTGCAGCCTTGAATGGAGCCAAGTCTTCTGCTTGATCCGTGTCTGCAGCGATTTTGTTGGGACTTATTTATCTTCTATAATTCAAACTTTATAGCCTGGAGTGGAGGCCTGGGCCAGCCAGGGCAGGTGGAAAGCTTGGATTCCTCAATTGCCAGGGAAACCCATGTCTCCCTCTTGCTTTCTTCATTGTCACAGCCATCTTGGTTGGATTTATTTGCATATTTGCTCCTGATTGGCTGGTGGGTGGGGTAAGTTTTTTTCTTATTGTCATTTGTTTTTTATTTATTCATTTTTATCATTTACTCTGGGTAATAATCCATTACCACTATTACTCACTTTGAAACATTGAGTGTGTGTACTCTTAGGATCTAGTTCAAGACTGAGACAGAGAGAATGATGAAATACCCTGGCCAGTGTTGCTAAGTATTTACAGCTTCAGCCTGCATACTGAATAGTTGTGGGTTCAATTCCAGGTCATGGTCATCTTTATTACCTATACTACACTAGTATCTACATCTGTATCTGTATTTATATCTGTAGTAGGGGCCCAGTGTATGAAGATTCGTGCACTGGGGTGAGTTCCTCAGTTCGACCTAACCCTCTCCAATCTTTTAGCCGTTAGGGGAGCCCTCTCCAATCTGAGAGTATCTGTCTGTCTTTGCAATCATGTGAGCGAATTGTCTGAGACCCCAACCCTGTTTGGTTTGTTGCTCATAGAATAATAGAGGTTTTTTTTGTTTTCTTCATTGGTGGAGATTTCCTAAACATTTTAGGATATCTTGCCTTTAATTTTTACTAGACATTCTGATTTTACTTAAGTCTCTCAACATTGCTTTTCCTCCATCCCCCACCGCAACATTAACTTTCTCTAGCCTTACTTTGTTCTAGGGTCTAGGACAGTGGCCAGGAAACTGCAGCTCGCAAGCCACAAGTGGTTCTTTGGTCTCTTGAGTGTTGGTCTTTTATAAAATACCATGGCCTGGGAAACTCTATTTTGAAGAAGTGGCATTAGAAGAAGTTCAAGTTTAAAAAATTTGGCTACAAAAAGAAATTTCAATTGTTGTAATATTGATATTTGGTCTGTTGACTAATAAGTTTTCCAACCACTGGTCTAGGAGAAACATCTACGATTCCCAGCATTCCTGGTGCTACTCTTGCTCTGGCCTTACAGTTCTGGTCCTGGGGCTACCACCAGAATTACTATTTCCAGAATTTTTGGTGCTCCTAGAACTCCTTTGTACTCTGTCTCCTTCCTATGTCCTCCCACTCTGACAAGTCTTCCAAGTCTCCAGCTCTCTCTCTCTCTCTGCTCTCCATCACGTGGCTTGGGGAGCCAAGTTCCCCTAGCCACTCCACTCTCTACAGGCTCTCCTGCTCTGCTCTACACCCAGAGCCTGTAAGGTTAATTTACATCGTCAGTCCTGATTGGCTGGCTGGTAGACATAGTGGAGGTACAGTCAATGTACATGTTTCTCTTTTATTGTATAGGATATGTATGTATACTCCTATGAGAAGTTAATGAGGTGTTAAGGTAGGATCCTTTACTAAAAGCATTTTCTTAATTATAAACAAAGTGGTATGATCTTAAATGCATTTTTGAAAAGTCTCTATATGTTTAACAGCCTTGCTTTATAGCACATAACAATTTTCATATGCAATTACTCATTATGGCTGATTGCCGTCTCCCAATGTGAGATAATTGATTGTGCAGTGGGAAGAGATGTGCACAATCAGCTTGAAGCCAACTAAATCAGAAAAAAGGAATTAGTTCAAAAATAAATAAATTAATATATGAAGTTCACTAGAAGCAGAATATGATGAGAAATAAGTGAGTCTTGAATAACATAAAATAAAAAATACATAAGCAAAAAATGACATATAGCAAATCCACAAATTATAAATGAGCAACATGTTCTGCACTGGATTTTGCATGTGTCTCATAAGAGATGGTGAACAAATAAAAAACATCAATTAAGAAAAATGAATTTTTAACAATCTCAGTAGCAAACATGAACTATTTGACATATTAATAATACTTGTACCAGACAACAAAATGCATGTTCTATTAAAGTTATATGGAGATGTTGGTCATACAGATAATTTTAGGTCTATCACATGGTGCTCCTGACTGCAACAAGAAGATTTAGTGATTGCTGCTGAAAGAACGTAACCCTATTGACACACATGTCTTAGGCCTCTTTTATATCTCTGTTCCTCAGGCTGTAGATGAAGGGGTTCAGCATGGGGGTAACTACCGTATACATGACCGTAGCAATTATATCTTTGGAACCCCATGATGAGGAGGAAAAGTAAACACCTGCAGCGGTCCCATAATATAGAAACACCACAAAGAGATGGGAGCCACAGGTAGACAAGGCTTTAAAGAGTCTCTTAGTGGAGGGCACCCTCAGGATGATGCTCGCTATACGGATATAGGAGCCCAAAATTACACCAAAAGGCAGGAAAAAAATTATTCCTCCCTCAGTGAATAGGACCAGCTCATTGAGGGAGGTGTCTGAGCAGCTCAGCTTCAAGAGTGCAGCGAGGTCACAAAAGAAATGGGTGATTATATTATCAGCACCAAAGGATAGTCGGACCAAAAGGACAGTGTGCAGCAAATCATGGGCGCAGGAGAGAATCCAGGAGCCAGCCACAAGCAACACACACAGCCCCTCCCTCATGATGGTTGTGTAGTGCAGGGGATGACAGATGGCCACGTACCTGTCATATGCCATCACAGCCAGAAGAAAGTTGTCAAGACCAACAAAAAGTATGAAGAAATACAATTGAGAAATGCATGCCACATAGGAGATGGATTGTTGCCCAGTCTGCATGTTCATGAGCATATTTGGGACAACAGCAGAGGAAAGAGAAATGTCAGAGAAGGCCAAGTGGCTGAGGAAGAAGTACATGGGCGTGTGCAGGCGGGAGTCCAGCCTGATGAGCAGGATGATGAGCAGGTTGCCCAGCACCGTGGTCAGGTACATGCCCAGGAACAGGGTGAAGAACACGCCCTGCTGCCCTGGCTGGATGGGGAGCCCCAGGAGGAGAAACTGGGACACGCTGCTCTGGTTCTCAGGCCTCATGCTGCTCGTCTGTCTGCTGAGGATGAAGAAACTGTCGGAATCTTAGGAGCCGGGATTGGATGGCCAGGACTATCACATCTTATACTGTTATTCTCTAGGAATGTCACCTTAAAATACTTTCATAATAATTCCACCTGTGGATGTAAACAGGACACATTAGCCCCCATGTTGTAGTTAATGAGACATCAGCACCCAGAAGCTGGATGTTGTTCCCTGTTTTAATCAACCATTATGCTGAACATCAAGTCTGTGTCAGGGCCTCTTCTATGGACTGAAATGCAGCAGTACACAAAAAAGGAATGAGCATGGAGGGATAGTTTATACACCAGGCAGAGCCAAACCATAATAATGCACTGTGGCAGGAATAGAAGGTGAGCCCCTGCAACAAACTGGTGTCATTTGTTTCTGACCGAATGTAATGTGAGACTCCAGTGCTGAGTGGGAGTTTGGAATATAATCAATCACACTCCTCCTGTGAACCTGCCGGGTTCCATTAATCCACAGCTAATGTAAATCCAAGGACAGTGTTGAAATGTGTGGCCATTGAAAACCACTTGATGCCAGAATAGATCCAAAACAGAATAGTCTACAAACTACTTTTCATAATCATGTTGAGCTTTTTTTGAACATTTGGGTACTAGGCTACAGACCTTACCTTTTCTTTCCTAACTAAATCCACTCAGCAATCTTACATTCTCTGATTTGTAAACAAAATATTTTTATTGATCTCATGGAAGTTGTTAGGGGTGGGGAGATAGAAACATCAATGATGAGAGAGGATCATTGATTATCTGCCTTCTCCATATGCCCCACCTCCCCCAACTGGGTATCAAGCCCATAAGCCAGGCATGTGCCCTCACAGGGAATTAAAATGTGACCTCATGGTTCATAGGTCAATGCTCAACCAATGAGCCAATGCATCTGGGCACGTTCTCAGAATGTATAACCTCTTCAGAGCTCTACTAAGAATTTGTTTTCTTTTACCTATTTTAGCTTTTAAGAAATAAAAACATAAATAACACAAATTCTGTAGGGAAAGAAGGACACATATACACCCCTGCATATATCTGTATCTAAATATATATGATATGTAATGTTTATAAATGGATATATATGTATTATCATTTTCTCTATATTCAGTATTACCAGGTATTAGCTAATTCTTCAGGTTCCATCTAATATATCTTTGTGATCATTAACCATTACACATGGAAACTTACCTTTTCTTGCTAAAGGGAATCAAGAACAACATAATATTTTAGAGCAGTGAGGACCAAAAGTTGTCAAAAATTCTTGGTCCTCTTCTGAGGTAATTTCTTTTCTTCATATTTATAATCTTTCCAACTGATAATAAATTTTCAAGTACATTAACTTTATTTATACAATAGTAATTTACTGAGAATCTGTGTAAGATTCACAGAAACAAGGAAACTGAGGCCAAAAATTTATGTAACTTGCCCTAGCTGGTTTGGCTCAATGGATAGAGCATTGGTTTGCAAACTGAAGGTCCCTGGGTCAATTCTGATCAAGGCCAGGTACCCTGGTTGCAGACCCCTTCCTTGACTGAGCGCTGATCTGGGTGCATGCTGGAGGCAATCTATTGGTTTGTTTCTCTCATATTGTCATTTCACTCTGTCTTTCCCTCTCTCATTCACTCTCTTCAAATTCAAAGGAAAAAATATCCCACAGTGAGGATTAAAAAGTTTATGTAAATGTCCCAAGCACTCAATGCTATATAGTGGTGATTCTGCCCTATAACTTCACAAAGGATGATACCTTGAGTTTATTTTGCTTTCATGTTTAATAAAGTACAGAAGAGGTTGTAAAATTCTAATCAGTCCACTTGGGTACATGAAAATGAGGACAGATTTGTTTTATAGAATCAAGGAAACACCTGTCTGGTTTGGCTCAGTGGATAGCAAGTTGTCCTGGGGACTGAAGGATCCCAGGTTCTATTCTGGTCAAAGGCATGTGCTTGGATTGTGGGCTTGATCCCCAGTAGGGGACATACAGGAGGTAGCTGATTCTTATCATTGATGTTTCAATCTCTCTCCTTCTCCCTCTTCCTCTCTGAAATCAATAAAAATATATATTTTTAAAAAGAAGAAAGGGGAGGCTTTGAGTGTTGTTATCTCAGCTAATGGTGCCCCCGAAGAAGACACTTAAGAAAATTCTTGAGGTCCTAAATGTGATCACATACAGAGATGCATGCCACAGACACACACACACACACACACACACACACACACCTGATTTGAAGATTCCAGTCACCATTGCCCATATCCCCATCCTAAGGAAAGTATAGCCTATCAGTGGTCCAGCACATGAATACACATATACATACAAGTCATAAGTAACATACTAAGTGATATATGCACAACACTCAATGATGTTCCGTTCATTCACAAACACCCTAATTCATACGAGTCATGACAATCTGGTAAAAACTTAACTCACCATATATACATAACTCAAGCACTACACACACTTCACTAAAAACACACAAGACCATAAACAATTCAAAATCTCACAAGAAACACACACCAATGACACACATGCTCCCTAGCAACACACACTACAGCAAACAATGTACATGTTCCATTTAATCAAAGACATGTCTCCCCATTTCTGACCACCCCTTTCATGGGGGAGGGCAGTCAGCATGGAGTAGTTAAGCCTGTTTAATCACAGGCACCATCTTTAAAATACCCATATACCTCTTGCACATGGTCACACATACATGGTCACATACAAAGAGAAAACCCAACAGTACATCTTTGTTCTCCAAACATGAGTGTCTCACCCATAGATACAGCAGCCCACATTGCTGCGCAGAGGTGTGAGCCCTCTCTGAACTGACCTGACCTTGGTTCCTGGTGAGGTGGGCATCTTCCTGTCCAGCAGCAAGACAGTAGTATGATCAGAGACATGAATCAGGAGTCCCTAATCACACACCTGGAGGTGATAACTTGTACTACCAGTGGGAAAATAGGACTGTGGTTCACATACATAGCACACACACGCACACACACACAAAACTATTAAACACCACATACACAAACAATACATGTGGACAAACACAGAGTCATGGACAGAGTCTCATACGTGAACCCACTAGCACTCAGGCACATCCATCACCATGTGCAGATTTCCAGCTCCTCTCACCTGGGCTCGTCATTGGTGAGTTCAGACACCTTCTGCTCCAGATTGTTGCCCATCTCCTCAGGTTTTCTTCAGGAGACCTCACATCAAGACACACAGAAGCAATATATGGAGACCTGGCACTTCTACAGACTGTTTATTCCCCCCTTAAACAGCTCTAGAGATGAATCCAATTATGACACTTAATTATTAATGAGAGACTGCAATGAAGTCCAAGTCCACAAGTTTCTGGCTAATTTATGAATGCCCTTTGGGGAGTTGTGGGTCCAAGAGCCAGAGGGACTGGAGTCCTGGGGGACAGTATCCCTGTTTCTAGTGATGCCCTGTTGCCTTTCTTCTTAGGCATTATTCCATCTAGGACAAAGGACTTTCAACCTAACATAAATTATTTTAAACATAGAGAAAAATTGTAAAATGCCATATAGGGTTGGAAGAAGTAAGTTACCAGTTATGATTATGCAAAACAGTTTATTCACATACTAAAGGCCTGATGCACAAAGATTCATGCAAGAATATCATTGATGTTTCAATGATAGTCCTTCCCCTGTCTGCAGGTACTTGCTTCCCTCTGGCACCCAAGACCTGGGCTGCTTCACTCCAGCTGCTGCCAGGCACCCGGGTCCTGGGTTGCTTCACTTTGGCTGCCGCTGCCACCCACCAGGACCTGGCCTGCTTTGCTCCTGCCACTGCCAGGGACCCAGCACCCAGGCTGCTTTTCTCGAGCCACCACCAGGCATCTGGGAGCGGGCTGCTTCTCTCTGGCTTCTGCCGCCACCCACCAGGGGTGTGCTGCAAGCCACACTGCAGTCTCTCTGAGCACGCTCCCAGCCCTGGTGTATGTCTGCTCAAAAACACTTGTCTACACACATGCAAATCACAAGTAACACACTAAGTGAGACATGCAGAGGGTGACCACTTGGACCATGCCCCTACCCCCAGTGTGTGTCTTCTTGGGCTGAGGATGTCATGCAATCCCCGCCTGCCCATCTGTGCATCCAGCTCCTCCTGTGCAGTAGTGATGCAGCCTCCTCCTGAGCCAGTGTGATGCCCAGCTTATTTGCACATTATTCATATATATATATATATATATATATATATATATATATATATGTTATTTTATTATCTTTCATGGTAACATACACACAGAGAAATCCAAACACCTTCTCCATCTGTCTAAAATTACTTTTGCCCTAACTTATAATTGGCTAATGTAGTATCTGCCAGGAAAGTTACTATTTTTTAAAGTTACTATTCTAACCTTGTAATTAATAGATACCATTTTGGTAGATATTTTGATACTATACAAACATAACATTTCCTTTACTAAAATTTCAACTCACTATATTTGACATTCATTGGTGATTCTTATATTAGAAAATTATTTGCAAATGTTGTCTAATTGTGATATTATAATTCCACTGGAGAACCTGTGCAGGAAATGCGTGCACTGGTAGGGTCGCTAGCGGGTGCCAGCTGCCAGCCGTGTACTGCCTCCTTTCCCTCAGCTGCTTCCTGCCACTGCCACTGCCACCTGCTGGGGCCTCCCTCCCTTTCCCATTGCTTACTGCCGCTGCTGCAGGCCACGGCTCCCCTTCCTTCCCTGGCTGGCCTTGTCCCCTGGTTGAAATCTTGGACAAACAATCTTTCCAGGGGACAATTTGCATACTATGTTTTTATTACATAGGACTAGATGCCCCCTGCACAAAATTCGTGCATGGAGGTGGGCAGGGGTGTCTCTCAGCCTAGCCTAAACCCTCTCCAATCTGGGACCCCTTGAGGGATGTTTGACTGCCCGTTTAGACCCGGGCAGTCAGACAGCCTTCTCACAATCCAGTACTGCTGGCTTCCAACTGCTCGACTGCCCTGCTTCCTGACTGCCCCTAACCACTTCTGCCTGCCAGCCTGATCACCCCCTAACAACTCCCATTCAAGCCTGAATGATGTCTAACTGCTCCCTTGCCAACCTGTTTGCCCCCAACTTCCCTCCTCTGCCAGCCTGGTCAGCCCTAACTGCCCTCTTCTGCAGGATTGATCACCTCCAACTGTCTTACCTTGCAGACCTGGTCCCTCTCAACTGCCTTTCCTTGCAGGCCTGGTGCCTCCCAGCTACCCTTCCCTGCTGGCCATCTTGTGGTGGCCATCTTGTGTCCACATGGGGGCAACCATCTTGTATGTTTGAATGATGGTCAATCTGCATATTACTCTTTTATTAGATAGGCTAGAGGCCTGGTGCACGGGTGGGGGCCAGCTGATTTGCCCTAAAGGGTGTCCTGGATCAGGGTGGGGTTCCCTTGAGGCCTGGGGTGATCTGAGCGCCGGGCCTGTGGTGGTTTGCAGGTCATCCACGCCATTCTGGCAACCCAAGTGGACACCCTGGTATATGGAATTTATTTACCTTCCACAATTAAAACTTTGTAGCATGGAGCAGAGTCAAGCCTTCTCCTTGCTCTGTGGCTTCCATCATTTCTGTTTGGATTTGTTTAACTTCTGTAATTAAAACTTTGTGGCCTTGAATGAAGGCCTAGGCAGGGCAGGTTAGCTTCCTCCATTGCTGGGGGAAACCCTAGCCCGTTCTCTCCAGCTCTGTGACTGTCACCATTTTTCTTGAATTTATCTTCTATAATTGAAACTTTGTATCTTTGAGAAGAGACCTAGGCTGGCCAGGGTGTGTGGAAAGTTTGGCTTCCTCTATTGCTGGGAAACCCAAACCTCTCAACTGCTCTCTGTGGCTGTAGCCATCTTGGAAGCATTAATTTGCATACTCACTCTGATTGGCTGGTGGGCGTGGCTGTGAGCATGGCTGAGTGATGGTGAATTTGCATATCACTCTTTTATTAGGTAGGATTATTTCTTCTTGATTTATTATTTGTACTCTCTTATAAGAAGAAAATTACTCGTTTTCCACACATTAGTTTTTTTATTTAATAGAAGCCTGGTGCATGAAATTCATGTAAGAGTAGGCCTTTCTTCCCCTGGCTGCTGGCACTGGTTTCCCTCTTGAACCCAGGATCAGGGACCTGGGCAGTTGAACATCCTTAGCACTGCCTAGGAGGCAGGAGAGGCTCGCCACCACCGCTGCTCTCACAGCCATCAGCCTGGCTTATGGCTAAGTTGAATTCCCCCTGTGGAAGCACACTGACCACCAAGGGGCAGCTCCTACATTGAGCATCTTATCCATGGTGGTTATTGCACTTCATAGCTACTGGTAGTTCTGTTGTTATGGTTAATTTGCATATAGTTATTATGGATTCAGAGATTCTTATTCCCTAAGTTATAATCATTTTTAATTTATTACTCATTTTGAAAATTTATTTCTCCCATCCTCTTCAGACCTGGTCCCCCCAACTTCTCTCCCCTTCAGGCCTTGGTCCCCCCAACTGCTCTTCCCTGCAGGCCTGGTTGTCCCCAACGTCCCTCCTCTGCTGGCCTCGTCATCCTTAAGTGCCCTCCCCTACAGGCTTGATCACCCCCAAATACCCTCCCTTGCAGGCCTGGTCCCTCCCAATGGCCCTCCTCTGCTGACCATCTTTTTGTGCCCATCTTGCGTCTACATGGGGGCAGTCATTTTTTACTACATGGAGGAAGCCATCTTTGTGTATTAGAGTGGTGGTCAATTTGCATGTTATTCTTTTATTATATATGATTAGATAGGATAGAGGCCTGGTGCACTGGTGGGGCCCAACTGGTTTGCCCTGAAGGGTGTCCCAGATCAGTGTGGGGGTTCCTTTGGGATATTGAGTGGCCTGAATGAGGAGCCTGTAGTGATTTGCAGGCTGGCCATGCCTCCCAGGAGCCAAGGTGTGGACCTGGTATTTGGGATTAATTTATTTTTTTATTTGAAACTTTGTAACCTTGAGTGGAGCCAAGCCTCCTGCTTGCTCCACGTCTGCAGCCATTTTGTTGGGATTTATTTATCTTCTATAATTGAAACTTTGTACCCTGCAGTGGCGGCCTGGGCCAGCCAGGGCAGGCAGAAAGCTTGGTTTCCTCCATTGCCTGGGAAACCCAAGCCTCCTGCTCTCTTTGTTGCTGCAGCCATCTTGGTTGGGTTTATTTGCATATTTGCTCCTGATTGGTTGGTGGGTGTGGCTGGTGGACCTGGCTTGCATGTATAGCAGAGGTATGGTCAATTTTCATATTACTCTTTTATTAGATAGTATGTTACCCCAATTGACTCAATTGGAATAAAAAACACACAACAAGACATGAGAATCCTAAATATATAGGTACCTAATGACAGAGCTTTAAAATGCATAAGCAACACAACAATGTGGATTTACCTAATGCTGTTGAACTGTCCACTGAAAATTGGTTATAATGCAAATTTATATTGTGTATTTTAACACAATAAAAAAACTATTTGAAGAAAAAAATTTTCCCCAGAAGGGACTCATGTTGCAAAAATCAGTGTCCTCAAAATCATAGTATAAAAAATGTATAAACAAAAATAATGTATCTCAAAGGACAAAGTAAAAGCAGATCCATAGGTATAAATCTGCAATGTATTTTGCATATATCTTATAAGATATTAAAGAAAATGAAGTATTAACAGTCCAAGTAACAAATATGACCTGGTTGACATATTAACAACACTGGTACATTACAACAGAATGTATATTCTATTAATGTTATATGGAGATGTTGACCATAATTTTATATCTGTTTCCTTGTTCTTCTGATTGCAACAAGGGGATTTAGTGATTGTCACTTTAAAAAGTTAACTCTATTCATACACTCCTCTAAGGCCTGTTTTATATCTCTGTTCCTCAGGCTGTAGATGAAGGGGTTCAGCATGGGTGTAACTACTGCATACATGACAGAAGCAATTATGTCCTTGGAACCCCATGATGAGGAGAAAAAGTAAACACCAGCAAGTGTCCCATAGTATAAAGACACAACAAAGAGATGGGAGCCACAGGTAGAAAAGGCTTTAGAGATTTTCTTAGCAGAGGGCACCCTCAGGATGATAGTTCCTATATGGATGAATGAGCCCAAAACAATGCTCAAGGGCAGGAAGTAAAGCATACCTCCCTCAATGAATATGACCAGATTATTGAGGGAGATGTCTGAGCCACTCAGAATCAGGAGTGCTGTGAGGTCACAGAAGAAGTGAGTGATGCCATTTTCAGTACAGAAGGATAATCGGACCAAGAGGAGGGTATGAGTAAGAGCATGGACACAGGTAACCATCCAGGAACCAGCCACCAGCAACGTGCACAGTGCCCGACTCATGATCGTGCAATAATGCAAAGGGTGACAAATGGCCACGTACCTGTCATACGCCATCACAGCCAGAAGAAAGTTGTCAAGACCAACAAAAAGTATGAAAAAATACAACTGAGAAATGCATCCTGCATAGCAGATGGATTGCTGCCAAGTCTGCATGTTCATGAGCATCTTTGGGACAGTGACAGAGGAGAAGGATACGTCAGTGAGGGCCAAGTGGCTGAGGAAGGGCGTGTGCAGGCGGGAGTCCAGCCTGATGAGCAGGATGATGAGCAGGTTGCCCAGCGCCGTGGTCAGGTACATGCCCAGGAACAGGGTGAAGAACACGCCCTGCTGCCCTGGCGGGATGGGGAGCCCCAGGAGGAGGAACTGGGACACGCTGCTCTGGTTCTCGGGCCTCATGCTGCTCTTCTGTCTGCTGGGGATGAAGAAGGTGTGGGAATCTCAGGAGCCGGGATTGGATGGCCAGGACTATCACATCTTATACTGTTATTCTCTAGGAACGTAACCTTAAAATACTATCATAATAATTCCACCTGCGGATGTAAACAGGAATACATTAGTCCCCATGTTGTAGTTAAGGAAACATCAGCACCCAGAAGCTGGATGTTGTTTCCTGTTTTAATCAACCATTACTTTTAACATCAAGTCTGTGTCAGGGCTTCTTCTAAGGACTGAAATGCAGCAGTACACAAAAAAGGAACGTCCCCACTTCTATGATATTAGATCTTGATGAGCATGGAGGGATAGTTTATACACCAGACCAGAGCTGAACCATAACAATTCACTGTGGCAGGAATAGAAGGTGAGCCCCTGCAACAAAGTGGTGCCATTTGTTTCTGCCCAAAAGTAATGTGAGACTCCAGTGCTGAGTGCGAGTTTGGAATATAATCAATCACACTCTTCCTGTGAACCTGCCAGGTCCCATTAACCCACAGCTGCAAACTCAGGGACAGTGTTGAAATGGATGACCATTGAAAGCCACTTGATGCCAGAATAATTCCAAAACAGAAAAGTCCACAAATTATATTTCATAATAATGCTGAGCATTTTGGTGAATATTTGGATACTCGGCTAAGGACCTCATCTATCTTTTTTTAATTTAAATCCACTCATTGGTCTTACATTCTCAGATTTTTAAAATATATATTTTTATTAATTTCATGGAAGAAGGGAGAGGGAAAGAGAGTTAGAATCATCAACGATGAGAGAGAATCATTGATGGATTGCATCTTCCATAGCTCCCACTTCAACTGTGGATCAAACTCACAAGCTAGGCATGTGCCCTCACAGGGAATTAATCTGTGACCTTGTGGGTTCATAGGTCAATGCTCAACCATTGAGCCCACACAACCAGGCACATTCCCAGATTTTATATCATCTACACAACTGTACTAAGAATTTGTGTTCTTTTACCTATTTTAGCTTTTAAGAAATAGAAATAGAAATGGCACAAATTCTATAGTCCCACTATACATTTGGAGACAGAAGGGCACAGATATACTTGTGTTTTTATTTGTATCTAAATATATGTGATACATAATGTATATAAGGTTATATGTATTATCATTTTCTCTATATTAAATAGAAGTGTTAGCTACTTTTTGGGGGTTCCATCTATTATATCTTTGTGATCAGAACCCATGTTCTTAACCATTACACATAAAAACTTCCCTTTTCTGCTTAAGGGAACCAATAACAATGTATTATTTTAGAGCTGGGAGGACTAGGAATTGTCCAAAATTCTTAGTCCTCTTTCTATATAATTTTGTTTCTTCGTATTTATATTCTTTATAGTAAATTCTTAATAGTAAATTCCCAAATACATTAGCTTTATTTATACAATGAATATTTACTGAGAGGCTCTGTAAAATTCACAGAAACAAGTGCAATTCTTAATTTTATAATATGGAGACCAAGGCAAAAAAAAAATTATGTAACTTGTCCTAGCTGGTTTTGCTTAGTGGATAGAGCATTGGCCTACAGACTGAATGGTCCTGGGTTTGATTTTGGTCAAGGGCAGGTATGTTGGTTTCAGGCTCTTTGCTGGCCCAGGCCCTGATTGAGGCGCATGCAGGAGGCAACCCGTAGATGTTTCTCTCACATTGCTACTTTTCTCTGCCTCTCCCTCTCTCTTTCACTCTCTTTAAAATCAATGGAAAAAAATACCTTCTCATGAGGATTAAAAATTTTATGTAATTTTCCCAAGGTCTCACTGTTGTAGCATGGTGATTCTTCTCTATAACTTCGCACAGCATGATACCTGGAGTTTATTTTGCTTTCATGTTTAATAAAGTAAAGAAGTAGTTGTAAAATTCTGAGCAGTTCAGCCACTTGAGTACATGGAAATGAAGGCAGTTTTTTTAAAGAAGCAAGGAGAAGCTTAGAATATGTTCATCTCAGTTAATGGTTCCACAGAAGGAGGACACTTAAGGACATTCTTGAGGTCCTGAATGCAAATCACATATGGAAATTCACACAACACACACACACACACACACACACACACACACACACACACACACACCTGATTTGAGGATTCCAGTCACCAATACCACATCCCCATTTAAAGGGTAGGATAATCTATCTGTGGTTTAACACATGAACATTCATATACATGCATACAAATAATAAGTAACACACTAAGTCAGACATGCATAACACTCACTGATGTAACATTCACCTACAAACACACTAACACATCTGACTCATGACAACTCAACTCACCACATATACATAACTCACATACTACACACACGTACCAAAAACACACAAGACCACAAACTATTCAAAAATCTCACAAGAAACACAAACCAATAACACATATGCTCACCCAATCTTATGGGTGCTCTCTTGTAGATAATTAACTGTTTTTCTCTTGCTGCTTTTAATATTCTCTCTTGTCTTTTGCCCTTGGCATTTTAATTTTGATGTGTCTTGGTGTGGTCCTCTTTGGAGTTCTTTTGTTTGGGGTTCTATGTGCTTCCTGTACTTGTAAGTCTATTTCTTTCCCCAGGTGGGGGAAGTTTTCAATCATTATTTCTTCAAATAGGTTTTCAGTATCTTTCTCTCTCTCTTTTCTTCTGGCACCCCCATAATTCTGATGTTGGTATGCTTGAAGTTGTCCCAGAGGCTTCTTATACTATTCAACTTTTTTCTTTCCCAGTTGAGTGTTGTATATTTTCTTCTTCTTTGAATTTCAAATCTTTGACTTGATTCTTGCGTTCCTCTAATCTGCTATTTGGGTCTCTGTAAAATATTTTTTATTTCAATCAGTGTATGTTTAATTTCTAGTTGGTCCTTTTTTATATCCTTGAGGGTTTCATTAAATTTATCGGCCTTTTCTAGGAAATTCTTGAAAAACCTTATAACCGTGGCTTTGAATTCTATCTCCAGTCTTGTTCTCCTCCATTTCTTTCTTTTGTGATCTGTTTCTTTGCCTCCACATTTTCTCTGTTTCCCTCTGTTGGTAGGGTAGCTTTGTGTGCTAGGTTTCCTATATGGCCCAATGGGTAAGCTTTTCCAGTTACCTGAGGTGGACACTATTGGTGCACCGCTTTGTGGACTGTGTCTACAGCCTTGTTGTAGTTAAGTCTTGATTGTTGTTGGTATCACTGGGAGAAATTCACCTCCAGGCCAATTGGCTGTGATTATCAGCTGTGTTTATGCTGGGAGACCTTTGGTATTGGAGACAGCCTTATAGGACCAGACTTACAAAATTGCAAAAGCTTCTGTCCTCACCGTGGATGGGGCGGAGTCTCGGGGCTGAGCAGACAGTCTTGGCTTCCCATCAGCCCTTGCCTGCCAATGGTCCCCTGAGTCTCTGAGTCTCCATGTGCCATTCTTTCTACCTGATAGTTTAGACTACCCCTGTTTGAGCCTGGGTTCATGGTTTTTGCCCGGAACTGGGGTTCAGTGCAGTCAGAACTGGGGATCAGTGTAGTTGGGGGCTTCCTTTCC
This sequence comes from Vespertilio murinus, assembly GCA_963924515.1. NCBI lineage: Eukaryota > Metazoa > Chordata > Mammalia > Chiroptera > Vespertilionidae > Vespertilio > Vespertilio murinus. Next base: position 170,581,145 of record OZ004708.1, read on the forward strand.
CCTCCCCCAAAGAGAAATCCCACCACGCACTTGGCCCCCCTTCCTTTCTGCACACATCTCCATACCGCAGCCCTTTTTGGCTCCTCCAATTCTCAGTGAGCTTTTCTCTTTCTGTCTAATTTAGAATTTCCACTCTGCCAGCTTTCCTGTGGTTCTGGATGATGTCCATTCTGTCTTTTAGTTGTTGTTTTGAAATTGTTGTCCGAGGCAGCAGTTTAGGTGCTTACCTATGCCGCCATCTTGGTTTCTCCAGTTTTGAGTTTTTAAAATTACTTATTTAATTTTACTATTTGTTATTAGTGTATTTCATTTTTCTGATTCTTCCTTATTAAATTTTGGAAGATTGTATGTTGCTAGGAATTTGTCCACTTCAGTTAGGTTTTCCAATTTGTTGGCATTTAATTTTTCATAGTCCTTTCTTATACTAATTTCTGTGATGTCAGTTAACTACTCTTTTTTATTTCTCATTTTAATGTCTTTGGTTGATTTCCTCCTGCCCAAACACCCTCCCCATATCCTATGTCTTTTATTTATTTATTTATTTTTTTATTTTTTTTCCTATGTCTTTTAATTGGAGGAAATAATCCATTTACATTTAAGGTATTATTGATAGCTACTTGTTTCTTGCCATTTTTTTCTTTTATCTATGTTCCTGTCTAGAATATGTATTTTCTTATCCTCAAAGCAGTCTCTTCAACATTTCTTGCAGTGCTGGTTTGGTGGTAATGAATAAAGACTGGGAACTCTTTATTTTGCTTTACCTGGGATAGTGTGGTCCAAATCTCCCCAGTGGACAGAATCTCCACTGATTATGAACACCAGATCCTACACAGTCTTCTCCTCAAGTCTCTGTTGCTCTACATTGGGATCCCTGTGTGTAGTTGAGACTATGCTTCTAGGGGAGGGAGCTTCATGCTTGCGATATCCCTCTGCCTTTTCAGCACAACCACACATTTATGAGAAGGCTCTCCCTTTTACCATCTCTACCCTTCTTACCATCCTCCATCTGATTTCTACTGTACTCTTTGGTTGTAATATTCAGATTACCTATCTTTGAATTGTTTTTCTAATTGACTGTTCTGTAATTTATTTGCAAATCTAGTTTGAGGCTGAAAGGGTGTAGCTACAGCTTTTAGCTAATCTGCAGATAGCCTTGTAATCTCTAGTGTTTTAATATTTGATCAGTTGGCTAATGTGGTGTCTGCCAAGTTCTCTACAGAAAAGTCACTATTTTCTTCATGTTCTATTTTAAACTTGTAATTAATAGATATCATTTGGTTAGATATCTTGATATTATGTAAGCATAACTTTTCCTTATTAAATTATCTCCCATTATAGTTAACATCTATTTAAAATTCTTGTATGACAAAATTATTGAAAACGTTGAGGTGAAATGCTGATTCTTCTAATTCTTTCATATCTTTCTTGTTTATTAGTTTATTCTCCTATAAGAAATTTCAATTCCCCAGTCATTTGTTTTTTAATTATTCATTTATATCATTATGGGTTCTTATACTCTGAGTAATAATCCATTACCATTGTTACTCACTTTGAAATGTTGGGTGTGTGTACTCATAGGATGTAGTTCAAGACTGAGGCAGAGAGAATAGGGAATAGCCCTGGCCAGTGTTGCTAATTGGTTACAGCTTCAGTCTGCACAATAAATGGTTACAGGTTCAATTCCAGGTCATGGGCACCTTTTGACATATATATATTAATTGATGTTTTACATGAGGAAAGGAGAGAGATAGAGAGTTAGAAACATTGGTGAGAGAGAGTCATCAATCAGCTGCCTCTTGCACAACCCCCACTGGGGATGTGCCCGCAACCAAGATACATACCCTTGACCGGAATCGAACCTGGGACTTTTCAGTCCGCAGGCTGATGCTCTATCCACTGAGCCAAACTGGTTTTGGCCATGGGCATCTTTATTACCTATACTACACTAGTATCTACATCTGTATCTGTATTTATATCTGTACTGGGGGCCCAGTGTATGAATATTCGTGCACTGGGGTGGGTTCCTCAGTCTGACCTGCTCCCTCTCCATTCTTTGAGCCCTTAGGGATGGCGTCTCCAATCTGAGAGTTTCTGTCTGTCTTTGCAATCATGTGAGCGAATTGTCTGAGACCCCAGCCCTGTTTGGTTTGTTGCTCACAGAATAATAGAGGCTTTTTTTTTTTCTTTGCTTCATTGGTGGAGATTTCATAGACATTTTAGGATATCTTCCCTTTAATTTTGCCTAGACACTCTGATTTTACTTAAGTCTCCTACCTTTGCTTTCCCTCCATCCCCCACCATGACAGTAACTTGCTCCAGGCTCATTTTGCTCTAGTGTCTAGGACCATGGCCAGAAAACTGCTGCTCGCTAGCCACATGCAGCTCTTTGGCCCCTTGAGTGTTGCTTTTCCACAAAATACCACGGCCTGGGTGATTCTATTTTGAAGAAGAGGCATTAGAAGAAGTTCAAGTTTATAAAATTTGGCTCTCAAAAGAAATTTCAATTGGTTGTACTATTGATATTTGGCTCTATTGACTAGTAAGTTTTCCAACCACTGGTCTAGGAGAACTGTCTACGATTCCAAGCATTCCTGGTGCTACTCTTGCTTTGGCCTTCTAGTTCTGGTCCTGGGGCTGCCACCAGAATTACTATTTCCAGAATGTTTGGTGCTCTTGGAGCTCCTTTGTGCTCTGTCTCCTTCCCATGGCCTCCCACTCTGACAAGTCCTCCAAGCCTCCAGCTCTCCCTCTCTGCTCTCCATCAGATGGATTGGGGAGCCAAGTTCTCCTAGCCACTCCACTCTCTACCAGCTCTCTCACTCTGTTCTCCACCCAGCACCTATAAGGTTAATTTGCATACTCATTCCTGATTGGCTGATGAGCATATGGTAAATTTACATGTTTCTCTTTTATTATATAGGATATGTATGTATACTTCTATGAGAAGTGGATGAGGTCTTAGGATAGGACCCTTTACTAAAAACATTTTCCTAATTATAAATGAAGTGGTATGATCTTAAATGCATTTTTGAAAGTCTCTATATTTTTAACAGCCTTGCTTTGTAGCACATAACAATTTTCATACGCAATTACTCATTATGGCTGATTGCAGTCTCCCAATGTGAGATAATTATTGTTCAGTGGGAAGAGATGTGCACAATCAGCTTGAAGCCAACTAAATCATAATAAAGGAATTAGTTCAAAAATAAATAAATGAATATATAAAGTTCACTAGAAGCAGAATATGATGATAAATAAGTGAGTCTTATATAACATAAAATAATAATACATAAGCAAAAATGACATATAGCAAAACAGAAAGGGACAAATCAACAAATTATAAATGTGCAACATGTTCTGCATAGGATTTTCATATGTCTCATTAGAGATGGTGAACAAATGAAAAACATCAATTAAGAAAAATGAATTATTAACTATCTTAATACCAAACATGACCAAGTTGACATATTAACAATACTTGTACCAGACAACAAAATGCACGTTCTATTAAAGTTATATGGAGATGTTGATCATACAATAATTTTAGGTCTACCACATGGTACTCCTACCTGCAATAAGAGGATTTAGTGATTACCAGTTAAAGAACTTAACCCTATTGACACACATGTCTAAGGCCTGCTTTATATCTCTGTTCCTCAGGCTGTAGATGAAGGGGTTCAGCATGGGGGTAACTACCGTATACATGACTGAAGCAAGTATGTCTTTGGAACTCCATGATGAGGAGGAAAAGTAAACACCTGCCACTGTCCCATAGTATAACAACACCACAGAGAGATGGGAGCCACAGGTAGAAAATGCTTTAAAGAGTCTCTTCATGGAGGGAACCCTCAGGATGATGGTCCCTATATGAATATATGAGCCCAGAATAATACCAAAAGGCAGAAAGAAAAGCATTCCACCTTCAGTGAATATGACCAGCTTATTGAGGGAGGTGTCTGGACAGCTCAGCTTCAGAAGTGCAGCGAGGTCACAAAAGAAGTGGGTGATGGTATGGTCTGTACAGAAGGACAGTTGGGCCAATAGGAAGGTGTGCAACAGGGCACTGCCACAGGAGAGAATCCAAGAGCCAGCCACCAGCAGCAGACACAGCCCCTTCCTCATGATGGTGGTGTAGTGCAGAGGGTGACAGATGGCCACGTACCTGTCATATGCCATCACAGCCAGAAGAAAATTGTCAAGACCAGCAAAATGTATGAAAAAATACAACTGAGAAATGCATCCCTCATAGGAGATGGATTGTTGCTGAGTCTGCATGTTCATGAGCATCTTAGGGACAGTGACAGAAGAAAGAGAAATGTCAGAGAAGGCCAAGTGGCTGAGGAAGAAGTACATGGGCGTGTGCAGGCGGGAGTCCAGCCTGATGAGCAGGATGATGAGCAGGTTGCCCAGCACCGTGGTCAGGTACATGCCCAGGAACAGGGTGAAGAACACGTCCTGCTGCCCTGGCTGGATGGGGAGCCCCAGGAGGAGGAACTGGGATGCGCTGCTATGGTTCTCAGGCCTCATGCTGTTCTTCTGTCTGCTGGGGAAGAAAGTGTGGGAATCGGTACTATTCACAAAACAAGAGAAATTCTTTCCGTTTTATAAATGTGGAAAATAAGGCCAAAAGTTTAAGTAACTTTCCCAAGGTCTCTCTGTTATTTGATGGTAATTCTGTCCAATAACTTCATACAGCATGATGTCCTGACATTTTTTTGCCCTGGGATATTTCATAAAAATAAAGAAGAGGTTGCAAAAACTCTGGACTCAGTCCCACTCAGATACATGGAGATATGAGCAGATTTGTTTTTAGAAACCAGGAGTTGCTTAGAGTGGGGCTATCTCAGCTCATGGTGCCCCAGAAGGAGGACAGGTAAGGACAATCGTGATTTCTGGCACCCATAAATGCACGCGCGCACACACACACACACACACACACACACACACACACACACTGCTGATGTGAAGATTCTAGTCACCTTTGACCACATTTCCATCCTAAGAGAAGAATAGCCAAAATGTGGTTCAGCTCAAATTCACTTGTCTACATACAAATCATAAGTAACACACTCAGTGAGCTATAAACAACATACAATGGATCACCCACTCAAAAACATACTAACACAACCTGACTCAGGACTCATCTCATAAACACTCAACTCACTTCATATACATAACTTAAGCACTGTACACACATCACCAAAAGCACACAAGACCACAACAATTAGAAAATGTCACAAGAATTTGGCCGGTATAGCTCTGTGGTTGAGCATTGACCTATGAACCAGAAGGTCCCGGCTCTATTCTCAGTCAGTGCACATGCTAGGGTTGTAGGCTCGATATCCAGTGTGGAGAGGCAAAGAAGAGACAACTGATCAATGATTCTCTCTCATCGTTGCTTTCTTTGTCTCTCTCCCTTTCCCTTCTTCTCTGTGGTGAGTGTGTCTGGTGAGATTTAAAAAATACTTATTCTCTGAAAGTATTTTTTAAATCTCACCAGAAACATTCACCACAATACATATGCACACCCAGCCACACACTCACTACAACAATAGCATACACCCTCCTATGACTGAGAGAGGCAGGCTTCCACCTTTATGGCCATCCCCTTCGTGGGGACAGGTGTCTACTTGGTGCATTTAAGCCTATTCAGTCACAGGCAGTCATTAAACCAACAACATTCAATGCACCTGGTCACATACACATAATAACATACACACAGAGAAAATCAAACAACACCCCTTCCAGATCTCACACACAAGTGTGTTACCCACAGCACAGTTCCCATGTGCACCAGCAAGCTGCTGAGCAGAGGTCTGAGCTCTCTCTGAGCTGACTTTGGTTCCTGGTGAGGTCGGGTATCTTCTTGTCCTGCAGCAGAAACAACAGTCTCACTCTTGATTCTCGGTGGTGATGCTAGTGTTTTTTTGATGACAGGCATTAATGAGGAGTCCCTAATTGAACACCAAGAGGCTGATAACTTGTTCTACATGCATTAAAACCAGGCTGCGTGCCAGTTATATAGCACACTCATCCACACACACTCATGCAACTATTAAATAGCATGTACACAACCATATACAATACATGCACTCACACACAGTCATGGACATAGAATCTCACACATGAACCCCTCGCACACAGGCAGGTTCATTCGAAAGGGCAGACTTCCAGCTCCTCTCACCTGGGCTCATTGGTGAGTTCAGATACCTTCTGCTCCAGACTGTTGTCCATCTCCTCAGGTTTTCTTCAGGAGACCTCACATCCAGACACACAGAAGCAATATCTGGGGCCTTGGCACTTCTACAGACCTTCCTTTTCCTGAACCAGCTCCAGAGAGATGAGTCCAATGATAACACTTAACTGCTAATGAGAGACTGCAAGCAAGTCCCCAAGCTTGTGGCTGATTTCTGACTGCTCTTTGGGGAGCTGTGTGTCCAAGAGTAAGAGGGACTGGAGTCCTAGGGGACAGTGTTCCTGATTCCAGTCTTGCCTGAACTTTTTTGTCCTTGGGCATTGCCCCGGCTAGGAAAAACTTTTTTCAACTTTTTGTTTTGAAATGATTTCAAAGATATGTAAAAGTTGTGAAAAATGATATCAAGAATTCCTGGATAGGTTTCTGCCAGATTCCCTAATGGTTTACATTTTACACACACACACACACACACACACACACACACACACACACACACACACAGAGTGGCCAGATTATTATGATCTCTGAATGTATAATAACCTGGCCACTTAGTGTATATACTATATAATAAAAGGCTAATATGCAAATTGTCTCCTCGACCAGGAGTTCGACCAGCAGACAGACTTGTCAACCGCCCATGTCCCCTCTCTCTGGCCAGGCTGGCTGCACCCCACTCATGCACGAATTCATGCACTGGGCCTCTATATATACAGTATATATACACACTGAGTGGCCAGATGCATTCAGAGATCATCACTTATGCATTCAGAGATCATAATAATATAGCCACTTTATAAACACTATGTGTGTGAATGTGTATACATAAGAAATAAAAAAAAGCATAATGTTTTGGGCTTTGATTTTCAGCATATATACCACAATATGTATTATTAGAAGGCTTATATTATTAATTTTTCTAATAACTAGTGTTTTTATCCTTGATCAATTGGCTAAGATGGTATCTGCCAGGTTCTGTATTATATATTACCATTTTTAAAGGTACTTTTTAAAGTTTGTAATTAATAGATACCATTTGGGAGTTATTTTGATACTATAAACTTAACATTTTTCTTATTAAAATCTCACCCACTATATTTCACATCTACTCTTGATGCTTATATAGCAAATATGGTGGTATACTGGTGATTTTTCTAATTCTATAATTTTTTCTTTATTAGTTGTATTCTTTTTTATGAAAAAATTTTAATGTTGATATTATTGCAAATTCCCCCTTTGTCTCCCTCTTTGCCCACCTCTATTATCCCCTCCCTCCCTTTTTTGCCTTCATTACACTATTGTACATGTCCATGAGGTATGTAAAAGTGTTCTTTAGCTAATACTGCTTTATCTAGTAAACCCAAGCCTTCTCCCCTCTGGTTTCTACCTTTCTGTCCTATGTATCTATGCTTCTGAATCCATTTTGTTCATAAATTTGTTTCTTCATTAGATTCCACATATTAGTGAGATCATGTGATATTCATCTTTCTCTGACTTGCTTATTTTGTTTACCATAATACTCTCCAGGTCCATCTATGCTATTACAAAGGGTAAAAGTTCCTACTTTTATACAGCCATGTAGTATTCCATTGTGTAAATGTACCACAGCTTTTTTTATCCGCTCATCTGCTGATGGGCACGTGAGCTGTTTTCAATTCTTAACAAAAATAAGTGGTGTTGTCTTGAAAATAGGGGTGCATATATCCTACTGATTGTTGTTACGGGATTCTTAGGATATATTTCCAGAAGAGATATCACTGAGTCAAAAGGCAGTTCCATTTTTAATTTTTTGAGGAAACTCCACACTGTTGCCCACAGTGGCTGCACCAGTGTCTGCATTCCCAGCAGCAGTGCCCTGGGGTTTCCTTGTCTCCACATCCTTGCCATCAGTTGTTGTTTGTTGATTTATTGATATGAATCATTCTGGCAGGTGTATGTTGATATTCATTTATAAAAAGGAACTTATCCTTATTTCATACTCATTTTCTTATTTATTCATTTATATCTTTATGGATCCATGGATTATTATTCTCTGAGTTATAATTCATTACTAATCTTACTTATTTTGGAGCTTTCGATGTCTTTATTGCTTAAAAGGATTCTAAATGATGTCAGAGATGCCAACTAGAAAATATGTATAAAAGCAACACCAGGAAAACACCTAGAAACTAAGAAACTAAAGGAAAGTTTACCCACAGGAGGTGAGTCAGGAGTTGGGCCGAAAGAATAGGGAAAGGGAACAATATAGGTGTTCATATATAACCTATAAATTGCAATCTGTTTATACATTTTAAAAACCATGAGTTCGAATTGATGTTTCCCATTCTAGTTTGATACCATAGAGACCTTTCCAGCCTCTCCTTTTTTTTTTTCTTTTTTAAAATATATTTTACTGATTTTTTTACAGAGAGAAAGGAAGAGGGATAAAAAGCTAGAAACATCGATGAGAGAGAAACATCAACCAGCTGCCTCCTGCACATCCCCATCGGGGATGTTCCCGCAACTAATGTACATGCCCTTGACTGGAATTGAACCTGGGACCTCTCAGTCCGCAGACCGACGCTCTCTCCACTGAGCCAAACCGGTTTTGGCCCAGCCTCTCCTTTTCCATGTACAGAGCTCCTTTCCCTAAGAGTGAGAGTCACTCCCTGTTCCTCCAAGTTTATTTAATTGCTGAGTCTTTGGATATATGGTGAGCTGTTTTAGAATCTTTTTTTTTAAATATATATTTTATTGATATTTTACAGAGAGGAAGGGAGAGAAATAGAGAGCTAGAAACGTCGATGAGAGAGAAACATCAACCAGCTGCCTCTTGCACACCCCCCACCGGGGATGTGCCCGCAACCAATGTACGTGCCCTTGACCGGAATCGAACCCGGGACCTTTCAGTCCGCAGACCAACGCTCTACCACTGAGCCAAACCGGTTTCGGCTGTTTTAGAATCTTGAACACATGCCACAGTTAATAGCACTCTACAGCTTAAAACTTTGTTTAGTGGTGTGTTTTTTTAGTTATGAGACTAAATTCTGACAAAATATAGTCAAAATGTTTGTTTTAAGAATTGCTTAGGTTACTTAATTTATTTTCCCCTTAATCAAAATATAATTTAGATTCATTTGTATTGTTTTAATATTTTTTGCTTTATTCACCACCTCTCCTTTTTATTTTTTTTTAGTGGCAAAATACAGCATAGTTGAACTATACAAATAATTCTACACATCTACCCATTTCTTCTATCCTACCTCCTGTAGGTAAACAAAGATTCTAAATGATCTCAGAGAAGCCAGTTGGAGAATACTTATCAGTTTCTGGTTAATTCTTCCTGTGCTTTTTTCAAATGGGCAGACACATGTATATTTCATTACCCTTCATTTTTACATAAAAATAAATATGCTATAAATGTTTTTATAGATTGCTTTTTTTCATTTAGCAATATATTCTAATATTTCTCTATGATTGTTTATATATATCTTTGTTCTTCTTTTTTTCACAGTTGAAAAATATTCAGTTGATGTTTTATAGAGTTTTTTTACGAGTCATAAAATAAGATTGATGATATGTGTCCTAAATGCCACTGAATCACATACCTCAAATAGCTAAAAAAGAGAGTAAGAAGTGATCTCTGCATACAGCACAGAAAAGAATAATAGAACAATAATAATGATGTATGATTAATAAGGTAATAGAGGGATAATTGGATTTTAAAATATGTATTTAATTAAAGTGGAAGACAGGAAAGAATATATGTAAAACAGATGTATCAAATAAAAAACAGTAATATGGAAAATATAAATTCAAATGTATTATGATTACATTAGATGAAAATAGACAAGATTCTCCAGAAATATAATTATTGCTTTGCATAAAATGAGCAAAATTCAGCATTGCATTTTTAACAATGCATACCTCACAAAAGAACAAAGGAAGGTTTGAAATGATAGAAAAGAAATATCATTTAATCACTCACCATGAGAAAGTTTCATCTTGACCAGCTATACTATACTAGTACCTATACCTCTACCCATATCTATATCTGTATATCTATCTATAACTATAGCTATAAAGTATCTATACTAGTATCAGAAATAAATGAAGTATTAAGGTAGGACATATTACTAGAAAAGTTTTCCTAATTATAAACGAAAGTGGTATGATCTTAAGTGCATTTTTTAAAGCCTCTTTCTCTTTTTCTATGTTTGTAGTACATAACAATTTTCATACTGTAATTATTCTTGTTTTTAAAAAATATATATATTCTATTGACTTTTTTTACAGAGAGGAAGGTAGAGAGAAAGAAAGTTAGAAACATTGATGAGAGAGAAACATTCGATCAGCTTCCTCCTTCACACCCCCCACTGGGGATGTGCCCGCAGCCAAGGTACATGCCCTTGACCGGAATCGAACCTGGGACCTTTCAATCTGCAGGCTAACGCTCTATCCACTGAGCCAAACCATTTTCGCCTGTAATTATTCTTATCATGGCTGATTGCAGTCAGATGAAATGATGTCAGTGATTGTGAGTTAGGAAGAGATGCACAACAATCAGCTGTTGTGCATCTCTTCCTAACTCACAAAAGCCAGCATTAAAAATATCAGGTTATGCCCTAACTGGTTTGGTTCAATAGATAGAGTCATATTTTTTTTATTCATTCAGCCACTCAATGCCTTTTGATTAGAGCATTTAGTCCATTTACGTTTAAAGTTTTATTGAAAAGTACTTGTTTGTAGCCATTTTTTAAGGCTTTTTTCCTTCTTACCTTTTTGTTTCTTCTTTTTACAGCATTCTTGCTTTGCTAGCTTGGTAGTGATTAACTCCCTTAGCGTGTGTGTGTGTGTGTGTGTGTGTGTGTGTGTGTGTGTGTGTCTGCGAATCTTGCTGGATAGAGTATTCTTGGATTCATTCCCTTGCTTTGCATTACTTTGAATATCTCCTTCCATCCTTTCAAGCTTCATTTATTTCTGTTGAGAAATCATTTGATAATCTGATGGGGTATCCTTTGTAGGTAACTCTCTGTCTCTCTCTTGCAGCCTTTAAGATTCTCTCTTTGTTGATGACTTTTGCCATTGTAATTATGGTGTGTGTTCATGTGGGTATTTTGGGATTCATCTTGCTTGGGACTCTCTGAACTTGTGTAACTTTTTTCCCAATATCAGGCAAGTTTTCTGTCATTATTTCTTCAAATAAATTTTCTAATCCTTACTGTACTTGTCCTTCTTGAAGCCCTATTATATATATATATATATATATATATATATATATATATATATATATATATATATAATTTCGATTTGCATTGTCCCAACGCTCCCTTAGGTTCTCCTCCTTCTTTTTAATTTTTTTCTCTGGTTGATGTTCAGATTAGGCTTGTTTTTGTATTTTTATCTACTAACTCACTAATTTGGTCCTCTGCTTCTTCTAGTCTACTGTTGAAGCCTTCCATGGTGTTTTGATTGTAGCTCTATCATTTTTCATTTCTTTCTGATTTTTGCATAGGTTGTTGATTTTCTCATCCATCCAGTGTATGAACTATATGACCATTACTCTGAATTATTTCTCTGTCATGTTGCATGCTTCCATTTTACTTATTTCCTTTCTTGGCGATTCTTCCTTTTCTTTCCTCTGGAGATTGTTTCATTGTCTTCCCATTCAGACTCTCACCAGAAGGTTCAAATGTTGGGTTGTGGGGGCCTGGGCCATGTATACTGGGAGTTTTGAACCCCCCAAGTGAAACTGAAGAGCTCTGACACCAAGATGTGAAGCTACTGTGGGTTGCTGGGGGCCACGCTTGCCCCAAGTAAGGATAACAGGTGCTTAGTGTGGCCTCCTGTGCACACCTAGAATCAGAGACCATGTTGAAGCAGAGAAACTCCTGGTGTGTGCCAAAAATCAAAGTCTAGTGTGTATCAGGTGTCAGAGGCTTCCTGTGTCTGTGCCAAGAATTGAGTATCAGAGTCTCTGTTGCTTGGTGCTACCTTGCACTGAAAATCAGGATCCCTGTGTGTGCATGTGACAAGAATTGGAGTCTTAGTGTGAAAGCCCTGGATATCAGGGATTCCAGGCCCATGCATTGAGGAACAAAGTCTAGTCACTGGTGCTCATTGCTGCCTCTTGCATGGAGATTCAGGGTCCCTGATCTGCTTGGGAAGTGGGTTGTACAGTCACACTGTGTTGGCAGGAGATCCACTTCTGCCCTGCAGTAAACAGCCTTATGTGTGCACTTACCCTGAATCAAAGTCAGGTGACACTGTTGCTTAGTGTGGGTATGGGGTCCAGTCACATGGGTGTGCACTGTGGAAAACAAACTCCCCCTGTCCATGCACCCAGGTTCAAATTCAGCGCTGCCCTCCTGTGTAGGCACGGGGTCTGATCGTGGGGGACAAACTCCCTGAGTTTGCATATCCAGGTTCAAAATCAGCACAGCCTCTCTGCTAGGGTGCAGGTTCTGGCCATGAGAAACAAACTCCCCGGGTTTGCACCCCAATGCTCAAATTCAGCACTGTCTCCCTGTTTGGACTCAGAATATGTTCACAGAAAACAATGTCCCCAAGGTTGTGTACCTATGCTCAAATTCAGCTCATCCTCCCTGCCTGGGCACGGAGCATAGTCATGTGAAACAAATTTCCCAAGTTCTCAAGTCCAGGCTCAAATTCAGCGCCTGTCTCCCTGCCCTGCATGGGCGTGGGATCTGGTCACAGAAAACAACCTCCCTAAGGATGCACTAAAATTCAGCTCAGTCTCCCTGCCTGGGCATGGGACCTAGTCAAGGGGAACAAATTCCCTGAGTTCACAAGTCCAGGCTCAAATTCAGTGATGTCTCCCTGCCCTGCATGGTGCGGGATCTGATCACAGAAAATAATCTTTCCAAAGATGTACACTTAGGGTCAAATTCAGCACAGTCTCCCTGCCTGGGCATGGAGCCTGGTCACGGGAAACAAACTTCCAGTGCCTGACACCAAGGCTCAAAGTCAGGTCAAGCTGAAGCTGCTGTGTGTGGCCAGGGTCTGACAGCCTATGCCACTGCCACAGGGGCGGCGGGGGAGGGGTATTGGTTTTGTGACACAGAAATCTGCGGCAGGGTGCCTGGAGTCTTGGTGTCCCTTGGTCTGGCAGCTGTGGTCACAGGTCTTCTTCCAGAGTGGCTGTAGGGTCCCTGTTGCCACCGAGACCAGACTGGGTGGTGGAGAGGCTAGGATCCTAATCTCAAGCAGTTCTGTTCTTCAAGATGGCATGGTCTCTGTGCCACCGGTATCCTCCCCAGAGTGTTAGTGGCAGCAGCAGGGTTTTGCTGTCTAAGACTGCCTGGTTGGCAGCCCCTTGGAAGACTTTTAGGATCTAACTGTTCCTATTTCACACACACACACTCTCTCTCTCTCTCTCTCTCTCTCTCTCTCTCTCTCTCTCACACACACACACACACACACACACACACACACACACACACACTCGTCCACACATACCTCTATTGCTCCCTTACTCTCACACACTCTACCTCCCTACCTTCTACCCGGTTGCCATCTTACCTCCCTCTGATGTAGAAATACCATTTAAACACTAACCGCAAGAAAGCTGCATCTGGACTATACTATATTATGCTATACTATACTATACTATACTATACTATACTATACTATTATCTATATATCTATCTTACTATATACCGTATTTGCCGGCGTATAAGACGATTTTTTGGCCCTGAAAAATAAGTATTTGCCGGCGTATAAGACAATTTTTTGGCCCTGAAAAATAAGTATTTGCCGGCGTATAAGACGACTGGGCGTATAAGACAACCCCCTAACATTTCCACTAAAAATACAGAGTTTGTTATATGCTCGTCGTATAAGACTACCCCCCACTTGGAGGCATATTTTTCAGGGCCAAAGGGTCGTCTTATACGCCGGCAAATACGGTGTGTGTGTGTGTGTGTGTGTGTGTGTGTGTGTGTGTGTGTGTGTAAGGCTAATATGCAAAGTGTCCCCTCGGGAATTCCACCAGGTGTCCTGGAGTTCAATCGCTTGCTATGATGTGTGCTATACATTAGGGGGTAGCATGAAATGAAGGAAGGCCCCCAGCTAGAAGGCCCCAATTGGCCCTGATTGCTGACCAGGCCTAGGGACCTTATTCATGCACAAATTTCATGCTCCAGGCTTCTAGTGTTGATATAAACTATTTATATTAATATCAGAAGTAGATGAGGTATTAAGGTAGGGACCCATTACAACAAACACTTCCTAATTATAAAACTAGTGGTGTGCTCTTAAAAGCATTCCTAAAACGTCTCTTTTTCTAACAGCCTTGCTTTGTAGCACATACCAATTTTTTATAGTGTGATTATTCTTATCATGGCTGACTGCAGTTGGCCAACATAATTAGCCAGAAGCCAACAAAAGCCAGCATTTAAAAAAAGAAACCCACAAAGATCACAAGGCACAGATCATGATGCTAAATACGTGAGTGTTCTATAACATGAAAATGTTAACAATGCGGCTGCCGAGGGTTTTCCTGGCCAGAGTTTCTCCCTCCAGTCTGCAGTGTGAGGAATCTTGGTGAACCTCTGCAAGGGCATTTTTGGAAAAAAAGAAATGTGGGCCTGGACACTGCGGGGAAGACCACTATCCTATACAACCGGAAGCTGGGTGAGATGGTGAGCACCATTCCCACCACAGGTTTCAGCATGGAGACTGTGTAGTATCAGAACATCAGCTTCACTGTGTGGAACATGGGTGGCCAGGGCAAGATTCAGCCTCTGTGGCACCACTATCTCTAGAACACACAAGGTCTCATCTTTGTGGTTGACAGCATGACCAAGAGCATGTGAATGAGGCTCGAAGGGAGCTTATGCAGATGCTGACTTTGGATGAGCTCAGGGCTGCTGTCCTATGCTCACAAACAAGCAGGACTTCCCCCAATATCATCCATAAATGCAGCTGAGATCACAGACAAGCTGGGCCTCCACTCTCTGTGCCATAGGAACTGGTCCATTGAGGCTACCTGTGCCACCTTGGGGGGTGGATCTATGAGGGACTGGACTAGCTGTCCTATCAGTTCCAGACCAGAAATGAGCCGAACTCCTCTCTTCCCCCTCACTCCCTCCTTCACTCTTGCTTTCTTCTCAAGTGGCAGCCATGTGGTGTGAGTGCCAGAAGCTGTCTCCATGGTCGGTCCCAGTGTGCTGCTGCATCATGCTGTACATGTGCAGATGGAGCCTGCAACTGGGTTTTTACTTAATGTAAATAGTTCTTGTTTTCAATGAGGCAGTTTCTGGTATTCCCATGCAGTGTTACTCAGCTTTCCTTATTGTAAAAAATAAAATAAAATAAAAATAATAGAATCAACCCACTGTTTAGTACTGAGAAGGGATTTTAGGCACCCTGGGTGGGGCCCGTAGGAATTGCTGTGAGATCACCTCAATGCTCCTCCTCTAGGCTTTAAATGTGTTGAGATCCATTTTTGTGGTTGGTTTTTAACACAAACTCAGTACATTTTTAATAATATAAATACAAGGTGAGGAGACACTTTAACAAGGAGAAGGGAGAAATGTTCCTAGTGTAGGTTCTGCAGTAACAGCTTGAGTCCAGTCTGCCTGTGGTCTGTCTCCCATCTGGAGCATGCAGTGGGCACAACCAGCCACAATATGTTCTGCATGGTCACTTACAGTCCATGATTGGCTTTGTCTCATTAGGTCATCTGCATCCCATTGCATTTGTGCTTGTACCTGTGCTTACACTACTAACAATGGTGGTGGGCTGAGGGATTCGACCACCACTCAGACCCCTTGGAGGGACCCAGCCTTCCCTTCAGTCAGTGTGGGTCAGCACAGGTGCTTTGGTGGGACTACCCTGGCCAGAACAGGAGACCCCTTCCTCCCCATGGTCCCTACATACACACACACACTTGCTCCAGGTTGTCTGGGAATCACCAATAGGAATGTAGACAGGTGACCAGTCATCTCAGAGCCTAGCACAGGGGTGGGCAAACTTTTTGACTTGAGGGCTACAATGGGTTCTTAAACTGGACCGGAGGGCCGGAACAAAAGCATGGATGGAGTGTTTGTGTGAACTAATATAAATTCAGAGTAAACATCATTACATAAAAGGGTACGATCTTTTTTTATTTCAATAGTTTTATTCATTTCAAACATTTTAACAAGAAGAATGTAAACACTAATTATTATCATTTGAAACTTCAAAAAATGGAGGAATCATAGCACAATAACTTACCTTATATTGAAGATGGCAAAAGCAAAATAAAATTGCCTAACAAAGGAAAGGTACAAAAGCCTTTCGAATTAAACTTAAATATAATAAAATAATTTAAAACTAAAACGAATAGAAAAGAACAAAATGTGTAAACAATAGATTAAACATTTTCTTTAGTGCAACTTCCAAATTATGCCCGGGATGTAGATAGATGTAGATGGCAATGTAGACTGGGTTGAAAGGTTTTTGGTCTTTAAAACATCAACTTCAGTGGGAACAGTGTTGTTGGTCTCCTTTCTTAGCTAACGCATCAAAGTCTGGAGTTGGTTTTGTTGTGGCTATTCTCAGGATAGATCTGAGGTGTTGGTCAGTTAAGCTGGATCTGTGAGGGGCTTTGTTGATGTTCATGACGCTAAATGTCTGCTCACAAACATAGGTTGACCCAAACAGCACATGTGTCTTCTGTGCCATCCTCTGGATGTTCGGAAAAGTGGCTTCATTAAGTGAAGCATTAAAGTCTCTTAGTTCAAGAGAGCTGAATTTCTCCTTTAGGACAAAGTCAGACTGAAGATCGATGAATTCCAGTTGCACCTCTTCTGGTGCTGTTTCAGGATTTTGTGACAAAGGACAGGCCACCAGTTGAAGTGACTGGTCCATTTTTTCAACATCAGAAAGCTGACGACAGAATTCTGCATGCAGGTCATCCAGTGAGTTGCTGTATTTCTTCACGTTTTTGATGGTCTCCTTCTGTGTGGCTAGTGTGGCAAAATGAGTGAAGACTTTGTCTGAAATTTGTCTGGAAAAGAAAATCGATTTGTCTGGAAAAGAAAGCCTTCAATTTAAAGGCTTTCACATTAGTGTACATATCATGTACATACTGATCTTTTCCCTGTAGCTTCACATTTAGCTCTTTCAAATGTGAAAATATATCTACAGCAAATGCAAAGTCACACAGCCAATTCTTGTCACTCAGCTCAGTAAATTCGTCAGATTTCCCCTTTAATTTCAAAAATGCACCAATCTCCTCTTTGAGCTCCTACACTCGTTGGAAAACTTTGCCCAAACTCAACCAGCAGACATGAGAGTGGTAAAGTAAGTCGTGGTGATCCGTATCAGTTTCCTCCAGTCCCTTTGCTCGAATGAAATTAACAAGCTTTACGACTGGATTAACAACATGATTAAGTTGTAATATACACTTGCACAATGATTCCTGGTGAATAATACGGTGAAGAAAAATAACATCTTGGTTAGGGTCCTCCTCTTTCACTTTATTCTGAATTCTTTTTAGCAGTCCAACATTTTTTCCAGTTAAATTTGGAGATCCATCTGTCGTGACATTAGCAAGTTTACTCCATGGTAGCTTCATTTTCTCGACGACAGTAGACACCCGGTCACACAAGTCCTCTCCCCGTGTTTTTCCTTTCAGTGGCTCCATGGCTAAAAACTCCTCTGTAATTTTAAAATTGTCACAAATCCCTCGGATAAAAATTAAGAGCTGAGCAGTGTCCTTTAAGTCATTACTTTCGTCCAATGCTAGTGAATAAAACTTAAAGAACTCTGCCTTACTATTTAACTTGCTGGCCAAGTCTTTATCAATCAGTTCCACTCGACGAGTCACTGTCCTGCGGGATAAGCTAAGATTTTCAAACTTGCTTTTGCTCTCTGGATACAAGAGACCTGCTGTCTCTATTATACATTCTTTCAAAAACTCGCCTTCAGAGAGAAGTTTGCTAGTTTTTGCTAATTTGAATGATAGCATAAAACTTGCTTTGGTAGTTGTCTCTTGAATTGCAGCTTGTCTGTGAAAGACATTTTGCTGAGCCTGTAATTTAGCCATCAACCTCTGTGCAGTAGCCTCCGTTCTTGAGGTGACTGCTTGCTAGCATAGTTGCCATGCTTTGTGGCAAAGTGACGGCTGAGGTTGTACTCTTTGAAGATTGCAAGTGTTTCCTGGCATATCAGACATATCGGCATTGATCGGACTTAAGTGAAAAAATATTTTGTTGTCCACTCCCTCTTAAACACTTGGCATTCACTGTCCACTTTCCTTTTCTTTGGTCCACTCATGTTTAATATTAGGCTAAAACCAACAGTACAGTTCTCTTATTAAATTCTTTACTAAAATAAGACAGTAAAGTATAAAAACTAGTGATAAATTTGCTCTACTATAACATTTTTGGTCTTCTAAAAATATATATATATATATATATATATATATATATATATATATATATATAACAAAATCATCTGAAAAAGTTCAGACATGAATCAGAGGCACACTCTGACCATAGAGAAGAACCCCTTTCCTCCGTGTGAAAACCTGTGTATCTTTCAAAAAGGCCCTTTGTTTATGGTAACACACATGGCTCCACATTGCTGTGTCTTCCAGACACACTTGTATGGAAGGTGCTAGGGCAGTGCAAAACATGGGTAACCAGTAGTTACCACTAGCACTTCCATTACTGGCAAAAAACAGCCGCAGTGCACATAGTGTGAAAGAGCCCATTATCAATGTCAGATTGCATCCACTGGACTCTATAAAAACAACCAAGTGCCACTTTTAAATGCCCTTTGAAACAGTTTTTCTTATTAAAAGCTAGAAATGGCAGGATATTTATATATATATACCCCTACTGTGACAGCCTGGCAGAGCATTACAGGGGGGAGAAAACCCAGCATCTGGTGATGTCCATAAGTACAAGACTTCAGGCTGTCATTACCAGGAAAGGGTTTCATCCAAGTATTAGATATGAACATTTGATTTTCAGTTTTTCACTTGTCCAATTACTTCTGAAACCCTGAAATTAAGTGATTTTGTAATAAAATAAAACATTTCTATACAATCTTTTTGTTCAACCCACTGAATTAGGGTTCATTCACACTAGTTGCAGTGTGGTGCAGTACTGCAATGCAGCACAGCTAGGGTTAATGCAGGGCACACTGGTTCCCATCATGTTTGCTTTGATGCTAATGTGCAGTGGTGCATGTTAACACAAATGCCCTGTAGCGCGCATTTTTACAGGCACGAGAGGGAGAAGCAAATGCAGTGCAAAATGCATTTGTTTTGCTGCTAACACATGCTGTTAGTGGCCACTGTAGCATTACTGATACTGCATCCGTATCAGCAAAAAAAGCAGCCGCAGCATGGCTAGTTTGACATGTCCTCTGTGTGTCTTTTCCCCTGCTGTGCGTGTCTGCAGTGGGGGAAAAAACTGCAATGGATACTGCACACTCAGAAGAAGGAGCTGTGGCCGTGTTTCCCAACGTTGCCATGTTAACACTGCTGCTGGTTAAGGAGCGGAGGGGAGACCAAGAGAACCCTCCGCTCTTTCGGTTCCCTGGGCTGGATAGAACAGCCGAACGGGCTGGATCTGGCCTGCGTGCGAGCCATAGTTTGCCCATGGCTGGCCTAGCGCCTCAGAGCCCCTGACCACATGTGCTTTCACTGCCTCAGGCTTCAAAGGTCAGATTGACATAAAAAACAACAACCTCTACTTTTTTCTGTTGTATTTTGATAAAACTCTTAAGAAACTAGAGCTGTTAAAATTTATCTTGGGGAAAATCTTAGAACTGGTTTATCGGTGTCATGGAACCTCTTATTGCTTTGTTTTATTTTTTTGATTTCTTTATTTATTAAGGTATTACATATGTGCCATCCCACCAATACCTCCTCCACTCCCCCTACTCATTCCCTCATCCCTCCCTCCCCATTGTCTGTGTCCATTGGTTAGGTTTATATACATGCATACAAGTCCTTTGGTGGATATCTTCCCTTTAACCCCACCCTCCCCTACCTTCCCTCTCAGGTTTGATGGTCTGATGGATGCTTTCCTGTCTCAGGATCTGTGTGTGTTCACCCATTTATGTTGTTTGTTATATTCCATAAATGAGTGAGATCCTGAGATATTTATCTTTCTCTGACTGGCTTATTTAACTTAGAATAATGCTCTCCAGCTTTCAATACATGAAAAAATGTTAAAAATGCATAAGCAAAAAAAATATAACATATCTCAAAACAGAGAGAGACAAACCCGCTATTATGATTGTGCAACTTGTTTTGCATTGGATTTTGGATTATCTTATAAGAGATAATGAACAAGCAAAAATTATCTATTGAGAATAAAATATTATTAACAACACAAGTAGCAAACATGAGTTAGCGCACATATAAAAATTCTTATACATGACAAGAGAATGCATATTCTAGGAAAGTTAAATGTAGGTGTTGACTATACAATAATTTTAGGAGATATATCTCCCTATGCTCCTGAGAGTGAAAAGAGGATTTCATTATTGCTGCTTAAAGAACTTAACCCTATTGACACACATCTCTAAGGCCTGTTTTATATCTCTGTTCCTCAGGCTGTAGATGAAGGGGTTCAGCATGGGGGTAACTACCGTATACATGACCGAAGCAATTATTTCTTGGGAACCCCATGAGGAGGAGGAAAAATAAACCCCTGAAACTGTCACATAGTATAACAACACCACAGAGAGATGGGAGCCACAGGTAGCAAAGGCTTTATAGAGTCCTTTAGTGGAGGGCACCCTCAGGATGATGCTCCCTATACGGATATAGGACCCAAAAATTACAACAAAAGCCAGGAAAAAAAGCATTCCTGCCTCGATGAAAATCATCAACTTATTGAGGGAGACATCAGAGCAGCTCAGCTTCAGGAGTGCTGTGAGCTCACAGAAGAAGTGGGGGATGGTATTGTTGGCAGAGAATGACAATCGAACCACGAGGAGGGTGTGCAACAAATCATGGACACAGGAGAGAATCCAGCAGCCAGCCACCAGCAGCACACACAGCCCCTCCCTCATGATGCTGGTGTAGTGCAGAGGGTGACAGACGGCCACGTACCTGTCATATGCCATCACAGCCAGAAGAAAATTGTCAAAACAAGCAAAATATATGAAAAAATACAACTGAGAAATGCATCCCTCATATGAGATGGATTGTTTCTGAGTCTGCATGTTCATGAGCATCTTAGGGACAGTGACAGAGGAAAGAGCAATGTCAGAGAAGGCCAAGTGGCTGAGGAAGAAGTACATGGGCGTGTGCAGGCGGGAGTCCAGCCTGATGAGCAGGATGATGAGCAGGTTGCCCAGCGCCGTGGTCAGGTACATGCCCAGGAACAGGGTGAAGAACACGCCCTGCTGCCCTGACGGGATGGGGAGCCCCAGGAGGAGGAACTGGGACACGCTGCTCTGGTTCTCAGGCCTCATGCTGCCCTTCTGTCTGCTGGGGATGAAGAAGGTGTGGGATTCTCAGGCACCTAGAAATGATGAACAGAACCATCACATCTCATACTATCATTCTCTGAGAAACATATTCATTTTTCAATAGTTTCATATTTCCCACACCTATGGATTTATATATCTACCCTCTCTCCCAATCTGGCTCCAGGAAAACATTGAACCTTAAAGTAGTCCACAGAACCTCATCATACAGTAGCAAGAAAAGGTTCTCTGTTTTATTCAACCATTACTTTTAACATCGTGTCTGTGTCAGGATCTTTACTAAGGACTGGAATGCAGCAGTGAACAAGAAAGGTGCTCACTTCTATGAGTCTACATCTTGATGAGCATGGAGGGATCATTTATACACCAGCCAGAGCCAAACCATAATAATTGACTGTGGCAGGAATAGAACGTGAGCCCCTGCAAAGTGACGTCATTTGTTTCTGCCTAACAGTAATGTGAGACTCCAGGGCTGAGTGGGCGTTGTTGGAGCATTGTCAGACTTCCTGTGAGCCTGCCTGCTCCCGTTGACCCTCAGCTGTAAACGCAGGGACACTCTGGAAATGGGTGGCCATTGAAACCCACTTTATGCCAGAATATCTTCAAAACCAGAATTGTCCACCAGGTATCTTTCAAAATAATGCTGAACATTTGGGTACCACCAGGCTTAGGACTTTACCTATATTTCGTCATCAAATCCACTCATCAGCCTTACATTCCCAGATTGTAAAACCTCTTCACAGCTGCTCTAGCAATTTGTATTCTTTGGCCTATAGACTCATGAATGACACAAATTCTGTATGCACACTGCAGTACAGCAGGGACAGAATGGCGCACAAGTACACTTGTATATATTAGTAACCATAACATATGTGCTATGTAATGTTTATAACTTGATGTATGTGTATTACCATTTTCTGTTAATTAACAATCACCAACTATTAGGTACTTCATGGAGTTCAGGCTAATATGACTATATGATCAGAAACTTCCCTTTTCTTGCTTAGGAGCCAAGCACAATATATTATTTTAGAGCTGTGAGGACCCAAAGTTGTTCAAAATATTTTTATTCCCTTTACTAGATAATTTTATTCCTTCATATTTATTTACTTTCCAACTGACAGAAAGTTCTCAAATACATTAAGCTCTATTTATGCAATATTATTTATGGAGAGGCTCTATAAGATTCATTAAACTTGTGTCATTCTTTCCATTATATAGATGTGAATATATGTTTTATATAACTTCCCCAAGGTCTCATCACTATATAATGGTAATTCTGCCCAACACCTTCACACACATTAATGCCTGCAGTTTATGGTTTGCTTGTTTGTTTATTTGTTTCCCGGGAATGTTTAGTAAAAATAAAGAAGAGGCTGGAAAATTCTGAGCAACTCAGTCACATTCAGGTACATAAAAATGATAGCAGATCTTTTATAAGAAACAGTGTATTTCTTATCATTTTAGGTAATGGTGCCCCAGAAGGAAGACACTTTAGGAAATACTCTTTAGTCATGGATAAAGATCTTCTCTCTCTCTCTCTCTCTCTCTCTCTCTCTCTCTCTCTCTCTCTCTCTCCTGATTTGGGAATGTAAGTCACCACTGACCAAATTCCCATCCTAAAGGAAGAATAGCTAACATGTGACTCAACTCAACTCATACACTCATATGCACACGTACAATTATTAACACAAAGTTGAACATGCAATATACAATAATATACCTCTCCTTCCAAACACACTCATAATGCACATCAACACACCTGCTTCATGATGCACCAGGTGAACACTAAACTCACCACATACATATAAACAATATACACAAACAGGATACATGCTCCTATAAATGAGAGCATATTAATGAGCTTCTGTCCATCTGACCTTCCCATTGCTGGAGCAGGGCAGTCAGCATGGGTCAGTTAAGTCTATTCAGTTTACAGGCACAGTCATTAAACTACCACCAACACCCATGCATATGGTCACACACACATGGTCACATATACACAGAGAAAATCAGTAACATAACTTCAAGCTCTCATACACGAGAGTGTCACCCATAGGCACAGCTCACATGTGCACAACACACTGCTGAGCAGAGGTCTGAGCTCTCTCTGAGCTGATCTTGGTTCCTTAAGAGGTCGGCATCATCTTATCCAGCAACAGAGTCAACTCTCTCACTCCCAAGGTCAGTTGTGGTGCTAGACATGAGTCAGGAGTCCCTAATCACATGCCAGAAGGCTGATAACCTGGTCAACATACATAAAAATGAGACTCTGAGTCAGATTCATAGCACATACACACACAACTATCAAACAGCACATATACAAGCATGTACAATGCATGCACACTCACAGTCATGGACACAGAGTCTCACACATGAACCCACTAGCACACAGGAAGATCTATCAGCAAGAGGATATTTATAGCTCCTCTCACCTGGGCTCATTGGTGAGTTCAGACACCTTCTCCTCCAGAGTATCGCCTATCTGCTCAGGTTTTCTTCAGGAGACCTAACATCCAGACACACTGAAGCAATATCTGGGGCCTTGGCACTTCTACAGACCTTCCTTTTCTGTAACCAGCTCCAGAGAAATGAGTCCAATGATAACATTTAACTTCTAATGAGAGGCTGCAAGCAAGTCCCCAAGCTTGTGGCTGATTTCTGACTGCCCTTTGGGGAGCTGATTGTCCAAGAGCCAGAGGGACTGGAGTCCTGGGGACAGTGTCCCTGATTCCAATCATGCCCTGGACTGCTTTGTTCTTGGACATTGTTCCAGCTGGGAAGAAAGATTTTTCAACTTTCTACTTTGAAATGATTTGAAAGATACAGAAAAGTTGTAATAGTGATATTAAGAATTCCTGGTCAATCTTCAGCCAATTCCACAATGGTTAACATTCTACTGTTTCCTATCTTCTCTGTGTGAATATATATATATATGTATATATATATATATATATATATATATATACCTTCTCTGTGTGAATATATATATATGTGTGTATGTATGTATATATATACATATATATATATATCATGCTTAGATTTATTGCTGATATACCAAT
This sequence comes from Vespertilio murinus, assembly GCA_963924515.1. NCBI lineage: Eukaryota > Metazoa > Chordata > Mammalia > Chiroptera > Vespertilionidae > Vespertilio > Vespertilio murinus. The sequence goes on from OZ004708.1 coordinate 170,605,841, forward strand.
GAATATTATCATAAGTAATATGATAATGTTTCCAGTAGCTAGTGTTTTTATCCTTTTTAAAAATTTTCAAAAAAATTTATTATTGAAAGTATTACATATGTCCCCTTTCCCTCCCATATTAACCCTTCTAGCCTGCCCCATCCCCTACTCCAGATCTTCACCATATTATTATCTGGACCCACTGATTATGCCTACAATCACACAAGTTCTTTGGTTGATCTTTTCCCACCCTCCAAACTACGTCTGCCTTTCCTCTGAGATTTGACAGTATGTTCCATGCTTCTATGTCACTGGATCTATTTCGCTCATCAGTTTATTTTGTTCTTTAGTTTTCACATTGAAGTGAGATCGTGTGATATTTATCTTTTCTAACTGGCTTTTTGCTTGTGTAATACTATGCAGGTCCCTTCATGCTGTCTCAAAGGGTAAAAGAGCCTTCTTTATTACAGCTACATAGTATTCCATGGTGGAAATGTACCACAGCTTTTTTATCCATTCACTACTGTTGGGCATTGGGTTGTTTCTGGATCTTAGCTATTGTGAATTGCACTGCCAGGAACATAAGGGTGAATACATACTTTATGATTGGTGTTTTAGGTTTCTTAGGATATATTCCTAGAAGTAGAATTTCGGGGTCAAATGGCAGTTCCACATTTAATTTTTAAGTAAACTCCATATTGTTTTCCTTAACAGCTGCACCAATCTGCATTCCTACCAGCAGTGTATTAGGGTCCCTTATTCTCCACAGCCTCGCCAGCACTTGTCATTTTTTATTAATGTTGATGGTAGCCATTCAGATAGGCTTAAGGTGATACGTAATTATAATCTGAATTTGCATCTCATCTCTCTGATGATTAGTGACTTTGAGCCTTTTTACATATGTTTCTTGGCTATTTATGTGTCCTCTTTGGAAAAGTTTCCATTTAGTTATTTTGCACCTTTAAAAATATTTTATTGATTTTTCACAGAGATGAAATGAGAGGGATAGAGAGTTAGAAACATTGATGAGAGAGAGAAATAGATCCCTCCTGGGGATGTGCCTGCAACCAAGGTACATGCCCTTGACCAGAATTGAACCTTGGACCCTTCAGTCTGCAGGCCTACACTCTATCCACTGAGCCAAACTGGTTAGGGCTCTCATAAAACTAGTATAATTCTTTCCATTTTATAGACGTGAAAGTGACACCAATGTTTTATATAACTTCCCCAATGCCCCACCACCACTTAATGGTAATTCTGCCAAATACCGTCACACATCATGATGCCTCCAGTTTATGGTTAGTTAGTTAGTTTGTTTGTTTCCCAAAATGCCTATTAAAAATAAAGAAAGTTTGGGAAATTCTGAGCAATTCAGTAACACTCAGGTACACAAAATAAATGATGGCAATGATAGATCCATTTCAAGAAACAGGGTGTTGCTTAAAATTTGAGTATCTTAGGTAATGGTGCCCCAGAAGGAGGATTATTTAGGAAATACTCCGTCATGGGTATGCACACATACACATGCACATGCACACAGTGCTGATTAGAGAATGTACATCGGCCCTGATCAAATTTCCATCCTAAAGAAAGAATAGCCAATATGTGGCTCATCTCATGAACACTCATATGCATACATAAAAGTCAGAATTAACACAATATCTAGCCTCAGTGATCTGCACATTAACGCCAGAACACACAGGGTCTCATCTTTGTGGTTCACAGCAATGACTGAGATCCTGTGAATGAGGCTCGAGAGGAGCTTATGCAGATGCTGGCGGAGGATGAGCTCAGGGATATTGTCCTGTTCGTGTTTGCCAATGCCTGTAATGCAGATGGGATCACAGACAAGCTGGGCCTCCACTCTCTGTGCCCAGGAACTATTCCAATGAGGCTACCAGTGCTGCGCCCTCCCCCTGCAGGGGTATCTATGAGGGACTGGACTGGCTCTTCATTCAGCTCCAGAACCAGAAATGAGCCGAACTCCTCTCTTTCCCCTCACTCCCTTCTTCATCCTTGCTTTTCTCTCAGGTGGCAGATGTGCCCCTGTGGTGTGAGTGCCAGAAGCTGTCTCCATGGTTGGTCCCAGTGTGCTGCATCATGCTGTACATGTGTAGATGGATGGAGCCTGCAACTGGGTTTTTATTTAATGTAAATAGTTCTTGTTTTTAATGAGGCAGTTTCTGGTACTCCTATGCCATATTACTCAGTTTTTCTTGTTATAAACAAACAAAATAAATAAATAAAACAGAATCAACTCACTGTTTAGGACTGAGGAGGGATTTTAGGCACCGGGGGCGGGGTACATATGAGTTGCTGTGAGATCACCTCAATGCTCCTCCTCTAGGCTTTAAATCTGTATTGAGATCCATTTTGGTGGTTGGTTTTTGTACAAACTCAGTACATTTTTTATAATAAAAATACAAGGTAAGAAGTCACTTTAACTCAGAGAAGAGAGATATGTTCCTAGTGTAGGTTCTGCAGTAACAGTTTGAGTCCAGTGTACCTGTGGTCTGTCTCCCATCTGGAGCATGCAGGGGGCTCAACCAGCCACAATACGTTCTGCATGGTCACTTACGGTCCCTGATTGGCTTTGTCTCCCTGGGTCATCTGCACCCCATTGCATTGGTGCTTGTACCTGTGTTTACACCACTTACAATGGTGGTGGGCTGAGGGGTGCAGCCACCACTCAGACTCCTTGGAGGAACTCCAGCCTTCCCTTTGGTCAGTGTGGGTCAGCACAGGTGCTTTGGTGGGACCACTCTGGACAGAACAGGGAACCTCCTTTACTCATGGTCCCTACACACACACACACATACACACACACACACACACACACACACACACACACACACACTTGCTCCAGGTTGTCTGGGAATCAGCAATAGGAATGCAGACAGATGACCGGTCATCTTAGAGCCTAGCTCCTAAGAGCCCACGACCACATGTGCTTTCACTGCCTCAGCCTTCAAAGATCAGATTGGCATCACAACAACAACCTCTACTTTTTTCTTTTGTATTTTGATAGACTCTGAAGAAATTAGAGCTGTTAAAATTTAAAATTGGGAAAATCTCAGAACTGGTTTATCCGGTGTCATGGAACCTCTTACTGCTTTATTTTATTTTTTAAATTTCTTTATTGATTAAGGTAATACATATGTGCCACCATTACCTCCTCCACTCCCCCTACTCATTCCCTCATTCCCCCCCTCCCCATTGTCTGTGTCCATTGGTTAGGTTTATATGCATGTATACAAGTTCATTGGTTGAAATCTTTCCCTTAACTCCACCCTCCCCTACCTTCCCTCTGAGGTCTGACGGTCTGATGGATGCTTTTCTGTCTCTGGATCTGTTTTGCTCACCCATTTATGTTGTTCGTTATATTCCATAAATGAGTGCGATCCTGTGATGTTTGTCTTTCTCTGATGGCTTATTTCACTTAGAATAATGCTCTCCAGGTTTCAATACACGAAAAACAAATATTAAAAATGCATAAGCAAAAAAAAAGATATATCTGAAAAGAGAGAGGGACAAACCGGCAATTATGATTGTGCATCTTGTTTTGCATTGGATTTTATATTATCTCATAAGAGATAATGGATAAGCAAAAATTATCTATTGGGAATAAAAGATTATTAACAATGCAAGTAGCAAACATAAGTTAGTTCACATATAAAAATTCTTTTACAGGATAAAAAAATACATTGTCTTGGAAAGTTAAATGTACAATAATTTTAGGAGATCTATCTCCCTGTGGTCCTGAGAGTGACAAGAGGATCTAATGATTGCCACTTAAAGAACTTAACCCAATTGACACACATCTCTAAGGCCTGTTTTATATCTCTGTTCCTCAGGCTGTAGATGAAAGGGTTCAGCATGGGGGTAACTACCGTATACATGACTGAAGCAATTATGTCTTTGGAACCCCATGATGAGGAGAAAAAGTAAACAGCTGAAACTGTCCCATAGTATAACAACACCACACAGAGATGGGAGCCACAGGTAGAAAAGGCTTTATAGAGTCCTTTAGTGGAGGGCACCCTCAGGATGATGGTCCCTATACGGATATAGGAGCCCAAAATTACAACAAAAGCCAGGAAGAAAAGCATTCCTGCCTCGGTGAAAATCATCAGCTTATTGAGGGAGACGTCAGAGCAGCTCAGCTTCAGGAGTGCAACAAGGTCACAGTAGAAGTGGGGGATGGTATTGTCGACAGAGAAGGAAAGTGGAACCAAGAGGAGGGTGTGCAACAAACCACGGACACAGGAGAGAATCCAGCAGCCAGCCACCAGCAGCACACACAGCCCCTCCCTCATGATGCTGGTGTAGTGCAGAGGGTGACAGACGGCCACATACCTGTCATATGCCATCACAGCAAGAAGAAAATTGTCAATACTAGCAAAAAGTATGAAAAAATACAACTGAGAAATGCATCCCTCATAGGAGATTGTTTGTTGCCTAGTCTGCATGTTCCTGAGCATCTTAGGCACAGTGACAGAGGAAAGAGAAACGTCAGAGAAGGCCAAGTGGCTGAGGAAGAAGTACATGGGCGTGTGCAGGCGGGAGTCCAGCCTGATGAGCAGGATGATGAGCAGGTTGCCCAGAACCGTGGTCAGGTACATGCCCAGGAACAGGGTGAAGAACACGCCCTGCTGCCCTGGCGGGATGGGGAGCCCCAGGAGGAGGAACTGGGACACGCTGCTCTGGTTCTCAGGCCTCATGCTGCCCTTCTGTCTGCTGAGGATGGAGAAGGTGTGGGAGTCTCAGGCACCTAGAAAGAATGAACAGAACCATCACATCTCATACTATCATTCTCTGAGAAATATATTGATTTTTAAGTAGTTTCATATTTCCCACACCTATGGATTTATATATCTACCTTCTGTCCCAGTCTGGCTCCAGGAAAACATTGAACCTTAAAGTAGTCCACAGGACCTCATCATACAGTAGCAAGAAAAGGTTCTCTGTTTTATTCAACCATTACTTTTAACATCGTGTCTGTGTCAGGCTCTTTACTAAGGACTGGAATGCAGCAGTGAACAAGAAAGGTGCTCACTTCTATGAGTCTACATCTTAATGAGCATCGAGGGATCATTTCTACACCAGGCCAGAGCCAAACCATAATAATTGACTGTGGCAGGAATAGAACGTGAGCCCCTGCAAAGTGGCGTCATTTGTTTCTGCCTGAAAGTAATATGAGACTCCAGGGCTGAGTGGGCGTTGTTGGAGCATTGTCAGACTTCCTGTGAGCCTGCCTGCTCCCATTGACCCTCAGCTGTAAACTCAGGGACACTCTGGAAATGGGTGGCCATTGAAACCCACTTTATGCCAGAATATCTTCAAAACCAGAATTGTCCACCAGGTATCTTTCAAAATAATGCTGAACATTTGGGTACCACCAGGCTTAGGACTTTACCTATATTTCCTCATCAAATCCACTCATCAGCCTTACATTCCCAGATTGTAAAACCTCTTCACACCTGCTCTAGCAATTTGTATTCTTTGACCTATAGACACATGAATGACACAAATTCTGTAGGCACACTGCAGTACAACAGGGACAGAATGGCACACAAGTACACTTGGGTATATTAGTAACTATAACATATGTGCTATGTAATGTTTATAACTTGATGTATGTGTATTACCATTTCCTGTTAATTAACAATCACCAACTATTAGCTACTTCCTGGAGTTCAGGCTAATATGATTATATGATCAGAAACTTCCCTTTTCTTGCTTAGGAGCCAAGCACAATATATTATTTTAGATCTGGGAGGACCCAGAGTTGTTCAAAATATTTTTATTCCCTTTACTAGATAATTTTATTCCTTCATATTTATTTACTTTCCAACTGACAGAAAGTTCTCAAATACATTAAGCTCTATTTGTGTAATATCTATTTATGGAGAGGCTCTGCAAGATTCATTAAACTTGTGTCATTCTTTCCATTTTTAGATGTGAATATATGTTTTATATAACTTCCCCCAAGGTCTCATCACTATATAATGGTAATTCTGCCCAATACCTTCACACATATTAATGCCTGCAGTTTATGGTTTGCTTGTTTGTTTATTTGTTTCCCTGGAATGTTTAGTCAAAATAAAGAAAAGGCTGGAAAATTCTGAGCAACTCAGTCACACTCAGATACATAAAAATGATAGCAGATCTTTTTTAAGAAACAGTGTATTTTTTTATTATTTTAGGTAATGGTGCCCCAGAAGGAAGACACTTTAAGAAATACTTTAGTCATGGATAATGATCTCTCTCTCTCTCTCTCTGTCTCTCTCTCTGTCTCTCTCTCTCTGTCTCTCTCTCTCTCTCTCTCTCTCTCTCTCTCTCTCTTGATTTGGGAATGTAAGTCACCACTGACCAAATTCCCATCCTAAAGGAAGAATAGCCAACATGTGGTTTAACTCATACACTCATATGCACACATACAAGTCATAATTAACACAAAGTTGGATATACAATATACAATAATATACCTCTCGTTCCAAACACACTCATAATGCACATCAACAGACCTGCTTCATGATTCACCATGTGAACACTAAGTCTATTCAGTTTACAGGCACAGTCATTAAACCACCACCAACACCCATGCATATGGTCACACACACGGTCACAAATACACAGAGAAAATCAGTAACATAACTTCAAGCTCTCATACACGAGAGTGTCACCCACAGACACAGCTCACATGTGCACAGCACACTGCTGAGCAGAGGTCTGAGCTCTCTCTGAGCTGATCTTGGTTTCTAGAGAGGTCGGCATCATCTTATCCAGCAACAGAGTCAACAGTCTCACTCCCAAGGTCAGTTGTGGTGCTAGACATGAGTCAGGAGTCCCTAATCACATGCCAGAAGGCTGATAACCTGGTCAACATACATAAAAACGAGACTCTGAGTCAGATTCATAGCACATACACACACAACTATCAAACAGCACATATACAAGCATGTACAATGCATGCACACTCTCAGTCATGGACACAGACTCTCACACATGAACCAACTAGCACACAGGAAGATCTATCAGCAAGAGGATATTTATAGCTCCTCTCACCTGGGCTCATTGGTGAGTTCAGACACCTTCTCCTCCAGAGTATCGCCTATCTGCTCAGGTTTTCTTCAGGAGACCTAACATCCAGACACACTGAAGCAATATCTGGGGCCTTGGCACTTCTACAGACCTTCCTTTTCTGTAACCAGCTCCAGAGAAATGAGTCCAATGATAACACGTAACTGCTAATGAGAGGCTGCAAGCAAGTCCCCAAGCTTGTGGCTGATTTCTGACTGCCCTTTAGGGAGCTGATTGTCCAAGAGCCAGAGGGACTGGAGTCCTGGGGACAGTGTCCCTGATTCCAGTCATGCCCTGGACTGCTTTGTTCTTGAGCATTGCTCCAGCTGGGAAGAAAGATTTTTCATCTTTCTACTTTGAAATTATTTGAAAGATACAGAAAAGTTGTAATAGTGATATTAAGAATTCCTGGTCAATCTTCAGCCATTTCCACAATGGTTAACATTCTACTATTTCCTACCTTCTCTGTGTGAATGAATATATGTATAATTTGTATGTATATTTCAGACTTAGATTTATTGCTGATATACCAGTGCATATTATCATAAGTAATATGATAATGTTTCCAGTAGGTAGTGTTTTTATCCTATTTAACAAATTTTCAAAAAAATTTATTGTTGAAAGTATTACATATGTCCCCTTTTCCTCCCATATTAACCCTTCTAGCCTGCCCCATCCCCTACCCCAGATCTTCACCATACTGTTATCTGGACCCACTGATTATGCATATGTGCATACTAGTTCTTTGGTTGATCTTTTCCCACCCTTCGAACTATGTCTGCCTTTCCATCTGAGATTCCACAATATGATCCAAGCTTCGATGTCGCTTGGATCTATTTCGCTCATTAGTTTATTTTGTTCTTTGGTTTCCACATTGAAGTGAGATTGTGTGATATTTATCTTTTCTAACTGGCTTTTTGCTTGTGTAATACTCTGCAGGTCCCTTCATGCTGTCTCAAAGGGTAAAAGAGCCTTCTTTATTACAGCTACATAGTATTCCATGGTGGAAATGTACCACAGCTTTTTTATCCACTCACTACTGGTGGGCATTGGGTTGTTTCTGGACCTTAGCTATTGTGAATTGCACTGCTAGGAACATAAGGGTGCATACATACTTTATGATTGGTGTTTTAGGTTTCTTAGGATATATTCCTAGAAGTAGAACTTCAGGGTCAAATGCCAGTTCCATATTTAATTTTTAAGGAAACTCCATACTGTTTTCCATAACAGCTGCACCAATCTGCATTCCCACCAGCAGTGTATTAGGGTCCCATATTCTCCACAGCATCGCCAGCACTTGTCATTTTTTTATGATGTTGATGGTAGTAGCCATTCAGATAGGCATAAGGTGATACCTAATTATAATCTGAATTTGCATCTCATCTGTCTGATGATTAGTGACTTTGAGCCTTTTTTCATATGTCCCTTGGCTATCTTTGTGTCCTCTTTGGAAAAGTGTCTATTTAGTTATTTTGCACATTTAAAAAATATTTTATTGATTTTTCACAGAGATGAAAGGAGAAGGACAGAGAGTTAGAAACATTGATGAGAGAGAAAAATAGATCCCTCCTGGGGATGTGCGTGCAAGCAACATACATGCCCTTGACAAGAATTGAACCTTGGACCCTTCAGTCTGCAGGCCTACACTCTATCCACTGAGCCAAACTGGTTAGGGCTCTCATAAAACTAGTATAATTCTTTCTATTTTATAGATGTGAAAGTGAGACCAATGTTTTATATAACTTCCCCAATGTCCCACCACTACTTAATGGTAATTCTGCCAAATACCGTCACACATCATGATGCCTGCAGTTTATGGTTAGTTAGTTAGTTTGTTTGTTTGTTTGTTTGTTTCCCAAAAATGCTTATTAAAAAGAAAGTTTGGGAAATTCTGAGCAATTCAGTCACACTCAGGTACACAAAAAAATGATGGCAATGATAGATCCATTTCAAGAAACAGGGTGTTGAGTATCTTAGGTAATGGTGCCCCAGAAGGAAGACAATTAAGGAAATACTCCGTCATGGGTATACACACATACACACGCACATGCACACACTGCTGTTTAGAGAATATACATCGACCCTGATCAAATTTTCATCCTAAAGAAAGAATAGCCAATATGTGGCTCATCTCATGAACACTCATATGCATACATACAAGTCAGAATTAACACAATATCTAGCCTCAGTGATCTGTACATTTACACCAGAACACACAGGGTCTCATCTTTGTGGTTCACAGCAATGACTGAGATCCTGTGAATGAGGCTCGAGAGGAGTTTATGGAGATGCTGGCGGAGGATGAGCTCAGGGATGTTGTCCTGTTCGTGTTTGCCAATGGCAGTAATGCAGATGGGATCACAGACAAGCTGGGCCTCCACTCTCTGTGCCCAGGAACTGGTCCAATGAGGCTACCTGTGCTGCGCCCTCCCCCCAGGAGGGGTATCTATGAGGGACTGGACTGGCTCTTCATTCAGCTCCAGAACCAGAAATGAGCCGAACTCCTCTCTTTCCCCTCACTCCCTTCTTCATCCTTGCTTTTCTGTCAGGTGGCACATGTGCCCCTGTGGTGTGAGTGCCAGAAGCTGTCTCCATGGTTGGTCCCAGTGTGCTGCATCATGCTGTACATGTGTAGATGGATGGAGCCTGCAACTGGGTTTTTATTTAATGTAAATAGTTCTTGTTTTTAATGAGGCAGTTTCTGGTACTCCTATGCCATATTACTCAGTTTTTCTTGTTATAAACAAACAAACAAAATAAATAAATAAAACAGAATCAACTCACTGTTTAGGACTGAGAAGGGATTTTAGGCACCGGGGGCGGGGTCCGTAGGAGTTGCTGTGAGATCACCTCAATGCTCCTCCTCTAGGCTTTAAATCTATGTTGAGATCCATTTTGGTGGTTGGTTTTTAACACAAACTCAGTACATTTTTTATAAATACAAGGTAAGGAGACACTTTAACACAGAGAAGAGAGAAATGTTCCTAGAGTAGGTTTTGCAGTAACAGCTTGAGTCCAGTTTTCCTGTGGTCTGTCTCCCATTTGGAGCATGCAGGGGACACAACCAGCCACAATACGTTCTGCATGGTCACTTAGCATCCCTGATTGGCTTTGTCTGCCTTAGTCATCTGCATCCCATTGCATTTGTGCTTGTACCTGTGCTTATACCACCGACAATGAGGGTGGGCTGAGGTGTGTGGCCCACTTGGAGGGACCCCAGCCTTCCCTAAGGTCAGTGTGGGTCAGCACAGGTGCTTTGGTGGGACAACTCTGACCAGACCAGGAGACCCCTCCTACCCATGTTCCTACACATACACAAACACATATTTGCTATAGGTTGTCTGGGAATCACGAATAGGAATGCAGACAGGTGACCAGTCATCTTAGAGCCTAGCGCCTAAGAGCCCCAGACCACATGTGCTTTCACTCTCTCAGCCTGCAAGGATATGATTGACATAAAAAACAACAACCTCTACTTTTTTCTTTTGTATTTTGATAAACTCTGAAGAAACTAAAGCTGTTAAAATTTATCCTGGGGAAAATATCAGAACTGGTCTATCTGGTGTCATGGAACCTTTTATTGCTTTATTTTATTTTTTTAATTTCTTTATTGATTAAGGTAATACATATGTGTCATCCCACCATTACCTCCTCCACTCCCCCTACTCATTCCCCCATCCCCTCCCCTCCCCATTGTCTGTGTCCATTGGTTAGGTTTATATGCATGTATACAAGTTCATTGGTTGATATCTTCCCCTTAACCCCATCCTTTCCTACCTTCCCTCTGAGATTTGATGGTCTGATTAATACTTTTCTGTCTCAGGATCTGTTTTTGTTCATCCATTTATGTTGTTTGTTATATTCCATAAATGAGTGCAATCCTGTGATGTTTGTCTTTCTCTGACTGGTTTATTTCACTTAGAATAATGCTCTCCAGCTTTCAATACATGAAAAAATGTTAAAAATGCATAAGCAAAAAAAATGACATGTTTCAAAAGAGAGACAAATCCACAACTATGATTGTGCAACTTGTTTTGCATTGGATTTTTGGATTATCTTATAAGAGATAATGAATAAGCAAAAATAATCTATTGGGACTAAGGGATTATTAACACAAGTAGCAAACATGAGTTAGTGCACATATAAAAATTCTTATACATGACAAGAGAATGCATATTCTAGGAAAGTTAAATGTAGGTATAGACTATACAGTAACTTTAAGAAATATATCTCCCAAAGCTCCTGAGTATGACAAGAGGATTTCATAATTGCTGCTTAAAGAACTTAATCCTGTTGACACACATATCTAAGGCCTCTTTTATATCTCTGTTCCTCAAGCTGTAGATGAAGGGGTTCAGCATGGGGGTAACTACCGTATACATGACAGAAGCAATTATGTCCTTGGAACCCCATGCTGAGGAGAAAAAGTAAACACCTGTAGCTGTCACGTAATATAAAAATACCACAGAGAGATGGGAGCCACAGGTAGAAAAGGCTTTATAGAGTCCTTTAGTGGAGGGCACCCTCAGGATGATGGTCCCTATACGGATATAGGAGCCCAAAATTACAACAAAAGCCAGGATAAAAAGCACTCCTGCCTCAGTGAAAAGGACCAGCTCATTGAGGGAGATGTCTGAACAGCTCAGCTTCAGGAGTGGAGCAAGATCACAGTAGAAGTGGGGGATGGTATTGTTGGCACAGAATGACAGTCGAACCACGAGGAGGGTATGCAGCAAATCATGGGCACAGGAGAGAATCCAGCAGCCAGCCACCAGCAGCACACACAGCCCCTCCCTCATGATGCTGGTGTAGTGCAGAGGGTGACAGACAGCCACGTACCTGTCATATGCCATCACAGCCAGAAGAAAATTGTCAATACTAGCAAAAAGCATGAAAAAATACAACTGAGAAATGCATCCCATATAGGAAATGGATTGTTGCTGAGTCTGCATGTTCCTGAGCATCTTAGGGACAGTGACAGAGGAAAGAGAAACGTCAGAGAAGGCCAAGTGGCTGAGGAAGAAGTACATGGGCGTGTGCAGGCGGGAGTCCAGCCTGATGAGCAGGATGATGAGCAGGTTGCCCAGCACCGTGGTCAGGTACATGCCCAGGAACAGGGTGAAGAACACGCCTTGCTGCCCTGGCGGGATGGGGAGCCCCAGGAGGAGGAACTGGGACACGCTGCTCTGGTTCTCAGGCCTCATGCTGCTCTTCTGTCTGCTGGGGATGAAGAAGGTGTGGGATTCTCAGGCACCTAGAAAGAATGAACAGAACCATCATATCTCATACTATCATTTTCTGAGAAACATATTCATTTTTAAATAGTTTCATATTTCCCACACCTATGGATTTATATATCTTCCCTTTCTCCCAGTCTGGCTCCAGGACAACATTGAACCTTAAAGTAGTCCACAAGACCTCATCATAGAGTAGCAAGAAAGGGTTCTCTGTTTTATTCAACCATTACTTTTAACATCACATCTGTGTCAGGATCTTTACTAAGGACTGGAATGCAGCAGTGAATAAGTAAGGTGCTCACTTCTATTAGTGTACATCTTGATGAGCATGGAGGGATCATTTCTACACCAGGCCAGAGCCAAACCATAATAATTGACTGTGGCAGGAATAGAAAGTGATCCTCTGCAAAGTGGTGTCATTTGTTTCTGCCTGAAAGTAATGTGAGACTCCAGGGCTGAGTGGGCGTTGTTGGAGCATTGTCAACTACCTGTGAACCTGCCTGCTCCAATTGACCCTCAGCTGTAAACTCAAGGACACTCTGGAAATGGGTGGCCATTGAAAGCCACTTTATGCCAGAATATCTTCAAAATCAGAATTGTCCACCATATGTCTTTCAAAATAATGCTGAACATTTAGATGAACATTTTGGGTACTACCAGGCTTAGGACTTTACCTATATTTCCTAATTAAATCCACTCATCAGCCTTACATTCCCAGATTGTAAAACCTCTTCACACCTGCTCTAGCAATTTGTATTCTTTGACCTATAGAAACACGAATGACACAAATTCTGTAGGCACACTGCAGTACAACGGGGACAGAATGGCACACAAGTACACTTGTGTATATTAGCAATTATAACATATGTGCTATGTAATGTTTATAACTTTATGTATGTGTATTACCATTTTCTGTTAATTAACAATCACCAACTATTAGCTACTTCCTGGAGTTCAGGCTAATATGACTGTATGATCAGAAACTTCCCTTTTCTTGCTTAGGAGCCAAGCACAATATATTATTTTAGAGCTGTGAGGACCCAGAGTTGTTCAAAATATTTTTATTCCCTTTACTATATGATTTTATTCCTTCATATTTATTTACTTTCCAAATGACATAAAGTTCTCAAATACATTAAGCTCTCTTTTTGCAATATCTATTTATGGAGAGGCTCTGCAAGATTCATTAAACTTGTGTATTTCTTTCCATTTTATATACGTGAAAGTGAGACTAATGTTTTATATAACTTCCCCCAAGGTCTCATCACTATATAATGGTAATTCTACCCAATACCTTCACACACATTAATGGATGCAGTTTATGGTTTGCTTGTTTGTTTATTTGTTTATTTGTTTCCCTGGAATGTTTAGTGAAAATAAAAGAAAGAACATTGGAAAATTCAGAGCAGCTCAGTCACATTCACGTACATAAAAATGATAGCAGATCTTTATTAAGAAACAGGATATTTCTTATTATTTTAGGTAATGGTGCCCCAGAAGGAAGACACTTTAGGAAATACTTTAGTCATGGATAATGATCTATCTTTCTCTCTCTCTCTCTCTCTCTCTCTCTCTCTCTCTTGATTTGGGAATGTAAGTCACCACTGACCAAATTCCCATCCTAAAGGAAGAATAGCTAACATGTGGTTTAACTCATACACTCATATGCACACTTATAAGTCATAACTAACACAAAGTTGGACATACAATATACAATAATATACCTCTCATTCCAAACACACTCATAATGCACATCAACACACCTGCTTCATGATGCACCAGGTGAACACTAAACTCACCACATACAGATAAACAATATACACAAAAAGGATACACCCTCCTATAAATGAGAGTATATTAATGAGCTTCCGTCCATCTGACCTTCCCCTTGCTGGAGCAGGGCAATCAGCATGAGTCAGTTAAGTCTATTCAGTTTACAGGCACAGTCATTAAACCACCACCAACACCCATGCATATGGTCATACACACATGATCACATATACACAGAGAAAATCAGTAACATAACTTCAGGCTCTCCTACACGAGAGTGTCACCCACAGACACAGCTCACATGTGCACAGCACACTGCTGAGCAGAGGTCTTAGCTCTCTCTGAGCTGATCTTGGTTCCTAAAGAGGTCGGCATCATCTTATCCAGCATCAGAGTCAACAGTCTCACCCCCGAAGGTCAGTTGTGGTGCTAGACATGAGTCAGGAGTCCCTAATCACATACCAGAAGGCTGATAACCTGGTCAACATACATAAAAACGAGACTCTGAGTCAGATTCATAGCACATACACACACAACTATCAAACAGCACATATACAAGTATGTACAATGCATGCACACTCACAGTCATGGACACAGAGTCTCACACATGAACCCACTAGCACACAGAAAGATCTATCAGCAAGAGGATATTTATAGCTCCTCTCACCTGGGCTCATTGGTGAGTTCAGACACCTTCTGCTCCAGAGTATCGCCTGTCTGCTCAGGTTTTCTTCAGGAGACCTCACATCCAGACACACAGAAGCAATATCTGGGGCCTTGGCACTTCTACAGACTTTCCTTTTCCGTAACCAGCTCCAGAGAAATGAGTCCACAGATGTCACTTAACTGCTAATGAGAGACTGCAAGCAAGTCCCCAAGCTTGTGGCTGATTTCTGACTGCCCTTTAGGGAGCTGATTGTCCAAGAGCCAGAGGGACTGGAGTCTTGGGGACAGTGTCCCTGATTCCAGTCATACCCTGGACTCCTTTGTTCTTAAGCATTGCTCCAGCTGGGAAGAAAGATTTTTCAACTTTCTACTTTGAAATGATTTGAAAGATACAGAAAAGTTGTAATAGTGATATTAAGAATTCCTGGTCAATCTTCAGCCATTTCCACAATGGTTAACATTCTACTGTTTCCTACCTTCTCTGTGTGAATGAATATATATATATATATATATATATATATATATATATATATATATATAATTTGTATGTATATTTCAGGCTTAGATTTATTGCTGATATACCAGTGCATATTATCATAAGTAATATGATAATGTTTCCAGTAGCTAGTGTTTTTATCCTATTTAACAAATTTTCAAAAAAATTTATTGTTGAAAGTATTATATGTCCCCTTTTCCTCCCATATTAACCCTTCTAGCCTGCCCCATCCCCTACCCCAGATCTTCACCATACTATTATCTGGACCCACTGATTATGCCTACAATCACACAAGTTCTTTGGTTGATCTTTTCCCACTCTTCGAACTATGTCTGCCTTCCATCTGAGATTCCACAATATGATCCAAGCTTCGATGTCACTTGGATCTATTTCGTTCATCAGTTTATTTTGTTCTTTGGTTTCCACATTTAAGTTAGATTGTGTGATATTTATCTTTTCTAACTGGCTTTTTGCTTGTGTAATACTCTGCAGGTCCCTTCATGCTGTCTCAAAGGGTAAAAGAGCCTTCTTTATTACAGCTACATAGTATTCCGTGGTGTAGATGTACCACAGCTTTTTTATCCACTCACTACTGGTGGGCATTGGGTTGTTTTTGGATCTTAGCTATTGTGAATTGCACTGCTAGGAACATAAGGGTGCATACATACTTTATGATTGGTGTTTTAGGTTTCTTAGGATATATTCCTAGAAGTAGATTTTCGGGGTCAAATGGCAGTTCCACATTTAATTTTTAAGTAAACTCCATATTGTTTTTCCTTAACGGCTGCACCAATCTGCCTTCCCACCAGCAGTGTATTAGGGTCCCTTATTCTCCACAGCCTCGCCAGCACTTGTCATTTTTTTATGATGTTGATGGTTGCCATTCAGATAGGCATAAGGTGATATGTAATTATAATCTGAATTTGCATCTCAACTCTCTGATGATTAGTGACTTTGAGCCTTTTTTCATATGTTTCTTGGCTATCTGTGTGTCCTCTTTGGAAAAGTGTCTATTTAGTTATTTTGCACATTTAAAAAATATTTTATTAATTTTTCACAGAGATGAAAGGAGAGGGATAGAGAGTTAGAAACATTGATGAGAGAGAGAAATAGATCCCTCCTGGGGATATGCCTGCAACCAACGTACATGCCCTTGACCAGAATTGAACCTTGGACCCTTCGGTCTGCAGGCCTACACTCTATCCACTGAGCCAAACTGGTTAGGGCTCTCATAAAACTAGTATAATTCTTTCCATTTTATAGACGTGAAAGTGAGACCAATGTTTTATATAACTTCCCCAATGTCCCACCACTACTTAATGGTAATTCTGCCAAATACCGTCACACATCATGATGCCTGCAGTTTATGGTTAGTTTGTTTGTTTGTTTGTTTGTTTGTTTGTTTCCCAAAAATGCTTATTAAAAATAAAGTTTGGGAAATTCTGAGCAATTCAGTAACACTCAGGTACACAAAAAAATGATGGCAATGATAGATCCATTTCAAGAAACAGGGTGTTGCTTAGAATTTGAGTATCTTAGGTAATGGTGCCCCAGAAGGAAGACAATTTAGGAAATACTCAGCCATGGGTATACACACATACACACGCACATGCACACACTGCTGATTGGAGAATGCACATCGACCCTGATCAAATTTCCATCCTAAAGAAAGAATAGCCAATATGTGGCTCATCTCATGAACACTCATATGCATACATACAAGTCAGACTTAACACATATATCTAGCCTCAGTGATCTGCACATTAACGCCAGAACACACAGGGTCTCATCTTTGTGGTTCACAGCAATGACTGAGATCCTATGAGTGAGGCTGGAGAGGAGGTTATGCAGATGCTGGCGGAGGATGAGCTCAGGGATGTTGTCCTGCTCGTGTTTGCCAATGGCAGTAATGCAGATGGGATCACAGACAAGCTGGGCCTCCACTCTCTGTGCTCAGGATCTGGTCCATTGAGGCTACCAGTGCTGCGCTCCCTCCCCCCCACCCCCCGGAGGGGTATCTATGAGGGACTGGACTGGCTGTTCATTCAGATCCAGAACTAGAAATGAGCCGAACTCCTCTCTTTCCCCTCACTCCCTTCTTCATCCTTGCTTTTCTGTCAGGTGGCAGATGTGCCCCTGTGGTGTGAGTGCCAGAAGCTGTCTCCATGGTTGTTCCCAGTGTGCTGCATCATGCTGTACATGTGTAGATGGATGGAGCCTACAACTGGGTTTTTATTTAATGTAAATAGTTCTTGTTTTCAATGAGGTAGTTTCTGGTACTCCTATGTCATATTACTCATCTTTTCTTGTTATAAACAAACAAACAAAATAAATAAATAAAACAGAATCAACTCACTGTTTAGGACTGAGAAGGGATTTTAGGCACCAGGGGCGGGGTCCGTAGGAGTTGCTGTGAGATCACCTCAATGCTCCTCCTCTAGGCTTTAAATCTATGTTGAGATCCATTTTGGTGGTTGGTTTTTAACACAAACTCAGTACATTTTTTACAATATAAATACAAGGTAAGGAGACACTTTAACACAGAGAAGAGAGAAATGTTCCTAGAGTGGGTTTTGCAGTAACAGCTTGAGTCCAGTCTTCCTGTCGTCTGTCTCCCATCTGGAGCATGCAGTGGGCACAACCAGCCACAGTACCTTCTGCATGGTTACTTATGGTCCCTGATTGGCTTTGTCCTGCTTGGTCATCTGCATCCCATTGTATTTGTGCTTGTACCTGTGCTTATACCATTGACAATAGGGTGGGCTGAGGGGTGCGACCCACTTGGAGGGACCCCAGCCTTCCCTACTACGGTCAGTGTGGGTCAGCACAGGTGCTTTGGTGGGACCACTCTGACCAGACCAGGAGACCCCTCCTACCCATGTCCCTACACATACACAAACACATATTTGCTATAGGTTGTCTGGGAATCACGAATAGGAATGCAGACAGGTGACCGGTCATCTTAGAGCCTAGCGCCTAAGAGCCCCAGACCACATGTGCTTTCACTCCCTCAGCCTGCAAGGATATGATTGACATCAAAAACAACAACCTCTACATTTTTCTTTTGTATTTTGATAAACTCTGAAGAAACTAAAGCTGTTAAAATTTATCCTGGGGCCGAAGCCGGTTTGGCTCAGTGGTAGAGCGTCGGTCTGCGGACTGAAGGGTCCCAGGTTCGATTCCGGTCAAGGGCATGTACCTTGGCTGCGGGCACATCCCCTGTGGTGGGTGTGCAAGCGGCAGCTGGTCGATGTTTCTCTCTCATCGACATTTCTAGCTCTCTATCTCTCTACCTTCCTCTCTGTAAAATATCAATAAAATATATTTTTTTAATTTATCCTGGGGAAAATATCAGAACTGGTCTATCTGGTGTCATGGAACCTTTTATTGCTTTATTTTATTTTTTTAATTTCTTTATTGATTAAGGTATTACATATGTGTCATCCCACCATTACCTCCTCCACTCCCTCTACTCATTTCCTCATCCCCCCTCCCCATTGTCTGTGTCCATTGGTTAGGTTTATATGCATGTATACAAGTTCATTGGTTGATATCTTTCCCTTAACCCCACCCTCCCCTACCTTCCCTCTGAGGTTTGACGGTCTGATGGATGCTTTTCTGTCTCTGGATCTGTTTTGCTCACCCATTTATGTTGTTCGTTATATTTCATAAATGAGTGCGATCCTGTGATGTTTGTCTTTCTCTGACTGGCTTATTTCACTTAGAATAATGCTCTCCAGGTTTCAATACATGAAAAAAAAATGTTAAAAATGCATAAGCAAAAAAAAAGGCATATTTCAAAAGAGAGACAAATCCACAACTATGATTGTACAACTTGTTTTGCATTGGATTTTTGGATTATTTTATAAGAGATAATGAATAAGCAAAAATAATCTATTGGGACTAAGGGATTATTAACACAAGTAGCAAACATGAGTTAGTGCACATATAAAAATTCTTATACATGACAAGAGAATGCATATTCTAGGAAAGTTAAATGTAGGTATAGACTATACAGTAACTTTAAGAAATATATCTCCCAAAGCTCCTGAGTATGACAAGAGGATTTCATAATTGCTGCTTAAAGAACTTAATCCTGTTGACACACATATCTAAGGCCTCTTTTATATCTCTGTTCCTCAAGCTGTAGATGAAGGGGTTCAGCATGGGAGTAACTACCGTATACATAACCGAAGCTATTATGTCCTTGGAACCCCATGCTGAGGAGAAAAAGTAAACACCTGTAGCTGTCACGTAATATAAAAATACCACAGAGAGATGGGAGCCACAGGTAGAAAAGGCTTTATAGAGTCCTTTAGTGGAGGGCACCCTCAGGATGATGGTCCCTATACGGATATAGGAGCCCAAAATTACAACAAAAGCCAGGATAAAAAGCACTCCTGCCTCAGTGAAAAGGACCAGCTCATTGAGGGAGATGTCTGAACAGCTCAGCTTCAGGAGTGGAGCAAGATCACAGTAGAAGTGGGGGATGGTATTGTTGGCACAGAATGACAGTCGAACCACGAGGAGGGTATGCAGCAAATCATGGGCACAGGAGAGAATCCAGCAGCCAGCCACCAGCAGCACACACAGCCCCTCCCTCATGATGCTGGTGTAGTGCAGAGGGTGACAGACAGCCACGTACCTGTCATATGCCATCACAGCCAGAAGAAAATTGTCAATACTAGCAAAAAGCATGAAAAAATACAACTGAGAAATGCATCCCATATAGGAAATGGATTGTTGCTGAGTCTGCATGTTCCTGAGCATCTTAGGGACAGTGACAGAGGAAAGAGAAACGTCAGAGAAGGCCAAGTGGCTGAGGAAGAAGTACATGGGCGTGTGCAGGCGGGAGTCCAGCCTGATGAGCAGGATGATGAGCAGGTTGCCCAGCACCGTGGTCAGGTACATGCCCAGGAACAGGGTGAAGAACACGCCCTGCTGCCCTGGCGGGATGGGGAGCCCCAGGAGGAGGAACTGGGACACGCTGCTCTGGTTCGCAGGCCTCATGCTGCTCTTCTGTCTGCTGGGGATGAAGAAGGTGTGGGAATCTCAGGCACCTAGAAAGAATGAACAGAACCATCACATCTCATACTATCATTTTCTGAGAAACATATTCATTTTTAAATAGTTTCATATTTCCCACACCTATGGATTTATATATCTACCCTCTCTCCCAGTCTGGCTCCAGGACAACATTGAACCTTAAAGTAGTCCACAAGACCTCATCATAGAGTAGCAAGAAAGGGTTCTCTGTTTTATTCAACCATTACTTTTAACATCATGTCTGTGTCAGGATCTTTACTAAGGACTGGAATGCAGCAGTGAACAAGAAAGGTGCTCACTTCTATTAGTGTACATCTTGATGAGCATGGAGGGATCATTTCTACACCAGGCCAGAGCCAAACCATAATAATTGACTGTGGCAGGAATAGAAAGTGATCCTCTGCAAAGTGGTGTCATTTGTTTCTGCCTGAAAGTAATGTGAGACTCCAGGGCTGAGTGGGCGTTGTTGGAGCATTGTCAACTACCTGTGAACCTGCCTGCTCCAATTGACCCTCAGCTGTAAACTCAAGGACACTCTGGAAATGGGAGGCCATTGAAAGCCACTTTATGCCAGAATATCTTCAAAATCAGAATTGTCCACCATATATCTTTCAAAATAATGCTGAACATTTAGATGAATATTTTGGATACTACCAGGCTTAGGACTTTACCTATATTTCCTAATGAAATCCACTCATCAGCCTTACATTCCCAGATTGTAAAACCTCTTCACAGCTGCTCTAGCAATTTGTATTCTTTGACCTATAGAAACACGAATGACACAAATTCTGTAGGCACATGCAGTACAACAGGGACAGAATGGCACACAAGTACACTTGGGTATATTAGTAACTATAACATATGTGCTATGTAATGTTTATAACTTTATGTATGTGTATTACCATTTTCTGTTAATTAACAATCACCAACTATTAGCTACTTCCTGGAGTTCAGGCTAATATGACTGTATGATCAGAAACTTCCCTTTTCTTGCTTAGGAGCCAAGCACAATATATTATTTTAGAGCTGTGAGGACCCAGAGTTGTTCAAAATATTTTTATTCCCTTTACTATATGATTTTATTCCTTCATATTTATTTACTTTCCAAATGACATAAAGTTCTCAAATACATTAAGCTCTCTTTTTGCAATATCTATTTATGGAGAGGCTCTGCAAGATTCATTAAACTTGTGTATTTCTTTCCATTTTATATACGTGAAAGTGAGACTAATGTTTTATATAACTTCCCCCAAGGTCTCATCACTATATAATGGTAATTCTACCCAACACCTTCACACACATTAATGACTGCAGTTTATGGTTTGCTTGTTTGTTTATTTGTTTCCCTGGAATGTTTAGTGAAAATAAAAGAAAAAACGTTGGAAAATTAGGAGCAACTCAGTCACATTCACGTACATAAAAATGATAGCAGATCTTTATTAAGAAACAGGATATTTCTTATTATTTTAGGTAATGGTGCCCCGGAAGGAAGAGACTTTAGGAAATACTTTAGTCATGGATAATGATCTCTCTCTCTCTCTCTCTCTCTCTCTCTCTCTCTCTGTCTCTCTCCCTCTCTCTTTCTCTCTCTCTCTTGATTTGGGAATGTAAGTCACCACTGACCAAATTCCCATCCTAAAGGAAGAATAGCTAACATGTGGTTTAACTCATACACTCATATGCACACATACAAATCATAATTAACATTAAGTTGGACATACAATATACAATAATATACCTCTCATTCCAAACACACTCATAATGCACATCAACACACCTGCTTCATGATGCACCAGGTGAACATTAAACTCACCACATACAGATAAACAATATACACAAAAAGGATACACCCTCCTATAAATGAGAGTATATTAATGAGCTTCCGTCCATCTGACCTTCCCCTTGCTGGAGCAGGGCAATCAGCATGAGTCAGTTAAGTCTATTCAGTTTACAGGCACAGTCATTAAACCACCACCAACACCAATGCATATGGTCACACACACATGGTCATATATACACAAAGAAAATCAGTAACATAACTTCAAGCTCTCATACACGAGAGTGTCACCCACAGACACAGCTCACATGTGCACAACACACTGCTGAGCAGAGGTCTGAGCTCTCTCTGAGCTGATCTTGGTTCCTTAAGAGGTCAGCATCATCTTATCCAGCAACAGAGTCAACAGTCTCACTCCCAAGGTCAGTTGTGGTGCTAGACATGAGTCAGGAGTCCCTAATCACATGCCAGAAGGCTGATAACCTGGTCAACATACATAAAAATGAGACTGAGTCAGATTCATAGCACATACACACACAACTATCAAACAGCACATATACAAGCATGTACAATGCATGCACACTCACAGTCATGGACACATAGTCTCACACATGAACCCACTAGCACACAGGAAGATCTATTAGCAAGAGCATATATATAGCTCCTCTCACCTGGGCTCATTGGTGAGTTCAGACACCTTCTGCTCCAGAGTATCGCCTATCTGCTCAGGTTTTCTTCAGGAGACCTAACATCCAGACACACAGAAGCAATATCTGGGGCCTTGGCACTTCTACAGACTTTCCTTTTCCGTAATCAGCTCCAGAGAAATGAGTCCAATTATAACATTTAACTTCTAATGAGAGGCTGCAAGCAAGTCCCCAAGCTTGTGGCTGATTTCTGACTGCCCTTTGGGGAGCTGATTGTCCAAGAGCCAGAGGGACTGGAGTCCTGGGGACAGTGTCCCCGATTCCAGTCATGCCCTGGACTGCTTTGTTCTTGGACATTGTTCCAGCTGGGAAGAAAGATTTTTCAACTTTCTACTTTGAAATGATTTGAAAGATACAGAAAAGTTGTAATAGTGATATTAAGAATTCCTGGTCAATCTTCAGCCAATTCCACAATGGTTAACATTCTACTGTTTCCTACCTTCTCTGGGTGAATATATATGTATGTGTGTGTGTGTGTGTGTGTGTGTGTGTGTGTGTGTATGTGTGTGTGTGTGTGTGTGTGTGTGTATATATATATATATATATACACATATATATATACATATATATATATCATGCTTAGATTTATTGCTGATATACCAATGAATATTATCATAAGTAATATGATAATGTTTCCAGTAGCTAGTGTTTTTATCCTTTTTAACAAATTTTCAAAAAATTTATTATTGAAATTATTACATATGTTCCCTTTCCCTCCCATATTAACCCTTCTAGCCTGCCCCATCCCCTACTCCAGATCTTCACCATACTATTTTCTGGACCCACTGATTATGCCTACAATCACACAAGTTCTTTGTTTGATCTTTTCCCACCCTCCAAACTACGTCTGCCTTTCCTCTGAGATTTGACAGTATGTTCCATGCTTCTATGTCACTGGATCTATTTCGCTCATCAGTTTATTTTGTTCTTTAGTTTTCACATTGAAGTGAGATCGTGTGATATTTATCTTTTCTAACTGGCTTTTTGCTTGTGTAATACTCTGCAGGTCCCTTCATGCTGTCTCAAAGGGTAAAAGAGCCTTCTTTATTACAGCTACATAGTATTCCATGGTGGAAATGTACCACAGCTTTTTTATCCATTCACTACTGTTGGGCATTGGGTTGTTTCTGGATCTTAGCTATTGTGAATTGCACTGCTAGGAACATAAGGGTGAATACATACTTTATGATTGGTGTTTTAGGTTTCTTAGGATATATTCCTAGAAGTAGAATTTCGGGGTCAAATGGCAGTTCCACATTTAATTTTTAAGTAAACTCCATATTGTTTTCCTTAACAGCTGCACCAATCTGCATTCCTACCAGCAGTGTATTAGGGTCCCTTATTCTCCACAGCCTCGCCAGCACTTGTCATTTTTTATTAATGTTGATGGTAGCCATTCAGATAGGCATAAGGTGATACGTAATTATAATCTGAATTTGCATCTCATCTATCTGATGATTAGTGACTTTGAGCCTTTTTTATATGTTTCTTGGCTATTTGTGTGTCCTCTTTGGAAAAGTTTCCATTTAGTTATTTTGCACCTTTAAAAATATTTTATTGATTTTTCACAGAGATGAAAGGAGAGGGATAGAGAGTTAGAAACATTGATGAGAAAGAAAAATAGATCCCTCCTGGGGATGTGCCTGCAACCAACGTACATGCCCTTGACAAGAATTGAACCTTGGACCCTTCAGTCTGCAGGCCTACACTCTATCCACTGAGCCAAACTGGTTAGGGCTCTCATAAAACTAGTATAATTCTTTCCATTTTATAGACGTGAAAGTGAGACCAATGTTTCATATAACTTTCCCAATGTCCCACCACTACTTAATGGTAATTCTGCCAAATACCTTCACATGTCATGATGCCTCCAGTTTATGGTTAGTTAGTTAGTTTGTTTGTTTCCCAAAAATGCTTATTAAAAATAAAGAAATTTGGGAAATTCTGAGCAATTCAGTAACACTCAGGTACAAAAAAAAATGATGGCAATGATAGATCCATTTCAAGAAACAGGGTGTTGCTTAGAATTTGAGTATCTTAGGTAATGGTGCCCTAGAAGGAGAACAATTTAGGAAATACTCAGTCATGGGTATACACACATACACATGCACATGTACACACTACTGATTGGAGAGTGTACATCGACCCTGATCAAATTTCCATCCTAAAGAAAGAATAGCCAATATGTGGCTCATCTCATGAACACTCATATGCATACATACAAGTCAGACTTAACACATATATCTAGCCTCAGTGATCTGCACATTAATGCCAAAACACACAGGGTCTCATCTTTGTGGTTCACAGCAATGACTGAGATCCTGTGAATGAGGCTCGAGAGGAGCTTATGCAGATGCTGGCGGAGGATGAGCTCAGGGATGTTGTCCTGCTCATGTTTGCAAACAAGTAGGACCTCCCCAATGCCAGTAATGCAGATGGGATCACAGACAAGCTGGGCCTCCACTCTCTGTGCCCAGGAACTGGTCCAATGAGGCTACCTGTGCTGCGCCCTCCCCCCAGGAGGGGTATCTATGAGGGACTGGACTGGCTCTTCATTCAGCTCCAGAACCAGAAATGAGCCGAACTCCTCTCTTTCCCCTCACTCCCTTCTTCATCTTTGCTTTGCTTTTCTCTCAGGTGGCACATGTGCCCCTGTGGTGTGAGTGCCAGAAGCTGTCTCCATGGTTGGTCCCAGTGTGCTGAATCATGTTGTACATGTGCAGTTGGAGCCTGCACATGTAAAATAAAATAAAATTACATTTTATTTAATGTAAATAGTTGTTATTTTCAATGAGTCAGTTTCTGGTACTCCTGTGCCATATTACTCAGTTTTTCTTGTTATAAATAAACAAACAAAATAAATAAATAAAACAGAATCAACTCACTGTTTAGGACTGAGAAGGGATTTTAGGCACCCGGGGCTGTTAGATCACCTCAATGCTCCTCCTCTAGGCTTTAAATTTGTATTGAGATCCATTTTGGTGGTTGGTTTTTAACACAAACTCAGTACATTTTTTATAATATAAATACAAGGTAAGGAGACACTTTAACACAGAGAAGGCAGAAATGTTCCTATTGTAGGTTCTGCAGTAATGACTTGCGTCCAGTCTGCCTGTGGTCTGTCTCCCATCTGGAGCATGCATTGGGCACAACCAGCCACAATACGTTCTGCATCGTCACTTAGGGTCCCTGATTGGCTTTGTCTGCCTGGGTCATCTGCATCCCATTGCATTCGCGCTTGTACCTGTGCTTATACCACTAACAATGGTGGTGGGCTGAGAGCTGCGGCCACCACTCAGACCCCTTGGAGGGACCCCAGCCTTCCCTTTGGTCAGTGTGGGTCAGCATAGGTACTTTGGTGGGACCACTCTGACTAGAAAGGAGACCTCCTTTCCACATGGTCCCTACACACACACACACACACACACACACACACACACACTCTCTCTCTCTCTCTCTCTCTCTCTCTC
Organism: Vespertilio murinus; assembly: GCA_963924515.1. Taxonomy (NCBI): domain Eukaryota; kingdom Metazoa; phylum Chordata; class Mammalia; order Chiroptera; family Vespertilionidae; genus Vespertilio; species Vespertilio murinus. The sequence goes on from OZ004708.1 coordinate 170,632,072, forward strand.
TCTCTCTCTCTCTCTCTTCAGGTTGTCTGGGAATAACCAATAGGAAGGACAGGTGATCAGTCATCTTAGAGCCTAGCTCCTCAGAGACCCCTACTACATGGGCTTTCACTCCCTTAGCCTGCAAGAGTCAGATTGACATCAAAAACAACAGCATCTACTTTTTTCTTTTGTATTTTGATAAAACACTGAAGAAACTAGAGCTGTTAAAATTTATCTTGGGGAAAATCTCAGAACTGGTTTATCTGGTGTTATGGAACCTCTTACTGCTTTCAGTACTTGATTACTAATGAAAAAATGTTAAAATGCATAATCAAAAAATGACATATTTCAAAACAGAAAGAGACAACCCACAATTATGATTGTATAACTTGTTTTGCATAAGATTTTGCATTATCTTATAAGAGATGTTGAACAAGCAAAAATTATCAATTAGGAATAAAAAATTACTAACATAAGAAGCAAACATGAGCTACTTCACATATAACAATGCTCATACTGGATAAGAGAATGCATATTCTAGGAAAATTATATGGAGGTGTCGACTATACAATAATTTTAGGAGATCTATCTCCCTATGTTCCTGATTGCAACAGGAGGATTTGGTGATTGCTATTTAAAGAACTTAACCCTATTGACACACATCTCTAAGGCCTGTTTTATATCTCTGTTCCTCAGGCTGTAGATGAAGGGGTTCAGCATGGGGGTAACTACCGTATACATAACTGAAGCTATTATGTCTTTGGAACCCCATGATGAAGAGGAAAAGTAAACACCTGCAGATGTACCATAGTATAACAACACCACAGAGAGATGGGAGCCACAGGTAGAAAAGGTTTTAAAGAGTCTGTTAGTGGAGGGCACCCTCAGCATGATAGTCCCTATATGGATATAGGAGCCCAAAATAACACCAAAACACAAAAAGAAAAGCATTCCTGCCTCAGTGAAAATCATCAGCTTATTGAGGGAGACATCAGAGCAGCTCAACTTCAGGAGTGCAGCAAGGTCACAGTAGAAGTGGGGGATGGTACTGTTGGCAGAGAAGGATAGTCGACCCACCAGGAGGGTGTTCAACATGGAATTGCCAAAGGCAGTAATCCAAGAGCCTATCACCAGTAGCATGCATAGCCCCTCCCTCATAATGGTGGTGTAGTGCAGAGGCTGACAGATGGCCACATACCTGTCATATGCCATCACAGCCAGAAGAAAATTGTCAAGACCAGCAAAATGTATGAAAAAATACAACTGAGAAATGCATCCCTCATAGGAGATGGATTGTTGCTGAGTCTGCATGTTCATGAGCATCTTAGGGACAGTGACAGAGGAAAGAGAAACGTCAGAGAAGGCCAAGTGGCTGAGGAAGAAGTACATGGGCGTGTGCAGACGGGAGTCCAGCCTGATGAGCAGGATGATGAGCAGGTTGCCCAGCGCCGTGGTCAGGTACACACCCAGGAACAGGGTGAAGAACACGTCCTGCTGCCCTGGCGGGATGGGGAGCCCCAGGAGGAGGAACTGGGACATGCTGCTCTGGTTCTCAGGCCTCATGCTGCCCTTCTGTCTGCTGGGGATGAAGAAAATGTGGGAGTTTTAGGAAATTAAACATGATGACCAGAACCATCACATCTCATACTGTCATTCTCTGGGGAAACCATTTTTAAATACGTTCATATTCATTTCTCATATCTGTGAATGTATACAACTTCCCTCCATTCTAGTCTGGCTCCAGGAAAACACTAAACCCCAAAGTAGTAAACAGACATCATCACTTGTAATAAGGAAGAGGAGGTTCACTGTTTTATTCAAATACTAGAGGCCTGCTGCATGATTTCGTGAATGGGTAGGGTCCCTCAGGGTGGCTTTCAGGGATCAGGCCCCAGCATCACAGCTCTGCAGTCACACATGCACCCTGCCGTGGCCTAGTGCCACCCCCTCTCATGTTTCACCATCACACCTATGGGTTGATGGATCGGGGCCAGGCTCCCCACCTAGCTCCCTCAGCACCTGGGAGCCGGGCAGTGACCCCACCCCCCATCGCTAACTAGCCCCCCTCACTGCCAGTGGTCACCATCTGCAGGGTCATTGATCGCACCTGCCTTGACCCGGTGCCACCTGCTAACCTACTCCATTCTGCCACAGACTTCCTGTGAACCTGTTGGGTCCCATTGACCCTCAGCTGTAAACTCAGAGACACTCTGGAAATGGGTGGCCACTGAAACCCACTTGATGCCAGAAAAACTCCAGAACAGAATATTCCAAAAACTATCTTTCATAATAATGCTGAGCATTTGGGGGGAATAAACACTGTGCTTAACACAAGGTTAAGGGCTTTATTGAACTTTCCTAATTAAATCCAACATCAGCCTTACATTCCCAGACTATTATCTTCCCAGCTGCACTAAGAATGAATGTTCTTTTTCCTATTTCAGTTGTTAGGGAGTAGAAATATAAGGGATATAAATTCCATATACATATATTAATTATAGGTATTTTCATATTCTGGAGGTTAAAAGTATTGCATACTCTTTAATACAGTCGATAATACTGTAATAATTTTGTACATGACTGACTATTACTAGTCTTATTGTGGTAATAGGTATATAAGTGTTGAGTCACCACATTGTACACATAAGAATCTAATATTTTATGTCTGCTTTAATTAACAATAAATGTAAAGGAGAAAAATGATCAAATATTGACTGTCATGCAGTTCAATCTAATATGTCTGCATGATCAAAGCTCATGCTCTTACCCCCTCCCCACAGAAACTTCCCCCTTCCTTGGGAACACCCTCTGCCAGTGCTTCAAAATTTTCTCAGATCCCTACCTAGAGAAGTCTCATCAATTATGTTGATGGTTCTCAATTGACAAATGACCCTTACATTCATTATTATTTGCTTACATGTTAGTTGACGGCCTGTGTTTTGAGGCAAGTATCATTCCTTCCACTTTGTAGATTGATAACAAAGGCCACCAAGTTAAGTGACTGTCTCAAGGTCGATACCAGTTGGTAGCAGTCCTGCACTCTGACTTCATACACCGTGATACCTAATGTTTCTTTGCCTGAAAGTGTTTTTAAAAAATCTCTGAGTGATGCAATCACACTCAGGTATCTGAGAACTCAGCAGATCTGTGTCAGAAACAAGGGTACTTTGAATTTTATCTCAGCCAATGGTGCCCGAAGAGAAGGGCTCTGAAAGAAATATTTGAAGTCATGGGGCAAGTTGAAAGACCCAGACACACATACAAGTCACACACACACACACAGCTGATTTGAGGATTCCAGTCACCTGTGGCCACTTTCCTATCCTAATAAAAAGATGGCCAATGTGGAGTTCAGCTCATAAATACTCATATACATACACACAAGTCACAAGTAAAACACAAAGTGAGACACACAATGATGCACCCCTCGCCCACAAACACACTCTCAATGCACACCAACACAGGTGACTCATGACACACCTGGAAAACACTCAACTCACCACATATACATAACTCTGTACTATACACCTGCAACACCAATACTCACAAGGCCACAAACAATTCAAAATGTCACAAGAAATGCACACCTACAACACACATTCACATCCAACCACACTCAGTACAACAAGCAGCACACACCCTCCTTCTTGCCATCTTCTTCCTGGGAAAGCAGTCAGCCTGGGGCAATTAATCCTATTCAGTCATAGGCACATCGTTAACCCAGCAACAACACCCCATGCACATGATCACACATATGAAAACAGACAGAAAAAACCAATAACACACCTTCATGTTCTCACACACGAGTGTGTCCCCTACAAACAGAGCTGGCACATGCACCTGCACATGTTGCTGAGCAGAGGTGTGAGCCCTCTCTGAGCTGATCTTGGTTCCTTAGTGAAGTTGGGCATCTTCCTGTCCAGCAGCAGAGTCAACAGTCTCACTCCCAGTGCTCAGCTGTGATGCCAGTGTTTACAACCACAGACAAGAATCAGGAGACCCTGATCACAAGCCAAGAGGTAACTTGTCTGCACACCCTAAAACAAGAGTGTGGGTCAGATACCTAGCAAGCACAGAAACGTGCACACACAACACACACACACACACACACACACACACACACACACCAAAAACAACAACTATAAAACAACACATACCCAAGCATATGCAACACATGCACACAAACAGAATCATGGACACAGAGTTTCACACATGAACCCCTAGCACACACAGGCAGATCCATCACCAAGGGCAGATTTCCAGCTCCTCTCATCCGGGCTCGTCATTGGTGAGTTCAGACACCTTCTGCTCCAGACTGTTGCCCAGCTCCTCAGGTTTTCTTCAGGAGACCTCACATCCAGACACACAGAGCAATACCTGAGGCCTTGGCACTTCTTCAGACTTTCCTTTTTCTTAACCAGCTCCAGAGAAATGAGTCCAATGATAACACGTAACTGCTAATGAGAGGCTGCAAGCAAGTCCCCAAGCTTGTGGCTGATTTCTGACTGCCCTTTGGGGAGTCATGTGTCCAAGAGCCAGAGGGACTGGAGTCCTGGGGGACAGTGTCCCTGGTTCCAGTCATGCCCTGGACTGCTTTGTTCTTGGGCATTGCTCCAGCTGGGAAGAAAGATTTTTCAACTTTCTAATTTGAAATGATTTTAAAGATACAGAAAAGTTGTAATAATGATATTAAGAATTCCAGGACAATCTTCAGCCAATTCCCCATTGGTGAACATTCTACCATGTTTACCTTCTCTGTGTGTATATGTATATATGTATGTGTGTTTGTATGTATAGTTTCAGGCTTTGATATATAGCTGATAAACCAGTGCATAATATCAGAAGGCATATGAGAATGTTTTCATTAGCTAGTGGAAAGGTTTTTTAACAAGTTTTCAAAAATAAATTTATTGTTGGAAGTATTAACCTATGTCCCTGCCGCCTCCCCCCCATTAACCCTTCTAGCCTGCCTCCACTCCCTACCCCAGACCTTCACTATACCATTATCTAGATCTATTGGTTATGCATACATGCATACAAGTTCTTTGGTGGATCTCTTCCCACCCACCCACCCATGCCTGCCTTCCCTCTGAGATTAGACAGTACATTCCATGTTTCACTGTCACTGGATCTGTTTTGTTCATCAGCTTATTTTGTTCATTAGATTCCACATTTAAGTGAAATCATATGATATTTGTCTTTCTCTGACTGGCTTTTTGCTTAGTATAATACTATGCAAGTTCCTTCATGGTGTCTCAAAGGGTAAAAGATCATTTTTTACAGCTGCATAGTATTCCATGGTGTTAATGTACCACAGCTTTTTTATCCACTCATCTACTGGTGGGCACTTGGGATGTTTCTGGATCTTAGCTATTGTGAATTGTGCTGCTGTGAACATAGGGGTGCATATATTCTTTCCGATTGGAGTTTTGGGTTTCTTAGAATATATTCCTAGAAGTGGAATCTCAGGGTCAAATGGCAGTTCCATATTTAATTTTTTAAGAAACTCCATACTGTTTTCCACAACTACTGCACCAATATTCATTTCCACCAGGAGTGTATTAGAGTTCCCTATTCTCTACATCCTAGCCAGTGCTTGTCATTTGTTAATATATTGCTGGTAGCCATTCTGATAGGTATAAGGTGATACTTCATTGTAGTTTGAATTTGCATCTCATCTCTCTGATTTTCAGTGACTTTGAGCATTTTTTCATGTCTCTTGGCTATTTGTTGTCTTCTTTGGAAAGGTTTCTATTGAGGTCCCTTGTCCATTATTAATTCGATTGTTTGTCTTCCTTTTATTTAATTGTATGAGTTCCTCTTATCGTTTGGATATTAATCCTTTATCAGATGTATCATTGGCAAATATGTTCTCCCATAAGTAGGTTCCCTTTTCATTATGTTTATGGTTTCTTTTGATGTTTAGAGCTTTTATTTTTATGTAGTCCAATTAATTTATTTTCTCTTTTGTCTCTCCTGCCCTGGGTGATGTCTCTACAAACATAATGTTAAAAGAGATGTCTAAGATTTTGCTATCTATGGTTTCTTATAGGATTTTTATGGTTTCACAGGTTATGTTTAAGTATTCTATTCATTTTGAGTTTACTTCTTGTGTATGGTGAACGTTAGTGCTTCTTTCTTTTTATTTTGCATGTATGTGTCTAATTTTCCCAGCACCATTTGTGGAAAACACTGTCTACTCCATTGTATGCTCTTGCTTCCTTCTATTACTTCCTCCTTTCCAAGTTGGATGCCTTTTATTTTTTCTTCTTATCTGATTGTTGTGGCTATTACAATTCCAATACTATGTTGAATAAAGTGGTGAAAGAAGACATCTCTGTGTTGTTCCTGTTCTTAGGGGAAATGGTTTTAGTTTTTACCCACTGACTGTAATTTTGGCTATTAAGTTGATCATATATGGCCTTTATTATGTTGAGGTACAATTTCTCTATCACACTTTGCTGAAAGTTTTTGACAAAAATGGGTGTTGAATTTTGTCAAATACTTTTTCTGTCTCTATCGATATCGTCATGTGATTTTTGTCTTTCAGTTTGTTTATGTGATGTATCAGTTTTACTAATTTGCAAACACTGTACCAGTCTTACATCCCTTGGATAAAATTCACTTGGTCATGGTGTATGATCTTTCTAATATATTGCTGGATCTGATTTGCTAATATTTTATTGTGAATTTTAGCATCTGTGTTCACCAGGAATACTGGCCTGTAATTTTTTTTCTTTGAAGTGTCTTTATCTGGTGTTGGGATAATGCTGGCCTCATAAAAAGAGGTTGAAAGTGTTCCTTCCTCTTGGGTTTATTGGAGTAGTTTGAAGATAAAGTGTTAGTTCTTCTAGGAATGTTTGGTAAAACTCCCCTGTGAAGCTTTCATTGGCAATTCTTATATGAGAAAATTATTGCAAATGTGAAAGCCAAATGGTGATTTTTCAAATTCTATAATTTCTTCTTTATTAGTTGTGCTATCCTAAAAGAAGGAAATTATTCTTATCCAACACCTGTTAGTTTTTTATTTATTCACTTATATTATTAAGTATTCATGGATTCTTATTTTCTAAGTTATGATCCATTACTATTTTTCATTTTAAAGCTTTGTATGATTTAATTGCATTGAAGGATCCTAAATGGTCTAAGAGAAGCCAGTTGGGAAATATATAAAAGAAACACAGGAAGGAAAATCTAGAAACTAAGACCTAAAAACATGTTTTCCCATAGGAGGGGGGTCAGGAGCAGGACAGAAAGAATGAGGGTGGGAACAGTATAAACGTTGATACATAACATGTAAATTGAAATCTGTTTACACATTTAAAACCCAGGAGTTTGAATTGATAGCTGCAATTCTAGTTTGACACCATAGAGTTCTTTCCAGCCTCTCCTTTTGCATGTACAGAGCTCCTTTCCCCAAGAGTGAGGGTCACTTCCTTTTCCTCAATGATTGCTTATGTACTAAATCGTTGGATACATGGTGACTTGTTTCAGAACCTTGAACTGTTAATGCCATACAATGTACAACATTGTTCTCAGTGTTTTATTTTTAGCTAGAAGCGTGGTGCATGAAAATTCATGCACTGGAGAGGGTGTCCCTTAGCCCAGCCTGCCCCCTCTCACTGTCCAGGAGCCCCCAGGGGTGGGAGGCGACCCAGCAATCAGGAGAAGGCAACTCCCCATCGCACCTCTGCTATTGCCACTGGCAGCAACACAATCCACTGGAGGCCCTGGTTATGAGTATTGGACAGTCCTGGGAAGCTGGGCAGCCACCATCTGAGGATTGCCCAGGCCTCGGGCTGGCCCTGGGTGGCTGGGGGTCTGAAGGAACTGGGGGACTCCGGGGGTGATATCACAGAGCGGATAGGCCCACCTGGGGATGGGCCCTGTCTTGCTGGGGGCCTGCCACCCCAGCAGGGCTAAGGGGACTGGGCACCATCATCTTGTGGCTGTGGGTGCTACCATGTTTGAGGGTAGGGCAGTCAATTAGCATATTTCCTCCTTGTTGGCTGTGGGTATCGCCACATTTGCAACAGCCTGAGTGTCAATTAGCATATTGCCTCTTTATTAGATAGGATTGAGAGATAAATATGAATTCTTGGGTAAATAATATCTTAAAGCACTTATTTAATTTTCCCCTTTATTCTTATTATGGAGTTAATTTAAAATATAGTTAAGTACATTTGATTTGTTTTATTCTATTTTGCTTTATTAACCACCTTTAATATTTATGTTTTACTTGCACAGACAGCATAGTCAAAACTACACAAATAATTCTACTCAGCTCCTCATCTCTTCTGCTCCAACTCCTGTTGGTAAACAATTTCATTAGTTTCTAATTTATTCTTCCTGTGCTTCTTTCTGCTCAAATGGGCAGGCACATGTATATTTTATTCCCCTTTGTTTTTACATATCAAGTAGGATGCTATAAGTACTCTTTTACACATTGCTTTTTCCATTCAGCAATATCTATACTTTAAAAAAAAAGGGTAATATGCTTATCAGGGCAGATGTCTTCCAGACCTCCATCTGGACATCCATCAGGACCTAGTATAATGGCTACAAGGCCTCAGTCTCAGGCAGCAATGGGCTCAGGAGGCCATGAGCCCCGGCAGCTGCAAGCCCCTGGGAGGCCTGGGCTCACAGCTGTCATCAGCTCATGGCAGCTGTGGGCTCATGGCAGGCATGTGCTCAAACAGCGGCGAAGCCTGGGCTCAAGCCTCACAGCCCCAGTGGCCTGCAGTGGCAGCAGCAGTGGGGGAATAGGGGTGGCACCTTCTCCTGATCAGCCTGGTCACTGCCTGCAGAGGAGCCCTTAGTAGGACATCCCCTGAGGGCTCTCAGACTGTGAGAGGGGGAAGGCCAGGCTGAGGGACTCACCTACAGTGCATGAATTTTCAAGCACCAGACCTCTATTATTCTAATATTTCTCCACATTGATTTATAGATATCTTTGTTCTATTTCCTCACAGTTGAAAAATACTCAGCTGATGTTTTATAGAGTTTTCTTTAATGATCATGAAATGAGATATTGGTGATATGTGTCCTAAATGCCACTGAATTGTATACCTCATAGCTAAGTAGAAATTAAAAAGTGATGCCTGCCTATGGCACATAAAAGGATTATAAAACAATAATGATGTATGATTAATATGTTAATAGAGGGAAAATGGAACTGAATATATTTATGTACGTATAACAGAGGAAGAGGAATATATATGAAACAGATGAACCAAATGGCAAATATAGTAATAAGGAAAATATAAATTCAAATGTATTATAATTATTTTAGATGTCTATGGACAGTATATCCAGAAGTATAATAATTTTTGCTTTACATAAAATGAACACTATCCAACATTAAATATTGAATAATGCACACTTCACAGATATGAGGACAAAGAAATGTTTAAATTGATGGAAGAGAAATATCATTTAAACACCAACCAAGAGAAAGCAGCATCCTGACTATACTATACCAAACTTACTCTACTATACTAAACTACACTATGCTATGCTGTGCTATGCTAAGCTATGCCATACCAAACCATATCATGCCATGCCATGTGATGCTATGCTATGATATGCTATACTACACTATACAGCACTATACTATACTATGCCATACCATACCATACCATACCATTCCACACCATGCTATACTACACTATGCTATAATAGTATCTACATATCTAGCTGTATCTTATCTGATTATGTATCTATAACTATATAGATATAACTTGTTTATATTAATATCAGAAAAAGATGAGGTATTAAGGTAGGACCCAGTATTAGAACCTTTTCCTAATTATAAAATTAGTAGTGTGGTCTTAAATGGATTCCTCAAAAGTCTCTATCTCTCTAACATCCTTGCTTTGTACCACATACCAATTATTTATTATGTAATTATTATTATGCTTGATTGCAGTCAGCCAGCATTAGGAAGAGATATACACAATCACCCAGAAGCCAACAAAAGGCAGCATAAAAAATACTATCTAATAAAAGGTTAATATGCAAATTAACCACCACTCTGCTACACCTACAAACCATGCCCACAAGCCAATTAGGAGTGAATATACAAATAAACCCAACCAAGATGGCTATGGCCACAGAGAGTAGGAGAGAGGCTTGGGTTTCCCTGGCAATGGAGGAAGCTAAGCTTTCTGCCTACCCTTGCCTGCCTAGGCCTTCACTCAAGGCTACAAAGTTTCATTGATAGAAGATACATAAATACAAACAGAAATGTCAGCAGCCACAGAGCTAGGAAGAGCAGGAGGCTAGGATTGCTTTCCACACACCCTGGCCAGCCCAGGCCTCCGCTTAAGGCTACAAAGTTTCAATTATAGAAGATACATAAATATCAACAGAAATGGCTGCAGCCATGGAGCAAGCAGAAGGTTTGGCTCCGCTCCAGGCTACGACGTTTTAATTATAGAAGATAAATAAACCCTAGATACCAGGGCCTCCGCTTGGGTTGCCAGGGGTTGTTGCCATCCTGAAAACCACCACAGGACCCTCACCCAGGCCGCCCCACACCCCAAGGGAACCCCCATCCTGATCCCGGACACCCTTCAGAGCAAACCAGCCACCCCTCACCCATGCAACAGGCCTCTATGCTATCTAATAAAAGAGTAATATGCAGATTGACGATCACTCCAACACAGAAGATGGCTGCTCCCATGTGGTCAAAGATCCTGCCCCCATGTGGACATAAGATGGCAGCCACAAGATTGCCAGCAGGGGAGGGCAGTTGGGAGGGACCAGGCCTGCAATGGAGAGCAGTTGTGGATGATCAGGCCCAGAGGAGAGGGCTGTTAGGAGACACCAGGCCTGCAAGGGAGGGTAGATGGGGGCAATCAAGCCTTCAGGGGAGGGCAATTAGGAATGACTAACCCGGAAGAGGATGGAAGTTAGGGGGGATCCAGGCCTGCAGGGAAGGGCAATTGGAGGGAACAGAGGCCTGCAGTGGAGGGCAGTTAAGGGTTACCAGGCCTGCAGGGGTGGGAAGTTAGGGGCAAACAGGCTGGTAGGGGAGCAGTTAGGCATCAATTAGATTGGCAGGGGAGTGGTTAGGGGGTGATCCAGCTGGAAGGCAGAAGCAGTTAGGAGCAATCAGGAAGGCAAGCAGGTGAGCAGTTGGGAGTCAGCAGTCCTGGATTGTGAGAGGGATGTCCAACTTCCCGTTTAGGCTCGATCTCACTAGGTTTTGGATGAACGGGCAGTCGGAAATCCCTCAAGGGGTTCCAGATTGGAGAGGGTGCAGGCTGGGCTGAGGGACACACATACCCCCATGCATGAATTTCGTGCACCAGGCCTCTAGTCAGATAATAAAAAGGAAAGACTACCAGGAGCAGATCATGGTGCTTAATAAGTGACTCTTTGGAGAAACCAAGATGGCGGCCTACATAATCACCTAAATTGCTGCCTTGCACAACAATTTCAGTACAACAACTAAATGACAGAACGGACATCCAAAACTACAGCAAAGCTGGATGAGTGGAAATTCTACACATAGAAGGAAAGAAAAAAGCTCACAGATCAGAGGAACCGCGAAGTGTTGAGGTACAGAGATGTGAGCACAGAAAGAAAGAGTGGCCAAGTGCTTGGCTGGTGGGAGGGAAAAGGAAGCCCCGAATGCACTGAAACCCAGATCCCATGGACTAATACTCATACAGGTGGAGTCTGGACTGTAGAGACAGGCACATGGAGACTCTGAGACTTGGGGGAGCCCCAGAGAGCAGGGGTTGGGATGCGCACAGGCTTTCCATAGTGGAAGGAGTCAGAAGCTCCGGACTGCACTGAATCCCAGTTCCAACTGCACTGAAACCCAGTTCCAGGCAAGCCCCTGGGGGACCCATGCTCTTACAGAGGGAATCTGGACTGTCAGGCAGAAACTCAGGGGATCTGTGGAAGGCAGAGCCTGGAGGCATGTGTGTAAGGGCAGAGCTGATGGGAAGCCAACACTGTCTGTTCAGTCCTGAGACTCTGCTCCATCCAAGCTGAGTACAGAGGCTTTTGCAATTTTGCAAGTCTTGTCCAATAAGGCTATCTCCATTACAGAAGGTATCCCAGTGTAGACACAGCTGATACTTACAGCCAGTTGGCCTGGAGGTCAACTCCTCCCTCTGTTACCAACAACAATCAAGACTTAACTACAACAAGGCTGTACATACAGCCCACAAAGGGGAGTACCAAGAGTGTCTAACTCAATTAACTGGGAGGCAGACCCACTGGCCCATATAAGATACCTAGCACACAAAGCTACCCTACCAACTCAGGGAAGCAGCAAAAATGCAGAGTCAAAGAAACAGATCACAAATGACAGAAATGGAGGAGAACAAACGACTGGATATAGAATTTAAAATCACCATTATAAGGTTTTTTCAAGAATATCCTAGAAAAGGCCAATAAATAAATTTAACGAGACCCTCAAGGATATGAAAAAGGACCAACTAGAAATTAAATATACACTGACTGAAATAAAAAAATATATTATACAGAGACCCAACAGCAGACTAGAGAAATGCAAGAATCAAGTAAAATATTTTAAATACAAAGAATCAAAAAACACTCAACCGGGAAAGCAAAAAAAATTAAAAATAAAATTTTAAAAAAAGCCAAAAAGTGGAAGATAGTGTAAGAAGCCTCTGGGCAAGTTCAAGCGTACCAATATCAGAATTATGAGGCTGCTAGAAGAAGAGAGAGAGCAAGATACTGAAAAGCTATTTGAAGAAATAATGACTGAAAACTTCCCCCATCTGGTGAAAGAAATAGACTTAACAAGTACAAGAAGCGCACAGAACCCCAAACAAAAGGAATGCAAAGAGGACCACACCAAGACACATTATAATTAAAATGCCAGAGCAAAAGACAAAGAGAGAATATTAAAGGCAGCAAGTGAAAATTATTTAATTACCTACAAGGAAGCACCGTTAAGATTGTCAGCTGATTTCTCAACAGAAACTATGGGGGCCAGATAAGAGTGGCAAGATATATTCAAAGTGATGAATAGCAAGAACCTACAATCAAGATTACTGTACCAGGGAAAGTTATTCAGAATGGAAGGTTAGATAAAGAGCTTCACAGATAAGAAAAAGCTAAAGGAGTTCATCACCACCAAACCAGGTTTATATGAAATGCTAAAAGTATTCTTTAAGAAGAGGAAGAACAAAGTAAAGATAAAAATTATGAACAACAAATACATATCTATTAACAAGTGAATCAAAAAATCAAGTGACTTAAAAATCTGAGTAACAGAATAAACTGGTGAATATAATAGAATCAGGAGCAAAGAAAGGAAGTGGATTGATAATTATCAGGGGCTAAGGGGTGTGGGGGTGCAGGAAGAGACTAGATGAAAATCATACACCTATGGATGAGGACAATGGGGTGGAGGTAAGGGGAGAGGTTGAGGTGGGAACCTGGTGGAGGGGAGCTATGTAGGGGGGGGCGGGTGAAGGAGAAAAAATTGTAATATCTGAACAATAAAGATTTATTATATTAAAAATAAATTGCTATTAAATAACATAAAATCCTTAAAAATGCATAAGCAAAAAATTACATATGTCAAAACAGAGACAAAACCACAGTAATAATAGTGTCATATGTGTTGCATAACATTATGCATATCCTTTCTAATAAAAGAGTAATATGCAAATTAACCATCACTATTACACCCATAAATCACACCTAGCAGCCAATCAGGAGTGGGTATGCAAATTAACCCAACCAACATGGCTGCAGGCACAGAGAGAGCAGGAGGGAGGCTTGGGTTTCCCCAGTAATGGAAGAAGCTAAGCTTTCCTCACACCCTGGTTGGCCCAGGACTCCACTTAAGGCTACAAAGTTTCAATTATAGAAGATACATAAATCCCAATAGAAATGGCAGCCGCCACAGAGCAATCAGAAAGCTTGGCTATGCTTCAGGCTACAAAGTTTCAATTGTAGAAGATAAATAAATCCCAGACACCAGGGCCTCTGCTTGGTTCTCTGGGGGGTGTGACAGGCCTGAAAAATGCCACAGTCCTCAAGTGAATCCCCACCTGATCCAGGACAACCTTCATGGCAAACCAGCTGGCCCCCACTCATGCACCAATCCTCTATCCTATCTAATAAAAGAGTAATATGCAGATTGACCATCACTCCAACACACAAGATGGCTATTCCCATGTGGTCAAAGATCCTGCCCCCATGTGGACACAAGATGGCCAGCAGAGGATGGCAGTTGGGAGTGACTAGGTCTTCAATGGATGGCAGTTGGGGGTGACCAGGCTGGCAGAGAGAAGTTGGGGGCAAACAGGCTGGCAGGGGAGCAGTTAGATATCAATCAGACTGGCAGGGGAGTGGTTAGAGGGTAATCAGGCTGGCATGCAGAATTGGTTAGGGGCAATCAGGAAGGCAGGCAAGCAGTTAGGAGGCAGCAGTCCTAGATTGTGGGAGGGGTCCCAGATAGGAGAGAGTGCAGGCTGGGCTGAGGGACACCCCTCCCCCGTGCACAAATTTCTTTCACCAGGCCTCTAGTATATTATAAGAGATGATGGACGTATGAAAAATATTAATTGGGAATAAAAAATTATTAATAATTCAAGTAGGAAACTTAACACAGATTAACAACATTATACATATGACAACAAGTATATTGTATGAAAGTTGTATGGAGATATCGACCATACAATAATTTATCTCACTGTGATAAATTTATCTCACTGTGCTCCTGATTGCAAAAAGAGGATTTTGTGATTACTACTTAAAGAACTTAACCCTATTGACACACATCTCTAAGGCCTCTTTTATATCTCTGTTCCTCAAGCTGTAGATGAAGGGGTTCAGCATTGGGGTAACTATTGTATACATGACTGAAGCAATTATGTCCTTGGAACCCCATGTTGAGGAGGAAAAGTAAACACCAGCAAGTGCCCCGTAGTATAAAGATACCACAGAGAGATGGGAGCCACAGGTAGAAAAGGCTTTAAAGAATCTCTGAGTGGAGGGGACTCTCAGAATGATAATCCCTATATGGATATAGGAGCCCAGAATAATACCAAGACAAAGAAAGAAAATGACTCCTGTCTCACTGAATATGACTAGCACATTGAGAGAGGTGTCTGAGCAGCTCAGTTTCAGGAGTGCAGCGAGGTCACAGAAGAAGTGGGTGATGGTATTGTCAGCACAGAAAGATAGCTGGACCAAGAGAAAGGTATGAATAAGGGAATGGACACAAGCAACTATCCAAGAACCAGCCACCAGCAATGCACACAGCCCCTCCCTCATGATGCTGGTGTAGTGCAGAGGGTGACAGATCGCCACGTACCTGTCATATGCCATCACAGCCAGAAGAAAATTGTCAAGACCAGCAAAATGTATGAAAAAATACAACTGAGAAATGCATTCTGCATAGGAGATGGATTGTTGCTGAGTCTGCATGTTCATGAGCATCTTAGGCACAGTGACAGAGGAAAGAGAAACGTCAGAGAAGGCCAAGTGGCTGAGGAAGAAGTACATGGGCGTGTGCAGGCGGGAGTCCAGCCTGATGAGCAGGATGATGAGCAGGTTGCCCAGCGCCGTGGTCAGGTACATGCCCAGGAACAGGGTGAAGAACACGTCCTGCTGCCCTGGCGTGATGGGGAGCCCCAGGAGGAGGAACTGGGATGTGCTGCTCTGGTTCTCAAACATCATGCTGCTCTTCTCTCTTCTGTGGATGAAAGGTCAATGAAAAAGGCCAGAGACTTTGAAAATGTGATTATGATCACCACTGTAGGGATTCCTACTTTCTCCTGGAGAAAAATAACATCTCCTAGCATTCATGTAATCTGCTAGAGTTTTCATTGCAAGCAACACAACTTAAATGCCCAATATAGGCTTCTTCAAATGAAACCAGAACAAATTCATCCTTATTTTTTTTTAATCACCCAGGTTCCTGGCACTGTGCTACTAATTAGAGATGCAAGAATAAGTGGGACACATAGGACTTCTTTCCTCTGCCCCCTGACCATCTGAGCACACCTGACAGAGGATTGAGTGAAGGTAAGACTCTGCAGGTAGATTCCTTGTGTTGGGAGTCTGGTGACATCGCTCTCTGGGCAGCTGACTTAAGGAGCTGAATCTCTCCTGGCCACATGTTTTGCCTCACTATGTGAAGATACCAATATCACACATTCCTAGAGTTAATAAGAGGGTTCTAATTCAAGACACATGAATATCTGAGAACAGTGCCTGTATAAAATAAACACACAGGCCGAAACTGGTTTGGCTCAGTGGTAGAGCATCGGTCTGCGGACTGAAAGGTCCCGGGTTCGATTCTGGTCAAGGGCATGTACATTGGTTGCGGACACATCCCCGGTGGGGGGGTGCAAGATGCAGCTGGTCGATGTTCCTGTCTCATTGACGTTTCTAGCTCTCTATGTCTCTCCCTTCTTCTCTGTAAAATATCAATAAAATATATTTTTAAAAAATTAAAATAAAATAAAATAAACACACAGAATATTAATTAGTATTTTTCTGATGTGCTAACTACCCAAATAAAGCCAAGATCAAATGGAGGAATTTAATCAAACAGTATCTTGAGAAGATCACCGCAGAGAGCCAAGGAGCTGACCTATCTCCTTTTGCTACCTTATCTGAGCTCTCACCTTCTCAAGAGGCATTTCAGAGCTCACATCCTGTCATTGGGTAAATTTTCTGGTGAAACAAGTCTTAATGCATGTTCATCTTGTTGCAAAGAAGTAGACTTACCTCAGTGCATCTATCTCCATCTGCATCTGGTGCTTCAAGATAGGTCTAAAATGAGGATCCACAGACAGGAAATCCAGAGATCTCAGATCTAGCATGTGAGAACTGGGCACCCTGATGGGAAATGTCTTTTAGGATTCACCATTACCTGGTTGACCATCACTATTTCTAGTAGCGATCATATTTATAATAATTGACATTTAGTGAGCACTCTGTCAAACCAATACATTTTTGCATTTATTGCCACATTAAATTTCAATAGTTCTAGGAGGTAGATGTTGTAAAACTTCATCATATACATACTCATAATTTGTGAAAACTATCATGATCACAGTTAGCAACTGCTGTAGTCTCAATTCTCTCATGTTTCTTAGATTTATTGGAATCTTTGCTCCTATGAGCCTGCTATTTCTCCCTCTTTTTTAATTAGACAAAAGAGTCAAGACCTTAAGAAATATAGTCTCAGGATTTGAGGAAGTCCTTCTCCTCAGACAGCAGTCACCACTCATAGTCCTACAGCCCAGTATTTTGCAAATGGCTTTCATGGACCTTCAGTTTCACTTAATCTACCATTGTTTATTCTGTATCTGGGAAGTAGAGAAGATAGTGATTTTTGTTCCTTCACTTACTAACAGTAGTGAGATGGCTTACACAATTTCACAATGATATTGCCTAGCACAACCTGGTCTCAAGGTACATTTTCTGATCATCTTTTCACTGGGAAGAGAATTCATCAATTTCTTCCTGTGGGAGGTAGAAAGGTTAAGCTAAAGTTGAATGTCAAAATACCTATAAGTTTGGGAAAGGAACTTGGCATTGATATTGTTGTATGTGTGTCTAATAAGGTTAAGTAATGCCAGTAAGTAACTAGGATCTCAAACATCTCCTGGAAGAGATGGGAAGGGAACAATACAGAACGGTACATTGATTCTGTCGGCACCATGTGTGAAAGGGGAGGCTGGGAGACACTCAGTAAGAGAGAAGAAGCGGCTGCCTTGAGGTCGGGAGGAGTCTTTGTTGGACTAATTTTCCTGTCAGTGTTCCAGGTATTGTCCTCTAGCATTGAGGAAATGGAGAGTCTGTGTCATGGCCTCTACAGGCTACACATTACTAAGTGCTTACAGTGTGCTCGAAGCTAAGCACCTTACAGACCAGATTCCACAGTGATGGTCATTATTCCCATTTGACAGTGGAGGCTGCTGAGCATGTACAACCACAAAGCTATTAGGTGGGGGAAAAAGACAAAGAGTTGAGTGTAGACATATGTGGCCTCATATATGAGCATTTAGTTTATAAACTAGGTAACAAAGTTGAATAAGAAGTTCAAAAACAGTGGGCTTCCGGGGATGCTCCTGTATTATTCAAATCACTGAAAAAAGTCCCCCAACAGATCTTCAAAATTGGCTTTTCTTTTTTGGAGCTGCCTGTATGGGTTCTGGTCTGTAGCTATGGTGAGTCCAGACATATGAAATCAGGATATTTGTTGACCTTTTTCAGTATCTTGTGTTAAGTCTCCATCCTACATATCTTCTGTGTGAAGGAAATCAAGGTGTGCATTTGTTACACACAAGAGCACTCACACACTATCACAGCCACGCCTTGCCAAAGGGAGACTTACAGACTTCCGTGGCTTACACTCAAGCTAGGTAAATACAGCCAGAGTGTGAGTCAACATCACACAAATCTATGCAAAACTCACACAAAATACACTCAGGCATCCTCTACACACATTGCAGTCACAGGCAGTCACACATTCAAATCTCAAGTGATGCACAAGGTCTTCTATGCAGCACGCAGGCAACAAAACACAAGTAAAATAAGGCACACATCGCTGAGGAAACTTACCGCCTTCTCTGACTTCTACATGTCCTCTGTGGAGGCATTCAGTGTGTGAATCAATGACACACACACAAAGTCATACAACACAACACACATACACACACACACACAACCATGGAGTTTCTGGGTCCCTTCTAAACTAAACCAGAGCTATGAGTTTTGATACCTCATTCTTTGTGTTGTTTCCCAAATCTTCAGTTTCTGTGCAGGAGACCCAGGTTTAATGGAAAGAGAACAACCCTTCATGGTCTGAGGACCTTCGCAGATTCTCATGTCTGTTCACCAGTTTCAAAACAGTGGGCAGGTGATCTCCTTTTAGCATCAGAAAGAGACCCCATAGGGAGACAGCCCCAGGACTCCAACTAGAGCAGCAGTCTTTGGAATAATTGCCCAACTTCCTGCAGGCCCCTTGGGAAGGAACATGGTTAGGGGCCAGAGAGACAGAACTGTAACTGGAGTCCCAGCAGTTTCCGTAATGTCATTGATACCGAGGGCCTCTAGCCAAGTCTCTAAATGGCAAGCAGAAGGTTCCCAGTTACCTGTGGCCTCTGCCTCACAATTTCAATGTAAGTCATTCAGCAAGCCCCCCAAAAGCTATACAGACCTCTGTTGGAACCCAAAGTCCCTTCAACAGATGAGTGAATAAAAAAGCTGTAGTATATCTGTACAATGGAATAGGACTTGCCAATAAAAAAGAATAATCTAAAGAGCAAAAAGAATATAAAAATGCCTTGATAGCCAAAACCGGTTTGGTTCAGCGGTAGAGCGTCAGTCTGCGGACTGAAGGGTCCCGGGTTCGATTCTAGTCAAGGGCATGTACCTTGGTTGTGGGCACATTCCCCGGTGGGGGGTGTGCAGGAGGCAGCTGGTCGATGTTTCTCTCTCGTCGATGTTTCTAGCTCTCTATCTCTCTCCCTTCCTTTCTGTAAAATATCAATAAAATACATTTAAAAAATAAATAAATAAAAATGCCTTGATACATATTCATTGTTAAACATAGATGAATCTCAAAATTCTTATGCTGAGTGAAAGAAGGCAGCAATGAAAGAATATATTCTGTATGATCCCATTTAAATAAACTTCTAGAAGGTGCAAACTAGTTGATGTGACAGAACCAGATCAGTGGTTCCCCTGGGGGACAGAGGTGAGGAGCAAAGAGGGAGCAGGAGGTAGGCTTGGGGAAGCTTCCTGGTCCTGACAGCCTGTAGTGATAGCTTAATGGGTGTATACATATGTCAAAATATCCAAGTTGTATACTTTAAATATATTAAATTTATTATATGTCATTTAAACCTCAAAAAAGTCTCTGTATTTTTTTAAAATGTATCCTTATTTTTGAAAGTATTACAGTTGTCACCTTTCCCCCCCGCATTGACCCCTTCACCCAGGACCCCCCCCCCAGGCCTTCACTACACTATTGGGTGTGTTTATGGGCAATATATATATATATATATATATATATATATGTGTGTGTGTGTGTGTGTGTGTGTGTATGTGTGTGTATGTATATGTATATGTATATGTATATGTATATGTATATGTATATGTATATGTATAAAAGCCGAAGTGACCATTACAACAGCTCAGCCAGTGAACTATGATGCACACTGACCACCAGAGGGCAGACACTCAATGCAGGAGCTGCCCCCTGGTGGTCAGTGTGCTCCCACAGCAGAAGTGCCACTCAGCCAGCGGCCAGGCTCACAGGTGGCAAGCGCAGCTGTAGCTGGGGGAGCCTCTCCCACCTCTGAGGCAGTGCTACCATGATTGCCGCAGCAGCGGGCACAGGGGGCCAGACTGAGTGGGAGCGGCGCAGCACCTGGCCCGGGCTTGGGCTCCTCCCCAACCGCCTGCCACTTCATGCACCGCTATATCCCTGGAGGAAATTGGTCTGAAACCAGGAGTCTGACATTCCCCAAGGGGTCCCAGATTACACCGATGGGGTCCCACAGGCCAGGCTGAAGGACCCCACCGGTGAAAGAATATGTGACTGGGCCTCTAGTATGCATATAAGGCCCCTGGTTCATCACTCCTACCTGCCCCACCCCCACCTTCCCTCTAAATACATCATTGTGTTCCATGCTTCTATGTCTCTGGATTTATTTTGTTCATTAGATACCACATATGAGTGAGATCATGTGATGCCTATCTTTATTATATTCTTTTTTTAATTAAAATTTAAAATTACAGTTTTTATTCAATATTATTTTGTATTCGTTTCACATGTACAGCATAGTGGTTAGACAATCATCTCTATAATAAAGAGCTAATATGCTAATGGTCGGGATACTTTCACATGTAACAACCGATCAGTAGGCTGCGTGCGCAGCAGGAACTGGTGGGCAGGGACTTGCAGCATCGGGACTTGCATCACACCATCACAATCCATCACCAGGAGGCCTTGGGCCCAGCGGAGGTCTCTGCGTGGCTCTGCCTGGGATCTGGAGGCCTCCACGTGGCCCAGCGCTGGGTTGGGGAACAGCAGAGGCCTCCACCCGGCCCAGATGTGGAGCCTGACAGAGGCCTCTGTGTAGCAAGGCCTGGGGGTCCTGCGGCTCCATGTGGCATGGAGGTGGGACCCCCAACTTCGGCCTACCTCTTTGATGAGTGGGTAGGACCTACCTCTTTGGTGCAATAGATCACAGGGCTCCCACACTGTGACAGTGCTGAGTGACCCCCCCCCCCTACCCGAGTGCACTAGTATACTTTATAAAGTGTTCATCCTGATATTTCCAGTACTCAATGGGTAATATAGTTATTATAATTATTATTGACTATATTCCCTATGCTGTAATTTATATCTTCATGACTATTTTGTAACATTTTATTTTTTAAAAATTTATCTTGAAAGTATTACAGATGTCCCTTTTTTCCCCAATTGATCCCCTCCACCCCACTGCCACACCTTCCCCATGCATTCACTGCACTATTGTCTGTGTCCATGGTTTGCATATATGCCTATTAATTCTTTGGTTAATCTCTCCTGTCCCCCATTCCCTCTAAAATACATCAGTCTGCTACATGCTTCAATGTCTCTGGGCCTCTTTTGCTAGTCAGTTTATTGTGTTCATTAGATTCCACATATAAGTTAGATCATGTATTAGTTATCTTTCTCTGACTGGCTTATTTAACTTAGCATAATACTCTCCAGGTCTCTCCATGCTGTCTTAAAGATTGAAATATCCTTCTTGTTTATAGCTGCATAGTAATCCATTGTGAAATATGCCAGTTTGTTTTTTTAATCCATTCATCTACTGATGGGCAGTTGGGCTGTTTCCAGATCTTAGCTATTATAACCAATGCTGCTATGAACATGGAGGTGCACATACTGTTTTTGATGGGTGTTTTAGGCTTCTTAGGATATATTCCTAGAAGTGGGATCATGTGGATAAATGACAGTTCCATTTTTAATTTTTTAAGGAAATTCCGCACTGTTTTTCATAGTGGTTATTGCCAGTCTACATTTCCACTAGAGTTTTCCTTTTCTCCACATCCTCACTAGCACTTGCTGTTTGTTGATTTAGTGATAATAGTCATACTGGAAGGTATGACGTAGTACTTTATTCTCATTTTAATTTTCATCTCTCTGATGATCAGTAACATTGAGCCTTTTTCACACATCTCTTGGACATTTGCATAGTCTCTTTGGAGAAGTGTCTATTAGGGTCTGTTGCCCATTTTTCAGTTGGATTATGTGTCTTCCTTTTGTTGAGTTGTATGAACTTTACTTCCTCCTTTCCAATTTAGATGACTTTTATATTTTCTTTTTATTTGGTCACTGTCTTAGCACTTCTAGTACTATCTATAATAATAAAAGCATAATATGTTAATAAGAATGGACCTCCTTTCTGATGTCCTTCTACACGACCTTACAGATGATGCCAGGACTTGGAGGGAAGCCTGTGTCCAGGGTACCCTCCAGCGGCCAGAGAGAAGCCCGGATCCCAGGTGCTAGAGGAAAGCCAGTGCCAGCAGTCAGGGGAAGGAAGGCCTACTTTTGCCCAAATTTTGTGCAAAGACCTCTAGTGTTAAATAAGAGTGGAAAAAGTGAGAATCCCAATCACAAATGAAATGGTTTTTATTTTTGCGCATTGAGTACAATTTTGGCTGTAGATTGGTCATGTAAGGTCTTCATTATGTTTAGATATGATCCCTTTATCTCATTTTGCTGAGAGTTTTCATCAAAATCTAAAAGCCTGGAGAAAAACCAAGATGGCAGCAGAGGTAAATGCCTAACTGCAGCCTCACTCAAAAATTTCAAAAAATACAACTAAAATATAAAGTGGATATTATCCATAACTCCAAGAAAGTTGACTGACTGGAAATTCTACAACTAGAAGGAAAGAGAAAACCAGAAAGAAAAACAGAGGAGCTGTAAAAGCCTAAGGTACGGAGACACCATGGGAGCCCTGGGGAGAGGACTGAGCCAGAGAGGAGGGGCGGCTGAGTGCCTGGCTGGCGTTCCCTAGCGGGAAGGAGATAAAAGCTCCAGACTGTGCTGAACCCCAACTCCGACTGCACTGAACCCCAGTTCTGGGTGAGACCCTGGGATCCCAGGCTGATACAGAGGGAATCTGGGCTGAAAGGTGGAAGCTCAGGGGTGCGGCGAAAGGCAGAGCCCCGGAGTCTCGCACATTTTCGTGCAGAGAACGGACTGTTCACTGAGCTGCTGTATTGCCCTAGCGGGAAGGAGACAAAAGCTCAGGACTGTGCTGAGCCCCAGTTCTGACTGCACTGAACCCCAGTCCTGAGCAAGACCCTCAAGTCCCAGCCTCATACAGAGGGAATCTGGGCTGTAAGGCAGAATCTCAGGGGAGCAGCAAAAGGCAGAGCCCCCAAGTCTCGCACATTTCGCACAGAGGACAGACTGTTGATTGGGCCACAGGATTGCCCTATCTGGAAGGAGAAATAAGCTCTGGACTGCTCTTAACCCCACTCCCAACTGCACTGAACCCCAGTTGTGGGCTTGTTGGGGAGAGACTAGACTGTCTAGTAGTGGGCGAAAATGTAGGGTGCCTGTCTCTCAGAGGAGCTTGCAGGGAATACCAAAGGACACTGAGGTACACTGAGACTCAGGAACCTCAGAGGGTGGGGCTAACTGGAAGCCAAGGCTGTAGGCTCCACCCTGAAACTCCTTCCCATCCAAGCTGAACACAGAAGCTTTTGCAGGTTTCCAAGTCTAGTGGAATAAGGCTGTCTCCTGGCATAGACACAGCTGATCCTCCCAACCTACCAACTCAGGAAAGCAGAGAAAATGCCAAGACAAGGAAACAGATCACAAACGAAGGAAATGGAGGACAAAAAGCGACTGGATATAGAGTTCAAAACCATGCTTATAAGGTTGTTCAAGGATCTCCTAGAAAAGGCCAATAAAATGAACAAGACCTATGAAGATATGAAAAGGGATCAACTAGAAATAATAAAGGATCAACAAGAAATGATAAAGGATCAACAAGAAATGATAAATGATCAACTAGAAATAAAGAATACATTCTCTGAAATAAAAATATTATACAGAGTCCTAAAAACAGAATGGAAGATTGCAAGAATCAAGTCAAAGATTTGGAACACAAAGAGCCAGAGGACACTCCTCCACAGAAGCAAGAAGACAAGAGAATCCAGAAAGTTGAAGATAGTGTAAGAAACCTCTGGGACAACTTCAAGCGAACCAACATCAGAATTATGGGAGTCCCAGAAGATGACAGAGAGCAAGATACCGAAAATATATTGAAAGAAATAGTGGCATAAAACTTCCCCCACCTGGGGGAAAAAATAGACTTATAAGTCCAGGAAGCACATAGAACCCCAAACAAAAGGAATCCAAAGAGGACCACTCCAAGACACATCATAATTAAAATTCCAAGAGTAAAAGACAGAGAATATTAAAAGCAGCAAGACAAAAGCAGGTAGTTACCTATAAAGGGACACCCATACGACTGTCAGCTGATTTCTCAACAGAAACCATGCAGGCCAGACGGGAATGGCAAGAAATATTTAAGGTGATGACTAGCAAGAACCTACAGCCAAAAATACTCTACCCAGCAAAGCTATCACTCAGAATCGAAGGCCAGATAAAGAGCTTCAAAATAAATTTAAGCTAAAGGAGTTCATCACCGCCAAGCCAGAATTATATGAATTGCTAAAAGGGGTTCTTTAGGAAGAAGGAGAAAATAAAGATAAGAATGATGAACAACAAATACGTAACTATCAACAAGTGAATCTAAAAACCAAGGGAAGTAAAAATCATGATGAACAGTATTAACTGTTGAATATAATAGAATCAGAGGTATGGAAGGGGAGTGGACTGATGGTTCTCGGGGAAATGGGGAGTGAGGGGTGTGGGAAGAGACTGAACATAAACTGTACCTATAGATGAGGACAATGGGGGATGGGGAAAGGGCAGAGGGTGGGATGGAAACTTGGTGGAGGAGAGCAATGGAGGGGTGGGGGAGGGAATGAGGAACATTTGTAATAATATGAACAATAAAGATTTATTTTTTTAAAAATCTAAAAGCCTGGTGCACAAATTAGTACACAGGTGGGGTCCAGCCGGTCCCATCTGGATAAGGGGCCATGGGGGCTGGGTCGGCTGGGGGGAGAGGCCACAGGGGGTTTGGCTGATCTGAGCAAGGGCCAGGTTGAGAGGGGCCACAAAGGTTGACCAGCTAGCCCCACCCCCTACAGGGCAGGTCATAATGAGCAGTTGTTCCAGTCATTCCAGTCATTTAGGGTTTATTTATATAGATAGATAGATATAGATATAGATATAGATATAGATATAGATATAGATATAGATATAGATATAGATATAGATATAGATATAGATAGATGAATGTTGGATTTTGTAGAGTGCTTTTCCTGCCTTTGTTGATATGGTCATGTGATTTTTGTCTTTCAGTTTGTTTATGTGATGTATTAGTTTTACTAATTTGAGAATATTGTACCAGCCTTGCATTCCTAGAATAAATCCCACTTGTTCATTGTGTATGATCTTTCTAATATATTGCTAGACTCAATTTTCTATGGCCATTGTGTATGATCTGAAAGATGAAACAGAGTGGGCTGGAGACTGGGATGCCAGGACACAGGCTTTATTGAAGAGAAAAGTACCACTGCCGGCTGCTTCCAGAGAAAAAGAGTGAGGGTCGAGGTTCATTACCTTTTAAGGGGAGGAAAGAGAGAGGGTGGGGCTTAGGGCACTCAGCATACCCTGATTGGTGGTTTCATGTAAGGCCTATGATTAGGGACCTAGGAACTTAGGAATCGGGGGCTTAGGGTATTTGGCAGGTGCTGATCAGTGGTTCAGTGCTCAGGAATGTCTGGCTGCAGGTGTAGTTTATGTCCATCTATCAGTTAGAGGAAGGGAGGATCTATCATGATCTTTCTAACATATTGATGGATCCAATTTGCTAATATTTTATTGTGAATTTTAGCACCTGTGTTCAGCAGTAATACTTGCCTGTAATTTTCTTTCTTTGAGGTGTCTTTATCTGGTTTTGGGATAATGCTGGCCTCATAAAAAGAGGTTGGAAGTTTTCCTTGCTCTTGGGTTTTTTGGAGTAGTTTGAAGATAAAGTGTTAGTTCTTCTAGGAATGTTTGGTAATATTCCCCTCTGAAGCCATCATTGGCCATTCTTATATAAGAAAATTATTGCAAATGTGAAGGCTAAATGGTGGTGATTTTTCAAATTTCATAATTTCTTCTTTATTAGTTGTGCTATCCTAAAAGAAGGAAATTTTTTTTATCCAACACCGGTTAGTTTTTTATTCATTCTTTTATATTATTATGTATTCATGGATTCTTATTTTCTAACTTATAATCCATTACTATTGTTATTCATTTTGAAGCTTTGTGTGAATTAATTGCTTTCAAGAATTCTAAATGGTCTCAGAGAAGCCAACTGGAAAACATAAATAAAAGAAACACAAGAAGGAAAAACGAGAAACTAAAAGCATGTTTTCCATAGGAGGGGGGTCAGATGCAGGACAGAAAGAATGAGGGTGGGAACAGTATAAACGTTGATACATAACATGTAAATTGCAATCTATTTACACATTTAAAACCCAGGAGTTTGAATTGATAGCTGCAATTCTAGTTTGACACCATAGAGTTCTTTCCAGCCTCTCCTTTTCCATGTACAGAGCTCCTTTCCCCAAGAGTGAGGGTCACTTCCTTTTCCTCAATGATTGCTTATGTACTGAATCATTAGATACATGGTGACTTGTTTCAGAACCTTGAACTATTAATGCCATACAATGCACAACTTAGGACATTGTTTTCAGTGTTTTATTTTTAGCTAGAAGCGTGGTGCATGAAAATTCATGCACTGGAGAGGGTGTCCCTCAGCTCAGCCTTCCCCCTTTCACAGTCTGGGAGCCCCCAGGGGTGGGAGGCGACCCGGCAATCAAGAGAAGGCAACTCCCCATCACACCTCTGCTATTGCCACTGTTGGCAACGCAATCCATTGGAGGCCCTGTTACCTGAGAATTGGACAGCCCTGGGCAGCTGGGCAGCCATCATCCGAGGCTTGCCTAGGCCTTGGGCTGGCCCTGGGTGTCTGCATGGCTGAAGAGACTGGGGAACTCCAGAGACAGTCATGCAGAGAAACCAGGTCCACCTGGCATGGGCCCCTCTTGCAGTGTGCCTGCCACCCCAAAGGAGCTGAGGGGACTGAGCATCACCATCTTGTGCCTGTAGGCATCTCTATCTTTGAGGGTATGGCAATCAATTAGCATATTCCTTTCTCTTTTGTTTTTATTTTTGTTTTTGTTTTTGTTTTTTTAAATAAATCTTTATTGCTCAGATTATTACAATTGTTTCTCCTTTTTCTCCCCCATAGCTCCCTTCCACCTGATTCCCACCCCACCCTCTGCCCTTACCCCCTCCCCCCACTATTGTCCTCATCCATAGGTTATACAATTTTAATCCAGTCTCTTTCTGCACCCCACACCCCTTCACCCTGATAATTATCTATCCACTCCCTTTCTTTGCCCCTACTTCTATTATATTCACCAGTTTATTCTATTCCTCAGATTTTTAATTCACTTGATCTTCTTCCTCTTCTTAAGTAATACCTTTCAGCATTTCATATAATACTGGTTTGGTGGTGATGAACTCCTTTAGCTTTTTCTTATCTGTGAAGCTCTTTATCTGTCCTTCAATTCTGAATGATAACTTTGCTGGATACAGTAATCTTGGTTGTAGGTTCTCCCTATTCATCACTTTGAATATTTCTTGCCACTCCCTTCTGGCCTGCATGGTTTCTGTTGAGAAATCAGCTGATAGTCTTATGGGTGCTCCCTTATAGGTAACCAACTGCTTTTCTCTTGCTGCTTGTAAGATCTTCTTTTTGTCTTTTACCCTTGGCATATTGATGATGATGTGTCTCCAAGTATTTTTCTTTGGATTCCTCTTGTTTGGGGTTCTGTAGGCTTCCTGTACTTGTAAGTCTATTTCTTTCACCAGGTGAGGGAAGTTTTCTGATATTATTTCTTCAAATATGTTTTCAGTATTTTGCACTCCCTCTTCTTCTGGCACCCCCATAATTCTGATGTTGGTGCGCTTGCAGTTGTCCCAGAGGCTCCTTACACTATCTTCAACTTTCTGGATCCTCTTTTCTTCTTCCTTCTCCAGCGGAGTGTCTTTTGGCTCTTTGACCTGATTCTTGTGTTCTTCCATTCTGCTGTTGGATCTCTGCATAATATTTTCCAATTTAGTCAGTTTATGTATACTTTTTAGTTGGGTCTCATGAAGATTATAGAGCTTTTCTAGGATATTCTTGCATAACCTTAGAACCGTAGTTCTGAACTCTATATCCTCCATCTCTTCTGTTTGAGATCTATTTCCTTGTCTCGGCATTATCACTATTTTTCAGAGTTGGTAGGATGGCTTTGTGTGTTTGGTGTCCTATGTAGCACAGTGGGTCAGCCTCCTCAGTTACCTGAGGTAGACACTCTTGGTGATCCCCTTTGTGGACTGCATGCACAGCCTTGTTGTAGCTAAGTCTTTATTGTTGTGAATTGACCTTCAGGCCAATTGGATGTGGGTATCAGCTGTGTCTACTCTGGGATAACTTCTGTATTGGAGACAGTCTTATAGGATCAGACTTGAAAAACTGCAGAAGCCTCTGCTCAGCTTGGATGGGGCGGAGTCTCAGGGCTGAAGGCTTCTGCCCTGCCCTTGTGCACTCGCCTGAGTTTCCGCCTGACCGGCCCAGGTTTCCCGTGCAAGAGTGTGGGGCTTGCCTGGACTTGGGCTGGTCTCTGTAGTCTGGAGCTCCCGACTCCTTCCGCTACAGAGAGGCCGCCACCTTGTACAGAGAGGCAGCCTCCGCGGTCAGACCTGGAGCTTCTGGCTCCTTCCGCTACGGAGGGGCGGCGGTCAGACCTCAGCGCGTACTTGCTCGCGCGCGCGAGTCTGTAGACCCTGCAGACTGCGGCTCCCGGTCCCGGGTCTCCCAGTCTCCGAGTCTCTGAGTCTCTGGGTGCCTTTCTCTGCAGTCCAGACTCCACCCGTATGAGCCTGGGACCGCGGAATTTCAGCCGGGGCTGGGGTTCAGTACTGTCGGAAAGGGTTCCGTGCAATCGGGGAATTCCTCCCCTCCCGCCAGGCAGGCATTCAGTGGCCGCACTTCCTCTCCGCGCGCGAGCGTCTCCCTACCTCAGCGCTTTTCGGCTCCCAGTCCTATCCGTGAGCCTCTCTCTTTCTTTCTAGTTGTAGCTATTCCACTCCGCCAGCTTTCCTGAGGTTTTGGTGAAGTCCTTTTTGATTTTAGTTGTTTTTTTAATTAAATTGTTGATGAGGCAGCAGCGTAGGAGACTGCCTAGGCCGCCATCTTGGTTCCAGTCGCATATTCCTTTCTTATTGGCTGTGGACACCACCATCTTTGCAACACCATGTGGGTCAATTAGCATATTCCCTATTTATTGCATAGGCTTGAGAGATAAACATAACTGCTGGGTTCAACAATATCTTAGGGCATTTACTTTATTTCCCCTTTACTCTAATTTTGAAGTTAATTTAAAATATAGTTAAGTACATTTGATTTGTTTTACTCTATTTTGCTTTATTCACCAAATTTAGTATTTTATGTTTTACTTGCAAAGGCAGCAGAGTCAAAACTACACAAATAATTCTACTCAGCTCCTCATCTCTTCTGCTCCAACTCCTGTTGGTAAACACTTTCATTAGTTTCTAATTTATTCTTCTTGTGCTTCTTTCTGCTCAAATGGGCAGGCACATACACATTGTATTCCCCTTTGTTTTTACATGATAAATAACATGCTATAAATATTCTTTTACACATTGCTTTTTCCATTCAGCAATACCTATACTAAAAGAAGGGTAATATACTTATGAGGGGGACGTCTTCCAGACGTCCAATGGCACGTCCATTCAATAAGCCACAGCAGCTGTAGGCTCATGGCACCCATGAGCTTGGCACCCTGAGCCCAGAAGCTGCAAAGCCCCGGGCTCAGGCCTCACAGCCACAGTGACCATCTATGGCAGCAGCAGCAGGATGATGGGGATAGCGCCTTCTCCTGATTAGCCCAGACACAGCCCACAGATGAGCTTTAAGTAGGACATCCCGTGAGGGTTCTATAACTGTGAGAGGGAGCAGGCTAGGCTGAGGGACCCCCTCCAGTGCATGAAGTTTTGTGCATCAGGCCTCTAGTGTTCTAATATTTCTCCACATTGATTTATAAATATCTTTGTTCTTATTTTCCTCACAGTTGAAAAATACTCAGTTGATGTTTTAAAGAGTTTTCTTTAATGGGCATGAAATGAGATATTGGTGATATGTATCCTAAATGCCACTGAATTGTGTACCTCCAATAGCTATGTAGAAAGTAAAAAGTGATGCCTGCATACAGCACATAAAAGAATTATAAAACAATAATAATAATAATGTATGATTAATACGTTACTAGAGGGAAAATGGGACTGACTATATATATTTACATGAAACAGAGGAAGACAAGAGGAATATATGTAAAACATGAATCAAATGGCAAATCCTATCTAATAAAAGAATAATATGCAAATTAACCATACCTCAGCTACAAACACAAGCCACGCTCACTAGCCACACCCACCCACCAATCAGGAGCAAGTATGCAAATTAACCCAACCAAGATTGCTGTGTCCACATAGAGAGCAGGAGGGAGGCTTGGGTTTCCTAGGCAATGGTGGAAGCTAAGTTTTCCGCACACCCTGGCCGGCCCAAGCTTCCACTCCAGGCTACAAAGTGTCAATGATAGAAGATAAATAAATGCCCACAACAGTGGCAGTAGCCATGGAGTTGGAGAGAGCTGAAGACTAGGGTTGCCCACGGAGATGCAGGAAGCCAAGCTTTCTGCACACCCTGGCCTGGCTTGGCCTCTACTTACGGCTACAAATTGCAATTATAGAAGATAATAAATCCCAACAGAAATGGCTGTGGCCACGGAGCAAAGAGAAGGCTTGGCTTCACTCCAGGCTACAAAGTTTCAATTGTAGAAGATAAATAAATCCCAGATACCAGGGTCTCTGCTTAGGTCGCTGAGGGGTGTGGTCAGCTTGCAAACCATCACAGAACTCTCGCCCAGTCTGCCCCACACCCCCAAGGGAACCCCCTCCCTGATCCGGCACACCCTTCAGGGTAAACCAGCTGGCCCCCAGCCATGCACCAGGCCTCTATCCTATCTAATAAAAGACTAATATGCAGATTGACCATCACTCCCAACACACAAGATGGCTGCCCCCACATGGTCAAAGATCCTGCCCCATGTGAATACAAGATGACCACCACAAGATGACCAGCAGGGGAGGGCAGTTGGAGGCGATCAAGCCTGTAGGGGCAGGCAGTTAGGGGTGACCAGGCCAGCAGAGTAGAGAAGTTGGGTGTGACCAGGCTTGCAGGGGAGGGCAGTTAAGGGTGACCAGGCCCACAAGGGTGAGCAGTTAGGGAAAAACAGGTTGGCAGGGGAGCAGTTAGGCATTAGTCATGCTGGCAGTGGAGTGGTTAGGGGTGATCAGGCTGGCAGGCAGAACGGTTAGGGGCAATCAGGAAGGTTGGCAGGCAAGTCGTTGGGAGCCAGCAGTTCTGAATTGAGAGAGGGATGTCTGTCTGTTCAATTAGGCCCGACCCCACCAGGCCTAAATGGGCAACCAGACATCCCATGAGGGTTCCCAGATTGGAGAGAGTGGTGACTGAACTGAAGGACACACACACCCCCGTGCACGAATTTTGTGCATCAGGCCTCTAATATAGTAATAAGGAAAATGTAAATTCAAATGGATTATAATTATATTAGATATCCATAGACAGTATTTCCAGAAATATAATAATTGTTGTTTTAGGTGAAATGAACATTATCCAGCATTACATATTGAACAATGCACACCTCACAGATATAAGGACAAAGAAATGTTTAAGTTGGTGGAAAAGAAAATTTCGTTTAAACACCAACCAGGAAAAAGCTGCATCCTGATTATACTATACCATACTTACTATAATATACTACACTACACTACACTTAGCTGTACTATGCTAAGCTATGCCATACCAAACCATATCATGCCATGCCTTGTGATTCTATGCCATGCTACAATATACTATACTATACTATACTATACTATACTATACTATACTATACTATACTATATTATACTGTGGTAGTATCTATGTATCTATCTGTATCTCTTTTTGTATATGTATCTATATCTATATCTATATCTATCAGCAGATATAGATATAGATAGATATATAGATATATCATTTATATTAATATCAGAAGTAGATGAGATATTAAGGTAGGACCCATTACTAGAAACTCTTTCTAATTATAAAATTAGTAGTGTATTCTTAAATACATTCCTCAAAAGTCTCTTTCTCTAATATTCTTGCTTTGTAGTACCTACCAATTTTTGTAGTGTAATTATTCTTATCATGCCTGATTGCAGTCAGCCAATATTAGGAAGAGATGTGCACAATCAACCAGAAGCCAACAAAAGGCAGTATAAAAAAATCAGGTAATAAGAAGGAAAGTCTACCAGGAGCAAATCATGATGCTTAATAAATGGCTATTTGATAACAAAATTTTAAAAATGCATAAGCAAAACATAACACATCTCAAAATAGAAAGAGACAAAACCACAGATATAATCATGCAATAAGTTTTGCATAAGACTACGCATATACGGTATATTATAAGAGATGATGGATATGTGAAATAAATAAATAGGAATAAATAATTATTAATAATCCAAGTATCAAACTTGACCCAAATGACAGATTAAAAACACTGTACATATGCAAAAAAAGTATATTGTATGAAAGATAGATGCAGATGTCGAACATACAATAATTTTAGGAGATCGATCTCACTGTGCTCCTGACTTCAACAAAAGGATTTAGTGATAACTGCTTAAAGAACTTATTGACACACATACAGCCTGTTTTATATCTCTGTTCCTCAGGCTGTAGATGAAGGGGTTCAGCATGGGGGTAACTACCATATACATGACCGAAGCAATTATGTCTTTGGAACCCCATGATGAGGAGAAAAAGTAAACACTTAAAGCTGTCCCATAGTATAACAACACCACAGAGAGATGGGAGCCACAGGTAGAAAAGGCTTTATAGAGTCCTTTAGTGGAGGGCACCCTCAGGATGATGGTTCCTATACGGATATATGAGCCCAAAATAACACCAAAACACAAAACAAAAAACATTCCTCCATCAGTGAATATGGCCAGCTCATTGAGAGAGATGTCTAAACAGCTTAGCTTCAGAAGTGCAGCGAGGTCACAGAAGTAGTGAACGATTATATTGTCAGCACAGAAAGAGAGTTGCACCAAGAGGAGGGTGTGCAACAGGGCTTTTCCACATGAGATAATCCAGGAGCCAGCCACCAGCATCAGACACAGCCCATCCCTCAAGATGCTGGTGTAGTGCAGAGGCTGACAAATGGCCACATACCTGTCATATGCCATCACAGCCAGAAGACAATTGTCAAGACTAATAAAGAGCAAGAAAAAATACAACTGAGAAATGCATCCCACATAGGAGATGGATTGATTCCCAGTCTGCATATTCATGAGCATCTTTGGGACAGTGACAGAGGAAAGAGAAACGTCAGAGAAGGCCAAGTGGCTGAGGAAGAAGTACATGGGCGTGTGCAGGCGGGAGTCCAGCCTGATGAGCAGGATGATGAGCAGGTTGCCCAGCGCCGTGGTCAGGTACATGCCCAGGAACAGGGTGAAGAACACGCCCTGCTGCCCTGGCGGGATGGGGAGCCCCAGGAGGAGGAACTGGGACACGCTGCTCTGGTTCTCAGGCCTCATGCTGCCCTTCTGTCTGCTGGGGATGAAGAAGGTGTGGGAGTCTCGGGCACCTAGAAAGGAAGACCAGGACATCTCATCTCATACTGTCATTCTCTGGGAAAACTTTTAAGTTATTAATTTTAAATTATTAATTTTTAAATAATTTCATATTAATTTTGCACAAGGATGGATGTATGTATCTTCCATCTATTCCAGCTTGACTCCAGGAAAACATTGAAACCCAAAGTAGTCACAAGACCTCACCACATAGAAGTAAGAGTGGCTCACTGTTTATTAAAATATTACTATTAACATCAAGATGGATTCGGGACCTCTACTAAGGACTGAAATGCATCAGTGAGCAAGAAAATTGAGGTGACCATTTCTGTGAGTTTACATCTTGATGAGCATAGAGGGATCATTTCTACTCCAGGCCAGAGCCAAACCATAATAATTCACTATGGCAAGAATAGAAGACCAGAGCCTGCAACACGCTGTTAGTTGTTTCTGCCTGAAAGTAATGTGAGACTCCAGTGCTGAGTGGGCATGGTTGGAGCATTGACAGACTTCCTGTGAACCTGCCTGCTCCCGTTGACCCTCAGCTGTAAACTCAGGGTCACTCTGGAAATGGGTGGCCATTGAATGTCATTGGATGCCAAAATATCCCCAAAACCAAACCAGAATAGTTCACAACAAATTATAGATAGATAGATAGATAGATAGATAGATAGATAGATAGAAAGGCTAATATGCTAAGTGTCCCTCTATCCATCCAACCATTCGTTTTGATGCACACTGACCACCAGGGGGCAGATGCTCAAGGCAGGAGCTGCTCTGATGTGCACTGGCCATTTACAAAGAAATGGCACCATGGATATGGCGCCAACAAAGCAATACTCAGCTTCATCCAAGTGAGACACAGGCCGTGCCACCACCCAGAGTGACAGCCTACCAAATCTCAGCCAGTGCTGCCTAGACCCCTTGGCACAAATGGGGCCCACAACCCAGCCCAAGCCAGACCAGCCCGGAAATGGTGGCTGTGGGCTCTGGGCAATGATGTCATGTAGCAACACCCAGCTTCCTCCCCACTGCGATAAGCCCCCTTGGGGTTTCTTCAGCCCAGGAACATGACTTGCTTTATAACCAGGTGGAAAGATTTTATACTCTAACCAAATGTCTGTGAAGCATTTTACCTCCCTCATATCCTTTGATCAGCACTGAAGTCTCGGAGTATGTAGATAGGAGAGTCAGTAGAATCCTATTTTCTTTTCATTAGCTGGAAAACTGAGATTTAGAAAGTTTACAAATATGACCTGACTAAAAAGAAGTAAGAAATGGTGGAACTTGAAAATAACTTCAGGTTTTCTCACTGTGCAGAATATAGCCAAGCACTGCAGCAGTTAAATATTTTACCCTTTGTTCTCTCTGTGTGATCTACAATGATAATCTGCTTTGTGTTTATATTGACTGCTGTGTTGTTGACAGTTACCTGAAAGAGAACTTGGCGTGCTTCACTGGGCTGGAAAAAGTTTAGCTAAATCAGAAAGCAGGTCTAATTAAGCAAGTTTATCTCTATATATAAAGCTCTCGCTGGCACCTGTGTTTCCATCTGTCTTTATAATTCATGATTTGGGTTGACACATCAATTATAGAGAAAGGGCAAATAGTGATATTAAAATATTTTTCTAATTAATTTCCTTTCAATATACCCAAATTTGTGCACCAGGTCTATCGTTTTTCATAATAATGCTGAACATTTAGGTGAACATTTGGGAACCAGGCTAAAGACTTTACCTACATTTCCTAATTAAATCCACTCGTCAGCCTTACATTCCCAGATTGTAAAACCTCTTCACAGCTGCTCTAGGGATTTGTATTCTTTGACCTATAGAAACACGAATGACACAAATTCTGTAGGCTCACAGCAGAACAGCAGGGACAGATTGGCACACAACTACTGTGTGTATACTAGTGTCTATTACACATGTGATACATAATGTTTAAAATTGATATATATGTATTATCATTTTCTATAAATTGAAAATTGCCAACAATTAGCTGCTTCCTAGGGTTCAGTGTAATATGACTGTGTGGTTAGAAACCATGGTCTTAATTGTTACACAGGGAAACTTCCCTTTTCTTGTTTAGGAGCCAAGCACAATATATTATTTTGGAGCTCTGAGAGCCCAGAGTTCTTGAAAATTTTGTTATTCCCTTTACTAGATAATTTTAGTCCTCTATATTTATTTATAACTGACAAAAAAAAGTTCTCAAATCATTAAGACCTATTTATGCAATACTATTTACTGAGGGCCTCTGCAAGACTCATAAAACTTGTGTCATTCTTTCCATTTTATAGACGTGAAAGTGACACCAATGTTTTCTATAACTTTCCCAAGGTCTCACCTTCACACATCATCATGCCTGAAAATTATGGTTAATTTGTTCATTTGTTTGTTTCCCTGGGATGTTTAGTAAAAATAAAGAAAGGTTAGAATATTCTGAGCAACTTGGTCACACTCAGGTACATAAAAATGATAGCAGATCCGTTTCAAGAAAAAGGGTGTTGCTTAGAATTTCAATATTTTAGGTAATGGTGCCATACAAAGAGGACACTTTAGGAAATACTTGAGTCATGGATACAGATCACACACACACACACACACACACACACACACACACACACACACTGCTTATTGAGAATGTAAGCCACCCCTGACCAAATTTCCACCCTAAAGGAAGAATAGCCAATATGTGGTTCACCACATACACACTCATATGCATACATACAAGTTATAATCAATACAACATCAGACATACAGTAATATACCTCTCACCCCAAAACACGCTCACAATGCACATAAACACACCTGCTTCGTGATGAACCAGGTGAATACTCAACTCACCACATATACATAACTTAAACACTACACACACTTCACCAAAAACAAACAAGACCACAAACAATTTAAAAATCTATAAGACACACAATAGGACACAACACATATGCACACTCAGCCACACTCGCTACAACAAACATTGTATACTCTCCTTTTAATAAGAGTATATTAATGAACTTCCCTTAGTCAGAACTTCCCCCTGCTGGGGGTGGGCAGTCAGCATGGGGCAGTTAAGTCTATTCAGTCTCAGGCACAGTCATTAAACCACCACTAATATCCATGCATACAGTCACACACACATAGTCACATACACACTGAGGAAATCAATAACGTAACTTCCAGCTCTCATACACGAGAGTGTCACCCACAGGCACAACTCACTGCTGAGCAGAGGTCTGAGCTCTCTCTGAGCTGACCTTGGTTCCTTATGAGGTCGGCATCTTCTTATCTAGCAGCAGAGTCAATAGTCTCACTCCTGGAGCCCAGCTGTGGTGCCAGTGTTTGCTGTCACAGACATGAATCAACCAGGAGTCCCTAATCACATGCCAGGATGCTGATAACCTGGTCCACATATGCTAAAATGAGGCTGTGAGTCAGACCCATAGCACATACACACACAACTATCAAACAGCACATATATGGGCATACACAATACATGCACTCACACAGGGTCATGGACTCAGAGTCTCACACATGAACCCCTAGCACACAGTCAGGTTCATTGGAAAGAGCAGATTTCCAGCTCCTCTCACCTGGGCTCATTGGTGCATTCAGACACCTTCTGCTCCAGAGTGTTGCCATCTCCTCGGGTTTTCTTCAGGAGACCTCACATCCGGACACACAGAAGCAATATCTGGGGCCTTGGCTCTTCTACAGACCTTCTTTTTCCCTAACCAGCTCCAGAGAGATGAGTCCACAGATGTCACTTAACTGCTAATGAGAGACTGCAACAAAGTCCCCAAGCTTGTGGCTGATTTCTGACTGCCCTTTGGGGAGCAGAGTGTCCAAGAGCCAGAGGGACTAGATTCCTAAGGGACAGTGTCCCTGATTCCAATCATGCCCTGGACTGCTTTATTCTGGGGCATTGCTCCAGCTGGGGAAAAAGATTTTTCAACTTTCTAATTTGAAATGATTTTAAAGATACAGAAAAGTTGTAATAATGATATTAAGAATTCTTGGACACGCCAAAACCGGTTTGGCTCAGTGGTAGAGCGTCGGTCTGCGGACTGAAAGGTCCCAGGTTCGATTCCGGTCAAGGGCATGTACCTTGGTTGCGGGCACATCCCCAGTAGGGGGTGTGCAAGAGGCAGCTGGTTGATGTTTCTCTCTCATTGACATTTCTAGCTCTCTATCTCTTTCCCTTCCTCTCTGTAAAATATCAATAAAAAATATATATTAAAAAAAAGAATTCTTGGACAATCATTAGCCAATTCCCCATTGGTGAACATTCTACTATGTTTACCTTCTCTGTGTGTATGTATATATGCATGTATGTTTGTATGTATATTTCACGTTTAGATTTATAGCTGATATACCAGTGCATGTTATCAGAAGGCATATGATATTGTTTTGGGTAGTTAGTATTTTTATCCTTTTTTAATTTTTCAAAAAAATTTGTTGAAAGTATTATATATGTCTCCTTCCCTGCCCCCCCGCCCCCCCCCCCATTAACTTCTAGCCTGCCCCAGTTCCTATGCCAGACCCTCACCATACTAATATTTGGGTCCATTGGTTATGCATATATGCATACACGTTCTTTGATTTATCTCTTCCCACCCACCCACCCATGCCTGCCTTCCCTCTGAGATTAGACAGTATGTTCCATGCTTCTATGTCACTGGATCTATTTTGTTTTTCAGCTTATTTTGTTCATTGGTTTCCCCATTTAAGTGAAAACATGTGATATTTGTATTTCTCTGACTGTCTTTTTGCCTGGAATAATACTCTGCAGGTCCCTTCACGCTGTCTCAAAGGGTAAAAGATCCTTCTTTTTTACAGCTGCATAGTATTCCATGATGTAAATGTACCACAGCTTTTTTATCCACTCCTCTACAGGTGGGCTGTTTCCGGATCTTAGGTATTGTGACCTGCGCTGCTATGAACATAGGGGTGCATATATTCTTTCTGATTTGTGTTTTAGGTTTCCTAGAAGTGGGATTTCGGAGTCAAATGACAGTTCCATATTTAATTTTCAAGGAAATTCCATACTGTTTTCCATAATGGCTGCACCAATCTGCATTCCCACCAGCAGTGTATTAGGCTTCCCTATTCTGCACAACCTCGCCAGCCCTTGTCATTTGTTGATTTGTTGATGGTAGCCATTCTGATAGGTATAAGGTGATAACTCATTGTACTTTGAACTTGCATCTCATCTCTCTGATGATCGGTGACTTTGAGCATTTTTTCATGTTTCTTGGTTATCTGTGTGTCCTTTTTTTGGAAATAGTCTATTTAGGTCCTTTACCTATTTTTAATTGAATTGTTTGTCTTCCTTTTGTTTAATTGTATGAGTTCCTTATATTTTTTGGATATTAACCCTTTATCAGAAGTATCATTGGCAAATATGTTCTCCCATACAGTAGGCTCCCTTTTCCTTATGTTCATGGTTTCTTTTGCGATTTAGAAATATTTTTATTTTGTTGTAGTCCAATTTATTTATGCTCTCCTTTGTTTTTCTTTGTTTCTCTTGCCCTAGGAGATGTCTCTACAAACATAATGTTACAAGAGATAGCTGAGATTTTGCTGTCTATGGTTTCTTCTAGGATTTTTATGGTTTCACAGCTTTTATTTAAGTATTCTATTCATTTTGAGTTCACTTTTGTGTATGGTGTATGTTTGCGGATCTTTCTTTTTTGTGTTTTATTTAAATGTGCATCTAATTTTGCCAGCACCATTTATGTAAAAGACTGTCTTTACTCTGTTGTATGCTCTTGCCTCCTTTTATTATTCCTCCTTTGCCTTTTATTTTCTCTTCTTGTGCGATTGGTGTGGCTATTTAAACTCCAATATTATGTTGCCCTAACTGGTTTGGCTCAGTGGATAGTACGTCAACCTGCGGACTTAAGGATCCCAGGTTAGATTCCAATCAAAGGCATGTACCTTGGTTGCGGGCACATCCCCAGTAAGAAGTGTGCAGGAGGCGGCTGACCGATGTCTCTCTCTCATGGATGTTTCTAATTCTCTATCCTTCTCCCTTCCTCTCTGTAAAAAGTCAACAACAACAACAACAACAACAACAAAAAAAAAAAAAAAAAAAAAAAAACAGAAAAAAAAACTCCAGTACTGTGTTGAACAAGAGTGGTGAAAGCAGACATCCTGTCTTGTTCCTGTCTTAGGGGATATGGTTTTAGATTTTGCCTGTGGAGAATAATTTTGGCTATAGATTAGTCAGATGTGGCTTGTATTATGTTGAGGTATGATTCCTCTGTTCTCACTTCCCTGAGCTTTTTTATCTTTATTGTTGAAAGTATTACACATATCCCCCTTTTTCCCCAAGGACCCCTTCTAGCCTGCCTCCCTCCACACCAAGCCTTCGCCATATTGACTTTATATAAAAAGCGGGTGTTTGGTTTTTGTCAAATGCTTTTTGTACATCTATTGATATGATCATGTGATTTTTTTCTTTCAATTTGTTTATGTGCTGACATTTACTGATTTTCAAATTTTATACCAGCCTTATATCCCTGAAATAAATCCCACTTGGTCATGGTGTATGATCTTGTAAATATGTTGCTAGATCCAATTTACTAGTATTATGTTGAGGATTTTAGCATCTATGTTCACCAGTGATATTGGCCTATAATTTTCTTTTTTTGTTGTTGTTTTTATCTATTTTTGAAATTAGGGTAATGCTGGCGTCATAAATAGTTATCCTTGATCAGTTTACTAAGGTAGTGTGTGCCTGGTTCTCTACTGTAAAGCTGGCAATTTCTTAGTTTCTATTTTAATCTTATAATTAATAGTTATCATTTAGATATATATATTGATACTATATAGCCGTAACCTGTTGCTTATTAAAAATTCACCTCTTATACTTAACCATTAGTGATTTTCATGTGAGAAATTTATTACAAATGTGGTGGCCAAATATTGATTCTTCCAATTCTATCAGTTATTATATATTTATTAATTCTATTCTCCTATAAGAATGAACTTACCCATTTTCCACCCTCATGTATTTTTATTTATTTATATATTCATTTAAGTATTTATTTCTTTATATCATTAGGGACTTGTGTATTCTTTTTCTCTAAGTTCAAACCCATTACAATAGCTATTCATTTTGAAGCCTTTGGTGTGTTTATTGCCTGCAAGGATTCTAAATTATCTCAGAGAAGCCAACTAGGAATATGAATAAAAGAAACACAAGGAATAAAAGTAGAAACTAAGAAACTAAAGGAAAGTTTACTCACAGGAAGTGGGTCTGGTGTGGTACAGAAAGAATGGGGAATGAGAACAGTATAGATGTTGATATATAAGCTATAAGTTGCAATCTGTTTGTACATTTAAAAACCCATAAGTTCAAATTGACATCTCTAATTCTAGTTTGGCACCATAGGTTCTTTGTAGTATCTCCTTTTCCATGTAGAGATCTTCTTTCCCCCGGAGTGAGAGGGACTCTTTTTCCTCCGTGCTTACGTATTTGCTGAATCTTTGGATACATGGTGAGTTGTTTCAGAATCTTGAACTCACACCACTGTCAAACACACTATATACAGCTTAAAGCTTTATTGCAAGTGTTGTAGTTTTTTACTTGTGATAGTATATATAGACAAAATTTGGTTTCAAAAATTAATTTAGTTACTCATTTCATTTCTCCCTTTAGTCTAATTATGGCATTCATTTTAAATATAGTTCAGTTCATTTGTTTTGTTTTATTCTTTGTTTTTGTTTTGTTAAAATTTACCTGAAGATATTTTCCATTGATTTTTAGAGAAATATAGTTAAGTTCATTTGTTTTGTTTTACTCTTGGTTTTGTGTGTGTGTGTGTGATTTATTGATTAAGGTATTACATATCTGTCCTTATCCCCGCAATGCCCCCATTCATGCCCTCACCCCCCTAATTTCTGTGTGCATTGGTTATGCTTATATGCATGAATACAAATCCTTTAGTTGATCTTTCCCCCTTACCCCCACCCTCCACTATCTTCCCTCTGAAGTTTGAGCATCTGACCAATGTTTTTGTTTTGTTAATCTTCACCCAAAGATATATTTCCATTTATTTTTAGAGAGATTGAAAGGGAGAGACAGAGAGACAGACAGACAGACAGACAGACAGACAGACAGAAACATCAATATGACAGTGACTCATCTATTGGTTGCCTCCTGCATGTGCCCCAACCAGGGAAGGGGATCAAGTCTGCAACTGAAGTACGTGCCCTTGGCTGAAATTGAACCTGGGATCCTTCAGTCTGCAGGCTAGCACTCTCCCCACTAAGCCAAACTGGTGACAGCTGTTTTTTTTTTTCCTTCTATTTTGCTTTATTCACCACCTCTTCTGTTTATTTTTCAATGGCAAAAGATAGCAAATGAAAAGTATACAAATAACTGTACTCATCTTCCCATCCCTTCTGCCTCACCTCCTGTAGGTAAAATGCACATTAGTTTCTGTTTTATTTAATTTATTGGGGTGACATTGGTTAGTAAAACCATAAGATTGCAAATGTACAATTTAATAAAACATCATCTATATACCGCATGGTGAGTTCACCACCCAAAGTCATGTCTCATTTCATCCCCATTTATCCCCCTATGATCACTTCCGCCTTCTACCACCCCTTTCCCTCTATCATATATTGTTGTTTACAAATATATTATATATATATATATATATTTGTAAATATATATATTTGATTTATCCCTTCACCTGTTCATCCAGCCCTAGCAACCAATTACCCTCTGATAGCTGTCAGTCTATTCTGTGCATATATGCTTCTTTTTCTATTTTTTGAAAAATATTATTTGACCATTAGATTTCACATATAAGTGTGATCATATTGTGTTTGCCTTTCTCTGATAGGCTCATTTCACTTAGCATAATAATTTTCAAATCTATCCATGGTGTTGCAAAAGATAAGATTTTCTTACTTTTAACATCTCAGTAGTATTCCATTGTATAAATGTACCACAGTATTTTTATTTTTAATTTTATTTTATTAAGGTATTTTCTGTGTACATAGTTTACCATTGCCCCCCCTCACCTCCCATTTATGCCCTCCCTCCCCAGAGTTCTGTGTTCATTGGTTGTACTTATGTTCATTCATACCAGTCCCTCGGTTGTTCTCCTATCTCCCCCCAGGTTTCTTTCCCCTCCCCCCTGTCATTTGACAATCTGCTTGTTTTATGGTGACTATCTCTGGACCCCATGAATAAAATCTGCTCCTCATTTGGCAGTCTGCTTGTTTTATGGTGACTATCTCAGGACAACATGAATAGAGTCTGCTCCTCCTCTGGTTTTCACCGCCCCTTCCCCTGGGTCCCACTGCTTCCCCTGGGACACACGGCTCGCCCGGGGCACACTGCACCCTGGGACACTCGGCTCACCCGGGGCTCTTGGCCCCCTGGGGCACTCGGCTCACCCGGGGCACTCGGCCCCCTGGGGCACTCGGCTCACCCGGGGCACTCGGCCCCCTAGGACACACGGCTCACCCGGGACACCCTTCCCCTTTGGGGGGTACGGCTCACCCGGGGCACTCGGCCCCCTGGGACACTCGGCTCACCCGGGGCACTCGGCCCCCTGGGACACTCGGCCCCCTGGGACACTCGGCTCACCCGGGGCACTCGGCCCCCTGGGACACTCGGCTCACCCGGGGCACTCGGCCCCCTGGGACACTCGGCTCACCCGGGGCACTCGGC
Source organism: Vespertilio murinus (assembly GCA_963924515.1). NCBI lineage: Eukaryota > Metazoa > Chordata > Mammalia > Chiroptera > Vespertilionidae > Vespertilio > Vespertilio murinus. The sequence goes on from OZ004708.1 coordinate 170,675,684, forward strand.
CCCCTGGGACACACGGCTCATCCGGGGCACATGGCCCCTCTAGGGTGTTGGGGTCGCATACTGGAGGCGCCGCGCCAGCTCCTTGCTAGCATGGGGGCAGGCTGGGACAGCTGCAGTTGGTCTGAGATGGTTTCAGGCGGGGGGACCACCCCCAAAGGTGTCTCGTTCGGTGTGGGAGCGGAGCAGCTGCAGACATGGAGGCTAAGTTCTGAGGTCGCCCACTCCCTGTGCCCAAGGCGTGGTGAGCTCTGTTCTTGGTGGATTTCCTTTATTCTCGGCGGCAGTGGCGGGTGGCGGTGCCAGGTGCAATATTGACGGTCGCTCCTGTGGTTCAATTACCACTGTAGTTTTAAAGTTCATATGGCGGTGGTGGTGAGAGTTTCGGCTTGGCCATGTGGCATCGGAGGATGGGCTGGCCTGAGTGGGTAATGGAAGGCACCGTGCCATTTCCTCACCACCGTGCTCCATTTCCCTCTCAGTATGGTGGGTGTGCTGGGAAGATTGTGGGCGGGCTGTGATGGCTGCATGGGGAGAGTCCGCCCTCAATGGTGTCCTCTTTGTTGCGAATGTGGAGCTTCTGTGGATGCAGAGGCTAATTTCTGAAGCCACACTCTCTATGAGCCCGGTGCGTAGTGAGCTCTGATTTCGGTGGATTCCCATTCTTGGGGGCGGCGGCGGGGGCGGCAGCAATGGCAGCACCTGTGGCTCAATTTCCCCTGCAGTTTTAAAATCTGCGTGGTGGTAGTGTCTGATGCCCTGGCCTGGCCATGCGGCAACGGAGAGAGGACTCTCCGGGTCTGCCAATGGAAGGTGCAGCGCCAGCACAGCGCGTGCGAAGGCCTGGCAGAGCAGGCCGCGGGCGGTGGCGGAGAGTCCCCGCGATGTCCCAGTCTTTCAGACTTAGTGGAACGCTTCCCCTGAGCCAGGACACGCAGCACCACCACCATAAATATTGGCCAGCTCAGCGCTGCCCCTCCACAGGTGACAGTAGGGGCATCCTCACCTCGGTAGGCCCTCGCTCTCGGAGGTCTCAACCAGTGGAAGGCAGCACGGCACAGAACTGCCCCACCTTCTCAGTCCTCCACTCTCCGTAGCCCTGCTTGGTGTCTAATTGTATCCTTCCCATTTCTGGGCCGAGCTGGTTGTGCGGGAGGGGAGACGCTGCGCCCGCTCCTCTCTAGCACTGTGGGCGGGCTGGGAGGTCGCGCTCACGGGCTTCTAGTCCAGGCAGGAGCCAAAGGCGCAGCGAAGGCACGGCGGCAGCGGCGGTGGCAGCGGCGTAGGCCCCCATCAGCTCCTGTAGTGGCGGCAGGGCTGGCCCACTCCCTGGGCCCCTGGGCGGGGCGAGGTCTGGCTTCCCTCATTTCCAGCGGCAGCGGCAGGTTCAGTTTCGCTGTAGTTTTAAACTCCACATGGGGGCCGCGGTGCCCTGCTTGGTTTCTAGTTGTAGTCTTCCCACTTCTGGGCTGGTTGCGGGCGGGCGGGGAGACTCTGCGCGATTTCTTCGCCTGCACAGTAAGCGCGGGGGCTGGGCCGGCGGGGAGATACTACACCATCTCTTCGCCCACCCGGCGGCGAGTGCGGGGGGCCGAGCCGAGGCGCCCGCTCCTCTCCAGCACTGCGGGCGGGCTGGGAGGTTGCGCTCACGGGCTTCTCGTCCAGGCAGGAGCCGAAGGCGCTGCAGCGGCGGCCCCCATCAGCTCCCGTGGCGGGCGGCCGGCAGGGCTGGCCCACTCCCTGGGCCCCGGGGCGGAGCGAGGTCTGGCTTCCCTCATTCCCAGCGGCAGCGGCTCCGGCAGGTTCAGTTTCGCTGTAGTTTTAAACTCCACATAGCAGCAGCGAAGTCCTGCTTTGCGTTTAGTTGTAGCCTTCCCATTTCGCCAGCTTTCCTGTGGGTCTGGTGCGATCCCTTTCAGTTTTATCCGTTGTTTATTTCCAAATTGTTGAGGAGATGGCGGCCCAGGAGACTTCCTGGGCCACCATCTTGCTTCGGTGTCCCTACCACAGTATTTTTATTCACTTATCCATTGATGGGCACTGGGGCACCAGATCTTACCTACTGTTTTATTCTTCCTTTGTTTCTTTTTACTCAAATAGGCAAACATATATATGTTCTATTTCCCCTTTATTTTCACCTAAAATTGGAATCTTGTAAATGCTCTTTTACACATTACAATTTTCCCATTTATCCTGATATTTCTTCATAATGATTCATAGATATATTTTTCAAATTAAATACATTTTTACTAAAATTTCCTTTTTAGTATACAGTTTTAACATAGGTACAAATTCATGTTACCATCACCACAATCAGAATATAGAACAGGTCCCTCCCACCTTACTCTTGGTAAACTCTGTTGCTATAGTTTTCTGACATGTCACACAAATGTCATAGAAATACAATCATACAGTATGTAACCTTTTGGGATTGGTTTCTTTCACTCAACTTAATGTTTTTGATATCCATCTGTGTTGTTGCATGTTATCAATAATTTGTTCCTCTTTAATTGCTGAGAACTATTCCATCATATGGACATCGTATAGTTGTCCCACAATTTGTCCACTCATCCATTGGAAGAAAATGGGTTAACCATTTTTGGAGATTATGAATACAACTGATATTCACATTTGTATACAGGTTTTTGAGCATACATTTTCATTTCTCTAGGATACACACCTATGAGTAGGATTGTAGGCTTATATGGTATGTGTATGTTTGACTTTAAAATAAATTGCAACACTGTGTTATAGGGTAGTTGTACCATTTTATATTCCCACAGCAAATATTAAAGTGCTGTTGCTTTGCTTCCTTGTCAGCACTTAGTATTGACAAATTTTTTGTTTTCCCATCTCCAGTGGTATCTCCTTGTGGTTTTAATTTGCATTTATTTGATGAATAATAGTGTTAAGCATATTCCTTGTGTTTGTTTGCTATCTTTATGTCCTCCTTGATGAAATGTGTGTTCATAACTTTTTTTTATTTCTTTATGATTAAGGTATTACATATGTGTCCTTATTCTCCCATTATCCCCCACCTCCCATTCATGCTCCTGCCCCTCCCACACCCCTGTTGTCTGTGTCCATTGATTAGGCTTATATGCATGCATATAAGTCCTTTGGTTGATCTCTCCCACTTGCCCCCACTGTCCCCTACCTTTCCTGAGGTTTGACATTCTGATTGATGTTTTCTGTCTCTGGATAGATATCTTTGTGCTAATTTTTTTCACAATTGCCAAACACTCGATTGTTATTGATGTTCTATAGAGTTTTTACAGGTGTCCTAGAATGAAATACAGGTGATGAGTTTTCTAAGTGCCATTGAACTGTACATCTACAAAAGCTAACATAATAAATTTCATATTTTTTCATTTAAATTATACTTAAAAACTAAAAAGAAACTAAAATATCTATATACAATACATAAAAGAATGACAAAATAATATATGAACAAGATGTAAATAGAGGGGGAATAATATAACAAAATGAATTGACTTAATCAAAAAGGAAGAAAACAAGAGAGAATAAATGTGAAACAGATATATCAAATTAAAAATAGCCAGAGAAAGTCAAATATCTCATGATCTTACTCATTTGTGGATTATAATGAACAACATAAACTGATGAACGAAAACAGATCCAGAGACAGAAAAGCATCGGCCAGATGCTCAAACCTCAGAAGGAAGGTAGGGGAGGGTGGGTATAAGGAGGATAAATCAACCAAAGGACTTGTATGCATGCATGTAAACATAACCAATAGATGCAGAGAACAGGAGGTGAGGGTGAGGACAAGATTGGGGGATGGGGCAAATGGGGGGATAAGGACACATATTTTCTACCTTCATCAATAAAGAAGAAATAACATAGTAATGTGGGCCATAGCCTTTTTGGCTCAGTGGATAGAGCATCAGCCTGTGGACAGAAGGGTCCTTGGTTCAATTCCAGTCAAGGACACATGCTCAGGTTGAGGGCTCAATCCCTGTAGGGTGTGTGCAGGAAGCAGCTGGTCAATGATTCTCTCACATCATTGATGTTTTTATCTCTCTTTCTTTTTCCTTCCTCTCTGAAATCAATAAAAATCTATTAAAAAATAAAGTATAGAGCTTTAAAAAAACAATAAAAAAACATAGTAATATGGAAATATAAATACAAAAAGAAAATATAAATGCAAATACATTATGATTACATTAGATGTTAATAGATATAATTCTCCAGAACCATAATAATGGTTACTCTACATAAAAAGAGCAGAATCTAATATTATATTGTTAACAATGGACACCTCACATATATAAGGACAAAGAAAAGTTTCAAGTGATAGAAGAGAAATAACATGTAAACACTAACCACGAGAAAGCTGCATCATTACCAACTATACTACACTAGTATCTATAGTTCTATCTGCATCTGTATATATAGATAGAAAGTATCAGAAATAGATGAGGTCTGAAGGTAGGATCCAGAACTAGAAATTTCTTCTAATTATAAATGCAGTTATGTGCTGTTAGACACATATTTTATAAGTCTCTCTTTTTTCAAAGCTTTTTTTAGTACCTGGGCATTTCCAAAGTGTAATTTTTCTTATTATGGCTGATTGCAATCTACCAAAATGATAACATTGAATGTGAGTTGGAAAGAAATGCGCATAATGAGCTTGAAGCCAACAAAAGCCAACATTTAAAAATCAGGGGGGAAAATAAATGGGAAGTTCACCAGAAGCAGACTCTGTTGCAAAATCATGGCATCCTCATTAACACAGTATAATCAATACATAAACAAAAACTGACATGACGCAAAGGAAAAAAACAAAAATCCACAATTATGATTGCACAAAATGTTTTTCATGAGATTTTGCATACATCTTGTAAGAGATGATAAACAAGCAAAAAATATCAATTAGTAATAAAGAATTACTGACAATCCAAGTAGCAAATGTGACCTAGTTAACATATTAACAGCACATGTACGTGATGACAGAACACAAGTTCTATGAAAGATATATGGAGATTCAATGATACAGTAATTTTAGGAGATGTATCTCACTATGCTCCTGACTGCAACAAGAAGATTTAGTGATTGCTGCTTAAAGAACTTAACCCTATTGACACACATGTCTAAGGCCTGTTTTATATCTCTGTTTCTCAGGCTATAGAGGAAGGGGTTCAGCATGGGGGTAACTACCGTATATATGACTGAAGCAATTATGTCTTTGGAATCCCATGATGAGGAGAAAAAGTAAACTCCTGCAGCTGTCCCATAGTATAACACCACCACAGAGAGATGGGAGCCACACGTAGAAAAGGCTTTAGAGAGTCTCTTAGTGGAAGGTACCCTCAGGATGATGGTCACTATACGGATATATGAGCCCAAAATTACACCAAAAGGCAGGAAGAAAAGCATTCCACCTGCAGTGAATATAGCCAGCTCATTGAGAGAGGTGTCTGAACAGCTCAGCTTCAGGAGTGCAGCAAGGTCACAAAAGAAGTGGGTGATGGTATTGTCAGCACAGAAGGACAGTCGGACCAAGAGAAGGGTTTGCAACAGGGATTGGCCACAGGAGAGAATCCAGGAGCTAGCCACCAACAGCACACACAGCCCCTCCCTCATGATGATGATGTAGTGCAGAGGGTGACAGATGGCTACATACCTGTCATATGCCATCACAGCCAGAAGAAAACTGTCAAGACTAACAAAAAGCATGAAGAAATACAACTGAATCATGCATTCCACATATGAGATGGATTGTACTTGAGTCTGCATGTTTGTTAGCATTTTCGGGACAATGACAGAAGAAAGAGAAACGTCAGAGAAGGCCAAGTGGCTGAGGAAGAAGTACATGGGCGTGTGCAGGCGGGAGTCCAGCCTGATGAGCAGGATGATGAGCAGGTTGCCCAGCGCCGTGGTCAGGTACATGCCCAGGAACAGGGTGAAGAACACGCCCTGCTGCCCTGGTGGGATGGGGAGCCCCAGGAGGAGGAACTGGGACACGCTGCTCTGGTTCTCAGGCCTCATGCTGCTCTCCTGTCTGCTGGGGGTGGAGAAGGGTTGGGAGTCGCAGGAACCTAGAAAGAATGACTAGAATCATCACATCTCATACTATCATTATAAAAAAAACGATTAATTTTAAATACTTTCATATTAATTTCACACACCTGTGGATGTGTGCATCTTCCCTGTATTCTAGCCTGGCTCTAGGAAAACATTGAACCCCAAAGTAGTCAACAAGACCTCACACAGAAGCAAGAGGGAGTACATCAAGTCTGTGCCGGGACCTTTTCTAAGTACTGAGATGTAGCTGTAACAAGAGAACAAGGTGCCCACCTCTGTGCGTTTATGTCTTGATGAGCATGGAGGGATCATTTCTACACCAGGCCAGAGCCAAACCATAATAACTGACTGTGACAGGAATAGAAGGTGAGCACCTATTAAGGGCTGTCAGTTGTTTCTGCCTGAAAGTAATGTGAGATTCCAGTGCTGAGTGGGCATTGTTGGAGCATTGTCAGACTTCCTGTGAACCTGCCTGCTCCTGTTGACCCTCAGCTGTAAACTCAGGGACACTCTGGAAATGGGTGGCCACTGAAACCCACTTGATGCCAGAATATCTCCAAAACCATAATAGTCCACAAAGTATCTTCCATATTAGTGAACATTTAATTGAACATTTGGGGGTCAGACTAAGGACTTTTTCTACATTTCCTAATTAAATCCACATTGTCGGATTTTAAAACTTCTTCACAGCTACACTAAGAATTTGTGTTCTCTCTCTACTATTTTAGCTTTTAAGAAATAGAAACATAAATAACAAAATTCTTTAAGCACACAGCAGTACATCAGGGACAAATGTCACACACATGTGTATGTGTATATCTGTACCTATGATATATGTAATATGTAATGTATACAATTTGATACATGTATTACCATTTTCTGTACATTAAAAATTATTAAATGTTACTTCATGGGGTTCATTATCATATATCTGTATGATCAGCACTCATGCTCTTAACCATTACCTAAGGAAACTTCTCTTGCTTAGGGAAGCCAAGCACAATGTATTATTTTAGAGCTTTAAGGAGTAAAAGTTGTCCAAAATTTTCTTGATCCCCTTATTAGATAATTTCATTCCTTCATATTTATATACTTCTCAACAAACAAAAATTCTCCAATACATGAACCTTTATTTATACAATAACTGTTTGCTGATGGCCTCTGTAACACTCACAAGTCAAGTGAAATTCTTTCCATTGTATAGATGTGGACACAGGCCAAGGTTTTAAGTAACTTTCCCAAGATCTCACTACTTTTTGATTGTGATTATGCCCAATAATTTCACACAGAATGATATCTGGAGTTATATTATGTTTTAATTTATTTTGTTTTGTTTTGATTGGGTATTTTTTTTTGTTTTGCCTGAGATGTTTAATATAAGTAGAGAGAAGGCTGCAAAATTCTGAGCAACTCAGTCACACTCAGGTACATGGAAAGGATAGCAGAGTCATTGGAAGAAATAGGAAGTTGCTTAGAGTGTGGTTATCCCAGCTAACAGTGCCCCCCAAAGAAGGACATGTGAGTAAATACTTGAGTTCATGAAAGCAGATCTCACACACACACACACACACACACACACACACGTAATTTAAGAATTTATGTCACTTGTAACCAAGTTCCCACTCCAAAAGCAAGATAGTCAATTTGTGGTCCAGCTCATAAATCCTCATATACATACATACAAGACATAAGTAGCACATAAAATGAAAACATACACAACACTCAATGATGCACCACTCACACAGAGAGAAAACCAAACAACACACCTTCCTGCTCTCACACACAAGTGTGTCACTCACAGACACAGCTGCATGTGAGCCCTCTCTGACCTGACCTTGGTTCCTTTGAGGTCAGGCATCTTCTTATCCAGCAAAAGAAACAACAATCTCACTCCAGTGTTTACCACCACATGCATTAATCAGGAATTCCTAATCACATGCCAAAAGACTCATAATTTGGTCTATATTCACTAAAACAAGACTGTGAGTCAGATACATAGCACACGCATGTGCACACACACACACACACAATTATTAAACAGCACATACACAAACACAATACATGTGGACACCTCCATCATGGACACAGAGTCTCACATAAACCCACTAGCACTCAGGCAGATTCATCGCCAAATGCAGATTTTCTACTCCTCTCACCTGGGCTCATCATTGGTGAGTTCAGACACCTTCTGTTCCATCTCCTCGGGTTTTCTTCAGGAGACCTTACATCCAGACACACAGAAGCAATATCTGGGACCTTGGCACTTTTGCAGACATTTCTTTACCTTAACCAGCTCCAGAGAAATTAGTCCAAATATAACACTGAACTGCTAATGGGAGACTGTGCCAAACTCCCCAATCTTCTGTCTAATTTCTGCCTGCCCTTTGGGGAGCTTTGTGTCCAAGAGCCAGAGGGACTGGAGTCTTAGGAGACAGTATCCCTGATTCTATTGATGCCCTGGACAATTTTTTTCTTGGGCATTGCTCCAGCTGGGACAAATGAATTTTTAAAAGAGATTGTACTGATGGTTTTTTAGAAAGGTATTGGCAGATTTGAGGGAAACTCTTAAGAAATTATGAAGACTAGCAACAGTTGAGAACAGGTGCAAGGGGAGGGAGTGGTCATCAGAACCTGGTGAGACTTGAAGGTGTAAGAGAGGAGCCCTAAATAGGAGTTATGGACAGCTACTGTCACTCCATGGTCCAATGGGGGACAAGAGATTAAATACTCCAACCTCTCTCTCCTGTCTTTCAATCTCTAGTCCAAAGGGCCAGAGAGTCCACTTAATGCAGCTCTTGAAGGTCAGGCTCCAGACACAAAACAGTTGGAGAAGGCTGGAGAAGGTATCTAGAGGAGCCATTGGAGAATATCTAGCATACATTGGTATAGATAATACTTTCTAGTTACTCACTCATATTTGTGCCAATTTGTGGATGGAAAATATGCTGATAATTATAATAAAATGGAAAAGGCAATTTTACACCAAGAAAGGAAGCATGTACAGACATGCTTCCTTTCTTGGTGTAAAATTGCCTTTTCCATTTTATTATAGAGACTATAAACTCACAGAGAAAGGAGGTGGCATTTTATAGAATTATATTTCTGTGTCCTGCCCAGAACTCAAGTGCTATCAAGTCACAAGAGCTGCAAAGAGAATATTTTGATTGTGGATCATGATTGTCTGTCTGGTTGCCAACTTTAAATTTAGTGGTATACCTGTAGGATATCTTGTTCTCTCTTATTGAGTAATTAGAGGCCCGGTACACAAAATTCATGCACAGGTAGAGTCCCTAGGTCTGGCTGGTGAGCAGGGTTGATAGGGGCCTTCTGGCTGCCAGCCAGGGCCTTTCTTTTCTAGCTGCCCACTGCCAGCTGGGGCCTTCCTTCATTCTGTGCTACCCCCTGGTGGTCAGCGCATGTCATAGTGAATGATTGAACTCCCGATCTCCTGGTCATACTCCTGAGGGGACACTTTGCATATTAGCTTTTTACATATATATAGTTATAGACAGATTTCTAAAACAATGTTTATTCTTTTTTAATTTAATAAATCTTTATTGTTCAGATTATTACAATTATTTCTCCTTTTTTCCCCCATAGCTTCCCTCCACCAGGTTCCCACCCTACTTTCTGTCCTTACCTTCCCCCACACTGTCCTCATCCATAGGCATATGATTTTTGTCCAATCTCTTCCCATACCCCTACACCCCTTTCCCCATGAGAATTATCAATCTATTCCCATTCTATGTCCCTGATTCTATTATATTTACCAATTTATTCTGTTCCTCAGATTTTTAATTCACTTGATTTTTAGATTCACTTGTTGATAGATATGTATTTGTTATTCATAATTTTTATCTTTACTTTGCCATTGACATCACCTATAAGGATTTAATCTCCAACATTTACAGGGAACTCATAAAACTTAACAAAAGGAAGATAAACAATCCAATCAAGAGAGGGACAACAAGATGGCAGCAGAGGTAAAAGCCTAACTGCAGCCGCACTCAACAATTTCAAAAAATACAACTAAAATATAGAGTGGACACTATCCAGAACTACAGGAAAGTTGACTGACTGGGAATTCTACAACTAGAAGGAAAGAGAAAACCAGAAGGAAAACCAGAGGAGCTGTAAAAGCCTAAGGTACGGAGGCACAGTGCGCAAGCGTGGGGAGAGGACGGAGCCGGAGAGGAGGGGCGGCTGAGTGCCTGGCTGGCGTTCCCTAGCGGGAAGGAGATAAAAGCTCCGGACTGTGCTGAACCCCAACTCTGACTGCACTGAACCCCAGTTCTGGGCGAGACCCTGGGGTCCAGGCTCACAAAGAGGGAATCTGGGCTGTAAGGCGGAAGCTCAGCGGAGCAGCGAAAAGCGGATCCCCTGAGTCGCGCACATTGCATGCACAGAGGACAGACTGTTGTTTGGGCCGCGAGATTGCCCTAGCAGGAAGGAGACATAAGCTCCGGACTGTTCTTAACCCCACGTCCAACTGCTCTGAACCCCAGTTGTGGGCTTGTTGGGGGAGAGACTACACTGTCTGGTAGCGGGCGAAACTCTAGAGTGCCTTTCTCTCAGAGGTGCTTGCAGTGAATACCAAAGGACACTGAGGTACACTGAGACTCGGGAACCTCCGAGGGCGGGGCTAACCGGAAGCCAAGCCTGTAGGCTCCACCCTGAAACTCTGCCCCATCCAAGCTGAACTCAGAGAGGCTTTTGCAGGTTTCCAAGTCTAGTGGGATAAGGTTGTCTCCTGGCATAGACACAGCTGATCCTCCCAACCTACCAACTCAGGGAAGCAGCGAAAATGCCGAAACGAGGAAACAGATCACAAACGAAAGAAATGGAGGACAAAAAGCGACTGGATATAGAGTTCAAAGCCACGCTTATAAGGTTGTTCAAGAATCTCCTAGAAAAGGCCGATAAAATAAATGAGACCTATGAAGATATGAAAAGGGATCAACTAGAAATAATAAAGGATCAACAAGAAATGATAAAGGATCAACAAGAAATGATAAAGGACCAACTAGAAATAAAGAATACATTCTCTGAAATAAAAAATATTATACAGAGTCCTAAAAACAGATTGGAAGATTGCAAGAATCAAGTCCAATATTTGGAACACAAAGAGCCAGAGGACACTCCTCCACAGAAGCAAGAAGACAAGAGAATCCAGAAAGTTGAAGATAATGTAAGAAACCTCTGGGACAACTTCAAGTGAACCAACATCAGAATTATGGGCATCCCAGAAGATGACAGAGAGCAAGATACCGAAAATATATTGAAAGAAATAGTGACAGAAAACTTCCCCCACCTGGGGAAAGAAGTAGACTTACACGTACAGGAAGCACACAGAACCCCAAACAAAAGGAATCCAAAGCGGACCACACCAAGACACATCATAATTAAAATTCCAAGAGCTAAAGACAAAGAGAGAATATTAAAAGCAGCAAGACAAAAGCAGGTAGTTACCTATAAAGGGACACCCATACGACTGTCAGCTGATTTCTCAACAGAAACCATGCAGGCCAGACGGGAATGGCAAGAAATATTCAAGGTGATGAATAACAAGAACCTACAGCCAAAAATACTCTACCCAGCAAAGCTATCATTCAGAATCGAAGGCCAGATAAAGAGCTTCACAAATAAATTTAAGCTAAAGGATTTCATCACTGCCAAGCCAGAATTATATGAATTGCTAAAAGGGGTTCTTTAGGAAGAGGAAGAAAATAAAGATAAAAATTATGAACAAACACATAACTAGCAACGAGTCTAAAAACCAAGGGAAGTAAAAATCATGATGAACAATATTAACTGGTGAATATAATGGAATCAGAGGTATGGAAGGCGGAGTGGACTGATGATTCTTTGGGGAATGGGGAGTGGAGCGGGGCGGGAAGAGACTGAACATAAACTGCACCTATGGATGAGGACAATGGGGGATGGGGAAAGGGCAGAGAATTGAATGGAAACTTGGTGTAGGGGAGCAATTGGGGGAGGGATGAGGAACATTTGTAATAATATGAACAATAAAGATTTAGTTTAAAAAAAAACAAGAAAGAAAAAAGAAAAAAAAACAATCCAATCAAAAAATGGGCAACGGATCTAAATAGACACTTTTTGAAGGAGGACAGAAGGAAGGTTAAGAGACATATGAAAATATGCTCAAAGTCACTAATTATCCAACAGATGCAAATCAAACAACAATGAGGTATCATCTCACACCTGTGAGAATGGCTATAATCAACAAATCAACAAACAACAAGTGTTGGTGAGGATGTGGAGAAAAATGAACGTTTTGCACTGCTGGTGGGAATGCAGACTGGTGCAGCCACTGTGGTGAACAGTATGGAGTTTGCTCAAAAAAACTAAAAATGGAACTCCCATTTGACCCAGTAATCCCACTTCTTGGAATATATCCCAAGAAACTAAAAACACTAATCAGAAAGGAGATATATATATATATATATATATATATATATATATATATATATATATATATCCCTATGTTCATAGCAGCACAACTTAGCTAAGATTTGGAAACGGCCTAAGTGCTCATCAGCAGATGAATGGATTAAAAAACCGTGGTACATCTACACAATAGAATACTACTCTGTGGTAAAAAAAAAAAAAAAGGGGGGGGGGAGTTGTTACCATTTTCAACAGCATGGATGGAACTGGAGAGCATTATGCTAAGTGAAATAAGCCAGTCAGAGAAAGAAAAATACCACATTATCTCACTCATTTGTGGAATATAATGAACAACATAAACTGATGAACAGGGACAGATCCAGAGGCAGAGAAGCATCAATCAGACTGCCAAACTTCAGAGGGAAGATAGGGGAGGGTGGGGGAAAGGAGGAAAGATAAACCACAGGACTCATATGCATGAATATAAGCCTAACCAATGGACATGAACACGTGGGGAGTGAGGGCATGAGTAGAGGGGGGGGGTGGATTGAGGTATTAATGGAGGGATGAGGACACATGTGTAATACCTTAATCAATAAAGAAATTTTAAAATTTTATAAAGTTTACATGGAACCACAAAGACCCTTAACAGCAAAAGCAATCTTAAGAAAAAAGAACAGTGCTGCTGGCATGACACTCTCTGTTTTCAAACTGTACTACAAAGCTATAGCATTCAAAACAGACCATCACTGGCACACAAAAAAATAGACACATAGGCTAAGGGAAAATAATAGAGAGCCCAGCCCTGGCTGGGTCAACCAGTTGGTTGGAGCATCATCTGGGTTTTGTGTTCAATCTCCAGTCGGGGCATGTACAGGAGGCAACTGATTAATGTTTCTCTCTCACATTGATGTTCCTCTCTCTTTCTCTTCTCTCTCTCTCTCTCTCTCCCCCTCTCCCTCTCCCTCTCCCTCTTTCTCTTTTTCTAAAATTCAATAAAATCCTCAGGTGAGAATTTTTTTTAAAAAAGAATAGAGAGAACCACATCAGAGCTGCAACTGGGGATCTTATCTGAGATCTGAAAAAAACCACAACTGTGGAGACCACTGAGCAGCTGTGGGGCCCTGATTGGTTCGGACACGCAGGTTCCACAGAAAGGTTGGATTTTGCCAGGGATAACATGGGCAGTTTGGGTCCCTGCAGCGGAGGTGGCAGTTGCAGAAGCTGTGGCAGCAGAAGCTGAGGCGGCCGCTGCCAAGGCAGAGACAAAAGCACACGCTGGGACTTTGGAAAGCTGTATCCACAAAAGCCCCCCGCTGTTGGGTCTGGCGTGATCTGAGAGAGTGGACGGGAGTCTTCAAGGTTGCTAATACTGGGGTTCTCTAGGGAGCAACCCATTCTGATCTGACACAGAGGGAAGACATAGGAATCGGAAAGGTATGCAGTCTGTTTGTAATTGCGCGCAGACTGGCCCATCGCATACCTGGCCTTGTTCCCCTGTAACCTTTTGTTTCTGATTACAAAGGAGAGACCACCCATATTGGCTGGCCCTGAGAGACAGCAGGGAGAAACTGCTTTTCTGGAAGCTGGGGAGCAAAGTGGGGAGAGACCATCTGGGATTCAGCTCCAAGGCAAAATCAGTATTGAGTGCCATAGAGAAAGAAAGGACATCAGTGCAGAAACACTGCCACCTAGGGGCTGGAGTGCAAATTGACTGTGTTTATTATTAGTTTTATTTAATCAAAACCCAAGAAACTAAGAAATCACCATCTTAAAATTAAGGACTAGCTTACAACACTTGAGGTGCAGCGGAACGCTGGGAACTGGAATACTGTCTGAAAAGAGAAACAGGCATGCCAAACAGAATAACGGCGGAAATGAATGGCCTTCACAACTGCACACTTTTGTGGCTAATTTTTTAATGTTTTAGTTTATTTTCATTTTTTGCATCTTTTACTTAAGAAACATTTTTTTCTTTTTTTCCTCACTTGATTTTACCTTTTTAATTATTACATTTTTAGGTTCAATCAGCATTACTACTGCTGCTATTTTAACTTTTTTGTTTTCTTTTTCTTTTTTTTTTCTTTTTTTAAGTACCATTTTATTTTCTCTTTATTTTACATTGGAATTAGTGTTCTTCATTCTATTTTCATTTCTCCTTTAGCATAGTTTAACCCTATCTCAACAGGACCTTTACACCATCACTCTCTTCCTAACCTTTCCTCTTTTGCTCTCCTGTTTATCTTAACCCTTTCCTGCTTTAGATTTTCCCTACTCTTTCTGTCTCCCCCTGCTAAAATTTCTACCCTACTTATATGTCTAATTTCCAATCCCCTGTGCTAATGCATACACACCCCTCTCTTAGTTATAATAACTACCAAATAAATTGTTTTCCTCTCTGTCCTTTTAATGCTGTTTGCGAGAATGTTGATTATATTGTATTTTCATGCTTTTTAGTGAGATTATTTTGCTTATTCTTTTGTTGTTGCTGTTGCTTGATATTTTTTATTTGCTTTTTTTGTTTGTTTGTTATTTACTTCTGTTTTCCCTTGCTTTGCTGGATATTAGTGGGTGTTGTAATTTGTATTATTCTCCAGGTACTGTTGCCAGCATTTGCTGGGGTTAGTGGTTGTTCTATTAAAATTCTCTCCCCATATATATAGTTTGTTCCCCTTTTATCTCTTAGTCTCTTTTCTCTCTCTCTCTCTCTTTGCCAATTTTGACACTCTTTTTTCTTTTTTCTTATCTTTTTTTCTTTTTCTCCCTCCCTCTTCACTTTTTACTCTTCTTCTTTCTCTTCTATCCCCTAATTTGCCTTTCCCTAGTGGTCATCTTTATTGGAGGTTACTAATATTGCAAATACATTTCTGTTTAGTGCCTTGTGTGTTGTACTGGTTGTGTGCCTTTAAATCAATGCAGGAGAGAGAGAGAGATCTACATAACCAGACATCCTAAAAAGAGATACCATGGAGGGGAGACAAAGAAATAGCCCACATATGAAAGAAAAATAGGCATTACCAGAAAAGGAAGTAAACAAGTTAGAGGCAAGCAACCTATCAGAGCAAGAATTCAGAGTAATGATCATAAGATGACCAAAAAGAATGGAAGACAAATTTGACAATATGAGTAAGAACCTAGAGGAAATGAAGAAGAACCAGGAGAAAATGAAGATGAATCAAGAAGAAATGAAAAATAATATCGCTACTGTAAAGAACTCAATAGAAAGCATCAAGAGTAGACTAGAAGAAGCAGAGGACCACATCAGTGAGCTAGAAGACAGATGGGAAAAAATACCCAATTAGAGCAGCTTCTAAAAAAAAATTAAAAAACAGGAGGAGAGCCTACAGGAAATTTGGGACAATACAAAACAAAACAATATTAGAATAATAGGGGTTCCAGAAGGAAAGGAAACTAAGGAAGGCATAGAAAAACTGTTTCAACGTATAATGGCAGAAAACTTTCCTGAGATGGAGAAGAAAAAACCCACACAAATACAAGCTCCCAAGTCCCAAGCAAAATGAATCCCAAAAGACTGACACCTAGGCATATTATTATTAAATTGCCAAACACCAACGACAAAGCAAGAATCTTAAAAGCAGCCAGAGAGAGACAGAAAGTTACATATAAAGGAACCCCCACCAGACTAGCAACTGATTTCTCAACAGAAACTCATCAGGCCAGAGGGAATGGGAAAGAAATATACAAAGTCATGCAAAGGAAGGGTCTGAATCTAAGAATACTGTACCCAGCAAGGCTATCAGTCAAAATTCAAGGTGAAATCAGGAACTTCACAGACAAAAAAGACTTAAGGAATTTATCTCCACCAAACTAACAATGCAAGAAATGCTAAAGGATTTACTGTAAAAATAAAGAAATAGGAAGCGAAGAAGGAACAGGGGTATAGAATAAAAATGGCATCAAATACCTACCTATCAATAATTACTTTAAATGTAAATGGTTTAAATGCTCCAAACAAAAGACATAGGGTAACAGATTGGATAAGAAAGCAAGACCCATATATCTGCTGTCTACAAGAAATCCACTTCAGAAAAAAAGACGGCCACAGACTGAGGATGAAGGGATGGAAAAATATTTTTCAGGCGAACAGAAATGAAAAAAAAGCTGGGGTAGCAATACTTATATCTGAAAATTTATATCTCAAAGTGAAGAACATAACAAGAGATAATGAAGGCCATTTCATTATTCTAAAGGTAGCAATCCAACAAGAAGAAATACCCTGGTAAACATATATGCACCCAATGCGGGAGCACCCAAATACATTAAAAAAACTGCTGAAGGACATTAAGGGAGAGATTAATAGTAATACAATCATAGTAGGAGATTTTAATACCCCCCTGTCATCTTTGGACAAATCATCTAAACAAAAAATCAGCAAAGAAATATCAATCCTAAATGACTCACTAGACCAGATTGAATTAATTGACATCTTCAGAACATTTCACCCTAAAGCCACTGAATACACATTCTTCTCAAGTGCACATGGGTCATTTTCAAAGATAGACCACATGTTGGGACATAGGCAAAGTCTCTTCAAATTCAAGAAGATAGAAATCATATCAAGCATCTTCTTAGGTCATAGTAGCATAAAATTGGAAATTAACTATATAAATATTAACTAAAAATAATCCAAAGAAATCAAATACATGGAGACTAAACAGCATGCTATTAATCAAGGACTGGGTTGCCAGAGAAATCAAGGAGAAATTAAAAACATCCTGGCAACAAATGACAATGAGAACACAACAATCCAAAATCTAAATCCAAAATCTGGGACACAGCAAAAGCAGTCTTGAGAGGGAAGTTCATATCTCTACAAGCCTATAGCAAAAAAAAACAAGAAATAATGGTAACAAATTATCTAACTCTAAAATTCAAAGAGTTAGAAAAGTCCAACAAGAAAAGCCCAGTGTAAGCAGAAGGAAAGAAATAATAAAAATCAGAGCGGAGATAAAAGACATAGAGACCCAAGAAACAATACATAAGACCAACAAAACCAAGAGCTGGTTCTTTGAAAGGATAAACAAGATTGACAAACCTCTAGCCAGGCTAACCAAGAAACAAAGAGAGAGGACCCAAATAAACAAAATCAGAAATGAAAGAGGTGAAAAAACAATAGACCCCGCCGAAATACAAAGGATTGTTACAAAATACTATGAGCAACTCTATTCCAACAAACTGGACAACCTGGAGGAAATGTACATTTTCCTAGAAAAATACAACCTGCCAAAACTCAATCAGGAAGAATCTAAAAATCTCAATAGACCAGTTACTTGGGAAGAAATTGAAACAGTCATCCAAAAGCTTCCAGCAAACAAAAGCCTGCAGCCAGATGGCTTCACAGGAGAGTTTTACCAAACATTCAAGGAAGAACTAAAATCTATCCTCCTCAGACTTTTCCAAAAAAATCAAGAGGAAGGAACACTTCCAAACTCCTTCTATGAAGCCAGCATCACCCTAATATCAAAAACAGATAACGACAACACAATGAAAGAAAATTACAGGCCAATATCCCTCATGAACATAAATGCTAAAATCTTCAACAAAATTCTAGCAAATCGGCTCCAGCAGAACATCAGAAAGATCATACACCATGACCAAGTAGGATTTATTCTGGGAACACAAGGATGGTACAATATTTGCAAATCAATAAATGTGATACATCACATAAACAAATTGAAAGATAAAAATCACATAGTCATATCAATCAATGCAGAAAAAGCATTTGATAAAATCCAACACCCTTTCCTGATAAAAACTCTCAACAAGGTGGGAGTACAAGAATCATACCTCAACATAATAAAAGCTATATATGATAAACCCACAGCCAACATCATACTCAATGGGCAAATGGGTCCATTGAGTATGACCCATTTGCTAAACCATTCCGTCTAAAAACAGGAACAAGACAGGGATGCCCACTCTCACCACTCCTGTTTGACATAGTACTGGAAGTACTAGCCATTGCAATTAGACAAGAAGAAGAAATAAAAGGCATCCAAATTGGAAAAGAAGAAGTAAAGTTATCCCTATTTGCAGATGACATGATATTTGTACATAAAAAACCCAAAAGACTCCATCAAAAAACTAATAGACTTAATAAATGAATTTGGCAATGTAGCAGGATACAAAATTAACGCCAAGAAACCTATGATATTTCTATACACCAATAGTGAACTTACAGAAACACAGAATAAAAAAGCAATCCCATTTACCATCACACACAAAAAAATTAAGATACCTAGGAATAAACTTAACTAAGAAGGTAAAAGACCTATAGGCGAAAAACTACACAACACTGAAAAAAGATATAGAGGAAGATGTTAACAGATGGAAGAACATACCATGTTCATGGATTGGTAGAATCAACATCATCAAAATGTCCATACTTCCCAAAGCAATTTATAGGTTCAATGCACTCCCCATTAAAATACCAATGGTATATTTCACTAACCTAGAAAGAACTCTCCAAAAATCCATTTGGAACAATAAAAGACCCCAAATAGCCATAACAATCCTGAGAAAGAAGAGTAAAGTAGAAGGGATCTCAATACCAGATTTCAAGCTGTATTACAAAACCACTGTTTTCAAAACAGCCTAGTACTGGCACAAGAACAGACATATAGATCAATGGAATAGAATAGAGAATCCAGATATCAACCCAAATCACTATGATCAATTAATATTTGACAAAGGAGGCACGAATATACAATGGAAACAAGACAGTCTCTTCAATAAATGGTGTTGGGAAAACTGGACAGATACATGCAAAAGAATGAAACTAGATCACCAACTTACACCAAAATGTAAACTCAAAATGGATACAGGACTTAAACATAAGATGGGAAACCATAAAAATACTAGAGGCATCCACAGGCAGCAAAATCTCAGACATATGCCAAAAGAACTTCTTCACTGATACTGCCCCTAGGGCAATGGAAGCTAAAGAAAAAATAACAAATGGGACTACATCAAAATAAAAAGCTTTATTACAGCAAAAGAAACCATCAACAAAACAACAAGAAAGCCCACTGAATGGGAGAACATATTTGCAAATGTTATCACTGATAAAGGTATAATCTCCAACATCTACAGAGAGCTTATACAACTTAATAAAAGGAAGATAAATGAGCCAATTAAAAAATGGGCAATGGACCTAAATAAAATCTTCTCAAAAGAAGACAGAAGGGCAGAAACCGGTTTGGCTCAGTGGTAGAGCATCGGTCTGTGGACTGAAAGGTCCTGGGTTCAATTCCAGTCAAGGGCATGTACATTGGTTGCGGGCACATCCCCGGTAGGGGGTGTGCAAGAGGCAGCTTGTCGATGTTTCTCTCTTCGACATTTCTAGCTCTCTATCTCTCTCCCTTCCTCTCTGTAAAATATCAATAAAATATTTTTTTAAATAAGAAGAAGAAGAAGGCAGAAGGAAGGCCAAGAGGCACATGAAAACATGTTCAAAGTCACTAATTATCCAAGAGATGCAAATCAAAACAATAATGCAGTACCATCTCACACCTGTATGAATGGCCAACATCAACAAATCAACAAAGGACAAGTGTTGGCGAGGTTGCAGAGAAAAAGGAACCCTCATGCACTGCTGGTGGGAATGCAAACTGGTGCAACCACTGTGGAGAACAGTATGGAGCTTCCTCAAAAAACTGAAAATGGAACTCCCATTTGACCCAGTAATCCCACTACTAGGAATATATCCCAAGAAACTAGAAACATGAATCAGAAAGGATATATATACTCCTATGTTTATAGCAGCACAATTTACAATAGCTAGGATTTGGAAACACCCTAGGTGCTCATAACCAGATGATTGGATCAAAAAACTATGGTACATCTACACAATGGAATACTATGCTGCCATAAAAAAGAAGGAATTCTTATCATTTGCAGCAACCTAGATGGAATTGGAGAACATCATGCTGAGTGAAATAAGCCAGTCAATGAAAGAGAAACACCACATGACCTCACTCATTTATGGATAATAAAGAACATTATAATCTGATGAACTAAAAGATAGATATAGAGACAGTAAAGCAACAAGCAGACTGTCAAATTACAGCGGGGAGGGTAGGGAGATTTGGAGGAGATAAGAGATCGACCGAAGGACTTGTATGCATGCATATAAGTACAACCAGTGGACACAAAATTCTGGGGAGGGAGGGCATGTATGAGAGTGGAGGGGCCAATGGTAAGATATGTACACAGATAATAATTTAATTAAAAAATAAAAAGTATAGAGAGTCCAGAAATAAACCCATGCATACACAATTGACTAATTGACAAGGGAGCCAAGAAGACTCAATGGAGAAAAGATAGTCTCTTTAATAAATGGTGCTGGAAAAACTGGATGTTCACATGCAAAAGAAAGAAACTGGACCCTATCTTATACCACTTATGAAAATTAACTTAAAATGAATTTTAAAACTTCAATGTAAAATCTGAAATCATAAAACTCCTAGAAGAAAATACAGGAGAAACGTTTCTTGACATTGGTCTTGGCAATGATTTTAGGGATATTATACCCAAAACACAAGCAACAAAAGCAAAACAACAAGTGGGACTACATGAAACTAAAAAGCTTCTGCACAGCAAAACATTGATCTACAAAATGAAAAGGCAACCTAACAGAATTGAAAAGAGTATTTACAAATTATATATTTGATAAGAGGTTGGCATCCAAAATATATGAAGAATTAATAGATCTTAATACCCCTCCCAAACAATCCAATTAAAAGATAGGCAGAGGACCTGAGCATATTTTTCCAAAGTGGATATTCAAATGGCCAACAGGTACATGAAAAGATATTCATAATAATTAATCATCAGGTAAATGCACATCAAAACCACCAGGAGATATTACCTCATGCCTGATAGAATGGCTAGCATCAAAAAGATAAGAGATAAGTGCTGGCAAGGAAGTGAAGAAATAGAACCCATGTGCACTATTGGTGAAAATGTAAATCGGTGCCTGTACAATTTGAAAAACAGTTTGAAGAATCTTCAAAAAATTAAAAATAGAACTGATCCAGTAATCCCACTTCTGGGTATATATCCAAAGGAAGTAAAATCACTATCTGTACCCCATATGTTCATTGCAGCTTTATTTAAATAGCCAAAACAAGAAAACAACCTAAATGTTCTTCAACAGGTGAATGGGTAAAGAAAATGTGGCATATACATAGATCTATTTTTCTATCATCTATTTCAGCCATTAAAAAGAAGGAAATCCTGTCATTTTCAATAACATAGATGGACCTCTAGGATATAAATGAAATAAGTCAGAGAAGACAAATACTACATAATCTCATTTATATGTGGAATCTTTAAACACACACACACACACACACACACACACACACACACATAGTACATACACACACACACACACAGAACTCATAGAAACCTAGAGTAGACTGGTGGTTGCCAGGAGCAAGGAGTGGGGGATGGAAGAACTGGGTGAAAGTGATAAAAGAACACAAACTTACAGGTATAAGATGAGTAAGTTCTTATTGTAACATAACTTACAGTAACTATAAGACTGTATTGTATAGTTGAAAAGGTGCTTAGAAAGTAGATTTTTTTTCTTTTTTTAGATATTTTTTATTGTTTTTTTACAGAGAGGAAGGGAGAGTTAGAAACATTGATCAGCTGCCTCCTGCACCCCCCCCCCTAATAAGGATGTGCCCACAACTAAAGTACATGCCTTTGACTGGAATCAAACCTGGGACCCTTCAGTCTGTAGGCCGACGCTCTATCCACTGAGCCAAACCAGTTAGGGCTAGAGAGTAGTTTTAAAAGTTCTCACCCCAAAAAGAAAGTTCCAATATGTGAGGGGATAGATATGTTAACTGACATTATTGTGGCAACCATTTTGCAATATATACATTATCAAATCATTGAATTACACACCTTAAACTTACTCAATGTTTATGTCAATTCTACCTCAACAAAGTTGGAAATAAATGAATAAATATTTGTTAATTGAATGAGTGGGAAGAAGGAAGAATAAGTGGAGGAGGCACTCAAATACATTTTAAGCTCAGACCCAGGGCTTTCTGTCTCTGTAGTACTTACTTTTCATATGTAGATTAACATTTAAAAATTAAACTCAAGGCTGAGGAAAAAGGCACATGTATTGTGTGAGATAGTGATAGAAAACTGATAGTTATAGAAAAGTGTGCTTGTATTTCCTATAAAATGTTGTGGATGCTGTTCACCAGATAACACGATACTCTCTATACAAAATTCAAAATGAAATCTGTTTGGTTTCAGTGCCAGGAATAGTTGTTATCCTCATTTGTTGGATGAAGAAACTGAGGCTTATAGAAGTTAAGTAACATATTAAAAGCAACTAACTGGCAAGGCCAGCATTCTAATAAATATCTCCTTTCCTCAACTCTAACCCTCAAAACACTGCTCTGTGCCTAAACTCTGAAGACATACTAGTTTTCCAAAGCCCCTTCGCTATATATGACAGTAGCCTTTGCCTGACCATGTGCTTTAAACATACGTAAATTAGCCTAATCCAACTTAGAAAGAGTCTAATCCGCATGCCTGCCCAGCCACTGGGGCATACATACACACCATTGATCTACCCTCACTGAGTCCCCTGAACACTGCAATACCCCTTTATTGACCTATGGCCTGCCCGATTCTAGAATACACCTCAGTCCTCATAAAAATCTCCAAACATAAAAAATATTCACCCACATAAATGTCTGCATGCCCTTGCTAACCAACCTATAGTTGGGGAAAGTGAAGCATGCCCTTGAGATGTTAAGAAGTTAAGAAGCTCTGAGATTAGCCCCAATATCTAAACAGGAAGCCTCAAGGGTCCCCTTTCCTCTTTGGAGTCAGGTCTGCTAACTGTGATTCCCTGTCTGCTTTTTCTGCCTAAGAGGTCACAGGAGAAACTCCCCTGAGAGATCCTTACAGCACAGCTCCCTCCCCTAACAGGAGTCCCAGAGGCCAGCAGAATGGAGCTCAAACTCATAAGAAGCTGACTGAGTGAACAGTCCTTGTCATTGAATGAGGGCATCTCTGCCTTCTGAGGTGTGGAGCTGGGAGAAGCAGCCAGTGCTGCGGCCCAGACTTTAGGAAAGAAATGGGGGGTTGAGGCCAGTGAATGGAACTGTCTTAACACTTTAGAGTAGTTCCTCAGCTCCTCCCTCCTTTCCTTTTTCTCTCTGGGTTAATCAGCTCAGGATTTCAAGGCAGAAACATAAGGGAGTTGAACTTTGGCTGAGAGCAGATTCGGAGCTGATCAGCAGACTCGGTCCAGATCAGCTTCTGGACCAGGAAGGAAGGAAAAGCATCGGATATGGAGGTGAGCTTCGGGAAGCTAGCTACTCAGTATTCACTTTGGGGCTTATTCTTTCCTCCCTGAAAGTTTCAAATATTTCACGGATTAAGAGGTCATATGGTGCAACTAAAGCTTCCATCTGGCTTTAGATTTTAAGTCCATTCAGTTGAATGTCTAGGCCATCTACACTGTACCTTTCGGTGGAAGCAAAACCCCATCAGTATATTTAAAAAAAAAAAAACTATTGTATTCTCAGCTCATCCACTCACTAGTGCTTTTAGAACTGTTCTTTCTCGTTCTCAGATTTTAAGACCTTCTTCCCTTTGTCCTAGTCATCAGATGGGTGATCCTCACATCTATCATCGGAGCACGCAACTTCGTTAATTAATCCAAATCTCTGCTCCTTTCTCGCATTCCCCAGGCAGCCCTTTCTCAATTGACCCATTTTCACAAGTGGATTTGACAAACTGATTTTCAAACATGAAATTTCCCTCGCTAGTAATAAAACATCAGGCATCAGCTAGTGGACAGGTGACCCCCCCCATTTTTTTGTAGTAAGACCAGGTCACTGTCCAGCACAAGACCATAACTCCATATACTAGACATACTCCATGCCTGGCCAATTTTTTTCCACCCAGTTTTGGCCAGTTAATCATGGATATTCAAATTCCACCATCTGTACAACACAGAAACATAGGTCACTTCTCTTACAACTACAGGCACTGGTTCTGAACGTGGGAGTTGAAAGATTGTCAGTTAAGGGGGATGGAAGAGTAGTTCATGGAGAAATGACCATAGTGAGGAAAACAACATAGACACCAAAACACGAGGTGGATCAGCAGCTTTACAAGCATGGGCTTCAGAGTGAGTCAATTTGGGGTTCAAGTTTGATTGCTACTCACTTCCTTAGTGATCTTGAGCAAAGCACTTCACCTCTGTAACCTCTGTAGCCTCATCTCCTGATAACAACACATGCCTCATAATCCCTCATCATGGATTTAATGAGATGCTTAGCATAAGCTTGCTTGCATGTAATAAATTTTCAATAAATACTGGTCATTATTATTAATTTTATTACGGATCCACTCAAATGATTCAGTGCATAAAAAATATTCCTTATATAAAATCTTACAAAAAAATCATGAAATTAGTTTGATGATTGGGCAGTGAAGGGTATGATATTTTATTGATTTTGAGATCATCAGGAATCGCTGAGAAGGAAGATGAGGATCAATAGTAGCTTTCCTGAGTGTCTCCAATATGCTTATCTCTCTCTAAGTGCTTTAAATGCATTATCTTAGCAGGTTTTCATGATAATGTGGATATCTGTGTCCAATATCACACAGGAAGAAACTGAGGTCTAAAGATGTTTAGTATCTTACAACTACTAAAATGTAAGCTTTATTTTTTTGCTTTGTTTTACTCTCTCAGCAACTTTCAAATATTCAATTAGTATTATTAGCTATCACTTCATTGTTAATAAAATTACAGCCTTTAATTATTAAAGGAGTTAATATATTAATATATCAATGTTAAATGAATTAATATATTAATGTATCAATTATTATATACCATATGAGGTGTTTTTAAATGCATGAAAATTTCAATGTAATGTGCCCCATTCAAAATGTGTAAAAGAATATGCTATCCTTAAATCAATTATTTTAAACACTTTAGTGATAATAGTTTATTCACTGTATAAATTTTTATGGTAACCAAGAATATATAAATAACTAATGTCTCAAAATATTGGAAATTCCCTATGTAATATGGCCATTCACAAGGTATGAATGAATATGCTGACTCTAAAAATTGATTTAAAACACTTTACTGATACCAGATCTCCCATTGCAGAGTTTTTGTGGTAACAAGAAACAGAGACCATTTTGATGTTCATCCAAGTAGCTAGAAATGACGAAAAAATATATTGTATTTATACTGTAACTTAAAATTAACATATTTCTCATAGATATTTTTAGATACATATATGAAAGATGAACTTTAAAACATGACTTGAATACTCAACAATTGATGCCCATCCTGTATAAATGTGATTCAGGACAGGAGGTTAAAGAAAGGAAAAACAATTCACAAAAAAAGAGGAGTCCTACTAATACACAGACTGATGATGATAGATTGCCATGAGTTACGGAATCTGAACCTCTCATTCTGTACCCAGAGAAGGAAAAAAATCAACATTTTATTGAACTGGGCTCAAAATTCCCCCTTAGATTTGCCCTGTAGGTTATTTTGGCAAACCCTTGGTTTTTTTTCCAAGACACACCTGAATTTGCTTTGATGGGGACTGAGTGTCGTCCTGTGACTTTTCTATCTAAAACATCTCCATCAATAAAAAATATATATATATATTCCTCATCCATCTCCATTCCTTCAAATACTGCTTTATTTTCTTCACAGATTTTTATCCCTACTTTATGTTATATCCTTTAGTTTGTTTGTTGATCATCTATCTTTCCAACTAGAACATAAACTACACCAAGGCAAGGATTTGTTTTCAATGCTATGTCCCCACAAGGGAAGAATAGGAATTAATGAACTTGAATTAGAGAGTTCCATCTCTTATGATTTCTAAAGGAAAACTCTTATTCTTTCCCTCCAGCTTTCTGTATCAAGACTTTGTGATGCTCATGGGCTTGGAAAGGGAGGACCACATCAAGAACTATGAGGTTGACAAGCTGTCCCTGCACAACAGCTAATTGTGATTAAATAGAGGAAGCAAAGACTTTTCTGGGTCCTCAAGATTTGGGTTATGGAATCAGAGCATGTTAAATAACAAAACTTCTATAATAATTAGACCCAAGTCAATGGAAAGAGTCAACCAAACCAGCAGTGTCTCTGAGTTCATTCTCCTGGGACTGTCCTCCCGGCCCGAAGACCAGAAGCCACTCTTTATTCTGTTCCTCATCATATATCTCATCACTCTAACAGGGAACTTACTCATTATTTTGGCCATCCACTCTGACCCCCAACTCCAGACCCCCATGTATTTCTTTTTGACTTTCCTGTCTTTCACTGACATTTGCTTCATAACAACCATTGTCCCCAGGATGCTAGTTACCTTTCTATTAGAAAAGACAATCTCTTACGCTGGGTGTATAACTCAGATGTATTTTATTTATGCTTTGGGCAACACCGACAGCTTCCTCCTAGCAGTCATGGCCTTTGACCGCTATGTGGCCATCTGTGACCCCTTCCACTATGTCACCACCATGAGCCATCACCGCTGTGTTCTGATGGTGGCCTTTTCCTGCTCATTTACACACATGCACTCTCTCCTGCACACACTTCTGCTGAATCATCTCACCTTCTGTGACTCCAATGTTATCCACCACTTCCTCTGTGACCTTAGTCCCCTGATGAAATTGTCCTGCTCCTCCACATTTATCAATGAAATTGTGATAATGACAGAGGGACCTATTGTTTTGATGACCCCTTTTCTATTCATTACTTTCTCTTACATGCGAATCCTCATCACAGTGCTCAAAATCCCCTCAGCAGCTGGAAAATACAAAGCCTTCTCCACTTGTGGTTCTCACCTCACTGCGGTAACACTCTTTTACGGAAGCATCTTTTATGTCTACTTACAGCCCCTCTCCACCTACTCTGTCCACGACCACATCGCAACAATTGTCTACACAGTTTTGACTTCCATGCTAAATCCTTTTATCTACAGCCTGAGAAACAAAGACCTGAAACAGGGCCTGAGGAAGCTGATGGGCAAGAGGAAAGCCCAGGCAGCTCCCTCCTGACAAACCCACTGGAATCTGCTCCACTTGGATCTGGCTTCTACTGGCTCTTGATGAACAGTTAGTTATACTGTTGAAGGTTAGAACCTTTAAACCATGTGAGACAAGGTTATTGAGGGCACTTACATCCATTGATGACAGCTCCACCAATTGGCCCTGCCTCTGCTTATATGATACCCTTCCTCACTATTCCTCCACTTCCCTACAAAGTAGTTTCTTCACTTTCTCATCTTTCAAATACTGTTATAATTCTTTTCCTCCAAATATTTTCTAAACAAATTTCTTTTTTTATTAAGTCATCCTCCAAAGCCCTTCACATTTCAATATATTGCTGAAAATCATTACTTAATGTATAGATGTTGAATGCCTTTGCAAATACTTGAAGAGAGAAAGAATGGAGAGAGGGAAGAGGAGGAGGTAAAAGGTTGCATTTTAGATAATTTTAACATTTTGAGGATTTTTATAATGCCTTATTGTACTTTTTCTAAAAACTTTTATCTTTCTATCTAGAGGAACCTCTCACTCATCGTTTTTCTGTCTATCCTTACTTTATCATATTGCTATGGCTTTATTTCTTTTAAATTTTCTCTCATATTTTATCATACAATTAAAAAATGCTAATGATCAGGAATAACAAGAACCAAGAGTGATATTATCCATTTCACAGTGGGGATGTTAGAACCATTTTCACTCCATCTATCCTAAAACTAAAGTTTAAAAGCATGTGATTTAATATTTTATTTTAGAAACCCCCCACCCTTAGAAATCTAACATATTGAAATATTATCACAAATTATATTGAATATATATGTATCTTATATAATAAAAAGCTAATATGCAAATCAACCAAACAGCGAAGGACCAGTCACTATGAAGCACACTGACCACCAGGGGGCAGATGCTCAATGCATGAGCTGTCCCCCCTGGTGGTCACTGTGCTCCTACAGGGGAGGTGCTGCTCAGCCAGAAGCCCTGAGCTGGGCTCATGGCTGGTGAGCAAATCTGCAGTGGCGGGAACCTCTCCCACCTCCGAGGCAGCTCAAAAGTGTTCAACTGAGGGCTTAGGCCTCCTCCCTGTGGCTCCTGAAGGCTCCCGCACTGTGAAAGGACACAGGCCAGGCTGAGAGCCTCCCCCTCCCCCGAGTGCACAAATTTCATGCACTGGGCCTCTAGTGTATATATAAAATCCTAGTTTATAATAGGTAAGAATTGGCCACAACCTACTATCGTATCAATAAAGATTAGAAAAAATAATTATGATTCATTCCATAGAATGTAATGATATGCAGCAGGTTCGAAAAATCTCTATTACTTTCTTGAAAAGATACTAAGTAGATACATTGAGATATGAACAAAGTATATAAATATGAATCTAATGTGCTTTAAATATATATATATTGTCACTAGAAAAAGAATTGAAGTGCAGAAGCGGGGCAGAAAGGAGAGAATTTCCACTCTCTAGAGATTTGTAATGTCTGAATTTGTTTAAATAAATATTCATAGCTCATGGAATTTAAAACTATGAATAAATTAGATGATCAATGCAATGGTTTTTCGTAAGATACCAACTGAAGAGAGGCTGTCTAGGTTCTTGTTTATCTGACAAACATCATTATCTGGTACTTTCCCTTGAATGGTAGTTTGATATGATATGGTATTCTAATTACCAAAATGGCATCTCTGTTGCCCCACTGCACCAGATGTTGTCGGTGAGAAACACGAGATCACTCTGTGTTCCTCTGTGCTCTCTGCCGTAACCACAGTCTATAGAAATACCACACCAAACGTGGCCATGCTGCTGCTGCACAGGCGTTGGGAGGGCTGGCTCTAATTCTGTCCAGGCTTTACGCCAGGCTTGGGCACAGGAGCCTGATCTGCTAATTCTAAAATCTCAATGGAAATGAAAATGACCTGGAACAGCCAACATGATCTTGAAAAAGAAAAATGACAAATTTGGAACACACACGTTAGCAAATTTTAAGACTTAACTACAAAGTTGAAGTAATTAAGGCAGTGTGGCATTTGTATAAGATTATATAAACAGAACAATGTAACAAAATAGAGCATCCAGGAATAAATCCTTGTTTATATAAATACTTGGTTTGGGGCAGAATTGTCAATGCAACTTAATGGGGAAAGGAAGACCCTTTCAATACATTATATGGGAGCAACTAGACATACACATGAAAAGCAATCTTTGACCTTTCTCCACACCATACACAAAAATTAACTCAAAGTGGCTCAGAGACCTAAGCATGATGGCTAAAAATATAAAATTTCTTGAAGAAAATAGATGACTGAAGATTTTTATGATGCCTTATTGTACTTTAGGCCCATGTAGGATCGGGCCTAAACTGGAAGTCGAACATCCCTCTCACAATTCAGGACTGCTAGCTCCCAACTGCTCATCTGCCTGCCTTCCTGATTGCCCCTAACCACTTCTGTTGCCAGCCTGATGACCCCCTAACCACTCCCCTGCCAGCCTATTTGCTCCTAACTGCCCTCCCCTGCAGGCCTGGTCCCCCCCCCCAACTGCCCTCCCCTGCAGGCCTGGTTGCCCCCAACTTCCCTCCTCTGCTGACCTGGTCACCCCTAATTGCCCTCCCCTGCAGGCTTGATCACCCCCAACTGCCCTCCCTTGCAGGCCTGGTCCCTCCCAACTTTCTTCCCCTGCTGGCCATCTTGTGGCAGCAATCTTGTGTCCACATGGGGCAGCCATATTGTGTGTTGGGGTGACAGTCAATTTGCATATTACACTTTTATTCTATAGGATAGAGGCCTGGTACATGGGTAGGGGCTGGCTGGTTTTCTCTGAAGGGTGTTCTGAATCAGGGAAGGGGTTCCCTTGGGATGTGGGGTGGGCATGGGGCCTGTGGTGGTTTTCAGGCCACCCACGCCCTCCCAGTGACCCAAGTGGAGGCCCTGGTATCTGGGATCTATTTATCTTTTGTAATTGAAACTTGGTAGCCTAGAGCGGAGCCAAGCCTCCTGCTTGCTCCATGGCACAGCCATTTCTGTTGGGAGTTATTTATCTTTTATAATTGAAACTTTGCAGCCTTGAGTGGAGGCCTGGGCCTGCCAAGGTGTGTGGAAAACTTGGCTTCCTCCATTGCCTGGGAAACCCAAGCCTCCTGCTTGCTCTGTGGCAGCAGCCATATTGGTTGAGTTAATTTGCATACTCGCTCCTGATTGGCTGGTAGGCATGGCTTGCTGTTGTAATGGAGTGATGGTTAATTTGCATATTACTCTTTTAGTAGATAGGATAAGCCAAACTGAAAACAACCCAAGTGTTCAACAGAAAACAGATAAATAAATCATCAGTATAAAGACATACACTTAATATTTAAATCATCCCACTATATTTGAATTATTATTCAATGTTTTAGGAAGTGAATGATCTTGACATGATGAGCAAAGACTCTGGGGAGTATTCTGCATTGATGCGCAATACAGATTAATGCCAGGCAAACATAACTTTATCTGAATATAAAGGAATATATTTGAATTTGGGGAGATGCAGAGGTGGGCATGAGAGAGTCATGATACTATGTATCACCGCACAAAAATTATCTTCACCTCACAGATTTTCCTCTTGTCTTGTGAATCCTATTGACTCGAGTCCAGGATAACATTTGCATGTGCAGATAGGAGACATTTCTGCTCAGTTTTATTTAAATTCCTCTAAGTTTGACCTTGCATATTCCTAAATGGAAAAGGGCTGGATAGTGGCTTTACCTATTGGGGCTAAATTAAGACTGACCATAAGTGATGCATCACTCCCTCCTGGTAGGGATACCCAAGTCTCATCACTCTTTGCCTTTCAACTCCTTCCTAGAAATGGATACTAGTGAAAGAAATAACTCTGAAGAGCCTAATCCTGTTGCATGCCTATAGAGGGCAGTATAGCTGTACCAGAAATGTAGACAGAGAATCCCAGTCTAGGTTAAGCAGATAGTAATTGGAAAAAGTGGGAGAACCAGGACAGTTGAAAAGAGATCACATAATGGGAAATAATGGCAAGGAAGGGAGTTGCCATTCTTAAGAAACTACCTCAATGCTAGAAAATAATATTCTGAGCTGTTTCTTTCTTTCATCGTGGTGCTGAGTAATGGCCAATACAGGAAGATGCCCCAGGATTCCTTTTCCCCTGAGAATGAGAATTGGTCTGAAGCCAGACTACAACAATTTCCTGAAAACACATCAACCAGAGTTTCTTGATGACCTGCCTAGATGATATTAGATTAAGATATCATTTTAGTCACATTTTATTGTTATACTTATCATGCTGATTCTCTGTATCCCTAAGAGGATTCCTTTGAACCTTATTGGATATACTAGGACTGTCAGCTAACAACTGCTACATTATGTTTCTCTAAACCAGGACAGCACCCTGATTAAGCAAGTCTTTGGGTATGAGGGAGACACATTGCTGTTGTCTGCTCAGTATGGTGGAATCTAAAATTTGCTCTTTTGACTACATCAGATATGGGTTTAAATGGAAAACTATACCAACAGGTATTCAAGGAATCATAGTGATGTCCAAGAGGCAATATTGACACAACATGGTTGTCACTCTAGGACTTCCCCCCAGCAAATGATTACGGGAAGCCTTTGGGATACTTGAATGGAGCTGCACCTACCAAGTGAATATGTGTATAAGACTCTCTTTCATGGCCCGCGTAGAAAGAGTTCCAATTCTGGGTTCAGGTTCTGGAGAAGGGCCGCATACAAATGAAGAGACTTGAAGAAATTCAATTTGGCGATATGGGGGGCCAGGCAGTAGTCCAACTCTAGTGGGAGAACTACCCCTGCTCTGGCCCTGCCATCCCCTTTTATTGAGGCTTTGGGGAAAACATCTTAGACAACATAAACAGAAATTTACAGGCAGGAAAATAACAGAAACTTACAAGGGACAAAATAAGGTGGAGGCTGCTTCAGCTGAACAATATCTCAACTAAAGGTTAGAACAATCAAGGTTGTTGACCAGCCTCCCTGGCTTCCTGTCAACATCTCTTTTTTAGTGAAACTAATTTGTTTTCCAGCAAATATGCTCACCTGGCAATCTCTTGAAGAACACAATACTTTTTTGTGCATATAGGTTACTTGAATTAGGCTCATGTCATAAATACTTGGCAACAATACTTGTGGTCATATAACTTCGGCCTAGAGAACTAAAAGGGACTAAAGGTGTTGGGAGCTTGAAGTACTTTCCTAGAGAATTACCATTATATTCTAAGTGGTCACTAGAGGGAGTCCTCTTCAAGGAAACTGGCAAAACTTAGTGTTTGACCCAGAAATAGGATGAAGCTGTATTTGAATAGATCATGCATTTACTAAACTGACTCAACATCTTGCTTGTCATTGAGTCTGAGAGAGAACACACACCCTCACCCAGGAAGGAACAATTGCCAGGTTGATAGCAATAGGATCTAATGTATTTAAACAGGGGTGTCCAGTTAGGCTTAGGTAAAGAAGTTCATTTGTGGGAATATTATGTCCAGCCTAAACTATGTCAAGATGTTACTGGTAAGCATGGTATTTACTGGTATTCTCTTAGAACCACGGTGCCAAAAAAGTAGAAAGGAATTGTGACTTTCTGTGATACAACTGGTAGAGACTGAACAGATTAAGGATCAACCTTAGATCATCCTCATGGGAGACGAATGGGCAGTGTGCCACAATAATACCTAAATCTTGAGTTAATGTAAAACTTATTCCTTGGTAGGTGGAGTAGTGTATGTCCCCAGACCAGATGGAAACTAGAGTTTACTGAGCAATGACCTTTTGTAATTACACCAGTTGTGGGAAATGTGTGGCTATTGAGAAAATGATATTTTTGCAGGCAAGGTTAGGAAATTGTCAAGGTTATAACTAATGTGGACAAGTTATACATTATTTAATCTATCTGCCACAACTATGTGGAATAGTAAGAAATTTTTGCACTGTGTTATGAAAATGGAATATAGGTAAAAAATGGTTGCCAGAGTTAAAAGATATTTTGGGAAATCAAACTACAACTTACAATCGATGTAATACTCATGAGGCTTACTGGCTAGAGTGAAAAGTAAATTTAACTTTAGAAAAGTGATATATATAACTGAATATCTTTGTTAAAGCCTACAAAAATGCAAATGATAGTGGTAAAGAAGAGGGAGAGAAACAGTCCAACTGAAAAAGATGTATGAAAAATATGAAGGAATATAGTCATGGTTCAATGTGATTATTGGGAGGTATTCTAACTTCTAATTGGATGATAGATATCTTAATGTTGCAGATTTTTTAAATGTCTACTTTTGTACATCAAATATTATATATATTACTAGATCAAGGATTTTTTGCACTATTTCTTTTCCTAATTTTATTTGTTTTTATTTTTCACTTACATTTGACATACAATATTATATTATTTTTAGGTATATAACACAGTAATTTATGTGACTTATGAAGTGATCACTCCAATAAATCTAGTGCCCACCTGACACCATACATAGTTATTACAATACTAAAGGCCCGGTGCATAAAATTCATGGACAGGACTGGGGGTGGGAGTGTCCCTCAGCCCAGCCTGTGCCCTCTCCAATCTGGGACCCCTCGAGGGATATCTGCCCATTTAGACCTGAGACTGGAGGGATCAGGCCTAAATGGGCTGTCGGACATCCCTCTCACAATCCAGGACTGCTGGCTCCCAACTGCTCACCTGCCTGCCTTCCTGATTACACCCTATCTACTCCAATGCCAGCAATGTCTAACTTCTCCCCTGCCAGCCTGTTTGCCCCTAACGTCCCTCCTCTGCCTGGCTGGTCGCCCCTAACTGCCCTCCCCTGCAGGCTTGATCACCTCCAACTGCCCTCCCTTGCAGGCCTGGTCCCTCTCAACTGCCCTCCCATGCTGGCCATCTTGTAGTGGCCATCTTGTGTTCACATGGGAGAAGCATCTTTGACCACATGGGGGCAGCCATCTTGTGTGTTGGAGTGATAGTCAATCTGCATACTACTCTTTTATTCTATAGGATAGAGGCCTGGTGCATGAGGGCGAGCTGGTTTGCCTTGAAGGGTGTCCCAGATCAAGGTGGGGGTTTCCTTAGGGCATGGGGCAGCCTGAGCAAGGGGCCTGTGGTGGTTTGCAGGCCAGCCACGCCCCCTGGTGACCCGAGTGGAGGCCCTGATATCTGGAATTTATTTACCTTCTACAATTGTAACTTTGTAGCCTGGAACGGAGCCAAGCCTCCTGCTCACTCCATGGCTGGCAGCCATTTCTGTTTGGATTTGTTTACCTTCTATAATTAAAACTTTGTAGCCTTGAGTGAGGCTTAGGCCAGCAAGAGCAGGCAGAAAGCTTGACTTCTCTGTTGCTGGGGAAACTCAAGTCTCCCTCCTGTTCTTTGTGGCTGTAGCCATCTTGGTTGGGTTTATTTGCATACTCGCTCTGATTGGCATGGCTGGTGGGTGTAACTTGTGGGTATAGCAGAGGTGTGGTCAATTTGCATATCATTCTTTTATTCTATATATATCCCCATGATTATTCTGTACCTGCCAACTTGTACTTTGTAATCCCTTCACCTTTTTCACTAGGTGAGCCAGGCCAACAGAACTGGATGCCTGCATCTATTATGGGCTCTGTTAGGGTCACTTGGACTAAATTAGATCTTGGCAGGATGCCCCTTAGGCTTCCACTGAGGACCTTTTGGAAAATTTGTTCTGTTTCTTGTAAGGACCTTGCGGACAAGACTTTTCTTTGTATTGCACAGTAATCTCTTCATGAAAACCCACAAGAGATATTTTTCTCCAGATTTGGTAGTGTGTCTCCTAAATAAGAGATTTGCTCTTATCTCTTGGATACTGAAAACTATATCAATGATCTTCTCACCTTTGGCTATTAGGAAGCTCAGAGTTAAATGTTATCAGAACTTCCTACTGATTTTGTGCGCTTGCCTCACACCATCATCATCTTCCTAACACCTTCTCTAAATTTATTTATTTTGTTTTTTGTCTGTCGGCTATTTTTTCATTTGATATTGTTCATTGTATCTATCTTTCTAAACAACCCCATTATTTTTAG
This sequence comes from Vespertilio murinus, assembly GCA_963924515.1. Classification (NCBI taxonomy): domain Eukaryota; kingdom Metazoa; phylum Chordata; class Mammalia; order Chiroptera; family Vespertilionidae; genus Vespertilio; species Vespertilio murinus. The sequence continues at coordinate 170,711,294 of OZ004708.1, forward strand.
AAGAGAATAAAGTAGAAAAATAAGAGAGAAAAAAAGAGAAGGAAGGAGAGAGCAAGCATAGAAGGAAAATAGAATGAAGTGAAAAAACTCATCCAGCAAAACATTCGACTAGTTGTTTCTGTGTGAATCTGGAGTATCCAGAGGATAAGGTTCAGGAATCTAAAATGTAGATTAATGGAAAGTCTAGTCTCTCTCCTGAGCATTCCCCCTCTCCTTTGATATGTACAGAAATTCTTGAGGACCTTCTCAGCAGTGAATAAGTAAGACCTGCTTTCTTCTTCTTGATCCAAGAGCCAGAGATACTCCCTGGAGGATAGTTGACTTCACTTCAGCTAACAGAAGCCAGTAGCTAGGAGGAGTTGCTAGGCTACTTTTGCAGCTTGGGTCATTTCTAAGAGCTTCCCCAAGGGATAAACCACATAAAGCATTATTCTCACTCCATACTGAAAATCCAACACTAAGGAACCCTGATATCAACATCCCTTGAACCCAAATAACCTGATGCTATCTCATACAGCAATGCACAACTCCAATTTACTTTTATCACTGTCCCTGGACAAGTGTGTGCATGGGCACACACACATAGACACACACCAAACCATACCTTTTCATTGCCTGAAAACTGTTGTCTCCCCATGTTAACCTATCCCATCTATTCAAAAAATAATAACAAGTCACCTCTATTGAAATCCCCTCTTCCAAAATACTCGCCATTGTTTCTCAACCCTTAGTCACCTACTAATGGGGAAGCTGAGTCATATCTATTAGGTGTGACTACCATTCAGAGGAGTCTCTGGGAATATTCTCAACACCAAGGAAGGACTTCACATTCTCCATTCCCTTTGGCTATGCTTTGCTTTCTAAACCTGGAGAAGGCAAAAAGCAGAGTTCCTTGGGGGGGGGCAGCATGGAGAGAGAATACCCTTTTCCCTCAGAGAACAAGGAACTCCAAGGAGGCCAGGCTGGTGAACAGAGATTAAGCCATTACAGAATTGGAGAGGTCTTGGGACATGTAAGTCCTGAGCTCAGTGACTCTGGGTAACTCTGTCTTCTGAAATGATGACTCAGTGTGGGGACTGGGTACCAGAAGTAGAGAGTTAGAAAGGAATTTGAAAGTGCTGGAGACTTGTTATCCCTGCCGTCCATAGTGCTACCCTCCTTGATTGAGGTGAGGGGGGCATGGAATGTAAAGAGGCTGGAGCCTTTAACTGAAGTGTGGATTTTGAATAAATTTGCAGATATGATGTGGAAAAGGCTTCTGCATCTGGAAAGACTGCAGTGGAGAAAAAAACATCTGGATGTCAGAAGCAACCAGGACTAAATAACTCCACCTTCACAGTCCACAGCTGCCTGGTATACCTTCCTCAGGCCTGCCATCTGAGAACAGTGAGTTTCAGAAGTGTTCGTAAATCAAACCTTGTCAAAACTAATTTTGAGTGTTTTGATAAGATATCAATGAATCAGGAAAGGGGTATCCATGTGTTATTGTCAGAATTCACCAAAAAAAAAAAATTGAGGGCTATCTGTGTGTACAAAAAGGAATGGGTGGTTACTATGACTCAGCCTCTGGTTCTCAGATGTTTGGTTAACCTAAGTGCAGACTGGGCATATTTCCAAGGTTTAACCATGACTGGCTACTTACTTTACTCAGATATTTTTCTCTATCTCACAATAGAGATAGCTAACTTTGGGGGGTGAGTTTGCTGACCACCTGCCAGGCATTGTGCTTCTACATGCTTTAATTCATTGAGTCCTCCTGATAGCTCTATGAGATGGGTATTCCCATTGTCCCCGCCTGATGGATGGAGAAACTCTGTCACTGAGAGTTAAGTAGCTTGCCCTAGACTACTTACCTGGTAAGGACAGGACCCATACCCAGAAAGTGGGCCATGCTCTTTGTCTCCATGCAATGACACTTCTATAGCAGCCAAAACATTTTTCCTCTTCAGGCAGAAGCCAAGAGGCCTGGACTCCAGTCTTAGTTCTAATAATAATGTCATGATAATTGAGTTCCTTTCTTCCACTGGTCCTCAAGTTTCCTCTTCTTTAAAATGAAGGGGTTAAACTATATGGTCTCTAAAAGTTTCTTCAGCTCAAAGTTTCTCTGAGTCATTTTCAAGTTCAAGCAATAAGAAACCAGAGGCACCTCTGGGAGAGAAGAAAGGGCTCTGCCATTCCAGGGTGGTCTCCGCCCCACCCACAATGGATTAAATGAAATGTTGCTCTTTAGATGTCAGCTCGAGGTCCACTGTGTTTCTTCCTTACATCTGCTTAGAATCCTAAGTGACCATCCAGGCATTCTTTCATCCTACAAATATTTATCAAGGGACTATTCTGTTCCAGGCACCATTCCAGGGCGGGTGGTGTAACCAAAAACCAGACACAGTCTTCATACTTGGGCAGCTCAGAGCCTAGTAGGGAAGACAATATTGTCAGTATTAAGACTCAGTTCCATGTTATGTGTGCAAGAGTGTTGTCTAATCCAGAATTGGTGGAAGAACTGTCAATCAGGCTTCTGAAAGGATGTGAGAGCTGTTCTGAGCCTAAATGATTTGTCACCTGGGCTGATAGAAGAATGGATATTTCAGGCAATATTAAGTCCCTAAGGCAAGAAGAAGTAAGAGATGTCTTACAACTAGAACATGGAATGCAAAAAGGGAGGGAGGCAGACAAGATGAGGCAAATGGGCCAGTAGAAGCCCATCAGGGGAAGCTCAGTGGGCCACAGGAATGAGCTGGCCTTTAGTCTGTAGGTTAAGGGAGGCATATGCAGCAGGAAAGTGACTGTTGTGGGTTTAATTGTATCCTCCAAAATAGATATATTGGAGTCCTATTTCCCAGTATCTCAGAATGTAACCTCATTTGGAGATAGGATCTTCATGGGAGGGAGGGGGAGTAATCAAGTTAAAATGAGGTCATTAGAGTAGGTTCTAATCTGAAATGTCTGGTGTCCTCATAAAAGGGGGAAATTTGGACACAGAAATATACATGAATACTGGAAGAGGATAGGAAGGGATGCTGGGAGCAGACCACCAAGGTGATCTACAGGTCAAGGAGGGAGGCATGGATCTGACTCTTACCTCACAGCCCTCAGAAAGAACCAACCCTGCCAATAGCTTAATTGTGGACTTCTACCCTTCAGACTTGTGAGATGGTAAATTTTTGTTATGTCCCTCAATTTGTGGTACTTTGTTACCTAGCAAACAGTGACTTCTTCAAATTTGCATTTTTGAATAATTGATTTGTCTATATAGTATAGAGAACACATTAAAAGGGGACAGGAATGGCTGCAAGGAGGCTGTTTTGAAGGAGGAGATGATAAAGGTCTTCATGAGGCCAGTGAGGACAGAGAAAGCTGGGGAGGTTGTAGAGGTAAAATCTCCAGGATATCATCATAGGTTGAGAAATGGGAAGAAATGAGGCATCAAGGGCAGTGCCTGGTCCATGTCTGTAGTTCAGATAAACATGTGGCCAGAGTAAAGGCTAGTCATCCACTCCATCCAGAACCACAGGCATGAGTTCTGTAATACAGGCAACTTAGGAGCACACTGAAGAGTCACCACACTCAGCTTGCCAACGGTTCTGACTTTTATCTCGAGGTTCCCCCCAGCTTAATGCGTGTGAGTTCATTTTCTCCACAAATATTTATTGGCCACTCACAATGTGCCAGACACTCTACTGAGCTCTGAGGATATAATGGTGAGGTAAAGGAAACAGGATTGCTGCGTAATATGTCAAGACCAATATTGATTACATAAACAAATGACTCATTACAGACTGTGGTCTGAAGGAAGTCAAGAGTTCTATGACAGCATAAAACAAGATGACTTGATCCAGGAAAGTATTGGCTGGGCTGAATGAGATCCAAAGGACAATAGAGGAGAAAAGCATGCAGGGCAAGGACCAACAATCAGAGCCAGTGCAGGGAGGAGCCTGACACATTTGAGGAACTGGGTGAAGCCCCTGAGGCAAGCAAGCCTGAGGGGAGGATGGAGAGGGGTAGGGACTCAACAAGTACTAAATCAGTAGTTCTCAACCTTTCTCATGCCGCGCCCTTTAATACAGTTCCTCATGATGTGTGACCCCCACCCGTAAAACTATTTTCATTCTTACTTCATAACTGTAATTTTGCTACTGTTACGAATCATAATGTAAATTGTTACGCCCAGACTTCATGATCCCCAAGGACCACCAGGGAGCCGAGTCCGATGCAATAAACAAAAGAGCCTCTTCCATGCTAGCATGGGCTCTGTCCCACTAATGCCGACAGCATGGCGGAAGAGAGGCCGAACTTCGACAGGTCAAGGGGTTTTATAAGGGTGGTGATGTCACTGCTTTGGCTGACCCTGATTGGTTAGGTGAGGGATAGGGTCCAGTTACAAAATGGAGGATAGCTCTGCCCTGCCCCACAGTACAAAATGGAGTCAGGAGTTAGCCTCGCCCCGCCCTGCCCTCTCATAAATATCTGTGTTTTCCAATGGTTTTAGGCCACCCTGCTAGCCACCCTGCTAGGTTGAGACCCACAGGTTGAGAACTGCTGTACTAAATGAAGAGGGACTTTGTGCTGGCTTAAGCAGTGTCTTCCTAAAATTCATACTCACCAGAACCTTAGAATGTCCCCTTACTTGCCAATAGGGTCTGTATACAAATAATCAAGTTAAGCTGAGGCTATACTGGATTTAAATGAATTCTAATCCAATAACTGGAAACCTTATAAGAAGAGGTAAACCTTATAAGAAGAGGACACATACAAGGAGAAGAGAATGCCACATGAAGACAGACACAGAGGGAAGACAGAGGAAAGGCAGCCATGTAAAGACAGAGGCAGAGATTGAAGTGATATATCTATAAGCCAAGATCAGGAACAGAATCACTCGTATTTTTACTCTCAGTATTAGGTACCCATTGGGTATTTAATATAATGGTATTGGATAATCATAAGAGCATAAAACCCCAGTAGCAAAATTACAGTTATGAAGTAGGAACGAGTGTTTTAGAAATATGTTCACATATGATATAGCTTTTTGCCGGGTGTTAATAAAAATTTTGGCTGAAAGGATGATCATAAACAGCGTGTGCTAAGTCAACAGGCATCTTGTTTACCTGATCCACTTAACTGTTTGTTTCTTTTTGTGTAAGTGTTTGATTACAAGGGTAGTAGAGAGTTGCACCTCAACCTGAAATATTTAAATACGTGTTTATAGGGAACTAGAAAAAAATGCATCACTGAGGTCCACCTGGTATTCTTTTTTGAAAGGAAATTCACTCTGATGAATTTCCAATCTGATGCAGGTTGAACTTTTTTATTATTCAACCTTTTGGGGATTATGGAAGAGAAGATAGAATCATGGACCATTTAAAGGAATCCTAGAAGAGAGCAATAAATTGAAACTTGTGGAATTGAAAATTCTAGGATTTTCTGTATCCATTGGTGTATGCAGGATCATGGAGACAGTCCACCAAGCCAGCAGTGTCTCCATGTTCATCCTCCTGGGACTCTCCTCTGGAGGACCAAAAGCTACATTTTGCCCTTTTCTTCATCATGTACACGGTCATCGTGGTGGGGAACTTGCTCATCATCCTGGCCATCAGCTCCAGACACCCATGTGTTTTTCCTTTAGCATCTTATCTTCATTGACGTTTGCTGCACAACAACCATCAGTCCCAAGATGCTGATGAACTTTCTGTCGAAGAAAAAGTCCTATGCTGAGTGTATGATTCAGATGTATTTTTCTTGGCTTTTGCAAACACAGAATGAACCTCCTGGTAGCCATGGCCATTTACCACTAGGTGGCCATCTGTGACCTTTCCACTACATGACCACCATGAACCACTGCTGTTGTGTCCTGCTGTTGGCCTTTACCTGTTCCGTCTCTTACCTCCGTTCCTTCTTATTACCGTATTTGCCGGCGTATAAGACTATTTTTTGGCCCTGAAAAATACCATATTTGCCGGCGTATAAGAGACTGGGCGTATAAGACGACCCCCTAACATTTCCACTCAAAATACAGAGTTTGTTATATACTCGCCGTATAAGACTACCCCCCACTTGGAGGCATATTTTTCAGGGCCAAAAAATTGTCTTATACGCCGGCAAATACGGTAGTTCTAATAAATTGTCTTCTCTTTTGTGACTCCACTGTTACCCACCAATTCCTCTGTGATATCAGTCATCTGCTGAAATTGTCCTTCTCCTCCACATTTGGCAATGTAATTGTAATAACATAGAAGGATTGATAAAACCTTGGTGACCCTCTTTCTATGTATTATCATCTCTTACCTAGGATCCTCATTGATGTTCTAAAGATCCACTCAGCTGCTAAGAAGCATAAAGCTTTCTCCAAAATGAAACTCCCACCTCACCATGGTGACTCTTACAGAAGCACTATTTGCATTTAGTTCCTACCTCTGTTCAGCTTCACTGACAAGGACCAGGTGGCAACAGTTAGCTACACAGTTTTTTCCTCCATGCTAAACCCTTTATCTACAGCCTGAGAAACAAAGGCATGAAGCAGGGCCTGATGAAGCTGATGGGCAAGAGGAAATCCTAGCAGCATCTCCTAAAGCAGAGGTTGGCAAACTCATTAGTCAACAGAGCCAAATATCAACAGTACAATGATTTAAATTTCTTTTGAGAGCTAATTTTTTAAAACTTAAACTTATTCTAATGCCACTTCTTCAAAATAGACTTGCCCAGACTGTGGTATTTTGTGGAATAGCTACACTCAAGGGGCCAAAGAGCCGCATGTGGCTCTCGAGCTGCAGTTTGCTGACAATGGTCCTAGGGAAAGCTTGGGACTACTCCTATAATAAACCTTAATTTCTACTGTTTCTTGGTATGTGTATCTCGAGCTACTGTAGGTTAGCATGCCTAAGCCAACTCTTCACATAAAATCATATGATGACAAGACCATACTATTATACCTAATCTTGTGTATAAGTGAGGCAAAAGTGGGTTATAGTTGTGAGTATGGGAAACACAGATTTATCTTGTATTACTATAAATTAACTGTTGTACTATTTTTATACAAATAACTGTAAACCTACTTTTGCCCCACTCTGCATTTATAATATATAATAACTATGTAAATATACAATATAGGGTGTCCCCAAAAATATATATACTACCGTAGTAAACTTTAACAGCTGATAGTTCAATTTTGAAAAGGAAATGTATTTTAATAAACATACATTTAAAAATGTCTTTAAAATATTAGAAATATGTATATTCATTTTTGGGGACATATACTATATTTCTATCATATACATATACCCACCAGTCAAGACCACCTTATTAGGGCCCCCTGAATGGCCCAAGGTCTTTGCACCATTCCTCATTCTCCGCTCCCATTCTCTTTTCCTATTCATTCCTTCCAAGAACAGTGAAAACTAATACTTTTTATTAATTTTTCTTAACCAAATTTCTCCTTTTCAATAAATATGAGTTCCAAATATCCTTACATGTTTTAAGAAACAGCAGCAGTCAAGTTGTTCAATTTTCAGCAGTTTCAATGTCTCTGAAATGACATGTGTGTCTGTGTGTGAAAGTGCCCATTGTAATCTCTAGAGCAACCATAAACACAGAGGCGTAGCTAAATAGTCACTAGAAGAAATAAAATAGAATACTAAAAACTTATCAACTTATCCAAAAAGAGGCTGGAAAGAACAGAGAGCAAAAAACTCAGATGGGACAAAGAGAAAACAAACACCAAAGTGGAATGGTAGCTTTAAACTTCAAACTATCAGTAATTATATTAAATGTACTTATTCTAACTGCCTCCTTAGCAGAAATTTAAAAGAGATTGTCAGTCAGATGATTTTTAAAGGATTAAATGCTTTTTACAAGAAATATGCTTTAAACATAAAGACAGAGGAAGGCACAGGGATGGTAGTCAATGCAAATATACAGTTCTTCTCTGCTTTATCATGGAACACCGCTGGTCTACAGGTGAACATTTGAGAAGCACTGGTGAGGAACACACTGGAACCTGCGAGGTCGTCACAGATTCTGTGACCTGAGGTTAAGATTTTACTTTGGTCCTGGAGCATATGTGGAGGGTGCTACCTCAGCTCACCTTGAAGCGATGTCTAATGGCATTCTTTTCTAGGCACAAGTCCTCATTAAGTCCATCTGCTTAAAAAATATTTACTTATGCTTCATATGTTAAATACTTTGTTTATTATTTCATTTAATTTCTACCAGAATCCTGCAAGATCGATGCTAATATTATTCCGATTTTACATGAGGACTCTGAGACATGGTTAAATTCAATAGCTTGCGACAAACACACAGTTAGTATAATTATTGAGTTGGGATTTGAAATATCTGTGTGACCCAAACCTTGCCCTAAATATGTTGATTGCCAACTCAAAAATGAACTGAGCTATGTGTAATTAACAATAAATACCAGCCATAGTTGAAGCACCAAGCAGAGAATAATATTGATACGTAGTGTTTATAAAGTTTAAGAAAAACATTATTCAGGGGATATTGCCCAAAGGACATGCAGAGCCCACCCATACTTCCTCATACCTGGAAATCCCACATATGTTAACCCAGGTCACTGGAGACCTGAGCACCTAGATAGCATAATTTTTGTCTATAAGCTGTTGTTTATGTGAATTTTTATGTACCAAAGATTGCCAAAAGCCTATACTGAAGCTGGTTAAAAGAAATCCCAGGCAATATGTCTGTTCTTAGGACACAGATGTTAATTTTTCACCTAAGTCACCCATTTGTTTTTTCTTTGTTCTCTGTGAACTCGGTGACTGACCAACTCAGATTTGGAGCCACAACAAGGGCCAGTATAATCTGCATTTTCACAGTCATTTCTGGCTCAATGCTATGTCCCCATCCTGTTTATTCTCTCTTTTACTTCTTGTCCAACATAATTTTCAGTTTATTTTATCTTGTATTTTGTATTTTATTTCAAGCTTTCTTAAACTCTCCAGAAATAAGAATTAGTTAAATATAAATAATTTTAAATTAGAGAAGGAAGTCCATCAAAATTTAGAAGCAATGGTTATCCCTGGGGAGTGTAAGAATATGATTTTTAAATTTTGCTTCTTCATAAAGGATCCCAGCTCTCTGACCATAGACATTGTTTCTTTTATAAATATAAAGATCTTTTTATTATAAACTGTAAAATTCTATCTAATGTTATTTGTTTGGAATATTGGTAAAAGTGGAAGTTGAAGGTTAAGACAGAGACATTTGCAAGGAGGGGGACTGTGGAAGTCAACTTCATGTGTCTACTTGGCTGGGCAACAGTGCCCAGATATTTGGTTGAGCATTGTTCTGGATGTGTCTGTGAATGTCTTTTTTGGATGAGATTAACATTTAAATCAGTAAACTTCTTTTTCTTCATTGATTAAGGTATTATGTATATGTCCTTATACCCTCTTTGCCCTCCCCCCCCTCCCCCCGTGTCTGTGTCCATTGTTTAGACTTATATGCATACATACAAAACCTTTGGTTTATCTCTCTCCTTTACCCCCACCCTCCTCTACCTTCCCTCTAAGGTTTGATGATCTGATCGATGCGTCTCTATCTCTGGATCTGTTTTTTGTTCATCAGATTATGTTGTTCATTATATTTCACAAATGAGTGAGATCGGGTGATATTTATCTTTCTCTGACTGACTTATTTCTCTTAGCATAATGCTGTCCAGGTTCAACCATGCTGTTGCAAATGGTAGGAGTTCCTTCTTTTTTACAGGAGTGTAGTATTCCATTGTGTAGATGTACCACAGTTTTTTAATCTACTTATCTGATGTTGGTCACTTAGGCTGTTTCCAAATCTTAGCTATTGTAAATTGTGCTGCTATGAACATAAGGTTTTTTTTTTCAACAATTGGTGCTAGATTTTAAAGAGAAGAAAGACTTCAATCCTTAACTCACCTCATTTTAAAAAATTAATTCAAAATGGATCATAGACTTACATTTAAGAGCTAAAGCTATAAAACTTCTAGAAGAAAATATAGAGAAAGTGTTTGTAATCCTGGACTAGGAAAATATTTCTTTTTAACAAGAAATAAAAAGCACAAACCACAATAGAAAAAATGATAAATTCAGCTTTATCAATATTTAAAACTTCTGCTATTTAAAAGATGCTATTTAGAAAATGCCAAGATAGTTACAGACTGGGAGAATATGGTTGCAAAAATTCATATCTTCTAATGACTTATATCCAAATAGATAAAGAGCTCTCAAAATTAATAATAAGACAAACAGCCCAATTAATCATGGGCAAAAGATCTGAACAGACAAAAGTCATACAGATAGCAAGTAAGCATATGAAAAGATGTTCAACATCACTAGTCATTAGAGAAATGCAGATTAAAACTACAATGAGGTACCACTCCACACCCACTAAAATACCAAGTGCTAGTGAGGGGAGTGTCTGGAAATCTTACCAATTGCAAAAAAGTGGAATAACCACTTTCCATTTTGGCAGTTGTTTAAAATGCTTTGATAGTTTCTTAAAACATTTAACCATACATAGATCAATCCCACTCCTAGGTATTTATCCAAGAGAAATAAAAATATATGTTTACACAAAGAACTGGGGCCCAATGGTGATAGGAGATTTATTCATAGTAGCCCAAAAACTGGAGACAGTCTAGCAACTGATGAATGGATGAGCAAATTGTGATATATCCATACATGGAATATTACTCAGTAATTAAAAGAAATGAACTACTGATATGTGCAACAACTTGGATGATTCTCAAAAGCAGTATGCAAAGTGAAAGAAGCCAAACAAAATAACACAAAAAGACTACATAATAGCCAAAACCGGTTTGGCTCAGTGGTAGAGCATCGGTCTGCGGACTGAAAGGTCCCGGGTTTGATTCCGGTCAAGGGCATGTACATTGGTTGCGGGTGCATCCCCGGTGGGGGGTGTGCAGGAGGCAGCTGGTAGGTGTCTCTCTCATCAACGTTTCTAGCTCTCTATCTCTCTCCCTTCCTCTCTGTAAAACGTCAATAAAATATTTTTTTAAAAAAAAAAGACTACATAATATATGATTCTGTTTAAATGACATTCAGGAATAGGAAACAGGAAATCAGTGTTTGCCTGGAGCTAAAAGTGGGGAAAAGGTAGTGACTACAAAGGGGCAGGAGAGAAATTTTCAGGGTTATGGAATGGCCTATAGCTTGAGTGTGATTGTTGCATAACATTATACATTTGTCAAAAGCCATTGAATGGAATATTAAACATGGATCAGTTTTATTGTACATAAATTATACTTTAAGAAATAAAATACTTTGTAGAAAACAAAGATAGTTATATTTTAGACTTTGACATAGGGAAATGGTTTTATAAAATAAGATAAAAATGTATTGACAAGAAAATATTGATAAAGGTGGTTCAGCATTAAAGCCATAATCTGCAATGGTCTACAGGGTTCCACATGAACTGGCCTCTGACCTCTCTGGCTTCATGCCCTGCCTCTTTCTGCTCATTCAGTTTTGTGTTCCTTAAACACACCAGACACACTTTGCCTCAGAGCTTTCACCAATCCCATCTTATACTCATTCACTGGCTTCCATAGAAAGGAAGTCACTAGAGATGACCATTCAAGACCCACCCTCCAACTTGGTGCTTCAATTCCAGACCAGACCCATGATGACCCTGAGCCACTCATTGGGAAGTGTGGGGAGGGGTGTTAGTCTGAGAAGGGATATGTGTTTCTGCAGTACTTGGAGTTTGTGACAGCCAAAGGCTATGGTTCCAATTAAGAGACTGATCCACAGAGACCTTGTTTAATTCCTGATCACCGCTCACTAATTAGGAGAAGCCAAACTTTTAACTAGAGATGTCACTTAATTAAACTGCAGAGAACTTTTCTGAGTGGCTAATTAGTGCTAAAGCAGTGTAGCCAGAAAGTTCTCAAATGGTGTTTCCCTGGAGCCTTGTTAACAAGATCAGAGAATAGACCAGGCCCCACTGAGGCAGCTGCAAGAGCACTGAAACTTTTCTTAAAGTATCTCACATTCAAAGCCCTCTGGCTTCCTCAAGGGGTTTAATCACCAACACCATTATCAAAAGCGTCTTCCCAGTCTGTGTCCCACCTGACTCCCCAGCCTCATTGCTCATCCTGACATCATTCTTCCATTCCCAAAATAATTAAAAGTTTTCATCTCTTATGCTGCCACTATTTAATTGTCTGGAGTGCTAATTTGGGAGTGATTCAAAGCCCAATCCCAGTGAGAATTAGTGCTCTGTGATGGATTAGCAATGCTTGCCATGGATTGCAGAATGGGAGAGATTGTAGCATGCCAGCTAAGGGTTCACCATCCATGCTTTCTCCCAAATCCCAATCCATGTGTGTTCCCCACACACTTAACACTTCTTCACACCTCCGTGTTTTCCTATGTGATTATAATATCTTTACCTCTTCTCCACTTAATTAATTCCTAGCAGTCATCCTTAAAGCCTGACTTCTCTATAGATTTCTCTTAGCAGTTTTCCTTATCTTGGGTCCCAGTGAGATTAACAACTCTTCCCATTGGGCTTTTAACATCAGCTTGTTGTGGCAAGTATTGCATGAGCTGGGTAATTTGGGTAGCATGCAAGAATAACTTCTTGAGAGAAATTCTTGCCACAAAAGAGACTGGTAGTGATGCTCTGGTGGGCAAAGAAAAACAGAAATAATAGAGACATTTGCAGGGGAATAGGAAGACAAAAATAGAATCTGTAAGAATGGCCAAAAATTGAGAGGCCCTCCTCCTTAGAGATACCGATGAGGGCTCAGCTGCATAATAGCCCTGGGTGTTGCAAGCAGAGTGAGTAATCAGTGAAGAGAAAAGCATAATCACATATACAGAGCAGTTCTGCACTAACAGGAAACATGAAAGAAAAAGGGAAATTATCCCAGGTGGAAGCACAAAATGCAGGAAGAAATGACATGTATTGATGGGTAAATCAAAATGAATATTGTCCATTTAAATTACTAGCAAGGATGTCTTGTGAGATTTAAAATACATGTTGAATTAAATACAATAAAACTATAGCTCACAAGGCAAAAGGGGGAGGAAATGGAGTTGAAGTGTTCTGGGGTTCTTGCATTAAACCAGGTTATGGTTTTAAAAAATAACCTAATATAATATTAACTGGACATTAATAAGTAAAGCATGTATGTATAACGTGCACTAAGAGAGTAGTTTAAAATATGTAAATAACAAACTATTAGAAGGTCAAAAATTGAGTAGTAAGTAACTACTCAAAAAGAAGACCAAGGAAAAAGAGAGAACAACAGTAGGACACATAGGAAATATGTAACAAGATACTAGAATTCTGATTCCAGTAGTGACAAATCAGCTTGTCTCAGACTGACCCTCCTATATTGATAATTGTAAATTATTGGGAAGGAAACATGGAGGGAAAATATTTGTTTGAAGGCTTTGGACTGTAAGCAAAAGCAGGCAGGAAATGGAGATAAATTATCTTAAAAGCAGGGACCACACTGAGTGGGATTCCTATTGTATTAGCTTTTCTCCTGTGGGGTGCTCTACAGATTGCATAAAGCAGATGGGCTAACACTCAAGCAAAAAAGCCAGTAAGTCAGTATCAAAAAAAGATAAAGGAGGGATATCTGTACATGTCCTCCAGACATTAAAGGCCTAATGAATGAATAGTATGAACAGCTTTAAGCTGATAAATTCAACAGCCTATGAACAAATTCCTTGAAAGTCACAAGTGATAAAGACAAACTCAAAATGAAAAGGAAAATCTAAATAATTTAATGTCCCTTTTGAAAATTAAATTCAGAATTTAAAACCTTTCCGAAGCAAAACCTCCAAGCCTAGATGGCTTCATTGATAAGTTCTATCAAACATTTAAAGATGATTTAATACCAACCTGACATAAACTCTTCCTGAGAATAAAGTCTATAAAGTTTAGAAAAACATGGGATAATATCTTTTTTCACTTTGCAGTAAGCAAAATATCCTGGATAAGGAAAACTCAACAAAACACTAACCATAAAGGGGAAATGATAAATTGGATTTTATCAAGATGTTTCAAATTATGTTCTTTAAAATTACATTTTATAAAATGAAAGAGCAAACCACCAATGAGTAGAAAATATTTGCATTATCTATGACTTATAATGATAACAACAAAACAAACAACCTAATTTGTTTGGCAAAAAATTTGAACCTATCATAAAAGGAGATATGCATTAACATATAAGATTAACATCAATCATCGTAAGGAAAATGAAAGTTAAAACTGCAGTGTGATTCTACTTAATTCCCACCAGGAGAATGGCTAAAATTTTTTTAAAAACTTATAATAATAAAATGTTGTCGAAGGAGAAAGGACAACCAAAACTCTCATACCTTGCTGATGGGAGTGCAATATGGTATAACCACTTTGGAGAACTCTTTAGCCGTTTCTTGTAAAGTCAAGTATACACTTACTATATGATCCAGATATTCTACTACAAATATTTATCTAAGAGAAATGAAGATATATATATCCATAAATGATTTGTAGCAAATGTTCATAATAGCTGTATTCATAATAGCCAAAACTAGAAATAATCCAAATGTCCATCAGCAAATAAAAGGATAAACAAATGTCTGTATATTTACAGAATAAAAAGCTACCCAGATTAAAAAGGAACAAACTATTGATAAACATAAAACCGTGGGTAATCTTACAAGACATTACATTGAGCAGAGGAAACCAGAAACAAAATGTACAAATTATATGATGCCATTCATATGCAGTTCGAGAATAAGATTTTGACAATATATACAAATATTGAATCATTATGTTGTACACCTGAAACTAATATAATGTTGTACATCAAAATATATCTCAATTTTTAAAAATGGAAATACAGAAATGAGTGAAGAGGGTGGAGGAACAAGCTAATCTATGGTGTTAGAAGTCAGAATAGTTGCCAAAACCGGTGTAGCTCAGTGGTAGAGCGTCAGTCTGTGGACTGAAAGGTCCCGGGTTCAATTCCGGTCAAGAGCATGTACATTGGTTGCAGGCACATCCCCAGTAGGGGGGGTGTGCAAGAGACAGCTGGTTGATGTTTCTCTCTCATTGACATTTCTAGCTCTCTCTCTCTCCCTTCCTCTCTGTAAAATATCAATAAAACATATTATTTTTAAAAAGAAGTCAGAATAGTAATTACAAGTGATTCTCTATCCCTGCTCTATCCCTGCTCTTCCTCTAGCAAGGTTATGCCCACATGTACTCCTATACTTGGTGAACTTTCACACTGCTTAACATCACTTCAGTGTAGAGATGCCCTACTTTCCCAGTAATTAGAACTGTCCAGACCAGCTAATGCATACAATACAACTGCCATTCTAAATGACACATACAGTTCAGCTATATTTATAAATCAGGGTATGGAAAAGTATTTTATTGGAGACACTTAATTGAGGAACTTATATCCATATTTTTCCAAGCCAGCAGAGAACTCACCGCTGATCTCTTGTCTGGTTGCACAAGAAGGATGGTCAGATTTAGATCAAGGAGAAGAAGGTTCCTCAACAATGATGATGTATGGTCACCCAGAGATGCCACAAAGCCAGATTATTCAATAAACCCACAGATATATTGCCTGGTGGTCACTGAGCCTTTCAAAGGCTTTTGGAATTATTTGAGACTTGAAAAAAATAATGTATTGTCTGAAATACTAAAATAAAATGATAAAATTGATATTATAAATGTTTAGTGAAATGTCTACAAAATACACTGTGTTAACTAGTCTATTAATACCCACCTTGACATATAAGTAAATTATATGAAGTGGAGCATGTGGGTGTATTTTAATATGTTTGGTATGATGTAGGATGAGGTATCTAAAAACAGATTTTCTTTAACCAGAGGTTGGCCAGAAAATCATTGCCCTGATTATATGCCATATTGTAACTTTTTCTGGTACATCTAATAATGCCTCTTTCTTTTTGTGGACAAAGAGATCGCTTCTTTCATTTCTGAGCCACAGGAAAGTCAGTCTATGTGGTCCTTGGAACCAGGAACCTGAGCTGTTAAAGAGAAACCCCTGAATGGCCACTGGACAAGAACGGGGCAGTTGGCACTTGTCAGAGCCTTTCCCTGCATGAGCCCCTGAGCCTGTAGCACAAAAAAGGAACAAACTATTGATAAACATGGGTAATCTTACATTTGGAGTCACTCCAGTTCTTCTTATTCTGCTGCCCTGAATGCCATCGCAAGATCTGTGGCAGCAACCAACAGTGTCTTGGGTCACTCTACCTGGGATTTTGCCATCAAGCTATTTCCCTCACCCCAGCATCCCTGATCCAGGAAAATGCCTAGAGCATAAGTCATTTGAATATGTGCCAACTGCAGTTTTTGTGACTGCTGACCTTCAGAATGGAAAAAACATGAGTTTAGGGGTCACCATGACCCAAGCCATGGTCTGGATAGGAGAGATTGCTGCACAGGTTGGACACAGCACTTGGCTGTGGGTTCTGACATTTACAAGTTTTATGACCTCACAGAAATCTCTTCTTTCTGAGCTTCTGACATCTCATCTACAAAATCCAAGAAGAATTCCACTTTATTTAAAAAGCATGGCAGACCCCTACTCCACCCTATAGGGTAAGTGGGGAGGAGGTGGAAACTAGACTCTGTCCTGAGTCCCTCTCATTAAAGAAAAGAACTGAGAATGAAGAAGTGAACAGGCCCTCGGATGTCCCTGTGGTGGCAATGGGGGTTGGAGCTTCACTGATGTGGCTAGAGGGGAGCCAGAGAAGGGAAGTCAGAAGCAGATGGGGAGATAAATGGGAACAGCTTCTCAGACTTCAGTGAACCACTTCTCACTGAACATCATCGTGGTCTGCAGATCTGAGGAAAGACAGCAAGCCTGGAAAAAGTGAGTCATGGAAGAGGAAAGAAAGCGTTACACACCTAAAGAGTAAAAGAATGACCAAAAGACAGCACATTACAGTGCAGAAATCTCCACTTGAAGTTCCTTACAGATTCATCTGGAAGTTTATTAACATCAGCCATGCCTACCACATCATCATACCCTCTACCCTCCACCCTCCACCCTCCACCCTCCATTCCTCCATCCCTGCTGGAATTCGTTTGGCTTCTGGAGGTCTTGAGTGGGGCACATGGTGGAAGTTGGCCACATGTTGAACTTTCTCTGCTCTCTCCTACCACTTCCTGTAGCCGTAAGACTCTGGACAAGTCACCTAATTTTTCAGCACCTCCACTTTCTCCTTTGTGAAGCAGAAAAACCTACTCATAGGGCTATTCATACAAGTTCATGAAATAGGCAGATTAAAGTATAGCCCACAGAATAGGCTCTTAGTAAATACATGTCTCCTTTCTCTTATTTAATGATAAGGTCACATATGTGAACTTATTTTCTTTCCATCAGGTCAGAGAGCACAAGAAGACACAGCAGGGGATTTGGAATGGAAAACAGGAACCATTTTCCATAATAAACGTGTATATAAGATGACATTTTAAATAGAGCCCTTGTTATAAGGGTTAAAACCTGCCAAATAGGCAGATTTATTCATAACTAGGGGCGCAGTGCAAGAATTTGTGTACCTTGAAAGGAACTGTGGGCCACGAGGCTGCAGTAGGCCCATCCTCCACACACCTACCTGGCCCCTCCCACTGCAGCCCCAGTCCCCTGTCTGCAGGCAGCCCCACTCCTGGTGCCACTGCTCGCGCACGTGCTGATGGAGCCGACCCCACTTGTACCCGCTGACAGTGCAGAGCAATTGAGGTCAATGCCAGCAACTAGTGCGGGTAGCAGCTGCTACCCCAATCGCCCCTCAGGAGCAGAGGGAGTTGGAGATGCCCTCAGGGGCAATCAGAACCAGCAGTAGTCGCTCCTACCTGCTGATGGTGCTGAGTGATCAGGGCCAGCGCCTGTGATAGTGAAAGTGCCAGTGCCAGCAGCAAATGCAAGCACTGGGCAGGACCAGGGTGCAAGGCAGCAAAGAATTTTTAGTAACCACCAGAGGCTTGGCCCAATAACAGCAACCGGCACCCTGCCTTGGTCTGGTGCCCCCACTCACCTACTCCACCATTCTGCCGCAACCAACACCCTCTATGTTCTGCACATGCTCCTTAGTAATCAGTGCACGTCATAGCGACCAGTTGTTCAGTTGTTCAGTTGTTCTGGTTGTTCTGCCGTTTGGTCTATTTGCATATTAGCCTTTTATTAGATATGATAGTTAAACAATCAGGGGGGGGGGGTAAACTGCAAATGCCCATTGACTGCTGACTAGATAAGTCAGTTGTGGTGTACATAAAATATTTACTCAGCAATGAAGACAAACTACTCATACACATAGCAATATGTTGAGCAAAAGAAGTCAGACACATAATAGGATGTACTGTGTCTCTATTCAAATGAAATTCAAAACCAGGCAAAACTAATCAACCGTGATAGCAGTTGGGATAATGGTTATATTTTGGAGGTTTTTGACAGAGAAGAGATAGAATAAAAGCCTTCTGGGGTGCTAGAAATGTTCTATGTCTTCATTTCTTTGGTGGTTACTTGAGTTTATACTTATGTAAAAATACATGCATATTATTGTATTTTATCCTCCAAGGACATTCATAGGTTTATGACCTCACAGAAATATCTTTTTTCTGAGCTTCTGTGGCAGGGGGCCCTGCCACAGAAGTCTGTAATAGTGTCCTGCCACATAGTCCTGAAACTCAAAGTACCATATCTAAAGTTGTACATATAGTTCAAAAGTTCTTTCAGCAAAAGTATAGAGATTGAGAACAAAAAAAATTATTCAGACCTAAGCTAGGAGGAAATCAAACATGATTAACGGGTAAGATAGTGAGAATGTTTTGCTATAATTCCCTTAATAGTGCCCTATAAAGCCATCTTTGATGTTTTAATATTCCTTACTGTCATTCATATAAATTTTAGTTTGAAGTCAATTTTTATAGAAAAGTATGTGTAAGTAGAAAAGTGGGTTGTAAGAATGCCTAACATTTTGACACCTTTTTTCCTCAAACATTGTTAGCAGGGTGGTCTGTGCGTCTACAGAGTGGACTACAGTCCTGGCATCACTGCTATTCTGTACTTCCACAATTTAACTTCTCAAGTTCTTTGCTTACAATTATTTTGAGCTGTTGCCAGGTTAACTGTGATGGCACTGTAGTGGTATTCTTTGTGGTTCTAGGGCACAGGCCCACAGAAGCAAAACAGAACTAAAAACCCAGATCTGTTGAATTAGATCACCCATGTTTCCCAGCCCCCATGGACATCCTTCCCACATGCAGAGAGTTTCCCCAAGGTGCAAGCCAGAAAACTCACTTCCCCACCTCTCTTGGAGCTGGAGTATAGGCATGTGAGCTAGGCTCTGCCAATCAAATGCAAAATATAAATGACTTCAGTTCCAAGTAAAGAAAAATGGGGAAGCAGGCATCACTCAGAACCATTTTCTAGCCAGGGTGGCTATAGAAGCAGCCAGCTTTCAGGGACAGCAAGAACAGAGTTTGGGCAACAGAGGTGCTATCTGAGATGCCTGAGAGTGGTGGCAGCAGCAGAGGTGTCTTCCCTGGAGCAGTAGCTGCTGTTCCTAGGCACAAAGTCTCTGAGCCTAATCCTCTGGTCCTTCCAGTGTTTCCAGGAGCTACACAACATCTACACTAATAAAAGAGTAACATGCTAATTGACCATACCTTCGTGACACCCACCAGCCAATCAGGAGTGATTATGCAAATTAACCCAACAAAGGTAGTGGGCCTGCATATGCAGGCACCGAGTGGCTGGGGGCGGGGCGGGACACCTGTGTTGTGCCATGGTGACAACGCAGGCATTCCATGCCACCCCAGCCACTCCAGGCTTCTGGGCAGCATGAGAAGGCAAAAAGGAGGGTCCGGCCAGAGCGAAGGAGTTGCCAGAAGCCAGGGTAAGGAAGGCCCATTCTTGCATGAATCTTCATGCATCAGACCTCTAGTCCTATAATAATTTCCTTCCTGCTTAAATGGGTCAGGGGATGTTCTGTTGTTTGTGTCAGCCAACCTTCTCCAGAGAAACAGAATCAATAGGATGTGTGTGTGTGTGTGTGTGTGTGTGTGTGTGTGTGCGCGCGCGCGCGCGCATATGCATATGCATATGCGACTTTATTTTTAGGACTGGCTCACTTGATCGTCAGGGTTGGCAAGTCTGAAATCCATAGGGCATGTTGGCAGGCTGAACACTCAGGTAGGAGTTGGTGCTGTAGTCTTGAAGCAGAATTTCTTCTCTGAAGCCTTCAATTTTTTGTTCTTTGGGGTTTTCCAACTTATTAGATAAGGCTGACCCATGTTATAAATGATAATCTCCTTTTCTTAAAGTCAACTGATTATAGATGTTAACCAACCATGCATGTCTGGAAAAAACATTCATAGCCACAACTAGATTAAGTTTTGATTAAATAACTGTAGCCCAGCCAAGATGAAGCAACACTAATCATCACACCACCAAAATCTAAATTCCAGAAATGGGCATTGATATTACAAACATTAAGATCTTTCATGCTGAAGAAACCTTCCTGGTGCATTTGACCTAAGTTTCCACTTACAAAAGATTCATACACAGTTGTCCATGCAAAGTGAAGTCCATTCAATCTAGGCAGCTGCATTTAGGAAAAGACTGTTGCTGAAATCCATCCCATCCTCCCATTTCCCAGCCCTTCGCCTGGCCTCTGCTGCTGCCATCTCTCAGCTGGACCTCGGCCACAGCCTCCTCACTGTTCTAATGGCCTCTAACAGCTTCCTGATAAGCTGTGTCGTCCAGTTTTCTAAAACACTGGTCTGATTGTGTCTCCGCTGATGAAAATTCTACCCAGAGCCATCGTAGTTCTGTCACCTATGCCCCAGATATGGCTGTCCAAATCAGCAGCCATTAAGGTTTGGTTGCAAGCAACAGACTCCAACTCTGACCCACCTCAGTGAAAGAAGGATTCAAAGAGCAGCCTGGAGGAGGGAAGGAAGTCTTGAGGTCAGGAATCCAGGCTTCTCTGGTGATCTTGGGAACAAAAATGAATGGACAGGCTTTTCTGACAGGGGATGAGTCTGAGTCTGTCATCTTAATCCCCATGCAACTCCCTCCACTGAAGGCCAGTGTAGCAAGAGAGGGTATTGGATTGGCCAGGACTGATTCATAGGCCCACCCTTTGGGAGTCACCAAGACTAAAAGTAACAAGAGGGGTGGGTTCTCAGGTAAAGTAGGGGTATTAGCAGAGGAGGGGAAATAGATATGGGCAAGTAAGATGAGGCCCAAGCACTTCATGCCCACTTTCCAGCACCTAATGGATCCTTCCAGAGCAGAGCAACTGTGGGAGCAGGAAGGACTGCATTCTCTGCATTCAACAGGGCCAGGGGAATGGAGGCAGTTCCAGCCAACAAAAGAGAAACCAAGGCTTTCTGGACCACAGGCAGGAGGCCCAGCCCCAGGGACCCTCAGCTTGGATTCCATTCCTCCCATTATTTCTGGGTCATTGTTCTCCTCTAGGATCTCTAAAGCCCAAAGTACAGAGCATGAAGGATCTTTCTCAGCCTTTTACTTCATGCTTCTGACTTCTCCTCTCTGCTGGCTAAGGGGGACTATGTGGCTTTGAAAATGGTATATGTGCTCAGGGGCCAAGCAGTGGAGGGTAGAGCAGAGTGAGTTCAAAGGGAAATCACATTTATTTCTCATCTGCTCTACCCCCACTGGCATGTGAACTCCTTGCCAGCAGAAGCCTTGTCTGTCTTCATCACTCAGTAGCCTGTGACAACTGGTATGTAGTAAGCAGTTAAGAAAATAAATATTTGTAATCAAACAAATAGCACCAAATAATTTGGAGGCTGCATCCCACCTTCCGCCCTTAACTCTGATCCAGACAAATGAGATCAAGCCTGGAACTGAGTCAAACCAGGAAGCAAGAAGCAGGATGGCTGTCCCAACCTGGCTCTGGCCCCTGTGGGGGCATGTCACGTGACCACCCTGAGTCCCAGTTTCCTCAGTTTTGAAATGTTTATATCATCTCCTTCTTGGGGATTAAGTGTGTACAATTGTAAGCACTCTTCTCCTCGGCTGCCCTTTTGTACACTCTGTAAGGGAGGAGACTGTTTTCATCAGATGGTGGGAGCTGGGGAATTGAGTGTTTTAGAACAGCCTGGAGGAGGTGATGCCTAACTCGTGGGGTAAATGAAGCATGGATGGCGGGAGATCCAGGCAGTGACGTGCCCCAGCGATCCCAGGGGAGAGTACCATGCTGCAACCTCGAGCACATCCGGCGAGTGGCTAGGAGAAAGGTCATTTCAGTGTTGCCTCTGTTTTGGGGGATGGGATCAAAAGAGATGCATAACAGGCAACTGGAAAAAGAATTTTATTCACTTCATGAGGAACAGCTGCCATGAGTCAAGACCTGGATGAATACAGAGCTCTGGTGGCTTCTGACCAGTGGCCTGGAAAAAGCTCACCTGTTCTTTCGATATCCTCAGACCAGAGTCTAAGTTGGAGTCTCCAAAAGAGCACTCACCTTTTTGGCCCCTCCATACAGGCACAGATTCAGGCAATGCATTCTTGTTAGACATTCGATTCTCCTGTTCTTATGGATATCTCCCTGAACAGGAAAATCAACATTCTAGACATGGAGACCAAGATTGATCTGACATACCAACCAGTATTTTGGATCGGCAACCAGATCAACAACATTTTGAATCGCCAATCAGAAGTCTAGAATGCAAAATAAGAACCCTCTAACTTTCTGAATTATTTCATCAGGAACTCTGAACTTTAGAATGCCTATATTCCATATCAACCATAAATCTGGCATTCTAGGTTGTCAACTAGGAACCCAGTTTTCAGGCATGCAAATCAGAACCACTTCTAACATTCTGGATGGTTAACCAGGAATTCAGTATTCTAGAATGACAAGACCACAACATTCCACATAACAGGTGAAAGACACAGAATTCTACATTTCAACTCAGATATTCTCAATGCCAATCTAGAAACCCAATGTTTAAGACTATTCACCTTGGCCTCAGCACTCTGGAAGGCAAGCAAAAAGCCCTATCCTCCAGAATGCTGCTGCCCTCAGAGCTCTGTGGATGGCCGCTCCACACCAGGCTCATTATCCTGGAGAGGGTCAGGTACGTGGAAGGAAACATAGGGACAAGTCTTCGTGTTGAGGCAAACCAGCTTCTTCAGTGTGGCCGTCTTAACAATGTTGAAGCCCATCTCACCACCAAACGTGCTTGACTTCCAGTACTCGGGAGAACAGATGGCATTCCCTAAGAGGCCCTTGAGGGAAAAGGGAGCCCCAATTTCAATCATACTCTCCCCAAAGATGGAGTTTGGATGGCACTTTTCAAGAAGCAGTCCTGGGTAGAACTCCAAGGCATCAATGTCTCCATATAGCTCCTCTAATTCTGCTGCCATCTCCTTTTCTCCTACAAGGGGAAGAAGCTGGATTCAGAATCACTGTGCCATCGATTGAGATTAACCTGGGGAGGAAACCTTCTAGGTCCACCTTTCTCTGGGGAAAATAAGGGACTTCAGAAAAACAGCTTGAGCAATTGAGCACATGCCCTAAAATCTGGCTTTCTAGGTTGTCTAATAGGAACCCAGTTTTCAGGCATATCAATGAGAACCACTTCTAACATTCTGGATAGTTAACCAGGGATTCAGTATTCTAGAATGACAAATGGCTAACTGACCCTTCTCCAGGACTGCGTCTAGGGAATTTGCTACAACAGAGTCAATGTTCTACCACCAAACGTGACCTTGAGCAACTCATCCCACTTCTCTGTGCCCTAATTACCTGATCATTACAATAGGGAGAAGTTACCCATTTTGTTTCCTTTACAGGCAGGTTTTAAGGCCTTATCCTGGTCTAAGAGCTGCATTCTTCTAGAGTTCAGAGACATAATGTAACTAGTCCAGCCTCACACAGAGATTGGAGCAATGGAGCTATTTCTGCTTCTATGGACTGTTACAGGAGACAGACATTGAACTTTCCTACCTGTTTCCTCAAATCCACCCTCCCATAAGGCACTAGTACACAGCTACGGGTAGGTCATGTTACTCTTGTCAAAACCCTTCAGTGGTTTCCCATTGTCTGTGACAAAGGTTTCCAAACTTGGCTGCTCAACAGCTAGGGATCAGCAATAACAATAACACACACACACACACACACACACACACACACACACAGTCTTGGGCACCATTCAGGACTCCTGAATCAGAATCTCTGGAATAGATATTTAGAGTTCAGTATTTTTAATCAGTTTTATAAGTGATCATTAGGTAGATGGTCCATAAATGGGTATTTAAAATCAACTAGACAGAATAAAACCCAAAATCTTTAGCACAAAATCCAAGATTCTATACAATTTGATCCCAACCCCTTATCACTACCCTACTCCCACATAAGCTCCTTGTCCAGCCATAACTACAACTATTCTCCATAGTAGACTTGTTTTTTAAGACCTCTGTGCTTTTTTACTCTCTGTTCCTTTACCTAGAATGTTGTTTCCTCTTTTCTTTACCCAGAATATCCCTATTTATCCTTCAAACCCAGCTCAAAAGCTACCTTCTTTCCTCTAGAAGGGTATTTGCCATCCCAAAACCCTATAATTCCTGGCCACATGTATTGGCCCATTCTGCTTCCTCTATGTCTCCCACACTTCAGGGCAAGTTCGTTGAGGGCATGGACCGTTTCCAGGAAGCAGCTTCTCACCTGTGAACTCCTGGAAAGAGGTGTAGGGCTTCATGCCAAACCTCTTGCGGTACTCATTGAAAGGCTGCAGCCGCAGCTCTCGAGATTCCTTGATGACTTCCATGGCCACGTGCAGGATGTGGTGGTCTAGGTTCCTACCCCCACCAATCTGCCAAGACATAAATATAGCCGTGGTCTGAGAGCCTGGCCACATTGCCCTAGAAAAGAACTTCAGGTCAGGAGCCCTTCCTGAGTTGGGACAGAGAGTATGGCTCAACCTAGCCCTCACTGTGCCAGCAGCCTGATGCTAGGTCTGCCACTGCCATGCTTTCTCAGGGACCCCCTGGGAGTCTACAGTAGGGATAAGCTAACCATCTTCCCCATCTCTAACTATGGAATGAGCCAGGAGGACCACTGTAGTAATTCACCAGCCACGCCATCCCCTCACCACTTCAATTTAGGTGGGAAACCCCAACATCCTATTAAGGAAGGCTCTGTTTGGATACAGCAAGTATAATTGAATGGGAATGAGGAAACACATATTTGGGTGAAATCATACAAGTTGGAGCAAAACTAGCAGAAGCTGGTGGCGATCTCAGCTTGACCATTTACAAACTGTGGGGCTGTTGTGGTTGAATTGTGTGTGTCCCCCCCCCCCAAAAAAAAAAAAAAGATATGTTGAAGTCCTAACCCCCAGAACTGATGAATGTGACCTTATTTGGAAATAGATGTAATAAGAGGTCATACTCTAGTGGAGTGGGCCCTAATCCAACATCTGATATCCTGATAAGAAGAAAAACCAGAGACACAGTGAGAACACCATGATGAAATGATGCTTCTACAAACCAAAGAATACCAAGAATTGCTGGAAACTGCCAGGAGCAGAGAGAAATATGTGAAATGGGTTCTCCCTTGGGACCTTCAGAGAGAGCATGGATCAGCCAACACCTTGATTTTGGACTTCTAGCCTCCATAATTAGTAAAGAATAAATTTCTTCCATTTAAAGCCACCTAGTTTGTGGTCCTTTTGCAGCTACAGGAAACTTAACACAGGGACCTTGGGCAAGTTACTGAAGCCAAGTCTCAGTTTCCTCTTATGCAAAAATGGGGAAGGTAAGAGCATCCACCTGATATGGTTATGAAATAAGCCAGATAAAGTATGCAAAACAGTTATCACAGTGTCGGTCACATGCTGACCCCAGGTAGCCTTGTGTGGTGATTATAAGGGGAAGCCCTGTTTTATCAGTTCTCACGCTCTCTTTCATATCCTGGGAGTCAACACACTTCCACTGTTCTTCTGCCTTGTGCCAGAAAACAACAGGGCTTTCACATGCATTATCATGGTCATGCCTTAAAGTTTCTTCAGAAACCATGCAGCCACACACAAAAGCTATTGTCTCCGAAGAGAGGCCATAAAGCAGCCAGCAGCTGCCCACTGAAGGCAGCATATGCTAATTTCAGTCAAATTGCCAGGAGGAAACCTAAATCCCTATGGTGCCACAACTTCATGATAGGGCTTAGGGACAAGGATTAGAGACAAATAGGGGAGCTAAGTGAAGGACCTTGGAGCTTCCAAGCGTGGGCACAAGGAGATTGAGGAAGGGGGTTGGTTAGGAATTCAGGGCAAAAGCTGTATTCATTTGCTAGGGAAGCCATAACAAAGTACCACCAACTGGGGAGCCTAAACAACAGAAACTTAGTTCCTCACAATTCTGGGGGCTACAAGTCCAAGATCAAGGTGTCAGCAGGGTTGGTTTCATTCTGGTGCTCATAGATGGCCATCTTCTCTCTGCCTTCCCTCTGTGCGTGTCTACATCCTAATCGCTTCTTATCGGAACACCAGTCAGACAAGGGCCCATTCAATGACCCAAATTTAACCTTAATTTCCCCTTTAAAGACCCTGTCTCCAAATACAGTCACTGGGGATTAGGACAGAGATATTGGGGGGGGGGGGGTAGGACTTTCAACATGTAAATTGGTGGGGAGGCCATAACAGAGGCCTATAATGTAATAAGGACCTAGTAGGTACAGGGCATACCCTGAATGTCCTCCTGGTCCTCAAATTGCCATGTCCTCTGATCTCTCGGGGCCTTTGCCATGCTGTCCCCTCCATCTGGAATGCAATCATCCCTGCCCTTCCCTGGGCAATCCCTGTGCAGCCAATCTCTGCTCAAACAAGACTTCCTCATGCACAGTCCCCAAGTCTGGCTCAGAAGCCCCTCTCCGCGGTCCCCACACACTGTGGGCTTTGTGGAGTGTTGTGGACTGTGGTTTCTAACATGCTCTTCTTTTAAAAATTCACATCAGAGAAGCATTTGGTACCGGGTCTAACATGCAATAGTGCACAAATGATGTCAGCTGTCATAGGATTACTGTTCCTTTCTAAAATATGAACGCCAAAAAGACAAGGACCCAAGAACCACACTGATCTTAGTCACCACTGTGTCCCCAGCAGCTGGGGCAATGCCCGGCATCGCCAAACGGACAAAAGGACAAGAGAATGAATGAAGGCATGCCGTCCCCATCCTGCAGACAAGAAAACTGGGATTTGGATCCAGATCAGCTGGATCCCAGAGCCCACTCACCCTCACCAAGGCTCTTCCAAAGCTTACCCGGCCAGCGCTCTGGCGAGAGAAGGAGTCCACCAGGGCCTCCACCCCATAGTCCACCAGCATGGAAGTGTTGAACAGGAACTGCTCGTAGCTGTAGTCCTGGGAGCCCACCACGAAGGAGTCAGGCATGAGCGGGTGCCAGTGGTAGAGATGGTTGAACTCCAAGGCAATGCGATTCTGGTACTGGAACTGGGAGCTGAACAGCAGCTCTGGGTCGAACTTGAGCTTCAGGAAGTAGCCGCTCAGCTGCTGCACGTACTCCTCGATGACGATCTTGATGGTCTCCCCTGGGATCAGAGTCAGCAGAGCACAGGATGTAGCCCCGCTTGGGAGGCAGCAGGCCAGTTCATGAACAGGGCTTGCTTTGCGCTTCTTTGTTGCTGTTGTTGTTTTGCTTTATTTGGCTACAGACACTTGTCTTTTGGGGAGGGGGTGTGAAAATGGAACTTTCTGTCTCGGGCAGCTCCTACATTCCAAAGGGAGGTCATGGCCCAGCTAACCAGGACAGGCAAAGACAGTGTTTGAGAACCGGTTCTGTGAGCCCTGGGTGACCACCCTCCCACAGCCCATTAAAAGAAATTGAAGGCCGGCTGTGGTGGCTCAGTGGATTGAGCATCATCCCGGGGACCAAGTGGTCCTGGGTTCAATTACCAGCCAGGGCACATGCCTAGGTTAAAGGCTCGATCCCCAGTAGGGGGCGTGCAGGAGGCAGCTGATCAGTGATTCTCTCTCATCACTGATGTTTCTATCTCTCCCTTTCTCTCTGAAATCAATGAAAATAAAAAGAAGCCAAAACCGGTTTGGCTCAGTGGATAGATAGAGTGTCGGCCTGCGTACTGAAAGGTCCCAAGTTCAATTCCGGTCAAGGGCATGTACATTGGTTGCAGGCACATCCCCGGCAGGGGGTGTGCAGGAAGCAACTGGTCGATGTTTCTCTCTCATCGACATTTCTAGCTCTCTATCCCTCCTCCTTCCTCTCTGTGGAAAATCAATAAAATATATTTTTTTTAAAAAAATAAATAAATAAAAAGAAATAAAAAGAAATTGGAGAGGCTACAAAAGATGGGAAAGTGGAGGCCAACTTAGTGAGGGCTCTCAGAGTGTAAGGGGGGGTGGTTGGGAAGAAACCCCCCTAAAAGCAACTGCAGCAGCAAGAGATGACACTGAAGACAGAAGGTGAATCTAGTCCCAAATATATTTCTTACATGTTCTTATATATCAGAATTCTTATGCATAGATTTTCCTCTGCTCCCTCAGAAACCAGCTACAAAGCAAAAAGCCAGGGAAGAAACAAATTGAACATCCCATAACAACATGAAAACTGGTCACCTAGCTATTAAAAGAAACAGGTGTTTTGCCCAATCAGCCATTAGACAAATGGGCTTTTAGCAAATTGATCGGGATCCACTGGATTTACCATCAGCTGACCTGGGTCCAAATCCTGGCCTCCTTCTAGCCACTTGTGATTGGGCCCAGTTACCTAATCTCTCTGAACTTGACTTTCCTTGTCTGTGAAATGGGTATTATAATAATATCAGTACAATTATGGCCCTAGGGTTGTTGGAAGGAGCGGGGAATAAAAGCATCTAAGCTGCTTGGCGCAGGGCCTGGCATCACAGCGAGTGTCAATACACAAAGGCCCACCCAAGGGTAGGTGAGAGGGGAGAATGCCCTCCCTATACTCGCACACTCACAAAAGACCAGACTAAGGCCTGCACCCCCTCCCCACTCAGGAACGAGCTGCCCCTGTGAGGTGGTGGAAATAGCATAAACCTTGGTGGCAGCCACACCTGGTTCAAGTCTTGTGCCGAGTGTTCTTGGAGAATTCACTTGACCTCTCTGAATCTTAATTTTCACAAGAAAAGTAATCATAGCTGGTGCATAGGCAGTTGGGGAGTGTTAAATGAAGCACTGGATATATGGCTTCATCCCCTATGGTCACAGCTATACCCACCAGTGAGAGGCTGGGCAGCCTCCAGCCACAGACTTGCCCTGTCTGCTCAAGGTTTCTGCAAAGCTGTAATTCAGAACCAGCCCTTCTTCTTCTTTAGTCTGTGTCTATTCCTGTGGCCCGGCTCTTCCAGGCTCCAGTGAATCAGGAACTATAATTGGGACCAGCCCTCCCCGGGGGGTGCCCAGAGGTCGGGGAAGGGGCTTACTGGTGATTCAGAGTAAATAAGATCTGGATGGGGTGTCAGAGGCCAAAGCTCCCAGGCAGGAAGCCATCTGACATTTTGGGCTGCAGACTCGCCCCCTTAGGAGACACAAAAATATCCTGTCCCTGAGTCATCTAGAAGCTTCCAAACTCCGGGGAGGCAGACACACGCGGGAAAGGAAACATGAGGATTTCTGAAGGCCAGAGAGCCGGGGGGTTTTTTGCCCTGCACATGCTAGGGAAGTCATTCTGGGCAGTACACGGGGAAACTGAGACTTGGGATGGGTAATGAAATTGGCTGCGAGTCACCCAGTGGATATCAACCATCACAGCCATTTTTTGAAGGCCTACTATGCGTTGCTTTCTCATTCGTCATCTAAACAAGTCCTTACTTGAATCATCATTATCCCCAATGTCCACATTTGGACACTGAGGCTCACAAAGGGGAATGGGCCTGCCCCACGTCTCATAGGTGTCCCCAAGCCCGCCACCCCCTGCCTCTCAGAACGGAGGGCATGACCTTCTGGGACAGGGCTGGCTCAGGGTCCTCACCTATGAGGATGAGGCGGGCCGTCTGGAAGAGCTGCTCATCTCCCCAGGTGGGGTGCTCAGCCTTCAGCAGGTCGCACACGCGGTTGTGTTCGCGCAGCCAGAGCGTGGCATACAGCATGAGCCCAGGAAGCAGCCCAAACACCTCCTGGCCCACAGCCATCTGGCTCCTGGGCGGAATGCCCTTGGGGTAGTGCATCAGCACAGGCGCCTCTTCCACCGACGGCGGGTACATCTCTCCGTCCAGCATCTGCAGGATGGGGCCACCTGGCAACCTGGGGACGGGGCAGGGCGCCTGCACCTACCACATCTGACTCCCTCCCACTCCTGCTCACAGCTGCGTGTCACACGGGGTACCTTCCCGCCCCCCCCCTCCAACCAAGACTTGTTGATTCCACTGCCTAAATCTCTCTCAAAATGGGTCCCTTTCTCCCTATCCCTCTTACTACCATCAGCTTCCAACCCACCCTGACTCCTCTCACAGTGGCTCCTTACTCTTCCTCCTGCCCCCAAGCAGCCCATTCTCAACATTGTAACTTGAGCAATCCTTAAAAACCTACATCTCGTATCACACCTTGACTTAAACCCCTTCCATGTTCTCTCTCTGCTCTTGGGAAAACATCAGAAATCCTTAACACAGCCCCGCAGACGTCGCCATCCCCACCCCCATCATTCAGGTGTCCACGAGCACCTTCCTTATCCCACTCCCTTCAAGTCACTCAGGCTGCTTCCCTCCCCCACCACCTCCTACGCCTTGGCACATGCTTGGCCCTCTCCCTTCTTAACCTCCCGAACTCCTCAAACTTCATGCAACTCTTGGCTTATGTGTCATTCCCTGGGAAGACTTCTCCCTGGCGGCAGTTATCACAAGTGTAATGGGTTCTAGGGCAGTTTCTTCGTTCGTTCAGTAACTATACACTGAGGACCTACTATGTGCCAAGGACAGTTTTTAGCCCTAAGATTCAGCCCTGGACCTTTTGTTTGGGTTTTCATCTGTTTAGACATTCATGCGTAGCCGTGGAGCACTAGAAATGTGGCTGATGTGAATGTGAATTGTTTATGTCACTTAATTTCTATTTAAATTTTGAAATGGATACTTCAGCTATTGGGAAATGTTTAAGTGCATTAAAACAACTGGGGAAAATGAGTCTACTGTAAATTTCAACACCAAATTTTATGAAATCTAAATACAGATCAGATGTCCCCAATGAAAATTTGGCAGCCAAATTAAGATGTGCTGTAAGTATAAAACATAGATCAGATTTCTGAGATCTAGCATTAAAAAAAAGAATGTGAGATATTTTGTTAATAACTTTGGTTCTGATTACATGTTGAAATAATAACATTCTGGATATGTATGGGTTAGATGAAATGTATTATTAAGATCAATTTCATGTTACTCTTTACCTCTTTTAATGTGGCCACTAGAAAAGTTTTAATTACATCTGTGGTTCACATCATATTTCTATTGGACAGTGCTAAAACTTTTCAGACAAAATGACTTTGTGGAATGAGAATCCTAGTGTTATGTCTGTAGCCTCTGATTATCTGTGAGTTCTGGAGGGTAGGGCCCCAAATTATCATAGTCACTGCCCCCTAACCTGTGCCAGGCACTTCATAGTGCCCATTAACATGGTGGGAAAGGTAAATGAACAAACTGGAAATGCCCATCTCCTAATGAGCCCTAAAATGTATCACCCAGCAAACATGAGGGGCCATTTCTGTTCCTTGTCTGCATCTCAGGCCTGCCACCTTCTCCGGGGTCTATTGTCTCTCCTCATCTCACACACCTCCAGCTCCTGAAGCTGGCCCTCTCAGAACACCGCCCAAGTCCCCCCAAAAGCCTCTTCCAGGGAAGACCTTGGTGGAAGGCCCTTCCCAAAGCTCCATTCCCATGTCCATAACTACCTGGTACTTGAGTTTCCCATCCTTAAAGAGCCGCAGCTGATACTGACGGTCCAGATTGTCCCCATAAATGTGGCCAAGGTCTACCTGAGGACAGAGAGAGGGCCCAGTCAGATCATCAGGTGGTCCTGTCCCGCCAGTGACAACAGCACATGCCAAATTAGGCCCAGAGCAGCCCTGAGCCCCTCCTAGGTACTTACCCCATGGCCCAAGGCCTTGGTGAAGCCAGGACCCATCTTGCCAGCAGTTTTGAAGAACTGGTGGGTGAAGTGTTGTGCGAAGAAGGCAAACATGAGGTTGGCACCTTGGGGGTCAGGTATGAACTTCTTCCTGAGCAGGAAGCGACGGCTCAGGAGCTGGGGATCTGGCAGCTGCTGCTTCCCTGGTTGGAGAGGGGAAAAGAGCAGTCACTGCCACCTCCCTGCATCTCCTCCAGGGCCTCGGATCCCAGACCAAGTTGGTCCGTGCAGGAAGCCCAGAGCGGCCTCTAAGGACCACCTCCCTCCCACCAGATGCCCCCTTGCACTTCCTCTACCCAAAGGCCCTAGAAGTATATGTGGGTGAAGTGGCAGGATATCTGGAATTTGCTTTCAAATACTCCATTAAAAAAAAAAAAATAAGGAGAAAGAAGATAGATGAAATAAGATTGTGCATAAGCCTTAAACCTGGAAGGTGGATGCATAGATCGTTTTCCTTTCTTCTCAACGTTTGTGTATGTTTGCAACTTTTAGAAGGTTAACCAAAAAGAAAGAAGAAACAAAAGAACTTGGACTCCCCAGCCCTGGAGCAGGGTAGCCTGTGTGTGAAACTAGCCGTAACATTCACGGACCGTGTGAACACAGATAAGTCAGCCATCCCCCTGAGCCTCAACTTCCTCATCTCTAAGATAGGACAAATGAACCCTTTCTTATGCAGCGGGTTGGAGAAGCGCATGAAGTAATAATGTAAGCATGACAGAGAACTGGTGAGGTGAACTTTTCCTGCGAAAATCAAGACAGCCAATATGTGAGGCTTTGCCAACATACGGTCTCTGTCCCATCTGCTCAGCTTCGCTGCTGTAGCAGGAAGCCAGCCACACACCATTCGCAATGAGTGTGACTGTGTTCCAGTAAAGCTTTCTTTACAAAACGGAGATTGGGCCGGGTTTGGCCTGCAGGCTGGGGTTTGCCAACCTATTTTAAGCAATGCCAGTCTTTCCATGTCTGGGGTAGAGACAACAGTCACCTTGAAGCAGGTGCCTGTCATTGTGAGAGTAAGTGTTAAGGGACCTTCCGTAATTGTGTCAGGGTCAGATGAGTCAGTACCCAATGCATTTGCAGAAAAGAATAATTAAACGTTTTTGTGTTTTGGCAAAGGCATCCTTTCGTGTCACCTCATGTGAAGCCCAGGGTTGACAGTTAAAGACCAGAAGACTAGCCCTTTGAATGGCAATGGCTGACTGGTTTCCTCTGGCAGGAAAGGACAGATAACACCCCAAAGGGAAGTCCCCAAAAGGGAACTTGGACAGGTCCCAGCAAAGTATTGGCAGGCTCCAGAAGTTCTGCGAGACCCAGCTGTTCTGGCAGAATGGCTGTGCTTTGGGAAGAGTAGCCACACATGAGTGTAGCCCCATCAGCACAGTGCTGTTGAGGCCCAAAGCAAGGACACCTCTATGTTTGCCTGTTTGAACCAGGGAAGCACACAAGCCCTGGGCCTGCACTCAACCCAGAATCAAAGCTCCACAGCGACACCGTGTGGTGGGAACTGAAGGTGATGGCAGTGGCAGACGGATACCTCTGGTCCTCTCTCTGTCCTTGAAGCTGAAATGATGGCTCTGAGCTGGGTGAACTCTCAGGTGTTTGGACAGACAGGAAAGACGCCTGCCAGTGAGACTGAGTGGGGTTTGGGCAACTAAGTAAAGACTATCTGACCTTATATGTAAACTGCACTAATGAAGCATGTAAAGCTATTTACATTGGTGAAGAACCAACTAAAAAGCACATTATTACTTCCCTCCTACATTTTAACTTTAAGTCACTCCCATCCCAGCAGGACCCCACCAATTCAGTAGACAAGGTTCAGGCAAAGAGGCAAGCTGGAAACACGGAAGCACTAGTCTGACTTTGCCAATGACTCAAGACCCTCTACCCCCCTTCCCTGTCATGGGCCCTGCTTCTCAATATGTCATATGTCTTGCCTTGGTCCAGCTATCTGTACAATCGCTTTTTCCCCAGAGAGGAGAACTGAGCATCCCCTGTGATCCCCAGACCCCACCTCCATTACCTTTGGTCCCCATGGGTGTGGGGCAGTCTTGGGGCACGGAGGGCAGAACACGAGTGTAATAGGTCAAGTTGAAGAAGGCCTCCCAGCTGATGTAGTCATGGGCTATGTTGTAGGTGGGGGGGCTGGGAATAAGGTTGGAACGCGCTGTAAAGGGCAAAGACGGTGGTGACCAGGGAGTTCCCACCCCCAGGCATTGCCCCCACCCCTTCCCAGCTTCCCCTGAGGTTGGACTTGTTTTATCTGGCATCTCAGAGTCTCCCCACCCACTGCCCTTATCAGATGCCAAGACTTCCAAGAACTGGCAGGGTTTCTTGCTCCTCCAGATTAGGGGACCTTGTCTCACACCCACCTGTGAGCACCACGCGCATGAGCATGTCACGGATGAAGGTGGCGTTGACAAGCTCCCAGATCCAGCGCCCATGCGTCAGCAGGTAGTGGATGAAAGAGGGGCTGGGCCGCAGTGAGTTCCGGAGCCAGGTCCACAGGTCGGCTGTGAGGGCAGTGGGAGGCATTCAGTCCTGCCCGCCAGGCAGGACCGGAAGTAGCTTGTGCGGGGGGGGGGGGGGGGGGGGGGATCGGGACTGGGGACTGGGAGCCAGGGCCGGGATGGGGCAGGGCAGAACATCGGGGGTGGGGGTAAAGATGGGGGTGATGAAACATGACAAAGCCAGAACCAGGTGTGAGGACGGGACAGGGACAGGGCCAGGGACAGGGTCAGGGAGTGAGGGTGGGGCTGGGCAATGAGGACTGGCCACAGAGCCCAGACCAGGGAGTGAAGACTGAGGTCAGGGAGAGTCAGAGATCAAAGCCAGGCAAGGAAAGAGACGGGCCGTGGGCAGAGGTGAAGGAAGGAAGTGGAGTCTCGGGCTGAGCCTAGGGGAGCAGGAGGGGCCCGGGATAGAAGGAGTTGGGGCTGGAGGCCCAGCTCACGGATGGTGCAGTTGGGGCCAGAATAGCCCGTGCGGGTGCAGTCACACTGGTAGCGGTCAAGGCCAAAGCGGACACAGATGCCCTGGTGCTGGCATGGGTAGTAGCAACAGGGGTTCACTGTGGGTGAGAAACAGAGATCAGAGACCACCCTTGGGTGACCACTCACTGGGGCTAGGGGCATGGACTCAGGTGGCAGCTCTGTCCTAACTCACTGGACTTCAATATTCTCCCAAGAACCTTCTTTGTCCCACAGCTAAGAGAAAAACAAAAACAAAAACAAAAACAGCCCTGCTGCTTCTAGGTCCTGCTCTGATCCCCAGTGTGGCCCCATCAGGGATCCCAGCGGAAGTCCCCCCTCCCTCCCTGCTGCCACCAATGGGGGGTGGGGGAGGGGCAAGGGGAGAGTACAGGCCCCAGGCTGTAGCATCAAAGGCTAGGAAACAACTGATAAGACCCCCGAAGCCACATGCCTCTAGAACATTCACTTCCTGCCAAGTCCGTGCCCAGCCCTAAGGGCGGGGCTGGCAGCATTGAGGAAAGGGGCAAGGATGGGGGTCTCTCTCGAACCAGCCCCGACCTCTGGGCACCCGGACACTTGGAACATGAGATCACCCATCAGCCCCCTATTTTTGTAGAACGGAAGGAAGAGCGGGTATCCTAATATCCACTTGCAGATGGGGAAACTGAGGCCAGATAGAGGGAAACCCAGGAGGGTCACCCGGCAGGTCATACCACGCCTACCACCCATCCCTTCACTTCCAGCCCACCTCACGGACTCAGCGATCAAGTCCAAGGAAAGAGGTTTCCCAGAACCCTGAAGAGAGTGTGGGTGTGAGGGGAGTCCCAGCGCTCTCAGCTCCCATTCGGACTGTGTTCGACTCAAGGAGGGGCTTCCGGGTGGGGGTTTCTCCAGGAGGCAGGGGGGTGGGGGGCAGAGAGAGGAGGTGGGTCTGCCCTCTACGATCTTGAGGTAGGTCAGGGACCAAGGGAACAGGAGGCAGGAGGCTGGAAAAATCTACTGAGAGTGCATGTAGCACTCTGGCATCAGCCCCCTGCCTCCTGGAAAAACCCCACCAGGATCACCTCCTGGAGTCTAACACAGGCCTCGCCGAGCACAGCCCCGGGCTAATCTTCACTGCCTCCTGATTCTACAAGAGCAAAGGCAGAGCTCCTTAGAGCTCGCTCAGGGCTCATTCTCAGAGGCGAGGCTCAGCGAGAGGTAGAGGGGCCTCCCACAGACCCAGCCCTGCTCCTGGAAGGGGCTCCTTCCCCTGCCTCCCGCAGGAAACGCCAGGCTCCCCCCTGCACACATGCATACTTCCTGGTCTGGGCCCAGAGCCAATGGTATGGGGAACTTCTCTTCTTTATGAAACTGATTCTAGGGGGTCAAGAGGCAAGGGAAGGCTGGGAAGTCATCTCGGGGTGCTGTGCTCAGAGGCCATGACCCTGGGCAGGCCATGACCCCTTCTCCCTTCACAGCATGAGGCCTGGGCAGCAGGGTCTTCCCCGCCCCCACCTCTGAGAGGGGCCCCCAGCACCCCCGCCAACCCCTTTCATCACACACACACCACACACACACACACACACAGCAAGAAGCAAATCATAAAAGTCATGCAAATAATTTTGCTTAAACCCTGGCAACTCCCCACAACCCCCACAATGGCATCTTTGTGACCCCTGCAGCGGTATAGGAAGGAGGGGCCAATGGAAAGGAAAGGAGACTGAACAAAAGGCCTTATCAGGCTGACACAGGCGGGCTGGCAGCCGGCAGGACCCAGGGCAAGGACCTGGCGGGACTAGCCTCCCCCTCCCACAACCACGGGCCCAGAAATGCCACGGAGGCCCGGGGATTGGAGCTCTCCTCATGGATCCCTCCTGCTCAGGGCACTGCTCACCTCCCCGGAGCACCGCTGCCCAGCTCCCAACCTGGACACACGGGCCCTCACACCACCCCACAGCCCAGTCTCCCCACCCTCCCACAGCAGGGATCTCAAACGGACCCCAAGAGGTCCTTGCAGCTCATGCTGTGGGGTCCCGTCCCTTAGTCCCAAAGTCGAAAGCCCTTCTTCCTTTACCAGCCTGCTTGCTGCTCCCTGAAAATTCCCTCCAAGTCCACCTGACCCTCCGGACGGAGCCCACACCTTGCCCCCAGCAGTCAGCCTCCCCTGAATGTCCACTGGGAACTCCGCCCGCTGCCCCTCAGCCCGGGCTCCAAGCCGGCCTGCTCTTCTCCACCGTTAGCCCACACCCCCCTCCCCCACCCCCCTTCCTCCTCCAGGCGCACAGCTGGAGCGCAACCCAGGTCCTGGAGAGAGCCAGCCGCCCATGGGATCCAGATGTGCTGGCCAGGGCTCAGCCAATGTTTGTGGAATTAATAAAACGAAGCTAGGAAACAGGCCACCTCGAGTTCGGCCAAAGAGACCTCTCATCTTCCCAGCCCTGGGCCGCTGGCTCGGAATCCAGCCCGAAGACTTCCTGCCCAGCCCGGTCCTGCCCCGGCAGGAGTAGAAATCCTCTCCTGCCAGGAGAGGCCCGTGCTGAGCCTCGCCCCTCCCCCACGGCTGGCGGTCCAACTTTCCCTCCCTCCCTCCTCCTCCTCCTCCTCCTCCTCCTCCTCCTCCTCCTCCTCCTCCTCCTCCGCCTTTCCACAAACACCAGCTGCCCCGGGGTAGGAAAAGTTCTCCCCAGCACTGACGGCGGCTGCTGTTGGGGCTCAGGGGGGGGGCAGACAGCAAAGTGGGAGCTGCTTTCCCAGGGGGGAGCCCGGCCCCTGCGGGGGAAGCCGGGGCTCTAGCTGACCTCCAACAGCCCTGCGTGGTCACCACTCAAGTTTCTCTGCCCAGCACTCTCTGGGAGGGGTCTGTGAGACCTCTCCATGGCACAGATGAGGAATGCCAGGCTCTGGAGGCAGGAGACTGCAGGTTTCCAGACCTGGATTTGGGAGAAGTTGGGGGGTGGGGGGGATCACTTAGATCTCTGGGCTGGGAATGATCCCAGGGGAGGTGGGTGGTCACCCTTCCTTTGAGGTGGGCCTGAAAATCCTAAACGAATGAAATCAGAACCCCTCCCGCGAGCTCACCGTTCCCTGCCACAACCAGAGCTCAAGAAGGCCTTCCTTCCGTCTAACTCAGATCCCACACGCTTTCACGCCAGCCCCGCTCCGGGCTCGGTGGAGGACACCTTGTATAATAAACCACGAAGGAAGAGAACTGGGGAGACGCAGGCACCACACCCTGCACGGGGCCAGGCACCAGGTAGGTGCCGGGAAAAGACGTGCCAGACCGTAGATGGTCTTTGCTGGCTCCGTGTCCTTAGTGAAGTCCCTCGAGTCCTCGGGGCCTCATTTTTCTGTGTATCCCGTGAAGAGGATGTAACAGACCTGCTCTGAAGAGGCCTCCCTTTACACCCCCCTGCTCCTCTGGTTTGGGTGGAGACAGCCTCCCCTCTCCGTTGCTGTGCTTCCCTCCTCTCTCTGGTCCCGGCCCATCAGCACACAACCTTGCAACTTGCCCTCGCCGAGTCTCCGAGCCACCCCAGGGCTGGGCCGGGTCAGCAGGCCCCCGCAGCACCCATCCCCACAGACAGGGGCTGTCCGGAGAGCCTGAGTGCACAACCTTCTGAGGATTCCGGCATGGAAGCGTCCCCCAGCCCAGGAATCGGAGCCCTGGACACTCGGGAACACCGAGTCCTCCAGGATGCAGAGGCGCCAGGCAGCAAGAGGCTGGAACGAAATCCCCTAAGAATAATATTTAGAGAAACTCCAGGGGCTTGGCAGCCACGAGGGGGAAAAAGTACCTACTGGCCAGCCCCGGGCTCTGGCCCCTACAGGGTGGCGGCCAGAGGCAGGCATCACCACACCAGGCCCGGCGGCTGCTCCCGTGGCTGGAGGAGGGCAAGTGGAGAGGAAGCCCCGTCCCCGCCCCCGGCCCGGCTGGTGCTGCAGATAGCAGCGCCGGCGTGAGTAGCAGGGAGGCCTTGGGACGGGCTGGCTTCCCACCCCATCTGTCAGGGTTAGCTGACCTCGGGGCCTTCTGCCTGACACCAAGGCCAAGCCCCGTTCCTAGCCAAGGAGAGAGCGCTAAGCCAAGTCCAGGAGCTGGAGGCGATGAACTTGAGCCTTAAGGATCCCCTTGGCACAGCCTGGCACAACGGCGTGGTGTCCCCCGCTGTGTCCAGTCCTCTGTGCCGGACTCCACCCGCTACCACACAAGAGGCAGACGCGACCTTCTCCCGACACCTGCCCCCCGGTCCATCTGTAGCCCGAGTCTTGTGCGCCTTTTGCTGGGGGCAAACACAGGCTTTGGATCCCCATACAGGTGCCCAGGCGCCTTAGGACCTCAGTTCATTCATAGAGTTGGAAGCGCAGCCCAAACCTCCGCTCCTGCACCCAGCTCGCCACCCATTCTCTCCTTGACCCTTGCAGCAGCCTCCTTGATGGTTCCCCACCTCCAGTCTCGCCCCCAAACTCATCCATCCGATCCACGCCCCCACTTATCCTCCTGCCCAAGGCCTGGTGCTCCCAGGCCTCTGGCAGCCAGGCCTTCTTCCACTGCTCCCTCTGCTGCCATCTGCCTCCCC
This sequence comes from Vespertilio murinus, assembly GCA_963924515.1. Classification (NCBI taxonomy): domain Eukaryota; kingdom Metazoa; phylum Chordata; class Mammalia; order Chiroptera; family Vespertilionidae; genus Vespertilio; species Vespertilio murinus. Next base: position 170,750,959 of record OZ004708.1, read on the forward strand.
GGGTTCAGACCTGTGGCTCAGCTCCTGCCCGGCCACCAGAGACACCCTCACAGAGCCTCACAGTAGTTCCCCCCACTCGCCCCTCCTCAAGGTCCAGGTCACCCATCTCGGCCTCCGAGAAGCCTCCCTCAGTTCCTCACACGTGAGGGGTGACTGCTCCCTCCCCGGGGCCCCGTGGGTGCGGTCTGCTGGCATTTCTGTCTCCCCCACCAGGCGGTGAGCCACTCCCCGTTCTGGGTCTCAGGCTCCAGCCAAAGACCAGCAGAAAGCTAACCTTCAGGAATATGTGTGGAATGAAAACAAACAAACAAAACATGTGTTTAAACATATAATGATATAAAGATAAGTAGAAAAGGCAAAAACAAAATGGCACCAGCCATGGCTCACCAACCCTCAATGAATAGGCAAAGACCAGCCTGGCTACCCTGGGGGCCTGCATGGGGTGGAGGGGCCCTGGGCCGATCCAGGAGCTGAAGGACTGGGCACTGGGCAGCCTGGTCACCTGCCTCTGCGTCCGGGGTCCCAGACAAAGGAGCGCACCACTCTGGGCCTCAGAGCCCGGCCTGCAGACGGGGGCTGTCACACCGCCGGGGCCACTGGGAGCACCCGCCGCCGGACTTAGCCAACCATAAAGAGCTGGCCCCGCGGCCCTTCCTCCTGCTCTCCCCACACACCAGCCACACTCTTGCCTGGAGCCCCCTCCGTCCTCTCCCTGGCTTCCCCAAATGCCACCCACTCACACCCTCTCCTCCAGGAAACCTGGCCTGGTTCCCGTCCTCATCAATACTTTCCTCTCTCCTCTGAGCTCTGAGCCCCTGGAGCATCAGAGCAGAGAGCTCACTCCCCATCGTCCGTTACCCCATGTCACAGATGGGAAGTGGAGAGCCAGAGAGGGACAGGCCTCATGCTGGGGGAGTGGAGGAAATGATGGCCACGCCGTGCACATGTGTGAACACACACACACACACACACACACACACACGTGCGCACACACGTGCACAGAAGCAGTAAGTGGGGAGAGGGGAAGGGGAAGGAGGAGCTGCATTCCTTCACCTGGAAGCTTGCGCATGCACGGCGGTGGCTAGGGGTGTAGGGTTTTAGGGGGTCTGACTCTCCTCATCCTCTCTGGGTTGATGAAAGGGGGGAAGGCCTTTTGAGGTAAAGACCTGTGGGAAGACTTTGCAAAGAGCCTAGAAGTCAAACCCCGCGCCCAGGAGTACCGTGAGCCTGAGGGAGTAGCTGCGCCTCTCTGGGGGTCCCCACGCGCGAGGATCTAAGCCTCACGGGGGGAACCCAGCTCAGTAAATGTATTTCCAGCTCCCTCTTCCCAGAAGGAGTGGTGTGTCCAGGTCCTCACGGGGGCTCACACTCCGGATGGATCCCCAGAAAGTTAGAGGCTGGAGAAAGGGAACTAGCCAGCCGGCTTGCCTCGCCCCAGGCAGTTGCGCTGCTTCCTGCACCCAGCTCACACACTCCACAGGAGACCCCACACACACACACACACACACACACACACACTCCGCAGGAAACAGCCGTTTTGATGGACAGCTGGGGGCCCAGAACACACAGGTGAGGGGCTGGAGGAGAGCCAGTCCTCCCCATTACTCCCTTTCCCCCCACAAATGAACCCTATAGCTCCCCCACCCCCACCCCTGCCCAGACCATACTCCCCGGGGGTCTTCCGAGAGCCCCATCCCATCAGCAGACTAAGCCCCCCCCCCTCCCGTCCTCCAGGCTCCAGAGCAGAAAGGGGAAGCTGGACCAGCTGGAGCGGAGAGGAGGAAGAGGAGGAAGAGGGGCCCGGCCAGGGACTTGGGGGGGGGGTGCCTACCAGGCGAGGGCTCCCCCCGGGCGGGGCCCGCGGGCAGCAGCAGCAGCAGGAGCAGCGGGAACCAGAAGGAAAGACTCCGTCCTGCAGGGAGAGAGGGGGGAGGGCTGAGCCTGGCGTTCGAGGCTCCGCCAGGAGGCACGGGGCTCCCGGGCACCGAGGCGGACTCACGGCTCATGGTGCGGCGGGAGAGACGCAGCCTGCCCGCCGGGACCTCGGAGCCTCGGTTCCGCGGGAGCTCTGGCCCGGCCCGCCCCTCCCGGCCGCTCCCTTGGCTCCGCCCCTCCCGCCGGCTGTCACCTCGGCCACCACCCACCCACTTCCTCTGCTCCCACCCCAGCCAGGACACTTTATTAATTATCCCGTGATTGCCGCCGAGTCGAGCTTTCACCTGAGGCGCTTGAGCTTTGCAGAGCCCGGCGGTGCCAGAACTGTGTCCATTTGGCAGCTAGGAGACGGAGGCCCAGCGCCCATGTGCGACGGGGAGGTCAGGCGAGGCTGAGGGGCTGAGGTTAGAAGCTGCAGGTCTGCCCCGCACCCCTGCTGCCCAGAGGAGAAAGGGGGGCTGGAAAGGAGGGTCCAGCCTGGCCTCCTCTCCCAGATCCCACAAGGGAGTCCGGGCTCTGCCCTCGGAGGCCACCACATGCTCTGCCTGTGCCCCCGCCGCCGCCGCCAGAAATGAAGGCACAGGCTCCAAGTTTGGGAGACCTGAGTTTGCTGGCTGTTACCCTAGACCGGGGACTTACCCTCAATCTCTGGTCCTCAGCATTCTCCTCTATAAAATGGGGATAATAAGAACCATCCCAGGGGGTTGTTGTAAGATTCAATAGGATGATGCACACACACACACACTCACACAAAACCTCCTGGAGCAGGTGTGTGTGTGTGTGTGTGTGTGTGTGTGTGTTATTCAAGCACATAGTAGGTGTTCAGTTATCAGGAGGCATCGTTTTCAAAGATCTAACTCATATTCTAGGGCTGGTCAGGGCCAATGCCCAGTTTCACGTCTGCCTGCCGACTTTACAGAATCCCAGCATCCAGCTCGCCTGGTCACCGGAAAAACCGGTCGTAGCAGGGGTCAGGGATCACCGGGGTCACCCTGAGTCTCCTGTCAGGTTTCCTCGCTGCGTCTCCCCAGCACACGCAGCCGTGCTGTGGGCCTTGCCATGGGGGAGGCCTGGTAGGCGTGTCAGCGGCCCTGTGCTGGCTCCCAGGCGTCCTTGGCTGGGGCGTGGGGACCGGACAGGTGGGGAAGTGAGAGCCCTGGGAAGCCCTGTCTCCATCCCCACCCGAGCTGCTCCCATGCTCCACTGAGACACGGGCCTGCAGCCCCGGGGAGAAAGAGCAAGCCGGGGCAGAGAGGGGAAGGAGCGGGCCAGCTGGAGGCCCCGGGTGCTGAGACAGGCTGCAGGCTCCCCTCCAATGTCAGATCCAGAGTCCCTGATAACGTCAGATCCAGAGTCCCTCCCGCACGGGGGAGGGGGAGAGAGGAAGGAGGTGTAAGGGATGGATTATCCAGCCCCTCACCTGTGTGTTCTGGGCCCCCACTGCCCCACACCACCGCTGTTTCCTGTGGGGGCCTCTTTCGGAGGAAGCAGCGCAACCGCCTGGGGAAAGAGGCAAGCGGGCTGGCTAGTTTCCTCTTCCCTCTTAGGTTGAGAATTCTGGAGCCCAGCTACCAGAACTTTCTGGAGAGAAAGAAAGGAGAGGAGAGCATGACTGAGGCCCCCTCTTTCACTCCCAGATGCTTCCTTCCTTCGGGCCCTGGGCCCCGCAATTGCCATGCCTGTACCTCCTGCCGACTCCTTAATGCCACCCACAAACCCGTGCGTGGCCCTGGCACTGGGAGAAGGAGACTTGGGCTTGGAATCAGGAGCACATCAGTTCTCAAGCCTCAGCTCTTCCATGATTTGACCCTGGACAAGCCTGCAGGCCTCTGGTTCCCCATCTGAACAAAAGAAAGGTCAAGTCAGATGGTGTCTGAGAGCAGGCCAGGCCCTCGCTGTGGCCAGGCTCAGTGGCAGCAAAGGGGAGGCCAGTGCGGTCCTCCGGACTGGACAGACCCAGAGGGGGGAGGAGGGAGGAGAAGAAGAGGGAAATGGTGGCAGAGAAGCGCCGGGGCTGGGTGACCGCTGGGCCCTGGGGCTTCAGGGGGAGAGAGGTGTGGAGGCGGCGGACACCTGGGTCTCTGGCCAGGTCCTGGTGATAACCCCAGGGAGGGGGAGCAGGCTGGGGTTTGTGGGGTTCGCCTGTGGACCTGTGTCTGGTCCATCTCAGCAGCAGGGTCCGGCAGGCAGCTGGATCCCGGGGAGAGGCCTGGGCCAGCCCTTGTCTCAGCACAGGGTCTCCTGTGCTGGCCCCTCCGCTCCAAAGCCTGTACCCTCAACATCCGGGGAGTTTTCCTAATCTGCAGGAGGGCGGACTTCCACTCCACTCCCGTGTCCCCAGGAAACCGCCTCTGCTAGGGCCCCTCCTTTTTCTGGGCTGTCCCTGCTCCAGGCAGGTGGCACTCTGGACCACATTTCCTCCTCTTTATCGAGTTAAGCTGCAAGCATCTCGGTCACTGTTGTCTCCCCAAGCACAAGCTGCGGCACATGGAAGCCATGCGGCGAGTGTTGGTTGAGCAGAGGAGTGAATGGGTGTCTGTATGGGAGGTTGAGTACGTGGGAAAACATAGGCCTCCTCTGAGCCAGTGAGGGTCCGGGGCCAGTCTCATCAAGGTGACCGCCAGCCCACCCATCTGCTGTGGCCACCACCAGCAGCGTCAGTGCCCTGCCTCGGTTTCCCTGCCTTCCCTGGCTGGCTCCACGGACCAGCACCCCCAGCACTCACAGTTCTACTCTAGACCTCGAGGCCCTCCCCCAGAAAAGATAACAAGGCCAAAACCAGTTTGGCTCAGTGGATAGAGTGTCGGTCTGCGGACTGAAAGGTCCCGGGTTCCATTCTGGTCAAGGGCATGTACATTGGTTGTGGGCACATCCCCAGTGGGAGTGTGCAGGAGGCAGCTGGTTGATGTTTCTCTCTCATCGACATTTCTAGCTCTCTGTCCCTCTCCCTTCCTCTCTGTGGAAAATCAATGAAATATATTTTTTTAAAAAAGATAACAAGGACGCCCCCCTTCTCCCCTCTTCCCTAGGCCCCATTGGTGACCTGGAGTCAAGTGTCTCCCTCCGCAAACTCCCCCCCCCCAGCTTCACCGCTTCCCATGCCCTCCTGGCAACCCCACCGGAGGGAGGCTCTCGGGCGAGCCTGCATTTACTGGCCCCGGAGAGGTCTCCCCCCTCCCGGGTCCCACCCACTGTTTGGAAATCCAGAGCTGACTCTTACCTGAATCACTCAGGGGCCAGCCCCACCCAGCCCCACCTCCGAGGCAGCCTCACAGGCAGGCGAGAAACTGCCTGGAATCAACCCAACATCCTCAGCTCCCGGCCCTCCTACTCCTGGCCAGCTCTCAGTGTGACCCCGGGCGACCAGCCGCCCCTTTGGGGTCTCAGTGTCCCCATCTATAGATGGAGTGAATGCCGTTCTTGCAAGAGTTCCTGTGAGGATGAAAAAGGTGGTCTGTGGAAGCACAGCCTCAATGCTCGTTTTTTCAGCTGCTCTCCCTCCGTTCCCTACCTGAGCAGGAAGGTTTTGTGCAACATCCTCTTCCTTCTCCTCGTCACCTGCTCGGTGCCAGCCTAGGGTTGGGCGTGGGCGGTAAGCATAGTCGTTGCTACTATGTCTTGAGCGCCTACTATGTGCCAGGTAGCATGCTGTATATTCCATATGCAGTATCCCATGAAATTGCTCAGCAACCCTATAGAATATTTTCGCCTCCAATTTAGAGAGAAAGAACCTGAGGTCCAGAGAGCTACAGGGACGGGCCCGAGGTGGCACCACTAACCCCTGTGTTCCGAATGCTAGGTGCCAGGTACCGGAGTCCCGCACAGCCAGCCAGTTCTCGGAGGAGACAGGAACGCACCTTTCGGGCGGTTGGTCAGCTGGGGGTGAGGAGTGGGGGGGTCCAAATAAACAACATAGCTCAGCTGAGAAGCTAAAGACTGAGAGCTACAAAATATGTTTACATCCCTCTCTCCTTAAAATCCTCGCAGCAGCTCCAAGAGGAAGGTGTCATCATCCCCATTATACAAAAAAAAAAAAATGGAAACTGAGGCTCAAAGATCTCCCTAGACGGTGCCTATGACGGGGAGGAAGAGGAGGAGGAGTGAGACCCACGGCTGTGTGGTGGGCATGGTGTGAAGGGGTTTGGTGCATCACGGCCTCTGTAGCTCCTAACAGCGCCAGGAGTCAGGCCTTCCTGTCCTCGTTGGTGCGAACGGGAAAGCTGGCTTGCTGAAGGCCACAGGCTAATAGGAGAGAGATGGGATCTGAGTCCTGCTGTGTTTGATGTCAACCTCTACAAGCCTAACCCCCCGCTACCCTCCATCCCTGGCTCTGGATCCCAAACCCTGCATGTTTAAAACACACACCCCGATCCTGGTGGAGGCTGGCCAAGAGGCAGATAAACAAGCAGGAGAGTGGTGAGTGGAGAGTCCCCAAGCTCATCTGGGGAGTTTCCACTGCAGGGCCCCCTGTCCTGCAGAGCTCACCGCTAGGCAGCTGGCGCCATCTGATCAACACAGGGTGGCCGCACGCTCACGCCATCGGCTCCCTCCCCGGCCCTCCCCCATCCGCGGCCTAATCTGAGGAGCATCAGTCATCAGCTCCACCGGGGAGACCAACCGCCTGTGACGGATTAACCGGAGGAGCCGGGGAAGGAGCCATTGTCTTGCTAAGGGACAGTGGTTGCCGTGGAGGTTGCTGGGGCTGTAACAGGGTAGTTCCCCCGCCCCCCTCCTCCTCCTCCACCGCTGAAGAAAGAGGAGCTGTTTCCCTCCTGCCTCTGCTCAGAAACATCAGGAGCTCCCGCTGCCCAAGACCTTAGCCCGGCCTTCAAGACTCATCATTCACAGGAGGAGCCCTGTGTGGAGACCCACAAGGCCTGGTTTCTAGTAACGTGACCCCCGGAGCTCATTCTGTGACCTTGGGCAAGTGGCTCACACTCTTGAACCTCGGTTTCCCTGCTTGTAAATAAAGCCCATTTCCTTAGCTGTGTGAGGAGATCGGGAGCAGAGGCTCAGACTCAGGCGGAACTGGATTTGGGGCCTGGCTTCGGTATTCTAACGGGATGACCTGGAGCCAGCCATATGTCACCCCTGAGCCTCCATTCCCTCGTCAAAAATATAAGGGCAGTAATAGTGTCTATTTCCTGGGAGCAGTGTTAGGATAAAATCACTTAGCTCAATTCCTGGCACGTAGAAGGCACTCAGTAAATGAGCAGTTTTGGTGGAATTATTGTTATTACTAATTACGTAATTAATCGAATTCTGTCAATGTGGTCCTAAATGGGGGGGAGGGGGGGCCTTGTACTAGAAATGTAAAAAGAATTTAAGAGAGAATGGTTGCAGGCAAGTGCTGGCCTACGGTACCAGGAATGCATCTCGCCACACATAACGAAGTCCCAGACATGGACGCTTAAAGGAAAGGGTGGAGCGATTCTTCTTCTCCAATGACAAGTCCCAGGTGAGCAGCCCAGGCATCAGGAGCCCGTGCTCTCTCCGCCCCTCGGTTCCATACCCTCAGAGGAGTCCCTCTGACACCCGCTTCACCAGAACTGTGTCACGTGACCCCCGCTTGGCTGCAGAGGGCATTGGGAAATGGAGTTTTGGGCTGTGGCAGGAAGGCACAGGCAGTTGGCAATGGAGACTGAGCCAGACTCCGGAGTCTCCTGTGTGGGCTGTGGTTTCTGATGTGTGATTTCTGTGGAGAATCCAGGAGCCGGTATGCGCTGCCGACTCCAGAGGTGGGCAGACCTTCTTTGTCCCAGGATGGGGCCTGAGGATTGCAGGACCACAGCGGGTGGGAGCCAGGAGCTCCTCAGGAGAAGGTCCAACCCACCTGCCTCGGGCGGCAGACTCGGAGACTCAGAGCAAGGCAGGGACTTGTCCAAACAGGCCAGGCATCTCTCCTGTACCAAGGCCTCCTGTAAAATGACCAACCTCAGACTAAGTCACACCAGACACAGCCGTGCCCCAATGCCAGGAGACATCTCATCCTTTGAAAAGTCACACCCAGCGAACTGCACAGGTAATGGGCAATAATTCGAGCTTCTAGAGAACTCTTCGGTTCTCGGGCATGAGCTTTGAAAGTCCATTTTCTTGAGCCTTTCAAACAGAGCCGGGCTGACTCATCGTTCCCCTGGAATGTGTGTTCCCGCGTTAACGCCTCATTAATATCTTACCGTCATTCCGTGCTGCCAGTACAGTTTACAAAAACATTCTCACGTGAGTTATTATCTCTTTTGATTCTCATGACAATCCTTTGACGTGGGTGTCTCTAGACCCTGAATAAGTCGGGATTATTTCTATTACAAGTGACAGGCACCTGTTTTGAACTGATTTGGGCAAAAGAAGGGGAAATGTTGGCTCCCGAGCTGAAAATTTAGACACAGGTATGGCTGCATCTCTCTCTCTCTCTCTCTCTTCCATCTTTTTGTTCCCCCTCTAGTTGGCTTCACTCTCTGGGGTGCTCCCCAAGAACTCTGCCCTGGTGCCCCAATCCCAAATAAAAGGAAAATGCCCTTTTCTGGACACTTGCGATTGCTCTGGCTCAGCTCATGTGCCTCCCTGAGCCAAATGCCTGATTCTGACTGGCCAGTCCTAGATTGTGTGCCCACGTGAGCTGAATATAGGAGAGGGATGTTCCCCAAAGAAAACCGGGTACTATTATCAAAAGAAGAGGGAAGGGGTGAGGGACAGCCAGAAGCAGGCAGTCCACCAGTGCTCTGTTTCTCCCTGTGACGGACAAGGAAGCCAGGCTCAGCAAGGCCAGGAGCCTGGATGGAGAGAAGGGCCATATGGGAGTGAGCTCGCCTGCCCATCCGGAGCCCAGCAGGCATCAGAACCTCCCCAGAGGGAGGGAGGAGGGGTTGGAGGGATGCTAGACTACTAGCTGCTTCTCCTCGGCACTCCTGGTATTGCCTCGAGCAGGAAACGATGTTCAGACTTGTTGAACAACCAAAGCACGCCAGGTACTGCTGGGTTCTAGACGGGCATACTGTCTCCAGCCGTACTTTTCAGAGATGGATGGAAGCTGAGACTTGGAAAGGTAAAGCCAGTTGCCCGAGCCATGCAGTCTGGACTGGCGGGGCTGGCTAGGCCGGCGGGGAGGACTCCAGCACCCGTGCTGTTTCCCTGAAAGATTTCTCCATGGGGCACTATTGACATTTCGTGTAGGGTTGCCCCACACAGGGCAGGAAGTTTAGCTGGCTACGAGTACACTCAGTCATGGCAACGGCCAAGAACTGCCCGTGCATTTCCAAACCTCACCCCTACAGGAGGCCACCTCTGCCTCCGGTCGGGGCCCCCCACAGCACGCTGACCAAGTCCGGTCCCTTTCAGCAGACCCAGGGCATGACACACAGAAAGCTTAATAAATGTTTGAGCAATGAATGGAAGGAGGGAAGCAAGGAGGGAGGGTGGGAGGGAAAGAAGGTAGGAACTGAAGTCAAACAGGACTAGGTACAAACCCCAGCGCTACCATTTACTGGCTTTATGGTATTGAACAAATTGCTTAATACATCTGTGCCTCAGTTTCCTTGCCTAGAAAATGGGGACGGTATTAGTAACATCTTTAGAGGGTTGTTAAGAGGAGTAAATGGGTTAATTCTTGTGAAATGCTTAGGACATTGACTGATATTTCAAGAGCACTGTTTGTTAAATAAGTGAGCCAATGAATGAATGAATGACTACACACACACACACACACACACACACACACACACACAGAGTTTTCTGTTTACAAAAACTTTCATATTAGTTATCTTCCTTGACCCCCTTACCCTGTAAGAGCCTGTTATGCTCACTTTACACTCACTCAAGAGGTGAGGTCACTTGGCTAAGGTCTTCTGGTTGTTCAACTGCAGCCCCAGAATTCTGTCTTCTCTGCATTTTCCTTCCCCTACAAATGCAGATTCTTTTTTTAATATATTTTATTGATTTCTTACAGAGAGGAAGAGAGAGGGATAGAGAGTTAGAAACATCGATGAGAGAGAATCATCGATCGGCTGCCTCTTGCACACCCACTAAAGGGGATGTGCCCGCAACCAAGACCGGAATCGAACCTGGGACCTTTCAGTCTGCAGGCCGACGCTCTATCCACTGAGCCAAACCGGTTTCGGCCAAATGCAGATTCTTAAGCCAGGAATGAATGAGTGAGAGGGGAAGCTGCAGGGATTCCTATGTCTCCGAGTGCCTGGACAGGGAGGGGCTGTCCAGTCTCCACTCTGCCCAGCCTGGGCTGTGGGGAGGCCCAGCCATGTGGCCACAGGACCAACCACAAGAAAGAACTGGGCGGTGAGTGAAGACTGGTGAACTGTCTGCCCACAGTCTCCTACTCTTTGCAGAGAGGAACATTATATCTGTGGTCACCCCCAAACCTGTACTTCTCCCTGAAAACCACCCTCAGGACAGGAATTGGGTGTCTCCTTAGGGCACCTAGCACCCAGCACATAGGAGTGACCACCCTGCTCTGTGATTCCTTTCAACCCCACTCCATCCATCCTCCCAAGATGTGTGATGCATCTTGGCCAACCTCTAGATAGGATGCTGAAGACATGTGCTCTCAGACAAGGAGGTGAGCCTCAGAGGAACAGAAACAGGATGGGAAAGGAAGGAGCACTGGGCGTGCACACATGAGCATATACATGCATACATGTAATGAGATTCTGGTATTCCCCTCCTCCCATGCCAAAATGCAAATCACAGCTATAGTGAGCTTCCACACGACAGATGTGTAGTGTAAGAAGATGGAGAAACACTGAACTAGATCAGTTATATTCACAGAGCTGCCTGGATGGCAGCCTTGGACATCTCCCCTCATCAGGTCTCTCCCTATTGGTATCTCACTCCACCATTTTTTTTTCCTGGCAGCATAATCTAAATTATGCTGGATCTGGACTCCTCCTTACACCTGTCTACTTGGAATCTTTAAACTTTCTTATACAGTCCAGCCCAACCTAATTCAACTCAACTCAGTCCACCTCAATTACCCTAAATTCCACTCGCATCAACCCAGCTCGACTTCTTTCCACTCAATCCACCCAAATCAATCAAACTCCACTCCACTCAGCCCAACCTAACCCATTTTGACACAACCCAACTTGGCTTAACTCTACTAAACTCATGGCAGGCCAGCTCCATTCAGCTCCACCCAAATCCAGCTCCATTCTATTCAACCAAACCCAACCCAACATGAAATAACACAGTTCTATTCCACGCCACCCAAACCAAGCCAACAACACTTAACCTAACTCAACTAACCCCATGCCTGCCTGGCTCAGCTCTCCCTTTATATCTCCTCCTTCCTTCCAACACTTAATACCTGCCTCTCAACCCTCCCCCCACTACCAGATCCCCTATTATTCCTTAAATAGTGAGACCGGGAGTTAATGCCTGATCTAAAGAAAGATGAGGACTGACATCCCTTGATGTGGGGTTGGGGGGATGAGAAGAGATAAACCAAAGAACTTATATGCATAGTCCATGGCAATAAGATAGTGAAGACCTTGGGCAGGCGGGGGGTTAGAGGCTGTGACAAGGAGTGTAAAGGGGGTGGGGGGGGAAGGGAATATCTGTAATACTATCAACAATTTTATATTTTTTAAAAAAAATTAATAAAGGAGGACATTTTTCTTTGGGCTTCCCATCTCCTTGTTCTTTTTATGGTAATCACATCCCCCTACAGGCAATAACCTTCATTCCTCTCTGATGCCCCACCATTTACCCCTTCACTTTAATGAAACCCCAAGGCGTGAAGCCTCAGAGACGCCACGCCCACGTGGGTCCTCATATCCGCACACCCTACCCCAGGAGGCGAGGTCTGGAGGACGTTAGGTAGGGGAGGGAGGGTACCAGAGGACATGTAAGGGGCAGAAGGATCACCGTGCGGACAAAAGCAAGATCTGGCTTGACCCAGGCCCACCCTCAGGGAACAGAACACTGTTCCCGGCTATTTTTCTACTCTATTTCCGTCAGGGCTCTGCCCTATTCCTACCTTTATCTCTGTCTGATCTGTGTCTGTCTGTCTCGGCCGCTATCTCTGCCTCAGTCGGCGGGGGGGGGGGGGGGCTGTCTCTCCATCTCTGGGACGCTCTCTTTCTCTTCCACTGTCTCGCTGTTGCTATCCCCCTCTTGCTGACTTGAGTTCCTCTCCAACTCGGTCTCTATCTCTGACACAATGTGCTTCATGGTCCACGTTCTGGCTGGGAGTTATCGCTCCTGAACAGAGAAGCCTCCGTCCTTCATCCCCTACACCGCTTCCCGCCCAGAGGAGCAATAGCCACCCAGGCCACTGAGCCCCGGAGCGAAAACTGCCGCCCCATCGGCTATCAGAGCACACAATGGAGCTGGAAGGGAATTCAGGCCAATCTCCTCACTTTCCGGACGGGGAAACCGAGCCCCACAGACTGCAAGGGACTCACCCTAGGTCCGTGGTCAGCAAACTGCAGCGTGAGCGCCACATGCGTCTCTTTGGCCCCCTTGAGTGTGGCTCTTCCACAACATACCACGGCCTGGGAGGGTCTGTTTTGAAGAAGTGGCGTTAGAAGAAGTTCAAGTTTAAAAAATTTGGCTCTCCAAAGAAATGTCAGGCGTTGTACTGTTGATATTTGGCTCTGTTTGCCGACCACTGGCCCGGGCCATTCAGAGTTAGTGGAGAGAGAAGGGCTGTCTGCGGTGGAGACCCCGGCAGGAAGGACGGGCTGGGAGGGACGTGGAAGAACCAAGGCGCCCACCCCCAAAGGCCGCCCCCACGATCCAGGGGGGTCTGCCTTGCACACCATCACAGAGCAGTGCCCCACCTCCTGCACCCACCCAGTAAAATGAGTTTCTGGGGGTCAGGGAAGGAGACGAGAAGCATCCTGGGTGCCCCTTTGGTGAGGCTGTTTCGCCTCTCACCCTGACCCTCCTCACCTGGAGTCAGGACCCAGCGTGTGGTGAACGTGAATCTGAGGGCCAGGGGGAAGCCCACCTGGCCCGGGGGAGGAGGAAGCCAGGGTTGGATCCTGACACAGAGCCGGCTGCCGGGGGGCGGGCAGCCCGTCCAGCCAGACTGGGCCTCGGCTCCCTGCCCAGCCAGGCGCAGCCCCGGGTCTCTCCTGGTCTTGGTCAGGGCGGGGCGAGGACTGCATTCCTCCCCGGATCCACCCTCCACCAGCCTGCCTCCAGGTCTATCTGGGCTCCAGCAGAAACCAGTGCCCCGAAGGGACTGGGCCAGAGCAAGGCCAGGGCAACGGCCCTTCTGCAGCCAGAAGCGAGGGCCCGGCTCTCTCGGAAGCCCAGCACCCGCTGCCGGTCTCACTGGGCTGAAGATGCCTCTCTCAGCAGCTCAGGTTCCTGGGAAGACAGTGGCCTGGGCCTCTCTCAGAACTCTAGGATGTCTGAAAATAGAAAAGGAGAAGAGGCTTGGGGGGGGGGGGTGAGAGAGAGAAAGACAGAGGAGAAGCCGGGAGGGGGAGGGGTGGAGGAGGAACTAGATTCTAGACCCGTGGAAAGGGCCACCAGGGCCAGCCCTGACCTGACCGCCAGTACCCCCACGCCATTCTCTGAGCCCCTGCTTCCTTCCTTTCTGCTTTCTGCAGAAGGGGCTCACACCTCCGCTGAACAGACCACGAGCCTGCAGCCCAGAGAGGGAAGGAGTTTGCCCAAGGACTCACGGCAGAGAAACGGCATGCACCCGGGGCCCCTGGCCTGTGATGGGGTCCTCCCCCAGCAGGCTCTCGGGGAGAGTGCTTTTGAGCCTGCCCCGTACGCCCAAGAGGCCAACTCCTCACCCCACGCCAGTGCCCGGTTCCGCAGAACCCCCAGCTCCCTCCAGAGCCCTCCTTCCCTCTTCCTGCTGCTCCCCACTAACCTCTGCTCTTCCTTCTCCTTTCCCCGGAACCCCTCTCCCCCCCCCCCCGACTCCGGGCCAGCAGAGCTGGGGGGAGACAAGGAGGGGGGATCTGAGCCCCTGCATTCACCCCTCTCGGCCCCTGCCCGGCCTCGGGGCACAGGTGGCCCCTCCGTGGTGGGCTGGCTGCGGCCTTCATGGCTGCTTCGAGAGGCTGGGTTCCGCCAGGGGGCCCGGGTCCTGCCTCTGCCCTCCCAGCTGTGACTCTGCCCACGTGACTCTGCCCGGGAGAGCTCTTCCTTTGGCCCACCTGCATCTGTCCTTCCCCCTGCTAAACCGTAACTGTCAGTGTAAGAGCGTTCACTGAGCTCTGAGAGTCTTCCAGCAAATTGCCAAAGCTGAGGGCCATTCGGGGACCTCCTGAACTTCCCATTGGTGTCAGGGGTGAGGGCAGTTCACGGGCGGACTGTGCCCTCTAGCCTTGTCCCTGGCCTAACTTACTGGCTTCTTCCCTGATCGGTCACTTAATCCTCACAACAGCCCCAGGTTGCCTGGCCTGGCTCACACCGTCGGCAAGCCACAGAAGTGCAGGAAGTCTCCCGTAAGCCTGTAACCACTGTGCATGCTGCCCACCTGGGGGAGGCAGAGAGGTGGGACTGGCAGCTTTGCAAGGGAGCATTTCCGAGAGGGGTTTCCTTATAAAGAGGCTGAGCTTTGTCCTGGGGTCAATGAGGACCCACTGATGGTTTCAGCAGAGGGGTTTAGCAAGGTCCCTCTGGATGCAGGTGCAGACTGACCTGCAGACAGGCCCGAGCGGGGAGAAGGCCGAATGCGAGGCCACGGCAGCCGAGCAGGTGAGGACGGTGGCAGCCGGCCCTGAGCCGCCATCTTGGGGATGGCGAGCTATGGACATGCCCCAGGTCTGCCTAAAAGGTAGACTTGACAGGACTTAGGGGCAGACTGGGTTTGGGGCATAAGGGAGAGCAGGAGAAGCTGAGGGTAACCCCCAGACTTTTAGATTAGACAGAACACTAAGACAGGGAAAGCAGAAGGGATAACCGATCTGGGGTGGCCTACACCATCAGTAATGACGCGGGAGTTCCACAGGGGTCCGTGGCCCAGGACAAGGCCACCGCCACGCCCCCGGCACAGAACAGTGCTGCCAGCTCCAGAACAGAGGCGGCGGCGTCCACTACCGAATAGTGGCCACCAGGTGGCAGCACAGGCCGCCTTTTTCCAGGAAGGCTGGCTGGAGGGGGAAGAGGGCTCGCCCAGGGACCTGTGACTGAGTTCCTGCAGCTACAGCGTGGAAAGAGCCCTGATCTAGGAGACAGGAGTCCTGGGCTCTAAGCATCGCCTGTGACTGGGAGCCAGCGCCTGCCCCTCTCTCAGACTCAGGTTTCTCCCTGGGAGCCAGAAGCTGACAGAGGGACTTTCACCCCTTCTCTGGCTTTTCACCCCTAATAGCCACGGCTTTCACACATGGTCATGGAAGAAGCATCATCTGTTTTTATTATTATTAATTTCCGAGAGAGGAAGGGAGAGACAAACAGGCATCGAGGTGAGAGAGAAAGATCCATTGGTAGCCTGCTGCATACGCACTGGGACGGAACCCAAGCATCAGCATGGGCCCTGACCAGGAATCGAACCCACCACCGTTAGGGATGATGCTCCAACCAACCGAGCCACACCAGCCAGGGCGAGGTCACATCCTTTTTTACAAACAAAATCCTGTGTCCCCCACCTCCACCCCATACATAAAGCAGACAAAACCTATATGAATCTGCTCTAGTCTTGGGGGTTGGGGCCCTTCTGAGCCGTCACAAAGGATAAAGGCCAGACCCCTCACCCTTTATCCTAGGCCCTAGGCCAGCCGTGGGCAAACTACGGCCCGCGGGCTGGATCTGGCCCGTTCGGCTGTTCTATCCGGCCCGCGGAGCCGAAAGAGCGGAGGGTTCTCTTGCTCTCCCCTCCGCTCCTTCACCAGCAGCCCAAGATGAGAGTGCCAGCATGGTCAGGTTGCTTTTGTTCCGGCCCTCCGGTCCAGTTTAAGAACCCATGGTGGCCCTCGAATCAAAAAGTTTGCCCACCCCTGCCCTAGGCCCTTCACTCTCTGCCTCTCCAGTGCCATCCCCACCCTCCCACCCCCCTCCCCCGTCCACGCCACACTCCCCTGCTCCTCTGTCTCTGCCTGCGCTGGACTTCCCCTTGGCGAGGCCCTTCCCTCCCACTCCTGATGCAACCCTCCTCATCCCTTAATGTCAGCTCTTTTGTCACCTCCCCCAAGAAGCCCTCTCCAAAGGCCCGGGTGGAGAGAGTCAGCCCTCCCCTACACGGCCCCACACACTTCCTCTGGCTCTGCACACCTCCCGGTCCTCATGTGCCCCCCACTCTCTCCCTCCTGCTCCTGAGCGTCTCCCGGGGGGCCAGGCCGACTGCCCCCCGTAGCTGGGTGTGTCCGGGCCTCACCCAGCCCCATGGCAGATGGTTCGCCTTTCCTGGGCCTCGGCTGCCCCGCTGTGGAATGGGGGCTGCTGTCATCTAACCAGCACTGTGTGTAGGGTCAGGGCTCGCTACATGCATTGTGGGGCCCGATGACAACGTGCCATCCCTTGTTGCAAATTATTTTCAAATTTCAAAACAATAACAGAGCCTTGCGCCAGGCATAGGTTGCAGGCCCACGGCGCCACCCGTGAGGTTCGTGCACACGCGAAGGGTCTGAAATCCAGCCAGCCTGCACCCACGTGGGGGGCTCTGTCCACTGTGGGGAGGGCTGCCGCGTCTGGACAGGTTATGCTCCGAACCTGTGGTCCCACGTGGCTGAGCGGTATGCGCTGCCTGACGTGCAGCAAGTAAACAAAGCTTGATCCGGTGCATGTGATTGAGGGGATTGGAAACCCAGGAGGACGTGGTAAACATCTTGACCACGCCCTCACTTTGCATCTGGCTATATAAAGACTCGGCTTGTAGGGCTTGCAGGCCATAGTGCTGTCTCTCCATCAAAGAGCGAGTCCCACCTCGACTCAGCTTTTGTTCTCTTGTCTGTCTTTTCTCTGTCCTTCTCAGGTCCACCCAGAAGATAGTCGCCCTTCTCTTTACTCAAGGGCACTTTCTGCCCGTCAGCTGGGGTCCAGCGACTGCATCCGCCCAGCAGGGGGCGCCTTTTCCTAAGTCACGGCACCCACCCTGCCTGTGTTCTCTGAGATGCCTGGGGACTGTGCTCCCAGACTGCCTGTTGAATGGGGAAAGGGAGCCAGAACCTGCACACGAGAAATCGGAGAGCAGGGAACAGAGCAGAGAAGCCTAGAGCACAACTGTGGCCTATTAACGCCCCGTAGATGAGGGACTAAAATGAACGCCGAAGACCGGGCATCTGGGAAACGACATTGGGGAATTACGGAACTAAAAGAGACTGAGAAATCATCAAGTCCAGGGTTTTCAGACAATGTTCCTAAAGCTGTGGGGTCCTGAAAGGTGGGTGGGGACAACGCAAGGGGACCCGGGAAAAGCCAGGCACGCCGGAATCGCCCCTCCCTCCCCCCTTCACTCTTCTCTGTCTCATATCCTGGGCTGCTCGTGTAAGCTGCTGTTTGAAGAACGGTTCTGCCGGCTCAGCAAGAGGGGGAAATGCCCCCCCCCCCAGCCACGCAGTACGAGCTGGGGAGACGAAGGCAAAGCAGAGGGCCCGGGGAGGTGAGGCCAGAGTCAGCCTGCAGCTCCTAGATGAGAACCTGAGCTAAGAAAAAAAATAATAATAAAATAAAAAAATAAATGCAGGGCAGAAGAGTTAGCTTCAGAAACTGGAGTTTTATTCCAGAAACGTGAAATCAAGGCAGAAGACGCAAGATAAACCAGAGAGGGTGGAGATGGAGGGTGGCAAACGTCGGCTCAGGGCTGACATTCCCAGTCAAGGTTCAAGTTCAGAGGCCAAAGGGCCCCCCTCGCATGGCCTTGTCCGCTCAGCCGGTATCTACTGAGCGCCCACTATGTTCCAGACACAGTTCCAGGCTCGAGAAATAAAGCAGCGAGCAAGACAAAGTCTCTCGGGGCTCAGATGCTTGAGGGGAGAGTGGGAATGACAAGAAATAAACACCATTATAAGAAAAGAAAAAAAGGAGCCCACCAGCTGAACCAGCTAGCGATGCGTCACGTGAAGAAGGTTAAACAGAGGGGGAGGGCGAGGCTGCCAGTAGGTGGGCTCGCGCACATAGGGTGGTCAGGGAGGGCCTCCCCGAGGAGGCGACATCTGAGCTGAGCTCTGAATGAGACGGGGCCGCCCGCCGCTGCCCCAGCTGACAGGAGGCCCGGGGTTGCCGGCTGCAGACCCACCCCGCACAGTTGGGCGGGCTGGGCAGGAAGTCTGGCCCCCTGTAACCGTATCCCCAGGAAAGAGGAAGCCAGGAAGGCGCTTTCAGCAGTCGTATTCATCAAGGCCGTGGCTCTAACCCCCAGGCAGCACCCGAGGCTCCTCGGAGCCCCCGTGCACCTTCGGCCGCCTGGGAGGAGGCAGTGAGCGAGGGAGGGAGGGCGGCCCGGAGTGGGCCCTGGCTTCCCTTCCAGACAATAAATGCTTCCAGGTTCCTGGGGAGCATTCCACGGGTCACAGCCGCATCTGATCCCAATTACCCCCGGTGTAGGGTTCCCGGGCTGGGCGGGGGCAGGGGTGGAGGGAAGGCCATTCCCTATAATCAGAATATCCTGGCCCAGCGCGGGGAAGGCACCCCGAGACAGGTCCCTGGCCTTTTAGGACCCGATGGAGGGGGCTCTCCCCAGGAGGAGGGGTCTGACTGGGGGTGTAGGGCCACTGCTTCATAGCCTGCTGCTGGGTGACTTGGTGCAAGTCGCTTAGCCTCTCTGGGCCTCTTGGAAATGGTGAAAATTCTGCCTTCTCCTTCTCAAGGAGGCAAGCCTATCCGAGCCTGGAGAACAAAACTCCCCGTGCTATGGGCAGGGCTGGGGTGGGGTTGCTAATCCCTTACTTTTCCTGCCGCGATTAGATCTTAATCCCCGTGTAAGGCGTCCCCACCCAAAGTTCAGGTGCCAGACTTGTCAGGGCTAACGTCTCCTAAAGCAGACCCGGGAGAAGACCTTCTTCCCGCACCCCACCCCACCCCCAACCTGCTTGGGCAAGACACTTTCCCTCCCCAGGCCTCAGTTTACCCTCGCCCGCCTCCAGGGCTAACAGTGTAAAAGCTGGTGTGAAAAGCTACAGTATCAGTCACCATGTTCCTTTGATCTACTTTACAACCCACAGCCACAGAAATGGCCGTATGTCTAAGCCCCCGGATTTGTAAATTGTCTGCATGCTACAGTTCTGGGCTTGGTTGTGGGGAGCGGCTACAGGGTTTGGACAGGTTCAAGCCTCGGCCTAATGAGAGGGCACAGTCTTCCCGTGGCCACGTGCAAGTGCCAGCTTGGAGGGACAATGACACCCAAGGGCTTATGGTTGTAATCTTGAACCTCTGGTCCGAACTCGTGGCCCCCACGTGCCTGGGCGACGTGGGCTCGATAGAGTTCAGGTGCATGCAGTTGAGTAGGATGGAGACCAATGAGACTGTTGTAAACAGCTTGATCACGGCCCTTCCTTTGCCTCGTGGCCTCTGCTTGTAGCCGGTGGCGCTGTCGCTGGCTCTCCATCAGAGACGGAGACGGCAGGGTCCCCGCAGCCCCGCTTTCTCCTCTTGTCTGTCTTCTCTCAATCCTTCCCTGCCCCCTCTCAGGGTCACCGGGCCCGGCTGAGCTGGAGGCCCATAAGCCACCTGAGTGGGGCTGGGTATGCCAGGGGCGTGCAGCTGGCCACACTGGACCTTGAGCAAGTGCTTCCCCTCCAGACCTCAGTTTCCCCATCCATAGGGGGGCCTGCAGACGAAGTTCCACCCAAAGGGTGTAACACGTTCTCCGGTGCTGGGCAGCCCCGTTTGCACAAAGGGGTGTGGCTCAGGCTGGGCTGGTGGGTTTCCTTTGGCGGGTAGGAGGGTCCCCCCTGCAGCCTGGATTTCACTGTACGTTTCTCCTGAGACTGAGGGAGGCTCACAGGGAGGTTTTAGGGGGGCAGCAAGCTGGAGTGGGGAGCTGGGCAGGGGGAGCTAGGGGACTCGCTCAGGGGCTCCCCCACTGGTTTAATTTTCACGTGAGAACACGCAGCTCGGGCGGCGGCGAGCCAGGACTCGAACCCGGGCCTCGCGGGCCGCAGGGCGGGGCGGGCGGGCGGGCGGAGCGGATGCCGGGGTCCGCGGGCCGCGGGCGATGGGCCGCTCGGCGGGCGCTGCTTTCTCCTTTTAAGTCCGCGCGGGGCCGGGAACTCCCTGCCCGGCCGCGGCCGCGAACAATGCGCCGCTTCCTGCCGCCCGCCCGCCGGCCCCGCTCCAGCTCCGGCCCCGCTCCCCTCCCGCCCCTCCCGCCCCTCCCGGCCGCCGGGAAAGGCCGCCCGGCCGCCGGGACACCGGGTCGCGCCCCGGGAGGCGGCCGGGCGGGAGGGCCGCGGGCGGGGCGGGGTGACCCAGCGCTGGCCCGGCGGCAGCTGGAGCGCGTCTGTCACTTACACGTGCACAGAGCGCCCCGCTTTAAGTGTGTGTGTGTGTGTGTGTGTGTGTGTGTGTCTGTCTGTCCAGCCCACCGCCGGCCTTGCAGGCGCCCAGGCATCCACTTGTCCCTCCAAATCGTGCGCGGCCCTGTCTAAGGCGCAGGAAATGTGCTGGGCCCCGGGGTTCAGCGGTGGGCAAACCCGAGAGGAGCCCTTGGCTCCCTGAACTTTACATTCTAGAGGAGAAAGCAATGAACCTCATGAACAACTGAGTCATACAGTGTATTTAAAAGGCATAGCATTTGGGGGAAGGAGGGGGAGAATAAAGAAGGGTCTGGCATGGGACACTGGGTCTGTTCTCAACAGGGAGGTTATGGGCATTGCAACTGGGAAGGTGACATTTAAGCAGAGGCACAGAACATGAATCACAAACACGTACGTCTAAAAAAGATAGACAGTATGCCCTCAAGTGGTGCCTTACACGAACGCAGCGTGTTCGTCAGAGTGCCTTTCTACCTGTGCATTAGCACTTTACATGCATGTGCACATGCCAGACCACATACCATGCATTGCATACCGGAGGTATGTATCTATGTATATATGCTCCGTGCATATCTGTATCTGCTTGTGTCACCTCCCTGCACCCACAAACGTGCACACTTGTGAGCACGCCTGCACCTCAGCTATCTATTGTCACCTCATTTGCATATATTCCTCAATGCACAAGTACCGGGCCAGTGTATATCACACACCTCAGGTATGCATTTTTTCTCACTTCATAAGCTACTTGTCACTTTCATACTACACTTATTTACACATTCTTGTGTTCGTTATGTGAAATATATCACGTGCATGTACACAAGTACGTGCATCATAAACCTTGTTTGAATGGATGGCCTATACGATACACATCCACAAATACACCTACATATGTGTGTCTCTCCTACTCGTACTACATACACACTTCCCACGCATTCTTTGCACCTGTTTCACACATCCCATACACATGTATTGTGTGGATAATAATAGTAACCTTCACAGAGTGCCTTCTATGTAACAAGAGACAGCACTAAGAGCTTCACTTGTATGATCGCCTGCAATCCTTAGGACAACCCTCTCCACCAGCCAGACACCCAGACAGTTGCTGAGGGTTCCGTAGTCAGCAAGGTGGACTTGACCCCTGTTTTCATGGCACTTACAGACCAGGACACACAACTGTGAGCACACACCACGTCTAACCTATGTCCATGCGGCCCTGCTCTGTGCACTTGTCCACACACAGGTACCCTGTACACATGTACAGCCCATGTCCGTGAGTCCCCCACACACCCCATTGCTGGTTCTGCTGCACACAATCCACGTAGGCACGTGTCTTGTGTCACTGACACATACCCAGGGCATCCATACCACATGTGCTGTACCCACCTCCTGTGCACGTGTCATTCACACATGGCCTTAACCTGTGTCCACGGATCACACAGGCTCTTGTACCTGTTCCGCTTTCTGCCCCACGCAGACACCTTGGGAGGCCCCGTTGAGCCCCCCCCCTCCCGGTGGGTCGGGGGGGGGGGCGGAGGTCAGAGAGGCAGGGCCTGGACCCCCATCGCACAGGAGAGAAGGTGGCCCCTGGCTTCACGGCCGGCGGCCAGGAAATTGTAGCCGACACCAAACCAAAGCGGCCCCTCGGTGGACCAGGTAATCAGGCCTGTCCCGGATTCGGCCTGACAGCTTAAATGTTCTAATTCCGCTGTCAGGGGCCCAGCTCCCCCGCTCCAGCCCGGCCTGGGCCGCGGCCCTCCGTCGTAATTGGACCCACGTTCTCATTACCCTGAGATTAGACAGGCCCCCTCCGGCCCGGAGGATGCCCACAGCTGCAGGGGAACCATCCCCCACCCACCCGAGCGCATTTACCTGATTATGGAGTTTATTTTATAGCAATTGTCCAGGATTCCGAGGGCCCCCTCACCCCACCCCCTGCGCCCCAGGCCCCGGAGGCCTCCACGGACCCTGCACAAGTGGTTTCTGCCTAATGTACTCAACCCGCCTCCCCCAGGCCCTGCGGTCCTACTGGGTCCCTGTTTAAAAATCACTTAAGGAATTCGGAGAGGAAAGAAGGGAGGGAGGGAGGGAAGGAAGGGGGGAGAGAACATTCCAGGAATCTTCTCCTGGGGAGCATATGGGGGGTGGGATCTTCCTTCCAGACCTGTGTTTCATTTATTCATTCAACAAACACACATTCAGTCCCTGAGCTAGTGACAATGCCATTGATGGGTGAGGATGCTCATTCATCCAACGCCGGCTGTATGCCAGAGCAAGACGTGCATGTGGCGGCTGCTTTCCCAGAGCTTCTCACAGTCTGCCGGAGGGGACCAGCAACTTTCCCAGCATGTGCTTGTGCCGAGGCGAGGGCTGTGAGACCTACAGGAAGAAACAATTAAGAAAAGGGGGTCAGGCCCGGCCGGGGTGGCTCAGTGGTTGAATGTCAACCTATGAACCCGGAGGTCACGGTTCGATTGCTAGTCAGGGCACATGCCCGGGTTGTGGGCTCGATCCCCAGTGAAGAGCGTGCAGGAGGCAGCCGATCAATGATTCTCTCTCATCATTGATGTTTCTACCTCTCATTCCCTCTCTCCTTCCTCTCTGAAATTAATAAAAATATATATATTTTTTAAAAGAAAAAAAGACAGCCGAAACCGGTTTGGCTCAGTGGTAGAGAGTCGGTCTGCGGACTGAAAGGTCCCAGGTTCGATTCCGGTCAAGGGCATGTACATTGGTTGCGGGCACATCCCCGGTAGGGGGTGTGCAAGAGGCAGCTGGTCAATGTTTCTCTCTCATCGACATTTCTAGCTCTCTATCTCTCTCCCTTTCTCTCTGTAAAATATCAATAAAATATATTTTTTAAAAAGAAAAGAAAGACAAGGGGACCAGGAAGGGGAGCATTTCAGGTGAAGACACAGAAATGCACCAGCCTGCAGAGAGGGAGAGCCCAGTGGATCTGAGAAACTGGGAAAAGGTGGCAAATTTCAAGAGTCGGATGTGCAGGGCAGAGGCAGGCCTGGGCTGCAGACAGGGCTCCGGTCACGAAGGCCCCCGGGGGGGAACTGATTGCACGTCACCCTGAGGACGGGGGAGCCACGGGGACCTGGAGCATTGCCACTCGCTCTGCGCCAGGCGGGGCTGAGTGCCCTGTGCACTAACGCGTTTCATCCACACGCCCGTCCCGTCAGACAGATGCTCCCACAGCCCCTGCCCCACAGTGTCCAAGTCCTAAAGGCTTAGGGGACCAGAACGTTTTGCCCAGGTGTGGTGTCAGATTACGTGGTGCCAAAAATGACCTGAACTAAGGAGCAGCTATTTTGGGTCTTCGTTTCACTCCCTGGTGTGAGCATTTAATGTGTTTTGTTGGGAAAAAAAATGATGAGTAAATTTGATTATAAGAAATGCCCCAGACCCCCGGGGCGGCTGTAGGGTAGATGGGATTTGGGAGGGTCACTTTACCACCAGAAAAGTTCTGAAACCATCTGTCGTCTCAGGTCTTAAATGAGGGACCCTGGCTTACACTGTCGTCTTCACTGTACCGATGAGGAAACCGGACAGACCTAGGTTAAGTGACGTTCACGCTCCCACTGCAAAGAGTGGGCAGTCTGGCTTCAGAGTCTGCCCACCGCACACGCTGTGAAGTGGGGTTCTGGCCTGCTGTGGGAGGGGGCGCCCTGGAAGGGAGGGGCCCCATTGCTCAGAGCTCGCCCTGAGCCTGGCCTCGTGCTGCCTCTGCTCGCTCTGACCTTCAGCTGCACCCACCCTTTCACAGGTGGACAAAATCCTGCAGCCAGAGGGCCCAGGTCCCAAGTCCCTGGAGACCTGTCCGTCCCGCTTTTCTGGGGACTGGCCAGAAGGAGACACAGCTGGGCCAGGAGGGGCCCAGGAACTCGACCCCAGGAAAAGGCAGATCCAGGTCAGGAGTCCCAGCCCGGCTGGGGGGCAGCAGAGCCACTCACTGTGCCCCAGTGTGTCATCCCGGTGGCAGGCCAACCCCACCTCCTCCCATGTCTCTGTCTCTGCGCCCAGCTCCCTCCAGGAAGCCTTTCCTGCTTCATTTGTGCCAAGCTGCTCCCTTCTTGATATTTACTTGGACCATCTGATTATGCCCTTCCTCACTCTCCGTCACTAACTGAAAGCATGCTTACGCCATTTTATTCTCATAGCATTCCCCGCCCAGAAATTGGGGAGAAGGGGTCCTCCCATTGGAAGGGACCGAGGGGCACGCTTTGGAGACCAGTGTTCAGATCCTGGCTGGGGCCCCGGCCAGCGTGGCTCGGTTGGATGGAGCGTCTTCCCCTGCACCAAAAAGTGGTGGGTTCGATTCCCAGTCAGGGCACATACCCGTGTTGCGAGTTTGATTCCCGGTTGGGGCATGTACAGAGGCAACCGCTGTTTTCTTCTCTCTCTTTTCCCTTCCTCCCTCTCAACTCAAATTTCAGCTGTGTGGCCCAGGAAAACCACTTGACTTCTCCAAGTCTCCATTTCCTCGCCTGTCAGTGGGAACCCTAATGGCTCCTCCCTCAGAGGGTGTGGTGAAGGTGAACCGAGGTCGCCTCATAAACGCATTAGCATGGGGTCTCTGCCATTACACTTCTCGGCCCTCGTGCATCAGGAGGTCCTTCTGCTCTGCCCAGTCCCGTCCCCACTCCCCCTCACTCCGGGCTCTGCATTGGGGCTGCGCACTCACGGCTCCCTGCTCCCTAAGATTTCTGACCTCCGTGACCTTGCTTGTTCCATTCATGACGCCTGGCCTTCCCTCCCCGTGCCCGTCTGTGCGCGTCTAAACCCTACCACTCCCCCATCGTGTACTCGTTCCTGTCTCCATAGCAGTGCTTTAACCCGGTGTTTTCTCTGTGCCCAACTCGGTACCAGGTTCTCCCACGTAGCTTTCCTCACGCCGCCCTCCTGCCGGTCTTGCCAGGAAAGAAGTGTTACCTGCGTTTTCACGGGAGGAAACTGGGCTCGGGGCGGTTACGGCTCCTCCTGAGATGGCCCAGCAGCAAGGGGCAGGCCTGGGATTGGCGTGGACCTGCCAGCCTCTAGCGCCCGCTCTTTCCTGTCCACCCTGCGAGTGCCCAGGCCGGGGGTTGGGAAGCCGGGGAATGAATCCTGGGAAAGCAGCCCTCCGTGCCTGGGTGAGGGAGAGGTGAAGGGGGGCGGGGGAAGGAGGCGGGGGAGGGAGGGGAGAGCGGACCTGATTTCCACTGGGTTGGGGAGCCGGATTCATCCTGCAGGGGGAGCTGGAGGGAGGGTGGGCAGGAGGGGCGCTCTGGGGGGGGAGCCTGCCACCAGCAGCAGGTCTAGACCACCCTGAAGATCGGCCTGGATAGCATGAGCCAGTCCATGGAGGAGCCCATGACTGTCCCCTCCCCTGCCCACCCCTCTCCCCGGCCAGAGTGCGGATGGTCCTGTAATGACAGAAACAGGACTGCCCTCCCGCTGTCCTTGGCCGTCCTTGGCCGGGAGGAAGTGGATGGCCCAGAGCTGGCCACCTCACAGCGGCTCGGAGAGCTCCAGACCAATCCCCACCCCCAGCCGCCTCCTGCCCGGGGCCAGAGCTCCCGACCTGGGCAGCCAAGGTCTCAAATCCACCAATCCCACCAGAGGCCGGCTCTGGAAGCACAGGCACCAGGAGCAGGGAACAGACCCAGAGAGATGGGAGAGGACCAGGGCAGAGAGGGAGAGAGGAGAGGAAGGGACACGGAGACGGAGAGGCAGACAGAGTCAAGGATGGAAGATGGAGACCGGGAGACAGGGGAGAGAGGCACGCAGAGGAGCCCGGGAAGCGGGTGGGGAAGCGGGGAGCAGCAGGGCAGACGCACAGGCAGCGGGGTGGGCCCCTCAGCTGGGAAGCAGGAATGGAGAGACTGCACGGAAGGCCAGAATGACCAGGGAGTGGCCCTCAGGGGGCAGAGGAGAGGGAAGCAGCCCCGGACTGCAGCAGGAGGCTCTGGCTTCGATGCTGAGACTCTACGCCCAGCTCTCCTCTCTCCAGCCCTCAGCTGTTCAGATTCTGACCCGGGGAGGCAGGGATGGGCAGGGGCCTGGGTCGCTCTGTGGCTGCTGCTCTGGCTCCACCCACTTCAGGGTTCCGTCGTGTCCAGGATGATGACTGGAGCTGGGTCCCGTCTCTCCTGGCCCCTGACTCCTTGTGTATCCCGTGTCTCTCTCTGGGTGGGGATCCTACACTGTGTCATGTCGCTGAGCTTCACAGGGAAGCTGCGTGAGGGAAGTGAGGTTGGGGAGGCACAGAGCCCGGTCCCGGCAGAGCCTCAGGCCACAGCTTCCATCTCGGGCCTGCCCCTCCCCGCACCCAGGTGCCAGCTCTTAGCCCCGGGCGCCCTGACCACACAGCTCTCCGCACGTGAGCTTCCAGCCTCTGCCTGGTGCGGAGTCCGGGCCTGGATCTGAGCTGTGACAGCCACCTGGAGGGGGGGACAGACCAGGTGGGAGGCCGCAGCCCCGGGAAAGGTGCTCCTCAGGGCACGGTCCCCAGGCTGACCTCAGAAGGGGGCTGTGGGCCCGGGCAGGGCACAGGGCACAGGGCACAGGGTCAGGGCCAGGAGAGCTCACAGAAGCGCCCTCTCAGCAAGGTGCTGAGTGAGCAGAAGAGGCTGTTGGGGGACAGAGCGCCCCAGCCGCAGGGGGGAGGGGTGGTGGAAATAGGCCGCGGTTGCCATAACTGTCCATGGATTCAGTCTCCTGGTGAAGGAGGCCTTCCGAGACTACCCCACTTCTCCGTCCACAAAAGGAGAGAGAGCGAGAAAGGGGGGTATTTCCCCAGACTCCACTTTCCCGTCTGCCTTGGGCTGGCTTTGACTTTGGCTGATTGTCCTCATTCACGGCCTTGGCTTGAGCCCTGAGCCCTGCAGGGGAAACCATGATGATGATGATGATGATGGTGGTGGTGATGATGGTGGTGGTGGTGGTGGTGGTGACAGCAGTGGCATTCATTGACTTAGAACTAACAACCAGCAGGAACGCACAGTGAAGGCCCTCCCAGTTGTTAGAATGTTGAAGCATGCCCATACCAGCCGGCCCAAGCACCCCGAGCACGGCTAAGGGCCCGGCTGCCAGGGCCCCATCTCACAGCCTCCTCCGCCGGGGAGGGCCGGCCCGCTCCGAGCTTCTCGGCGCCCCGGGGCCGCCAGCAGCACCCAGCCCCACACAGGGGCGCCCGGGCCCGCCAGCAGCACACAGCCCCGCACAGGGGAGCCCCGGGCCCGCCAGTAGCACACAGCCCTGCACAGGGGGGCCCCGTTCCCCAGCAGCACGCAGCCCCGCACAGGGGTGCCCCAGGCCGGCCAGCAGCACCCAGCCCCGCACAGGGTGCCCCGGGCCCGCCAGCGGCACCCAGCCCTGCACAGGGGTGCCCCCGTTCCCCAGCAGCACCCAGCCCCGCACAGGGGCGCCCGGGCCCGCCAGCAGCACACAGCCCCGCACAGGGGAGCCCCGGGCCCGCCAGTAGCACACAGCCCTGCACAGGGGGGCCCCGTTCCCCAGCAGCACGCAGCCCCGCACAGGGGTGCCCCAGGCCGGCCAGCAGCACCCAGCCCCGCACAGGGTGCCCCGGGCCCGCCAGCAGCACCCAGCCCCGCACTGGGGTGCCCAGGCCCGCCAGCAGCACCCAGCCCCGCACAGGGGAGCCCCCGTTCCCCAGCAGCACACAGCCCCGCACAGGGGAGCCCCCGTTCCCCAGCGGCACACAGCCCCGCACAGGGGCGCCCCCGTTCCCCAGCAGCACCCAGCCCCGCACAGGGGAGCCCGGGCCCGCCAGCAGCACCCAGCCCCGCACAGGGGAGCCCGGGCCCGCCAGCAGCACCCAGCCCCGCACAGGGGTGCCCCCGTTCCCCAGCAGCACCCAGCCCCGCACAGGGGCGCCCCCGTTCCCCAGCAGCACGCAGCCCCGCACAGGGGTGCCCCCGTTCCCCAGCAGCACGCAGCCCCGCACAAGGGTGCCCCAGGCCGCCCCCGGAGCGGCCCCCTCCCCCGGGGCCTCGCCCGAAGCGGAGCAATCAAGGCTCGCCCCCCCCCTCCCTCCCCCCGGGCCGGCGCGCGAGCCGCCCCCTCCCGCTCCCGCTCCCCCTCCGCGGCTGCGAACGCAGCTCATTTGCATGTGGATCGCGCCCGCCACCATGGGTGCTGGGGTCAATTGAAACTCGAGAAAAGAGAAGAAATTTATGCAAAACTGTTGATTGCATTTGTATGTAATGAAATCATCCAATATTCATCTGACTATAGAATCTAATCTGAGAAGAGAACTGAAGGACATGAGTGTCACTGCAAAACCGTAATGAGCCACTGTAGTGATTAAAAAAGCTCTTGAGCCTTCTGAAAATCCAGGCAGAAATAGCGTCTAATCAACTCTGAATATAGGAGGCGAGATTGGGCCGGCGCTGCGCACGGCCCGCCGCCGGGGGCGCGCGGTAAACCCGGGCGGTGGGTGCCCACCGCCGGCCACAATCAGTCCTCCCTCCCCGTCCTCCCTCCCCGTCCTCCCGCACAAAGCCGCGCAAAGAGCCCAATCACAGCTGCTGCGGAGAGCAGCCTCGGCTTCCGCACTCGCTCCACAGCCTCCCTCCCTCCCAAAGGCCCCTTCTGGCTTCCCCACTCCCACCCCGGGAGGCAGGGAGGATTGGGCATCTGGGCGGTCACACCTGGACACATCTGGGCCCAGGCTGCCCAAGACGGGGAGGGTCCTGTGTCTCTGGGGACCCTCGCCTCCTCACAGAAGTGTCACACACACACACACACACACACACACACACACACACACACACTGTTCTTTCCTTACAGCTGCTTTTTCATATGGGGATCGAGCCCGCAACCCGGGCATGTGCCCTGACCAGGAATTGAACCGGGGACCTCTTGGTTCATGGGTTGAAGCAAAGTCACTGAGCCACACCGGCCAGGCATGATTTGCATGAAGAGGGCGCTGTGTGGAGATGGGCCAGCTGCGGAGAAACAGGTTGGTTAGGAGGCGGTCAGTTATCTGGGCCATGGGAGTTCCTGAGCAGGACCGAGTAGATGATTAATCTGACAGCAAGAGATAGAGCAGAGGAAGGAAAATCAGGAAGAGGCAGAATCAGCCTGGTGGCCATTCATTCATTCATTCATTCATGCATTGGCATTCAACAGATCTCTGTAGGTGGAAACTGCCCTTCTCCTCATTCTTACTTACTGTTTCCAGTCCGCTCCAGGGTCGGCTACCAAGGTGCCTGTTATTAAAATGGGATGTCACGCCGGACTGAATGGATCACGAGGCTGCTTTTTTTGGCATGGACTTCCTGACATCAAAAGAGCCTTCTGAGTCATTCTGGAGGCCTGAAAATCCTCATGAACCAAGATATGGAAACAACCTAAAAGCCCATGACAGATGAGCGGATAAAGAAGATGGAGCCGGGGCGGTGTGCCTCAGTGGTTGAGCATCAACCTATGAACCAAGAGGTCACGGTTTGATTCCCAGTCAGGGCACATGCCCGGGTTTTGGGCTTGATCCCCAGTAGAGGGCGTGCGGGAGGCAGCCGATCCATGATTCTCTCTCATTGATGTCTCTATCTCTATCTCCCCCTCCCTTTATATCTCTCTAAAAACTTATTTTTAAAAAAAAAAAAAGAAAGAAAATGGAGCACTAACTTGGGTCTCAAAGGCCTGGTGGGATTGTAACGGTAAGCTGGGTGTAGGGGGAAGTAAGTGATGAGTAAAGACGCAGAGGCTGGAACAAAAGTGAGGAAAGTAGCTGATGGGATGGTATTTCTGGGGGCTCCCCATTCCGGAAGGCACACTGTGAATTTCAGGAGCCCGCTCCCCTCCCCTGAAAAATGATTGTGAGTGTTGGATCTGGGCTGTGATCCGAGTCTTCGTAGTTGCTCCCAATGAATGGGAGAGGTAAGGCCAGCGCCACAGACACGCCTCTGTGCCAGCCTCGTGCTGCCCAGTGGGGTAGGCAGTGTGTGAACGTCACAAAAGGAAATACACAGGGGAAAGCACTGTGAGCGCTGAGAATGTGAAACCAGGGAAAAGAAGGACCACCCGCATCTGCTTGGTGGGTGATTCTTGGAGGGCTTCCTGCAGGAGGTGGCATTTGAGCTGGGTCTGGAGGATGTCTTTCTTTCTCTGGAACAAAGTTTAAGGCACAGAAAAAATTAAAAACAGAAAACAAGATAATAACAATTCCTATCTTCACAACCCAAAATATTTTGTTAACTTTATATACTCATATATAGATACCTGAAATGACTTTGGATATACTTTAAGCCTCCTCCCCAGTGGCAATCACCACTATGAATGTGTAAGTAAGTATCCCTTCAAACCCACCCTTTTAGAAGTAATTTTATAATGCAAAGTAGAATCAGGAATAACTTTTTTAAGGAATCCCCTTTTGATTATGTCATACGTAAGTGGTGTCACACCGTATATATGGCTCCACGGCTCCTTATGTTTGGGGGCCTCTATTCTCGTTGACACACGTGGCCCTGGCTTACCACTGCATCCTGTGGAGGCACGTTTATTTACCCCGGAATGGGTAGGGTTTCCACGGATGGAGATAATCAGGGGATGACATGCCAGGTAGAGGGAGCGGCAGCATGGAGGGCTGGGGATAGGAAAGCCAGAACACTCCAGGGGCTGGTACAGTCCAGGGTGGGGGGAGCTCGGGGCATGTGAGGGGGGGCTGGGGAGGCCCCCGCGCCCCAGGTGAGGAACGTGCAGTTGGCATGCTGGACATCTGGATTGTGGGGACAGCTCCCCTCCCCCCCCCCCAACCACCGCACCACCACCACCCACACACACAATAATTCCACTTATCCACTCTGCAAGGCCTCTCCGGGGAGGACTCTGTTACTCTTTCCATTAATTGTCTCATTAATGACCCGCTGGAGTCAAGTACCCATTGTTCTCCGGGGCCTGGGGCGGCCTCCCTGGCTCTCTCCCCCGGGGATCAGCAAACGTCTTTCCTTCCCCTGCTTCCCTCTGGCAGGCGGCCTTATCTGGTCCCCGCAGCCCTGGCAGCCGCGCTGGCTCTTCCTCCGCCCACACCCTGCCCGACCCGGGCCCGCCCGGCCGCGGCCTCCCTCTCTCCCCCCGCTGCCGGTCTGCCCTCGCTTCTCTCCATCTAAGTGCGTCTTTCCAGTTTTCTTCCTTTTCCTTCTTCCCCACCCCCACCCCCCTCTGGTCCCTTCCTTTGTGTGTATTTCTCAATCTCCCCCTGTGTCTCTGTTTCTAGGTGTCTCTCTCCGGATATCTGTTAACTGTCTCACTGTCACCAGCTGTTCCTGTCTCTGTGACTGTTGGTCACCATCTCTTTCTGTCTCTGCCTGCGGACCTCTAGGATTCTCCGTGTGCCTGGGAGAGTGCGCATGTGGGTGTGTTTCTGTCTCCCTCCCTCCTTCTAGCCCTGTGTGTGTGTGTGTGTGTGTGTGTGTGTGTGTGTGTGTGTGTGTCTGTCCCTGCCTCCCTCGCTTCGCTCTCTGACTTAACCTCTCCTCACCTGCCACTCCTCCCTGTGGGTCTCGGAACCCTCCTGATTGTCTATTGTCCTGTTTCCCAACCCTGCCCCTCAGCCGCCGCCTGCTCACCCCCGGGGTCCCTGACACCCACACAGCTCAAATCGCCTCCCAGCGCCCCTCCTGTTAGTTCCAGCTTCCCTTGGACGTCAACTCGAGGAGTAGGCGTGAGGTCACCATAGCTGCCAGACTGGGATTCATGCATCAGTAAAATTAAAAAAAAAAAAAAAAAGAGGGAACTAACTTCTTTTTAGGATTTTTTTTAGAATCACCAACTTCTTACCATAAGAATATCTTAACACCAAACACACAAGTAGAAAGAGCAAACTGTAAGAAGATACAATAGTCCTTTAAGTTAAATTAACTATTGTATGAAAACTTTTGCTATATTGCCTTTATTTTATTTATTTTGCCCCAAATGGGTGAAATTGCTGCCAGGGACCAGCCTGGGTTCTCTGATCTTGTCCAAGCCCCTTCCTGCGGGAGTGGAGTGACCTTCATTGAGGACAGAAAGGGCAGCACTGAGACAGGACCCACAGGCTCTCGCTGTCCGCTTCTGCACCGCCCTGCCTTAGTTAACGTAACTTCCTGGGATTGCCCAGCTGGGGGTCAGCCTCCCTCACTCCACGCCGTATATGAGACGGCCTTTGCACAAGTCATGTAACCCTCTGGGCTTCAGTTTCTCATTGGTACAGAGCAAAGGGCCAGGACATGGTACCTTCCCCCTCTCCCCTCCCCCACCACTGTCAGCATCAGCAAAGGGGGGCCATTTGGGCTGAGGCTGGAGCCTTGAAGGGAGAGAAGATAGGTCAGCCCTGCCCTCTGGCCAGGCCAGCGCCTGTGTACATCACAAAAGTTGTCCCCCAAATAGAGAATACCCCTTTTTATGCACATCATGACATTGACCATCATTAGGGCAAAGTTTCACTCAGTGGTTTCAGTGGATAAAGGAGGTAGAAGCACTTTGAAAACTAAAAAGCACCAAGTCAGCATCAGTGACCGATGCTATCAACACTGTTACTGTTATCATCCTTAGTCGCTGCCGGGAGGTCTTTTTGCTCCCTCTCTGGTTCTCTGGTCCATGGTAGAGGAGTCCGACACCAGGTGAGGTACCAGTATGTAATCGTGACTGCTTCCATAAGAGCTACCATTTCCTTGGTGTTTGCTACTTTGCATGAAGTCCTTCCTAGTTGTTTTAGGAAAGCAAGCTTTCTGCTTCTCTGTCATCCTCAGGCCCAGAACAATGCTGGGTGCTTTTTGAGTAAGTTCTCAGTGAAGACGTAGGAGCTGAAGCACGCTGACTAAAGGACCCACTGCAGTCAGATAGGAATTTCAAACTTCACTCTGGCACTTTCCACCCGTGTGCCGTTGGCCAGGTTAAATACCCTTTCTGAACCGCAGTTTTCTCACAGGTAAACACAGAGAGGCGTAACACCTACACCAACTAGGATTGTTCGGAAGTTTGAATGCAGTAACACAAGTGTCAGCCATGGTACCTGGTCCACAGTAGGCATTCAATAAATGTTAGTCTGAGGTTGAGGAAAAGGTTACCAAACAGATACATTTAGAATAGGGCTTCTTTTTATTTTAAAAACACTTTGAATAGA
Source organism: Vespertilio murinus (assembly GCA_963924515.1). NCBI lineage: Eukaryota > Metazoa > Chordata > Mammalia > Chiroptera > Vespertilionidae > Vespertilio > Vespertilio murinus. The sequence continues at coordinate 170,784,394 of OZ004708.1, forward strand.
AATATTCTCTATACATTTGAAATAATTTTTTTAAATGTTAGAGGTAACGGGGAAATAAATCATGGTGCATTCACACTGTGGAATACTACACTGCAATGAAAAAGAATGGATTGTGTCTGCACATTCACACACAGATGGATGGCCATGCTGTTGGGTAAACAAAGCAAACTTCAGAATAGGAACAGAATAACTCTCCTCCTCACTTTAAAAAAAATATGTATGTATGGAGAAAAGTCTGGAAGGATACACTTCTAATTTTTAAAGGGGCATAAGGACTTCTGAGGAGTTTCTTCTAACTTCTAGCTTCTTGTCATTACACATACTTGCGCGCGCGCACGCGCACACACACACACACATACACACACACACGCATGCACACACACACCCCACACGCAAGGAAGAAAGAAAATAACCAGAAAAAGTTCTTGGAATTCCCTTTGGCCTATATTTTTCATAAAACTCTGAGCTGAGTAGGGGAGATGGTTAATTCCTCTGACAAGTGTGAGAATATCTACACCCAGCTTTTCATTTTTAAGAGAGAAACTGAAGAAGGAAGAGAGGGAGAATGAATCGCTCCGGCATCACTCCTTACTCAGCACATCCAAACAGGTAGTCCTCTCCTCGTCCCTGCCACCGCCGCCGCCGCCACGCCGAGTAACAGAGAGGGTCTTTGATAAATGTCAACTGAGAGAGAGCAATCAGCTGAAAGCCATTTGCTGAGCTGTCTAACGGCCCCGGGCCTGAGGTTTTCCTTTCTTCATTTATCATGATATTCGGCTTTGGCCAACATACACACAGGAGAGAAATTGTTGACATGTGGAACCCAAGTACAGAAAATCTTTCAATTTCCCCCCCGTCTGTTCACCAAATAAGTTTTTGTTTATTTAAAGACTACAGAGGATTTGGCTGTTAAGAACCAAATGCCTTTGGAGTGGAATTACAACATAATTTATCATTTCCTCTGTTTATTAAAAAATCCTGCATCTTTGAGAAGCACATTTGCAGTGAGGGGGGGATTTCGGCCACTCACGAAAGACTGTTGCAAAGCCCTTGCTATGCGGCTTACCCCAAAAAAGGCTCCTTGGTTGCTCTTTCCAACCCTCTTCTTCCCTCAGCGGACTTCTAGTTGTGGGATGGCTACTCGGGGCTGGAGAACAGGGTGTGACGGAGGACAGGTAAGCAGGGCGGGACATATGACAGCTTCTTCCACCTTTGACCTGATGCTGACCTTGAGTCTGCACCGGCTGCCGTGCAGCCTGCTCCACCAGTGCAAGCAGAGGGCAAAGGGACCCCGATGCCCCCCGGGAGGAGCAGAGCCCCAGAGGAGTCAGACAGTGGAGAAGCTGACGCTGCTCGGAGCATGGCTGGTCCTTGCTGCTGCCAATGTGGGTGCCCTTCCAAAGGCAGACATCTGACAGAACTGGGATGAACTTCCTACCTTCCACCCATGACATTACAAATAGCAGGTCAGTCCCTGGCGTCACACACCCTCAAAGCCGGGTGCCGCATCGAGCCCATTACTGTATTCCCAGCATGTGGCGCCGTACCTGACACACAACTGATGGGCATGTGTCAGTGGCTGAGCATCGACCTATGAACCAGGAGATCACGGTTCGATTCCCAGTTGGAGCACATGCCTGGGTTTCGGGCTTGATCCCCAATGAGGGGCGTGAAGGAGGCAATCAATCAATGGTTCTCTCTGATCATTGATGTTTATCTCAATCTCTCCCTCTCCTTTCCTCTATGAAATCTATAAAAAAATATTTTTTAAATATTGCCTAGAACTGTACTTAGCTCATCAGGGATATATTATGTATGAATGAATGAATGAATGAATGAACAAACAAGTGAACGACTAAAAGAAAAATGATTGGGGAGGGGGAAACTAACTTCATCCAGTACCCAAAGGTGAGCCACAAAAAATCGCTTGTCTGTCACCAAGAGGCAGACCCTGGGGGAAAGGTACCCCATTACCAAGTAAATACCGAGGCCAGAGCCAGAGTGGAAGGTGATGGGATGAAAGTGTTCAGAGTGGGAAGAAAGGAAAAGAAGCCAGCATTTGTTGTGCAAGCATTACATGCAATTAATTCACAACACATTTGAGTGCCTATTGGTTCCAGGCATTATGTCAAACTCTGAAGATACACAGACTAATTATCAGAGAGAATAGCTAAGGTTCAGGTGAGAACAATAGTGCTGTGAGAGCCAACACTAGGGGTCCTCAGCGGGGGAAAGGAGGCTCCGAGGAAGTGCCAGCCGCTGAGAAGGAAGCAGGCACAGCGGTGAGGATCGAGGAAAGGTCGGGGAGAGGAGAGAGCAGTGTGAAATGACTGAGGGAAAAGTATGGTCTGGCTGCTTTACACACACCAGCTCCTTAGGAATCACTCACGCACACAAACTCTATCATTTCCTTTGAGGTGATTATTCCTCCAATTTGATTTGATTTTATTACTTGGTGAAAATAGGCCTCTAGCAAAAATATCCAGTCACAAGTGAAGGCCCACATCAGCCCAAGCAAAGCTGAAATTTGGGGACAGGGCCGGGCTACTGATTGGGAAGGAGGCTCTGACATGAGGACTAGTCAGTGGTCAGCCTGCCGGTGGCCCTGGTCGCTAGGCAGCGGCAGACATTCTCCGAAGGTCCACCCCCGCCAGAGGGCCCAGAGCAGAACGGGGCGACGGGGCTGGAGGGGGAGACTGGGCAAGTCTGGGTGTCCCTCTGGAAGGCGGGACCTCACAGGACTGATGAGCAGAGTGTCGGCCTTCGTGTGGACGGGGTACGGAGATGCCAATCTGCCACCAGGTCACTAGGAACTGGCCCCGTGGACCTTCATCCGAGGAGTTCTTTGGTCTTCACTGCCAGATGCTTGTCCAGCTCCGCAACGGTGTCGTCGGCCATTTGGCTGATCTGCAAAAACACGAAACGGGACAGCCTGGTCACCGGGACTGGAAGAGGGCGGGGGAGAAACATTCCAGAACTCTGATAAGGTTATCTGGGAAATAATAGTGGTGACGTAAGCTCACGTCCATTGAGTCCCGGCCAGGCACTCTACTAAACCTTGACGTACACACCCTTACTGATCCCTAACAGGTACCCCGTTATTACCCCCACTTCACAGGAGAGGAAACTGAGGCGTCAGATAACCTGCTCAGGATACACAACTAGAAAGTAGCGATGACAAGTGAATCCTGGGTAGTCTGATTCCAAAGTCTTAACTAATTCCATAGGGTACAGAGGAGCCAGCCATATCTGTCCCTTCAGGGACTTCTAGACTTTTCCTGCACTCAGACATTCTACTATATAAAGCCCTCACACTAATTGATAAGAAGAATATTAAGATCCCAATAGTTAAGCAGAAAAAACGTCTTGAAAAAAGATGAAGTACATCTGGTTAACAAACATGGAAAATTCAATAGACACTGAAGAAATGGAAATTCAAACAAGACATAATTCAGTCATCAGCGTTAACAAAATTTGATGTTGTGGTTTTTAATTACAATATTCACTGCCAAGAAGCTATGGTGAAATGGCTAAGGTCACATATCATCAATAGGGATTCAAATTGATGCAAATGTTCATACCATTTTTTAACCCCAAATTCTCTCAATGGGAAAATTACCACATGAGTAGAATTTTTAAAAAGTTCTTTAAACAAAGAAATTTATCTAAGCTTTATTTTTAATAATGAAAAGTCAGAAAATCCAAAGTGAAAGAATGGGTTTAGTTGGATACATATAAAAATTCAAAAGGGTTAAGGCCTGGCTGGTTTGCTCAGAGGTTAAGAGCGTCGACTCAGGGACCATAAGGTCTCGGGTTCCATTCTGGTCAAGGGCATGTACCTGGGTTGCAGGTTCCTTACCTGGCCCTGGTCAGGGAATGTGCAGGAGGGAATGAATCAATGTGTCTCTCTCACATCGATGCTTCTCTCTCTCTCTCTCTCTCTCTCCCCTCCATCTCCTACCTTCCTTCCACTCTCTAAAAAAAAAAAAAAAAAAAAAAAAAAAAAATCAATGGGAAAAAAATGTCCTCAGGTAAGGATGAACAACAACAAAAACAGGTTAAGAGGATCCATTTCTTATAAAGAGGGTATAAATACGAATAAGATTCCAGTATATGTTTCTGAAACGTTTGAATTTTAACTATTTTATAACAAGCATGGATTGCTTTTGTAAACATGAAAAGAGAATGCTTAAAGATATCACTCACAATATCATAGAAACATACTTATGTTACCCCTGAACTAAAGAAAAAGCAGGATATGAAATTGTGTATATGTATACAAAGCAGAAAAAAATCTCAAATGTTCAAAATTATGCATATTTTTTTTTAAATTGGGAGGAAAGCTGTCAAAATATTAATAGTGATTATCTCCCAGTGATGGGAAGATAGCTGATATATTATTCATGTGGCATCTGGCAAGTGCTCAGGAAGTAGTTACTAAATGAATAATTATTAAAGTTCTCTGTGCTTTTCTATATTTTCTGCAATAAACCCGTACTCCCTCAGAATGAAAAACACAGTACAATTTGGTAGGTGCTGCAGGCTCCCTCCCGTGTCTTAAAGGGACCGAAGGCGGGAAGCCTCGGCAGGAAGCTCTGAGGGGTCCACAGTGCTCGGGATCGGTGTTCAGAGGCACAGTGGCTGTTTGACATCTTTATTTGCAGACCACGGGCCTCGGCCAGGAACTGCCAAACAAATGCACTGGAAAGGGGAGAAACGAAAAAGGATTTGCAGCAATGGGCCCCAGGCACAGCCAGCCAGGCTCTCACCATAGCAACAGCTGCACAGTTGTTAGCTGAAGAGCAAAGCTCCTGGGGCTGCTGGGAGAGCTCAGAATGGCCGCCTGGTCCCTCCTCACTCGGGTGCTGCAAAGCCTAGACATGCCTCTTTTGCCCCCACCTGAGCAGCTTGCCTTGCATGGGGCATGGCGTGGTGCCCAGCAGCACTGCAGCACGTGGAGGCTGGCCGCCCCAGGAACAAGCCACCTCTGGAAAATGGTGTTTGGGGACAGAGATGGGGACGATTTGATAACGTGGGTTCTGGGTTCAATTCTCAGCACGGTGACAATGTACAAGTCCTTTCCCCTGTTTGAGTTTCAGTTTCCTCATCTATCAAATGGGGTGCTGGTCCCTTCCCTAGAGAGTAGTTGGGAGGGTTAAACAAAGTCATGAATATGCAAGTTTTAAATTGGTTATTTGCTATGCAAATGCTGCTTGTGTTACTCTGATTTGTACTGTCACTTCCTGACATCTTTTCAAATTAATTAATTAATGAAAATATTTACTAACTTTCTACTGCATTGCAGGCACAGAGCGCCCTTGGGGACAGTGTGCCTGCAAGTTCATCTCCTCCATCTCCACCAGACTTCTTAAAATGATGATGATTAACAACAACGACAAGGATACCAACACCTCCCACTCACTACATGCCTGACCATGGGCTAAAAAGCTGACACACGTTATTTCACATAATCTTCAAAACCTATGACATACCATACTCCTCTCCCTTGAATGTATTGTGAATGTTAATTATTTGTCCTGACGATTGCATAGTAGTTTATAGCATGCAAAAGTGTTTTGTTCTCTGTTACTTCATTCAAATCCAACAACCTCACATGACCTCGCTAAGGCAGGTGGCACAGGTATCATCCCTATTTACAGAAGACTAAACGGAGGCATAAAATGTTAATCAACCCGGCAGAATCACATCAAGTCAGTAATGAGACTGAGCCAAGAACCCAGCCCCCCGCAGAGACCACTGCCCCTGGCCCAGTCCTGCCTCCTTCCAGGCAGAAACCTCGGCTCATCCAGCAGCCAATCCCAGTCCCTGGTGAGGAGAGAGACAAGGATGGGCAAATAGGCAGAGAATTACTGAGGACAAGCAACCGTCCTCGCCACTTTTAAGCAGCTGTGGGATTTGATCCTCTTACCAATCCTGTGAGAGGCTCACTGCTGCCACTTACAGTGAGGAACCAGAGGCTCAGGAAGGGGAGGCCATTTGCTGGCCTGGAGCTGACAAGCCCACGAGCCGTTCTGACTGCACAGCCAGAGCCCTTTCCATTCGGTGTGCTGGCTCACGAAGATTATGCCACCATCAGCATCAGCAGCATCACCATCACATCTGCTCCCTACAAGTTCAGGAAAATGCAAGGCAGAGAGGAAGGGGGGGGGGGGGCAGGAGCACACGGTACACCTGGGCAGGCTCCCTGAGGCTGGCTCCGCACACCCTCGGTGCCACTGGGAGCTGCTGCCACCGCCTCACTCAGTCCCGCCTGCTGCCCGTCTGCGAGGAGCCTTTCCTTCCTTCAGTCCCACTAGCACCCAGCGTCACTTCAGAGCAGTTCCGTTTCTCAGAAAAAGGCAGCAGTGAAAGGATCTTGGCCAGATTTACTGGTGGTTTCTGCCAAGTGCTTTAATGTTCAGCAGGCCCATTTACAGCAAACTGCAGTGAAGGTGAAACAGCAGGCTGACAGATGTCAGAGCCCGGCGGGGAGACCCTGCGCCTTCAGCAGAGCTGGCCGGAGCCGGGCAGGGAAGGGAGGGGCAGCGTTGGAGGGGGGGGGGAGGGGGGGAGGGGACATGACTGCAGGGAAAGAACCCACCATGGAATCATTTCCTTCTTATAGACGGAAGACAAAACATTTTTATGATACAATTTTGAAAAATATGATCTCAGAAGACATTTGGAAAATTTTTTTAAAATTAAGAAAATCTCATAAAGTATAAAATTAAAATTGTTTGTAATCCCATTACCTGAAATAACCACCATTAACATTTAAGTGGATAAGCTGCCAATCTTTTTATGTACATGAAACTCTTCGTTATAAAAATAAAACATTCTAATACTGTTATGTAATCTACCTTCAAAAAATAAATTCCAAAAACACATCTGTAAAATATTTTTATAATTGTGGCTATATGTAGATTCCAATTAAGGAATGTAAAACAACTTATTTTCCCAATGTTAGAAATTTAGACAGTTTCCAGTTTGCATAATCAACACACACTTCAATAGATAAGATTTTTGGGCATGCGACAGGGGATTGGGGAGGCTGGGGGAAGGTCAATGGGGGAAAAAAAGGAGATATATCTACTACTATATGTAATACTTTAAACCACACAACAAAAAAGATAAGATTTTTGATAATTTATTTTAGATAAATTCCCAAGTCAGTGAATCAGAAATGTATGGATTTTGATATAGACTGCCATACTATCCTCTAGAAAAACTGTATGGATTTATACAAAGAATAACTTAGTCTTTCCAATGCAGTGTGGAAGTAAAAGCAACACTCCTAACATAAGCAACATTTTAAGCTCACATTAAAAATTCTAGGTTCAAATATTAGGGATCAGAAAAGGCAAAAAAAAAATTAAATACACATATTCTAAAAACCCATGAGTGACTTAGGCACTATGTACCAAGAACCTTAAAACAGGCATTCCCTTTGCGCTGTGATCCCACGCTTGGGACTGTATCCTACGGGAATCGTCGTAACAAAGATGTGTGTATAAAAATATGCACTGCAACCTTACTTACAATAACAAAAAACGTTTAAACAAACTAAATGTCCAACAACAGGGCTTACAAAAGTGAATTGTGGTATGACCACAGACTGTTTTGCAACCATTAGAAATGTCTGTTTATAAAAAGATTTTTAAGACACAAGAATATGCTAATGGTTTTAATGCCAAACAGAAAATAAAAAGCTGTATACAAATTGTATGTACAGTACATGTTCTCAATCATGTTTAAAACTATGTAGTTTAAAAAAAAAGGGAAGGGGGGATTCCAAAATATTAAGAGCAGTTGTTCCTGCAATGTGGGATTAATGGGTGAATTTTCCCCCATTTTTAAAAACAGTCTTCTGAACTCTCTGCATTTTCTACAATACTTTGATAATCAGGAATAAAGTAAACAAATGTATTTTTAAAACTGCTTGATAAAGCAACTATCAGCCCCTGCCTGTTTAATTTAAATAAAAGCACACACCAAAAACTGAAGATCGGTGCCTTCTGTCAGGAAATAAACAAAATGAAGTGTGTACAAAACTGTCTCCTATTTTCTTATTGAACTTTAAACCACATGACAGTAAAAAGTTTGTATCAATAATGGCAAGAACTAATATTTAAATGATAATATCTTAGAAATAAAGATTGTTGTGAAATAAATATATAGTAGGATCTTTTTTCGTGTAATATTACATAAATGCTTACAGAGATGATTTGCATGTTAATAATGGTCATCTCTTGGTGATGAAATTTCACTTCTTAATTTAAAAAAAAATTTACACGAAACATGGATTGGTTTAGTATCAGAAAAAATGAATAAAGTTACTTGCACTTTGAAAAATAATGTACAGTAACAAGCACTGAATAAAATATCTAATCTGAAGAGGAAGGTGAGGAGCCACGTGCCAAGGACCGACGGCTTCCAGCAAGGTCTTTGCCAAGCGGGTTTCCTCAGGAGAGCTGGTTATCCATCGTTCTCTTCTGCAAGGAGCACGGGCTCTGGTGCTGAGGCAGATGCCCAGATTTGCTGAGTGAGGACTTACCACCAGGAAGCAACCCAGGGGCCAAGTGTCAGCTGTAGAGATGAAAGCCCCAGGGATGTGGACGAGGAGCTGGCTCCAAGGGAGCCAGGCCTGGCTCTCCCAGGACTGATCAGGGCTCAGGGAGGCCAGCTGGCCTCTGATCTGTCAGCTGATGCAGGGAGAGAGGGGAGCCCAGGGATGGCGAGCCGGGAGCTTGGAGGGTCTGGGTGTCAGGTAATGGTGCTTCCAGCAGCCCCGGGCAACCCTCAGGGCAAGAATTACAAATCCCTTGTTACAGAAGAAAAAGACGGAGGAGCCCCAAGGCCACAGGACACCAACTGCAGAACAATCTCTTTTACACTGGGTGCCCTGCCACACCTTGTCTGCTTTTGCAGAATCAACTGGGAACTTTTTAAAAATCCACATTCCTCGGCAGACCTGCTGAATCAGAAAATTCAGGAGCAGGACCAAAGAATCCACCTAAAATTCTCCCCAGGGTGACCGTCTGGCCGGGCCCAGGAGCCGGGGAGCCGGGAGTCCATGCACGGCCTCCTCCGGGTGTCCTGCCTTCCTCCCTTCCCTCTTGGTCCGCATCCTGCTCAAAAGCTTCCTAAAATAATGCTTTTATTGTGGACAAGGTGGCTTTGGGTGAGCACTTTACAGTATACCCAACAATACAAATTCTATCTAAATACTGGTAAGTTCATTTTCCTATCTTAATTCTACTTGTACCACCCAGGTCAGGCCACTGTCATTTCCTGGTTGGATTTCTTTCTTTCTTTAATATATTTTTATTGATTTCAGAGAGGAAGGGAGAGGGACAGGGAGATAGAAACATCAGTGAGAGAGAATCATTGACTGGCTGCCTACCAGGTATTGAGCCAGCAACCTCAGCATGTGCGCGTAGACCAGAATGGAACCTGGGACCCTTCAGTCTGCAGGCTGACGCTCTATCCACTGAGCCAAACCAGCCAGTGCAAATTTCTTTTTTTTTTTTTAATTTTTACCTTTTAAACTTTATGACTGAAAGTATTATATATCCAGTGACAGGTGAAGGTGCCACCACTGGGCACACCAAGAACACTGTTAAGTTCTCACTTCACAGCACCCAGACCACCAAACTGGGACAGGAGAGCAACAATGTAGGTAGGCTCTGTAGTCAGTCTGCCCGTCTTTGGTTCCATTTCTACCTTTTGCCAGCAGTTTGACCTTGGGCAAGCCATTCAGCTTCCTTGGACCTGTTTCCTCCTGCCTACCCCTCACTGCTTCGTAGTGACAAGGATAAATGAAAGGATGGAGAGTGTATGGCGGAGCCTGGAAGACAGTGAAAGGTCAGCAGCTCTCCTCCTCCTCCCTGTTCCGAGGGCCCGGCACAGGGCGAGGCCCAGGACAGAGACCCAGTCAACGAAAATCACATCAGTGAAGGCCCAGGGTGCTGCATCTTAGCTTCCTTCCCCTCACTTTAGACATGAGCACGTGGCTGCCTGGATCACAGACAGAGGCATTACATCTGCGGGGAGCAGTACCTGCTTTTCTATGAGTCGAATGGTGTCCTCCGAGGTCTTGTCCTTTGATTTCTTCACCTTATTCATTGCGTTGGTACGAACCTTCCGTAGAGAGTCTTTGGCCTTGTTGGTGTTCTGTTTGGCAAGTTTCGCCAGCATTTCCCTGTGCTCCCTGGTCACTCTGATGAAAGAGAAAAATGTGACATCACACTGTCCATTAGTCAACAGTTGGTAACCTTACTCTCTTGGTGGCGGATGAGCTTCACATTCTGGCACAGGCCCATGGGGATGCTCAGGGTCGGGTAAGGTTCCTGGTGAGTTCGCTGAGAAGAGCCAGTAAGAGTTCTGCTCAAAAGCATGAGCCAAGGAGTGTAGGAATATGAGGGGCAAATCCTAGCCATGCCACTTACAAGGAGTGTAGGACTTGCTCTCCTCAGCGTTTCTGTCTATACTGGGACTGTCAGTGCCTGTCTCGGGCAGTGATGTGAAGATCACGAGATGATGCCTGTACAGTGTTTGCCACTGAACCCGGGCACATTTTAACTGCTTAATAAAAGGAAGCAACAGCCGAAACTGGTTTGGCTCAGTGGATAGAGCGTCGGCCTGCGGACTGAAAGGTCCCAGGTTTGATTCCGGTCAAGGGCATGTACCTTGGTTGCGGGCACATCCCCAGTAGGGGGGTGTGCAAGAGGCAGCTGATCGATGTTTCTCTCTCATCCATGTTTCTAACTCTCTATCCCTCTCCCTTCCTCTCTGTAAAAAAAAAACACCAATAAAATATATATATATATTTTTAAAAAGAAAGCAATGCAAATGAGTAATGATACTACAGAAACAGCACCATCTCTAATTCACCCAAAACAAATAAGTAGCAACCTTCAGAATCTTGACCATTATTATAGCAAATGACTTGTGAGTCACCTCAAAGCTGACCGAGAAACAATGCGAGTCCCAATGTAACATGAGAGAACCAACTCACCAGTCAACTTCCTTAAGGGCCCAGGAGAGCGTCTGGCATTATAAATGCTAATGGATGTTAGTTATTTCTACTGCTAACATCTCATCATCATAACAACAAGGAGCACATGGAGGGCCTACTATAAACCACCAGGACAGGCACTTTATATGGTGATCCTTACAACAACTGTATGAGGCAATTATTATAATCCTGTTACATTAATCATCATAACATCCCGGCATCAGAGTAAGCCATCATGTTTGTCCTGCCTTTGTGTCTTTGTCATGTACAGATCAAAGGGCCAATACCTATCAAAATAAGTGCTGAGCAGGGAGAGAGGTTAATAGGGAGAAACTGACAACACAGCATGGGAAGTGCTGTGGACAGGGACATGGGAAAGCATCAGGTGTCCCAGCACAAAAGAAACTAACTCAAAAGTTTCTGTCCTAGTTAAGGGAAGACTTTCCTAGAGAAATACTATATTAATGTGGTGGTCGTGAGGTCTTTTCACTAGCATTCTGGTCCCTACTCCTTGCGTTTCCCCAGCCACTCAGAGTGGCTGTACAACTTGCTTTGGCCAATGAAATGTGAGAGAGATTATGGGCATTACCACGGGGCAGAAGCGTTAAGAGCCAGTGTGTGTTCCACCACATTAGCTTCTGCTGGCCACAATGTAGGTGGCATATGAATATCCATCAGCTTAGTTCCCAGAGTGACTTGCTGGGAAAGAGTGCCCATCGTACAGCATGAGCAAGACATACCTTTATGATGTGTAAGCCATGGAGATCTGGGGTTGCTTGTTACTGCAGCGTAGCCCATCCTATTCTGACTAATATGCCACACTAGGATCTGAAGGACAAGAACAAGTTACCAGCACTAACGTGGCAAAGGGAGACTTCCAGGAAGAAGAAAGAGCAGGTAGGAAGGCTCCGAGCTACAGAGACCAAAGGAGAGCGACAAGAAGAGAGACCAGAAATTCCTGTCATGGAGGGCCTTGTAAGATCATGAAATCCCTTTTACAGATTTAAAAATGAGACCCAAAGGAACGTTAAATATCTTACACAAAACCAAACCCAGGCTGTCCTGTCTCAGAAGTCAATGGTCTTAGTATGACAAAATCCCTCTGCCCCCTGGGTCCTGAAGTGAACATCCGTGATATATGGTTCCTGACCCTCATATCAATGCAGTCCTGCCCAGTAAGGGCAATCCCAAGTTCTGGATACATGCTCGTGGGAAACAGTGGCAAGCATGTGTTAAAGACTCAGTGGTATCCACCTGGTATTTTTTCCCTGATGGGATGAGAAGAAAACTGAAAAATTTTCAGAAAAAAAAATACACTACAGACAAAGTAGAAGCTGTGTTAAAAAGAAATCCTTTTGGATTCAGCTAATTGAAGGTAGTCTCAAAATAAAAATGATCCTGATTACTACCATTATTAAGCCCCTCTATGCCAGGTGAGTACTTTAAGTATATTACCTTACCAATCCTCACAACAGCTCTTGGAACTAGATTCTCATACCCCCATCCTGTCTGGAGGAAACTGAGGTGCAGAGGTTGAGTGACTTGCCGGTAGGCTCGAGTGGCAGAACTGGGATTCAAACCCAGGCCTTTCTGGCCCGTATTCTTTCCCCTGCTCCATGCCGCCCCCTCGTACTCTGTTTCACATAAATTCGGCACTGCTGCCACGACTCTGCTCCCAGGCAGAAAGCTTTTCAAAGCCAGTAATATGAAGCTCGGGACTGAAAAGGACAAAACCACCACGTCAGGAGTTTAGGGATTTGGATCAGATCTTGTTACTTTTTATGGTTTTTAATTCATTGAACGAAAATCATGATGACATGTTTAGGTCTCTTTTTTGTGCTGCCAAAGCATATGTCGGTATAAGGAAGGAACAGGAAAATTAAAACTTGATCCACTGATTCAAAAAACTTAATCCTGCTGAAATACTAGGAGGGCAGAAAATAAATGAATCTGAGTCTGTCAGAAACCTCTCAAACTTCCCTCACAAAAAGTATTTCCATCGTATATTTCATATATAATTTGAAATAGGTATCCTACTGCTTAGAAAATCTTTAATAAAAAAAATTTATCTAATCAACTTCCTCTTCACTACATTGTTTTATTTATATTTCACATGAAGGGGAAAATACCATACATTTAAATATATTTAAATTGGGGCTCAAAAACTCTTAAGAGCAAAAAGCAACATAAAGAAAACAAAATCACAATACATGTAATTTAACCTTACTAAGTGCCTTTTTTATTAATATAAATGTGACATTACCACCCTGTTAACACCAGACAGTTTCCACACATAATAGTATCCAATTATTGACACTGACAAAAATATTTCAGTTTTAGGATGCAAATAATCTAAGGAAATGGAGAAGGGAGCTCGGTGAGGAGGGGGAAAGGGGAGGAAGAAGAGGGGGCACCCCGTGGGCAGGGATGAGCGTGGGGTGTTGAGGTGGAAGGTACCTAAAATGCAAGGTCAGAAGCAGTGAGGGTGATGGTGAGGCAGCGGCTCTGAAGTCAGACTGATCTGTCACCCGGAAGCTGACTATGCTTGGGCCAGCTACTCACTTCTCTCTGAGCCTCAGTGTCCTCATTTCTAAGGTGGAAATATTAAAAGCACCTTAATATCTTAAGGTGACTGCGAGCAACCACACATGTATAAAGTACCACTAAAGAGAGCAGCATGTAGTAGCCTTGAGTCAATGATAGCATTTATGAATGTTTTAATCTAACACACTTAATTACTTTCTCATGAAATGAGGGCACATCTGTTTTAGAAAAGAAACATACTATATTATGGAAATATGTTAATGCCTTTCCAAACCGGTGATTAATACATCCGATCGTCTCCGTCTCACATTCGTGGATTCTGAGTACACCCTGGTCTGTATTGCAGGCTCCAGAATCAGCCAGTTCGTCCGAGCAGCCCCGCTGCGCCTGGCGGGTGCTGGTTCGAGCACTGGAGGAGGCCCATGTGCTCCTGCCGGACCCTGGGCCAGGCTGAGGAGCTCCGGGGCACAGGCAGGCCTGGGCCACCTTCTTGGAGGCTCGGGGCAGTGGTGGGGACAACTGTCAACCACTAGTGAGAAGGAGGATGCCTGCTGCTGGGTCAGAGGGACGGGCCTTCTGTGGAGGGCGCATGCTTACTGTCTGGAGATTTGGAAAATGCCCAGGACATTCAGAGTAATTTGTCAGCTGCAGAAGAAAGGAGGGGGCATTTCAGGCAGAAGCACAGGGAGAAATACAATGACAGGAGGGCATGAGACTTACAATGGTGCGATCGGAGTCAAATTTGTTCTGGAGGCCAAAGCTTTTAAATTTTTTAGCCATAAAACTCTGGTTACGAAGAAAATCACGGCATAGAGAACCGATAAGAAGATGGCTATTCCAGTTACTGAGGGAAAAGACACGGGGGGGGGGGGGGGGGGGGGAGGGTGTGGCCTAGGAAGCTTAGCTCCACCCAGACTGCCCTGGGCGTCTGGGCCCCCACTTTCTGGCTGACTAACTGTAAGCAAGCTATTTAAGCTCTGAGGTGATTAAAAGCATTTTGGTGTTTTTTGTTTTTTTTTAAGAGAGAGAGGAAGGGGGAGGGACAGGGATACATCGATGTGAAAGTGAAACATCAATTGGCTGCCTCCTGCATGCCCCCCACCGGGGACCGAGCCCACAACGCAGGCAGCTACCCTGACAGGGAAACCACCAGCAATCTTCCGGTGCATGGGATGATGCCCAACCAATGCAGCCATACCAGCCAGGGCTAAACTCTGAATTCTGATATCTCATCTGGAAATGGAGATTGAAAACAAATAAACAAACAACAAACCTACCTTTCAGAGTTACTGTGAGAATTCGATGAGATAATACATGGAACGTATACACTACAAGGCGTGGTGGAGAATAAACAATCAGAAAATGTAAGCTGCGTTTGTTGCAATTGTTGTTTATGTTTTGGCAACCACTGAGGCATCTTCAAATAATGAAGAGTTTACTCATGAAAGTTTTTATCAACAGAGAAAGGGCAGGGCAAACAATCTATGCTTCAGTAAGATGACCTTTTGAGATCTGACTAGTAATTTAACATCTCATGCACATTTTATTTTATTTTGTTGTTGGTTTTTCATGCACATTTTAAGATACAAATGCTCCCAGCATGTAGCCCTGAAATTTTTTTTCTTCAGTGTTCATTTATTCAGTTTACAGTATCATTCTACAGCCATTTACTGGGCACCTATCATGTGCTAGCCACTGTGCCAGACACTAAGGACAAAGCATCAAACACGTTTGAGCTTAGCCTTAGCCGGTTTGGCTCAGTGGATAGAGCGTGGACTGAAGGCTCCCAGGTTCTATTCCGGTAAAGGGCATGTACCTGGCTTGCAGGCTCCATCCCGGTCCTGGTCAAGGCAACCAACTGATGTGTCTCTCTCACATCAATGTTTTCTCTCTCTGTCTCTCCCCTTCTCTTCCACTCTCTCTAAAAATCAATGGAAAAATACCCTCAGGTGAGGATTGATAGCAGCAACAGCAACAACAAAAATAACTGAGTTTTGTCTGGCAAGGAACCCAACCATTAAACAAACACATGCACTGCTAATCAATATGTTGCCGTCTTAATAAGTACAATAGAGACAAAGAGACTTCAATGAAAATAATTAGCAGGGAAAGGCAGTGTGACGGAGATCTCCTTGTGGACTCCGGAACTATGTGTGGTGGTAACTAAGCTGAGTGACATTTAAGGAGGGTGAGAGTGGCGGGCTAAAGAAGATCGTTCCCACCAGACGGAATGGCCTCCAAAGAGGGAGGATACCCTCGAGACAGGGAGAAAAGGCGGTGCGGCTGTAGTACGGCAAGCCGAGAGGAGAAAGATGGCCGAGGGAGGAGGCGGGAGAGCCCGGCAAGGGCAGGAGGACATGCACAGGCCCAGCAATGCCATAAGGAGTCTTAGCAGAACCCTGGATGCACCATGTGGCGCGGACATACAGAGGAATAGTATTCGGCCTTAAAAAGGAAGTTCTGGCTCATGCTACAACATGGATGAATCCTGAAAACTTTATTCTAAGTGAAAGAAGCAGACGCACAAGGACACATATTATATGATTCCACTTATATGAGGTATCTAGAATGGTCAAATTCATGGAGACGGAAAGTAAAATAGCGATTACCAGAGGCCTGGGGATCAGGCATGGGGAGGTGTTGTTTAATGGACAGTTTCAGTTTTGGAAGATGAAAAGAGCTCTGAGAATGGTTGCACAGCCATGTGAAAGTACTTCACTCCACTGACCAGTACATTTAAAAGTGACTAAAATGGCCCTGGCTGGTTTGCTCAGTGGACAGAGCGTCAGCCTGCGGCCTGAAAGGTCCCTGGTTCAGTTCCAGTCAAGGGCACAGGCCGAGGTTATGGGCTCGATCCCCAGTAGGGGACATGCAGGAAGTAACCAATCAATGATACTCTCTCATCATTGATGTTTCTATCTCTCTCCCTCTCCCTTCTCCCTAAAAACAATAAAAATATATTTTTTTAAATGACTAAAATGGCAAAATTGTTATGTATACCTTACCACAAAAAATAAAAAGTGGGCAGGAGGGAAGAGTCTTAGCAGACGGCTCCTAAGGACAACACAGAACACCACCGCTGTTTGAGGAAACGTGATGAGGTGTGTATTTTGTGCGGACGGCAATGCACAAACCAGGTCTAAGCTCGTGGCTAGGCCTGCAGAGGAGCCCCGGGCGGGCAGCGGGGAGCTCGGGACCCGCCCCGGAGGAGCCGGGCTGGACTGGGCGATGGAGGCAGAAGGCGTTTCCGCTCGGGTCAGAGAGCCTCCCAGCACAAGGCTGAGCTGGCAAGGTCACACTTTGTTTGTACAAGCTCCTCCAGCAGGTCTTCCAGTAACATCCTGGACGGGGGCCTTCCTGCAGAGTTCCTTGAGCGGGTTCCCACAAACAATGAGCGGAGGGCATGCCCGCTGGTGGCTCACACAGAGAGGCACCGACTGAAAGATGCTTCCTCTGGCTTCCAGGAGAACGGGGCGCCCGTACAAAGCCACTCGCCAGGTGTGTAGCAGAGGAAGCTGTGCTCAGCTCGGGGGTTTACTGTAAAAACCTGTTAGAATAGGACAGCGCTAGACTTCAAAGGACCTTTGGTCAGTTAGAGGAGAGTGTAAAGGGTAGAAAGGACATGCGCTGAAGCTGGGAAGACCTGAGGTCCCAGCTCTGCCACTTGTTAGCTTCAGAATGGGAGGCATGCTTCCAACTTCTCCGGACTCACGTTTCTCACATGCAAAATGAGAGTAAGAATGTTTCTGAGCCGAAACTGGTTTGGCTCAGTGGTAGAGTGTCGGTCTGCGGACTGAAAGGTCCCGGGTTCGATTCCGGTCAGGGGCATGTGCATTGGTTGCGGGCACATCCCCGGTAGGGGGTGTGCAGGAGGCAGCTGGTCGAGGTTTTTCTCTCATCGATGTTTCTAGCTCTCTATCTCTCTCCCTTCCTCTCTGTAAAATATCAATAAAATATATATATTTTTTAAAAAGAATGTTTCTGAGGGTGGAAGCAAGATTATGAGAAAGGGCGGTGCGTATGTGCTATAGAAACTCAATTCATGGTGGCTGCGTTCTTATTTTAATGCAGAATCTCTAGGACTTGGGGATAGAGATGTGAGTGGTGAGGGAGAGAATGATGAACGGGTTTAATCACGTGGAGCTTGGGCTGTGGAGTGGGTGGTGAGCAGAGCATTGGCCTACAATCAGCAGACACACGCCTTGCTTTACTGTTGTCAGTGGGCACTGGCCTGAAGGAAATGCTTTGTTTGTGTAGCCCAGCCAGACTTCCTATGTTTCTTGGTATGCAATCCCCTCTCCTCGCACCCACCCCGCTTTGACTCACAGGCCTGTCTCTCGTGCCCTAATGTCTCAGAAAGACAGTAAGCATCCTTTTTGCCCAAAGGCCATCATGCATGTGCTCTGAAAGGACTCCTCCATGGCAGAATCCTCAGTTCTCTGTGGGGACACACTGGCCACCTGCTTTCAAAGGACCGTCCTGCGACTGAGGCCGGGCTAAGCAGACATACCACCCTGAAACACAGTCCCTGAGAGGGAAGAGAAAGGAGGCTGCGCTCTGAACTCGCAGCTGAGTGACCTTGATTACGTCGCTCCTCTTCTTCCTTGTCACCCCAGAACGAGGGAAATCCAATCCAGGAATAAGTGAAAACAACTCTTATCTCAGCCCCAAAGAGCAGGAAGAAGAACACGGGTCTGGGGACTACGGCAGACTTGACTTCCAAGCCCAGCTCTGCTGCTTACAGAGTAAATCAGTAACTACGGACAATTAACTTTGCCTCTCTGAACCTCAGAGGATGTCCACAGAAGTGTTCAGGAGAAGTGTCTCCGAAGCCAGACTGCCGGGGTTCGAGGCCCAGGCCTATCATTTCTTAGCTGGCCCTGGGTAGGTAATTTTATCTCCGTGCCTTGGTTTGACCATCTGTCAAATGTGTACAGTGCCATTAACTTAGTGGGAGTGTTATAAATATTATGTTACTAAATG
Source organism: Vespertilio murinus (assembly GCA_963924515.1). Taxonomy (NCBI): domain Eukaryota; kingdom Metazoa; phylum Chordata; class Mammalia; order Chiroptera; family Vespertilionidae; genus Vespertilio; species Vespertilio murinus. Next base: position 170,802,938 of record OZ004708.1, read on the forward strand.
TGCTAGCGTGCGATGATGTGCTCAGTAAACATTACATGTTTTGATTTCCTCCAATTGTCAAATGGGGGTCTAGCTACTTTTCTTCCACAGTTAGTGTGGGAGCAAATGAGAAAGGGGATGGTTGCAGAGCTCTGCATGTGTAGGTACTGACTATCCTATAGCTGTTAATCATATCAGTAATAAAAACACCAGTGATGTGTCCTACTGAGAGAGGACAGCGTGGTGGCTACGAGCCCAGGCCCTGAGGAAGACTGCCTGTTCTTCCGCTTATTAACCGTGTGACACTGGCCACAAAGAACTCCATTCCCTGGTGGCTCGGTTCCTTCACCTGTAATAGGGGTGATAACACCCCCGCCCCCAAAGCACCTGGAACAGCAGTGGGCACGGAGTGAGTGCTCACATTCACTGGCTCCATCAACACTGACTGCATACTTTCTGGGTGCCAGGACCTGCTCCGGGGATGAGGGTGGCAGCTTATATATATGAGCACCAGCTTCTGCTTATATGTACACGAACAAGGTGACAAAAGTTCCTATTCACATTTTAGTGAAGGAGGTGGAGAGAGAGAAAATAAATATACAAAGTGACACGTAAGTGCTGTGAAGAAAAGAAAGCAAGACAGGCAGATAAGGAGGAATCTTATCACAGTAAGGGTCCACTTATATCTGCCTGGACACCTGACTCCAATGTCATTTGCTCCCAGAGATCTGTCCACGCACCAGGCTCTGAGCTGAAGCGCTCTGCATGCATTAGCTCAGCGAGTCCTCACAGCACCTCCGTGACATCGGTGGTATCCTCACCTGGACTTTACAGGTTGGAAGAGGGAGGCTCAGACAGATCAGGTAACCTGCCCGAGGCCACACACATTCCCTGGGGACCTGGGAGTTGAGCCCAGTGCAGTCTGACTCTTGAATTCCAGACTTCCTTTGCTGGTGCCAGACCAGTCTAAGCACTAATCTTACTAGTGGTAGCAACAAGAATAGCAGTGCTCTACCATTAAGTTCTGCTTAGATATAGGTTGTTATTACTCTTTCAGCTCCCCTACAAGTCCAAGTGCAGTGGGAGAAAGAGAATCTATAAAAACAGCAATGAACTCACTAGTCCTGACCCATAGCTGCCAACTGCCACGTTCTGCAAACAGGTGCAGGACACAGAGAGTGGAGAACAGAGAAGGGGGGGGCGGGGATGTGGACGAGCCTGTCTTTGGGGTGTAGCTTCTGCATAGGTGTTGGTGGCAACTTTCTCCTCAGCCTATGCTCCACTCTTGATTTCCGATGGCATGTTTTTATGTGTTTAAACCAGAACATCTGTGCTGGGAGGGAGCCCCCATTTCACACACTTGGGACCTGGAGTAATAAGAGGTTCTTCTAAAAAAGCCACAGGCCAGGTGGGAAGCAACACTGAGGAGGAGAAGGCAGGCATCCTACAGCCTGGAAGGCACGGGACGCACTGAGCAGGATGAATGGCCCCGAGAAAGCAGGCGTGGAAATGAATGGGCTGGAGAGGCAGCTGCATTTGCTCAAATGCAGTTTGTGGCTGCCCAGCCCAAATTAAATTATCAGGCATTCTTCTCTGACTTCTCTTTTCCCGTCAAGATGGCTAAAGGTCCGTGTGTCAGGGGGTGTTGCAAGAAAAGGGACTATTTCCTGGACTGTACACATTATACACAAGACCCCTAGCGCAAGCTCCACTAGCGATACGGCAGCGAGACAAGGAGGCCACGGAGCCGGAAGGAGGTAGTTTCCTGGTCAATATCCCAAGGAGCAATGTGATAAGGTGGCAAGAACCGGGGTTTCAGAAACAGACAGATTTGATTTGAATAATCACTCCTCCAACTACTAATCTGTGACCTTGAGCGATTACTTAAACTGATCCCCAGTTTCCTCATCTGTATTATACCCACTTCAAAGCGAATTTCTCTGCAACACAAACAATGAAAGTACCATGAAAAGGTGTACACTAGACATGCTATGCAAAAAAGCAGATTGTGGTACTGAGATCTTTAATCCTATTTGTGTAAATTATATGCTGCATATGAGTTTTTTGTTTTAATTTGGAAGGATATATATTAAATTTACCAATAGTTACTTCTGGAAAGAATACTTGGGGAAGAGTGAAAAGTTTTGTTTTTCTGTAGGATTTGAATTTTTGCAGGTCTCTGATCAGTCAAATGGGCCAAAGAACAGTCTCCTGACATCACAGTGCTGTGAGAATTTGGGGAGAACCTGTAAAGCTCTCAGCACAGCACCTCCAAGCACTAAGTTTTAGTGTAGCTGGCTAATAAAGAGCACCCAAAATTTGATTACATAGATTTCAGTGAATCTTGACTAAAGGGGATATTCAAATGACCTATCCAGTTGACTGATTTCTCTTAGTGAAAGAACACTGGCCAGGGAAGGAAACAAAAGCTATAGACATGGTCAGTGGGTACGGACATGACCTGAGCTCGAGGCTCGCTGGTCTTTGGCTGAGAGCCGGGAGGAAAACCAGCACAGCCACCCAGGGCTGCATCCCCAGGGCTGTGAAGAGGACTCAGTGACAAGGACCACTTTGGGCCCCAAGTCTGTCCTCTTATTGATTTAGGGTTACCTTCCACATACTTCCCCAAAGGATCAGAGGCAGATTACAGTGAGAGTCACTTACTCGGTAAAGTCATTTTAAATGAGAAGATAAGAACTGAAGGAGTGTAATGAGGGTGAAGCACTAACTGAGATCTGCTGCAACTAAAAATAAAACTTAGCTCTGGGCATCCAGAATTAAGGCAAAAAAGCAAACTTGCAGGCTGTCATTAGGCAGAGGAAGAATCATGATCAAGCAGGAAAGGCAAATTTCCCTAGAACTAAACTCAACATGTTATCATCAGAAACTGATTCTAGGAAGTTATGCCTCTGATGCCCTTCCACCTCCCGAGCTCCTGACATCAGCTTTGGTGTGTTCCTTTCCTCCGTATGGCTTTGCCAGCTTCCAGCTCTGTGACCCAGAGTCAATGCCTCACCTCTCTGAATCTTAAGTTTCCTCTTCCTTAAAAGGGAATGATGATCCTACTTATATATGAAAGGGAATGAAAGAACATTTGCTACCATTAACTGGGTGCTTGCTACACATCAAAATCACTCAAAAAACAACACATCACCTCACTGAAACCTCCCAACAACCATATAAGGCAAGACCTATAAGTATTTTAAAGATGAATTCTCTGAAATTCAGAGTGGTGGAGACAATTGCCATTATCACACAGATAAAAAGACAAGCCAGAACTCAATTTCATGCTTCTGTGATACCAACACAAATTTAACTGTACTTTTCCACTTTCCCTGTATATGTGAAGCACAGTTCCTAACACATAGTAGGTCCTCAACATATTAGTTCCCTTCCTCACTCCTTCCTTTCCTCCTCAAGTGTGTGTATATACAGGATAGGGGGGAAAGTAGGTTTACAGTTTTTCCTATGGAAAATAATACAATAATAAATAAATAACAATATAAAAATAAACTTTGTTTCGTGTACTCACAACTGTAAACCCACTTTTGCTCAACCCTGTGTGTATATATCTAAAATTCAAAGTATACTAAAATAATAATAAAATTTATATAGCTTCTTTCCTCTAAGGAGATCATACTACTTAATCTATTTTCTCTACTAATCCTACCAAATCTCTACCTATCATTATTACTTCACTTCTTTTACAAATAAGGCACTCGAAAGCAGCAAGCTGCTAGGGTGACATGCCCAGAATCAAATGGAAGTCACTGCCAAAACCAAATATAAACCTTGGTCCTTTTTTCATCTAAATCAACCTTTATCCTCTCATATGACGCAGCCTCCATAATAAAGAACAGATCATTCATTTTTTATCTGGAAAACTACCAAGCATACAATTCAGTGAGGGGCCTCATGACCTTACCACCTTGTCAAAGGGAAGAAAGTATATAAAAAATGAGGTTTGCAGGAGCAGACGGTTTTGGTCCGTCAACTTTCTCTTGGATTACGCCCATTAGTTAACATAAAATAATGTAAAATATAATGTAACAGAGCCCCCATGTCTTTGGAAATTCAAGTTAAACTCACTGATCCTTCAAACTAACACGCACTGCACCAAGAGTGATCGCTAAGTCCTGTTAAGTCCTGTGGGGCTGCAGAGGTGCGCATTATGTGAGCTAGATCTTTGAAAGGAAAACGTGATACACAATCAGGCCACTCGAAGGGGAACTGAAGCCAGCAATGAGCATTCGGCAGCTTAAGTTCACAGCCTGGCAGAATTCTGGAGCTCCGAGAGGGATCTGGCAGACCCCCGAGAGCAGCCTCTACATCTAGTGTAGGAGCAAACCAAGGCTCAGGAAGGTTACGTGACTCTTCCAAGATTTCACAGACAGGAGAGCAAGAACTAAAAAATAAACCTGCTGACTACTATCATTCCACTTGCAAATCTCGCTTCTAATGTCCATGAGTACACTTAGCGGGCATGCTGATAACAGAAAAACTTGGGGTTCAAATCCTGACTGCCACTTACTGACCATGTAATCTTAGGCAAGTCCCTTTCCCTTAATTTAAGTGTTTTCATCTAAACACGGTGGGTAGCCGAAGCCGGTTTGGCTCAGTGGTAGAGTGTCGGTCTGCGGACTGAAAGGTCCCGGGTTCGATTCCGGTCAAGGGCATGTACATTGGTTGCGGGCACATCCCCGGTAGGGGGTGTGCAAGAGGCAGCTGGTCGATATTTCTCTCTCATCGACGTTTCTAGCTCTCTATCTCTCTCCCTTCCTCTCTGTAAAATATCAATAAAATATATATTTTTTAAATAAATAAAATAAATAAATAAACACGGTGGGTAATAGTACACTCCACAAGTAAGCTGCAGGCAATATAAACAAAGGGCCGAGCATAGTCTGTGAGCTCCATGAAGGCAAACATTAGGTTCCCAGCATTCAACACCAAGCCTGGCACATGACCCATTAGCAGAAAATTGGCTGAGCAAATCAATGAATTAACCAAGCAAATAGGGTCCTGGGCTTGCACCAGGTCTACCTGATACTTAAATACGAAGCTATATCGCTTCCAACGCATTTCATTTCAAGGCAGAGTGTTCATTCTCACAGAGTACTGAGAACACAATGAAATAAGATTGCCATTTTCTGGTCATAGAGTAGGAAAAAGTTCCTGGCCTCTTAGTTTGGGGATTAGTTCTTGTTGCTAACGTGGGTGCATCCGGAGGCTTTGGAACTAACTAAACCCCGTTAGGTCCCAGCTACATCATTAGCAGTGTGAACCTGGAGGGAACGTTACTTTACGTCTCTGAGCTTCACTTTCCAACCCGGGGAAAAACTTAGAACCAAGGGGATGGTATGACAACGAGGCAACATGTGTAAAGGAATACAGGGTAATACGTGGCACAGAAAGACACTCAGCTAGTGTTACACTCCTTTCCCCCTCTAGTTATTTGAAAGCTTCATTCATTCATTTCACTTGGGTCTCCGCTCAAATGCCACTTCCTTCCTGCACCTCCCGACCCACAATAAAACCCCAACTCCCTCTAACTCCTTATCCTGCTTGCTTTTCTTCACAGTCCTTACCATCACTTGATATTACAGTATGTATTTCTTTGTTTTCTGTTTACTATGCCTACTCACCTATAAGGACAGGGCTTTTTGTTGTTTGTGTTCTTTACTGCTTTATCTCGACAGCTAGGAAAGTACCTGGCATGTAGTTAGTGCTTAATAAATATTTGCTGAATAATGGAATGAATTAATTTAATGCACTGTGTAGGAATAGGGACTTAAATGATAATTAAGAAATTATGGCCTGGCCTGTGTGTTCAATAGTTAGAATGCCAGCCTGTGCACTGGATGTTATAGGTTTGATTTCTGATCAAGGGCACGTATCTGAGTTGCAGGTCCAATGCTGTCCCTCCCCACTCATGTTGGGGTGCTGATGAGAGGCAACCAATGTGTCTCTGTCACATTGATGTTTTTCTCTCTCTCTCTCCCTCCCCTTCCTTCCATTCTCTCTAGGGTTAATGGAAAATATATCTTCACTCCTCAGGTAAGGACTTTAAAAAAAAAAAGGCCAATTAAGAAATGAGATTACGGAGGAGAAACTAATTCTGCCTGCTACGGAATCTGGGCAGGCGGAAGATCCATATCTCCCCTGGACTACAGCAGCTGCCTCCCCACTGTTCTCCTTGAGAATGTTACAGCTTCTCTTAGGCATGTCCAAACTGCCAGCAGCACTACTCTTGCATTTTGGGGCCATTATTAAGTGAAATAAGATGACTTGAACACAATACTGTGTCTATTCTGTTCCCCTACATTCTGTTTGCTGGTCAACAGCCAGAGAGATCCCCACAAGTCAACATCAGATCGATCAGGTCACTCCCCTGTTGAAGTCTCTCCAATGTCTTCCCGCTACAATTAGCAGAAAGCCCAAGCTCTTACTGTGGCCTGGTCATCAGCCTCTGGTCCGACTCCCTTTCCTAACACTCCCTCCTCCCTCCCTGAGTTGCGGGCACACTGGCTTTCTTTCTTAAACATGTCAAGATCTTATCAATTTTTTTCTTTTTAAATTTAAAAATAAACATACAGTAGCCCTCCCCGCTCCCTTTACCTGCAAGAGATATATTCCAAAACCCCCAGTGGATGCCTGTGCATCGTACTGAACCTTATACATACTATGTTTTTTCATAAACATTACAAACTGATGATAGAATTTAATTTATAAATCAAGCACCGTAAGGGATTAACAACATTAACTAATATAAAATATAACTATTATAATAAAAGTTATATAAATGTGGTTTCTCAAAACATTTTAGTGTACTGTACTCACCCTTTTTTACAGTTTCATGGATAGATGATTTGTGCTTACTACCATAGATCTTAGCAACCCCAGCATCCGATTTTTTTCTTGAAGTTGAAAACGTTCACCTTTTCAGTTAAAGGAGAATGTTACAGCTTCTCTTTGGCATGTCCAAATTGCCAGCATCACTACTCTTGTACTTTGGGGCCATTATTAAGTGAAATAAAGATGACTTGAACACAAGATTTCAATACCACAAGTGGTTGATCTGATAACCCAGATAGCCACTAAGTAACTAATGGGGGGTTAGCATACACTGCGTTGATATGCTGGGCAAAGGAGTGATTCATATCCAAGGTGATGGAGCAGGAAGGCTTACGATTTCATCACAGCACTCAGAATGGCACACAATTTTAAACTTAGGAATTCTTTATTTCTGGTGTTTTCCATGTAATATTTTTGGGCTACAGCTAACCACAGGTAAAAACTGCTGAAAGTAAAACCACAGATAAGGGGGACTACTGTATATAATTTTCATTTAATAATCTAAGTTCTATATGTTTATATAATTAACAATATCCTATTATGCCTAAAATTCTTCAACAGGCAAGAACTAAGGTAAAAATAACTCTTCAAGGAACATGCATTCGAGAGTACAAGTATGGAGGTCTTTTCTGACGTGGGCTTTTGTGCTGGCAGTTCCCACTCCCCAGGCTGACTCTTCCTCTCAGCAAATGGTATTTCCTTAAAGAGGCCTCCCAGGTCCCTGCCTCCATTGCCCTCAGCAAGTCACTCCCTGCTCCGGTCTCACTGCCTTTTCTTTCCTCAGAGCATCTCATTGTCTGGAATGCCTCTATCTGCTTATGTGTCCCATCTTCCCCACCGGAGTGTAAAGTACATGAGGTCAAGGACTTTATCAGGTTGACTGCTGCATCTCCAGCCCTCGTACACAGTAGGTGCTCAATAAATGTTTCTGAATCAGTAAAACTGGACCTTAAAAGATGCTGGAATTTGCCAGGAGGAGAAGTGCAGGTAAAGAAGTACTGTTATGCTATCAGCCAAACAGCATCATGGGTGTTGGCTTCCCCAAGGAAACCAGCATCAAAATATGTAAATTTCTGCCATACTTACTTGGGAATGGGTACCCGAATTAGCGTCCCTTCCACTTCTGGGTTCAGATTCATTCCACTTTCTCTTATAGCCTTGATAGCTGCAGCTGTACACTGAAAACCAGATCAAAAGGTAAACAGAATTAGTAAATAATTATTACCAGATGCAAGCCCTCTGTCGATAACTGGCAACCCATCTTGGCAGAACATGGAAACATTTAGTTCTGTTACCAGTAAGATCAGGAAGTTACATTGGTGTAGAGTGCTTTGATCAAGCAGAATAGCAAACTATGTCCACTCCTGGTACCAGTGTACTGCGGGGAGGAAAAAAAGCAAAGAGAAGGAAAAAATAAAAAGAAAACAGCTCTGCTTCTTTGAAAAGATTTCAATGGTTTGAGGCAAGACAGATCAAAACCACAATAAATCCTCAAGGGAGGGGGGCTGGTCTGTACAAAGATTGGTGTAAAGACAGATGAAAGATTTTATACATTAAAAATTCCAGTTGACATTTTACACTCAAAATATACCCGTGCCGACTTGGAATGAGTAAATAAATTTAACTCATTCGTATCTACACTCGCAGCGACCTCACTCGTGCTTTGGAATGAACAATGGCTCCCTGTGGGTGTGTGCTCCAGGAACGAGAGAATGGTATACTGGCTGCAAGCATGGGCTTTGGAGTCAGAAAGAGCCCAGTTCAAATCCCAGCTCCGCTTACCATGTGACCCTGAGCAACGAGCCTGACCTCTCTGGGCCTCCATTCTGTAACCTGAGACCACGTGGTACGTACACCTGAGAGAGGACTGAATGAGGTAGCATGAGCAATGCATCTTGCTCTGTATCTGACCCACAGTAACACCTAGTGGAGTTATTACATACAGTTAGCATATAAAGGTAGGAATGCACAAACCCCCGAACAGAGCTGAGTGGATGTCATCACTTAGCTGAGGCACCGCTGTCCTGCCTGTCACCCTCCCTGTTACCCTCCAGGGTCTTCTCTGACTTCCTACTAACGGGCCAGGTGGCACACTGGTACTGATTTCCCAAAGCGCCTCGCCTCACCTCAAGCAACAATATAACCACACCTGGCATGCAATCCTAAAAGGTAAGACAGCAGTGTGGAAGAGAGATACTTTCATAGGCATGACAGACAGTGTGAAAATCATGAAAACGAGGCCTCTGACATTTTCCAAAGAATTTTAGGTTTGACCAGAGCCCATCCACATCACTTGGATTCACAGGACCAATTCTCATCCTGGAGTTCCTTCCTCGACTTCTGGTTCAAAGAATGGGGTTTGTGTCACACCTATTTGGTATTTTCAGGGTTTGCTTTGGTTTTTGAGGGAGTGTCTGAAAAACTTACCTATTTCATTTTTAAATGGCTTAAATTCTACAGAGACAATAAGGTCAAAAGATAAACCAGAACTTTCACTCAGATGAATCATTTCCTTGGGAGGCTGTACACAGATTCTAATAGTGTGGCTACTGCTTGAAACAGTAAATTCTCTTTTTTAAAGAATATATTTCTATTAAAACATCAATAAAGGAAGGGAAAGACAGACACATCCATGATAAGAGAGAATCACTGATTTGGCTGCTTCCTGCACACCCACCCCCCCAAAAATAGGATGAGTCTGCCACCAGACATGTGCCTTGACCAGGAATTGAACTGTGGCCTTCTGGTTCATAGGTCAATTCTCAACCACGGAGCCACGCTGACTGGGCTAAAACAGTAAATTCTTAAAATGGTACCTGTGACCACAGACTATTGGAGCTGGAAGGGATCTGTGACAGCCAAGTACAGTCCCTTCCTCTTGTATATAGGACCTGTTGGATAAAGTTACATCCCTAAGCACATACGGATTTCCGGAGAGCCGAGAGCTGTACAGTGAGGACCTTACCCATCACACTTCCGCTTCCTGGCGGAGTTAAAGAGGAGACAGTAGGCTCCTCAACTCTCAGTGCAGTGATGCCATTCTGTCCATATTTCCTTCCAGATCCCCTAGCTCAAGTATTTAGTAGCACAGGGGATTTGATTTTTTTTTTTAAAAAAGCCCAAAATAATTTGGAATTAGGTCTGGTGTTTTAAGGGTATCTAGCTCTTTTAAGGGTATCATACCTTAAAAGAGCTAGATACCCTTAAAGGTAAATAAATGAGCTAGATAAAGAAATAAATATCCCTCTGCAAGGGAACAGCCATTTTCTTAATAAAATGAAACAGATTTTCTGCAGTTAACAATAAAGGGAGAATCTTCACTTTGAAGAGATAGCCTGAGCTCAAGTCTCCCAATCCTCCTTTTCTGAAGCTTCTCACTGAATGACTGACAACTCACTGAGGTAACGTCCTACCACCAGCCCCTCCCTTTCACAGGAGGACCCCAGTGTTTCCACACAACCTTCCCCTGTGGGCACCGGAGCACCGACAGCTGATACCCAGCTGGCCAGTCCCTATGTATCACCATCTACATCCTCCCAGTACAAGGCTCAGTGCCAGGCACGTGGCAAGTGCTCAATAAAAGCTTGTTGCATGAGTATATTAATAAACAGACTCAGATCTATTAGACAAATTCATCTCCTTACTTTCACTTTAGATATAACCCCTCCAAATCCGTATTTTATACTTTACTTGTTCTGTGTCCTTTCATATGCAGAAAAATGCAAATCGGGTTTCATTTTGAAAAGAAATCTAGCAGAGGTAGTTCTAAAACATTCTAAACATGTATATTTTGGTTTGATGTGGTAGGATGCAGAAACTCAGGGAAGTACAGTCATTTTCCCAACATGACTTCTGAACTACTCGGGGCTCAGATGAAAAGGCATATATTTCTATCGCATTTCCATCTTGTATGTTAGCCTTTGTCCCCTCCCTGAAGGGATGCTCACCAGTCCCCCGAGGCAAGTAGACAGTTCTCAACTGGCAACACTGACCACATGATTGTGGCTGCTGGGAGAACTGTGTAATGATCACAGATCCCATCTGGGGCCAGGCAGGAAGGAGTGCTGTCATCAATTAGCAATGCCTGCTGTTGCCATTCTTAAGTTCATCTATGCTAAAGGATGAGAGATGATAGAACTTTTGTGGACAGGTCAACAAGTCCACTTTGTTAGTGCCATTTCAGGGACTGGCCTTCCATTTCCTTTATATCCCAAAGATATACCTAGAATGTAAGGTCTATGAAAGTAGGAACCCTGTCTGTTTTTATCATCAGGGGATTAATTCCAGCACCTCAACTAAAACTTAATAACTTACAGGAACTCAAAAAAGTATTTGTTGAATTAATGAATGAACGGTTAAAGGAACACAGGCTTTAGTGAAAAACGGATCTACGTTCAAATCTTGGTTCTGTCACAATGGTGTGAGCCTCGGGGAGATATTGTACCTCTCTGAGCCTCAGTTTTCTCATCTATAAAATGGAACAAATAATGCTTAATTTTAGAGAATACCTAAAAACAAAACCTGATCACGTAAAAACAAAACATGAGAAAGTAGTGCCCGGCAACACTGTAGACACTCAATATACATTGGCTTTCTTCCTACCACAAGGGAAATAATGGAGCCTACATATTTTTTTTTTCCATTTGCTTTCTTCAAATCATGCTGTGGTTTTTTTTTACTCCCTTCTTTTCTTTCCCATCATTAACTCTAGCTGCAGGCAAGTTTATGGAAAGCAGCAACTATGTGTATCATTTATCAAGCAGGACACATGTTAAACAAATGCAACGCAGTTTTCGGTCTTCAATGCATTTGAAAGGATTATGCATGTAAATCTGCATCGTGTCACTACAGCATGACACAGAAAAGCGCAGGTTTGGAAAGAAAGCCAACCGCATGGAATTACATAAACACAGAGAGGATTAGCTCAGCATTTTGAAGCTAAGAACCTGGGTACTCAATGGACAGCTTCTAAAGTGAAGGAAGGAAGTGTTTAGTCAAGACTATTTGTTTAATATATACACCAGATGAGATAAAGGAATTCAAAAGACAATGTAACTCACACTTCCTCATTCTGTCCTTGTAAAGAACCTCCCGACTGAGATGCTTGTAAAAGTTTTTTTGTGGTTTTTTTTTTTTTTTCCCTCCTTTAAAACCCACAGAATTTCAACTTGGAAGGCAGAGAAGCTTTGGTTGAAAAATGAAGATATGCTCCAACTTCCTAAGAAAAAAATTAAGCTGTTAATACCTCCTCCTGCCTCATAAGATGCGCTGGCGGCCAATCACGCTTCTCCTGTGAATGCCATTTGCCATTTAATAACAGAAGTGGCTGGCTCTGAAAAGCAATCTGCCTGATGAGGTCTTCCAGCTGTGTAATTAGGAGGCTATTCCCTCCATTGGCCTGCGGTGCCAATGGGAGCAGGTGAGCCAGGCGGAGAGGCCTCCGCGGTTCGGAGGGGGCCACGAAGGGAAAGAGTTGACTGTTCCCTTTTAGTCCATTTCTAGCTCCTCAGTAAGTAATACCAGGAATGAGAGCCTCCCACCATCCACCTAAGAACAAGTATTCATCCATTTGTGGAAAATGTACTGAGTGCTTCCATGTATGTGCCAGGCACCGTGTTAGGTGCTCAACACAATGAAAAAGGTGGATAGATTTTTGCATTCCAAGCTTACAATCTAGTGAAAATGAGGTGGAAAATAAAGATATAAGTATATAATTGTTAATAATGGTAAGTGCAACAAAGAAAAAGAACCGTGCTCTATAAGAGAGCTTAGTCTGAGGAGGGGTTTAGATTGGGTAGATTAGGGAAGGCTTCCCTGAGAAAGTGACATTTAGGCTGTGACCCAACCAATGTCACCCCAATATATGTAAAAATAAATAAATACATTGCAAGATGGATACATAGACAGGGATAGAGAGAGAGCAATTAGCTAGGCAACGATGTTCCAAGCAAAGGGCAGAGCCCTTGTAAAGCCCTGAGGATGCAAAGGGTGTGGTGTGTCGGAGGAGCTGAGAGACCAACGCAGCGAGAGCGGTGTGTAAGGATGACGGTGGCACAAACTGGAGACCCTGGGAGGCACAGGCAGGGACACATCACACAAAGCATTCGAAGCCACAGTAATCTTTTTCTTTAATACTATTTGAATGGAGGGATGAGGACAAATATGTGATACCTTAATCAATAAAGTAATTTTAAAAAAATACTACCTAAAGCCATTAATGAATGTAAAGCATGGGAACAACATAATCCAATGCATATTTTTAAAAGTTCGCTCTCGCTGCAGTATGAAGAAGGGAACAGGGCGGTTGGGGGGGGGCGGGTGTTAAGGAATTCAAAAAACACATGATCTGAACGTGTTCACAGCAAGGGCTTTTTTCTTACTCATCTCTAATCCAGTCTGCCAAACCTAGCATGCTCACCTTTGGTCTGTCTTTGGGACAGACACACTGAAACAGACCACTGGAACAGGAAGGGACTTCAGACTCCACCTCACATTGACAGCAAATGAGGAAATGGAAGCCCAGAGAGTGGAGCTAGCAACGGAGATGGGCCTGGGTTCCAGGTCCTCCGGAACTTCAAATCCAGGTCCATTCCCACTGGACCACTAAGAAGCCCCTTCTCTACCTCAACTAGACTTAGTATCACAGCCCCAAGGTGCCAACGATAATGCAGCCCACCTTCCAGGCTGGGAAGCACTGTGCTCTGTGCAATATTCTGCAATGGTCAGTCCAGTGTGAAAGGAATGTGACCTCCTAGAGGATCTGCTGCAAACACTAATACAGAGGTCACAAACTAGTGGCTCGTTAATGTAGTTTTTTTCCTCACAATCTTAAAAAAAAAATGAATTAGTTATCAATATTTAACGAGAATCTTACATAAAAATTTGGATTATTGGCTTCTTCTGGAAATAAAAATCATAATAGCTGGTAATGCTGATTGCCAGGCCTACATTTCTGGGCAAAGGCTGCTCGCTCCACACGGGGCACAGGCTCCCCGGTTTACCACAGTCCCTTCCATGTTGGCCAAGTGCCAACCCCTACATCGCCACTATTGTTTTTCTTAGATGGGGCTGTAGGGGTAGTCAAATTACTTGCCTGGCTTCTATGGTGTTTACCAGAAAAGGAATTTAGAAACAGGAAAGAGCTTTTCCTTCTCCCTAAGTTTCCTCCATTACGCCTTCTCTCTGGTTTCATCCCAAGCTGGAGGAATACCTCCTGCTGCCTTGACCCAGCCCCAGCCCCCTCCATTCCAAAAGGCAGGATGAATGAGGACCCTGTGAGGAAGGCCATCTTACCTACCTCTGGGAAGCTGGCCATATTCACCAAGATCAGCTGCGGCGACTTCATGGAGATCTGGCCAATCTGGTTTAAAGCAAGCTTCCCATCAGCAGTTACCACAGTGATATGATCAAGGGATCCTAAAAAAATAAAATAAAGAATTATAGAGTCTTAGAATTCAGAAGGACCTTAGAAGCCCCACGCCTAAGACCCTATCTACTTCAGATTCAACTAATATTTTGGGTCCCTTATCAATGTGGCAAGACCATTCCAGGGGCTTTCACAGGAACAACAGTGACACGTGAGGGGAAGAGCCTGGACATACTGAGAAAACAAGGCAGGAATTCCTATCAGCAACCAGGGTGGCCAACCATCCTGGGGTGCCTGGGCCTAACAGGTTTCCTGTGGCATAGAACGTTCAGAGCTAAAACTGGAAAGAGGTGGTCACCTCTCCAGCAACTTTGCCATTTACTAACCATGAAACCTCAGGCAAGTTACAGTTACTTATCTTCTCTATACCTTGGTGTCCAACTCACTAAAACAATAACTGCCTTACAGGATTGAAGTGAGGTTTATAGCTAAAGATAAACAATCAAGTGTGTAAGCACCAAAAAATGAGCACATAGTAAGGGTGTCTCTTATTAACCCTTAGTTCTTATAACTACTCTGTAGCACTTTATTACAATCTCCACTTTACACAGAGAAAAATGAGACTTGGAGATAATAAAAAACACTCAAGAGCCAAGCTTCCGAAGGCCTGGGGTGGAGTAGGGTGGGGGCTGGGTGGAAGGGAAGAGAGGAGAAAATAGGGGGTGTCTTTAATAATGTCAACACAACAACAACAACAAAACCTTAAAAAAAAAAAAAAAAGCCAAGCCCCCAACTCAGGTATGCTAAATTCTGATTCCAGTCAAGGTTCTTCCCCTTTCACCCGTGGAACTCAAATTTGGCTGTGTCAGAATCGCCAGGGGCTTTTTCATTTAGATTCCTGGGCCCCGCCCCAGAGATCCCAATTCTAAAGGGGTTGGGAGCCTGTGATTTAGGGGGAGCCTATAATTTTTTAAAGATCACCACATGATTCTGACATGCAGCCATGTTTGAAACTCTTCCCTTATACCACCCACCTTGATTTTGATACTTAGATCCTCTTTTGGAAAAAACCCAAACACACACCAACTATTAACACTTAGCTGGATCTGATCTTCTTCTACATCTGAATTCTAGAAAACCCTGGGAAAAATTTTCAGAAACTCAATAAAGCAAGCAAATAAAGCCATAGTTATAGCCAGAAAAGGGGCATTATTTAAAATTCCTAGTTTCCCATTCAAATGAGAACTAGAGGGGTGGGGGGAATAATACTATTAACAGTAAGAACCACTCATGAGAAAGGGGTGGTAGGGAAGGGGTCTTTTAAACAAATGGGTAATTGTTAGAATAATGTAGTACCACACCATGGCCCAAAGATCTAAGTAGAAGTACTCAACCAGATTCAATATCTTCACAAAGAGAAGGTGGTTGATACCATTGGCTTTAATCCAGAAAAGCTCAAGAGGTATAATAGCAAAAGTTTCCTTCATTCTAAAGACAAATGTCCTCAATGGTAAGCTATGTACACATATAATACCTTAATAAAAAAAATTAAATTAAATTAAAAAAGAAAAAAATAAATAAAGACAAATGTCCTGGGTTCAAATACTAACTCTGCCACCTCATGATTGTGTGACCCTGGGAAGATCCTTCAACCTTTTCTGTGTCTGTGTCCTGATCTCTAAATGGGGCATAAAAAACCCCTCAGAGGGTTGCTAGAGGATTAAATGAAAGAGTTTACAGAAAGCTTTTATAACTGTGTCCTGGAATATGTAAGTGCCCAATAAATGATAATTATTATTATTACTTCTTGACTTTCCTATATTTTACCCAAACTAATCTATTTTATAATTTCTCTAATACTGTCTGTTCTTTCTTGCCTCAAGACCTTTAGCATAATATATTTTTCCTTGTCTGTTCAGATAACTCCTGATCATTCTTTAACACTCAGTTATAATAGCTTCTTTAAATATATATATATATATATATATATATATATATATATATATATATACACACATTTAAGAGAGGAAGGGAGAAGGAGAGAGAGAGAGAAACATAAATGATTAGAAAGAATCATTCATTGGTTGCCTCCTGCATGTCTCCCACTGGGGACTGAGCCAACAACCCAGGCATGTGCCCTGACCAGGAATCGAACTGTGACTTCTAATAGTTTCTAATCTCGGACCTCCTAAACTGTGACCTCTAATAGTTTCATATCTGACCTCCTAAACTGTATTACAAACCCCCTCATGAGTTCCCAAACATCTTATGCATTTATAATAATGATAGCTAATATTTGCTGAACACTTACTATGAGCAAGAAATTGTGCTAAAAGTGTCTATAATTGATTTGTTTTTATTATCACAATAACCCTGATATAGTTCCTCCATTTTACAGATGAGGAAATGAAGGCACAGAGAGTAACTTGCTCCAGGTAACAAGAGCTCTTAATAATGGAGCTTGACGTCGGTCTGCGGACTGAAAGGTCCCGGGTTCGATTCCGGTCAAGGGCATGTACACTGGTTGCGGGCATATCCCCAGTGCGGTGGTGTGCAGGAGGCGGCTGGTTGATGTTTCTCTCTCCCTTCCTCTCTGTGAAATATCAATAAAACATATTTAAAAAAAGATAATGGAGCTTGAATTCAAACCCAGGGCTGACCAACTCCTAGCTAAGGTCTTCACTCTGCTTTACTATAGTTTTACAATTTTGGATTAAGTCTGTTCCTTTGAATTAGAGCTCTGGGAAGGTGGGCAGAATGTCTTTTCTGTATCGACAGCACCTATTAATCAGCACAAAATAAGTGCTCAGTAATGCTTTGATGAATAAATGAATGTATATATGCATGGATGAATGAGAGAGAGCAAGAATGGACAAATGAATAAACCCATAGTTTAGACAACTATTAAAAACAATCAACTACCTTGAAGATAGAAACTGTTGGTAGACAGATGAAGGTGTAAGAAGAAAAGTGCCTGCTGATTCAGATAGTAATGAAAGATGATATAGAAGAATCTAGCCAAAAAAAAAAAAAGACTGGCTACGTTCAGCCTGTTTCATCCAGTCTCTTCATGGCTCTAAGTTCTACGTAGAACGTTACACAAACATAACCCTAAAGAGGAAATACCAATCGGGGGCCTTTTGAAAATGGATCTTAATTCAGCCTTCCTGGTTTGCCTAAGATCCTCTGCCACAGAAGTCCCAACATGCGCTTTCCCAGTATGCAACGTGGTGTTCCCGTTCCCTAAATCCATTGCAACTTAATGTACCAAATCCTTTTCCCTCAATCTGTCCCCAGCGAGAATCTCCCTTAGCCTCATTCCTGCCCCTCATTTTCTCAGAGGTTAACTTTTAACAAATTACACTCCCAACCTCTTTCCAGGCCATCATCTTTTTAAGTTCAACAAGAGTGGAGCTTGCTGGCTAATTTTAAGTATCACATTTCTCCCTGAGCTCCTCTCAAACTACTCTCTGGTTTTGGCTGCAGAATGTTAACAGGCCAGAAAGCACAGGGGAAACAAAGCACTTTATCAGTTTCATACCTAAAATAATAAGCAAGTTTAAAGTAAACAGTTGGGAGAGATTGAATGGCACGCTCTACTGTCAGCAAAAGCAGAATGCCCCAGTCTAAAGGTTGACAAATGACGGAATGGTCTTCTGGTTTCACACTGGATCTTGTCGCTGAACTCAGGATGTTTCTGCTGGTGTGTATAAATGGAGCTGTGTCTTTTTCACTTGGTTTTATTAAGAACAAGCTCATAAAATATTCTCTGGTTTCCTTATGTACTATCCAAAACCAAGATGTGAATGGGAACCGCCCAAGCTCCCACAGATATCTTCAGAGGGGGTCCCTGGCTTGATTCTAGGATGATGACAATTTCCAAAAGGCCAATTTAACCGCAATTGGATTTTTCCTGCCTGCCTGCCTGTACCATTAGCTGACAACTCACTTCTTCCATCACATCTGCAAACAGTTCGCCTAGACAGTTCTGACATTTCCCACTTAGAAAAGCCACTTTCAGGAAGTTATTAACCCAAATGTAATCTTCCTGGTCAAACACAGGGGTACAGAAATGACTCAGGTGGGCAGGTTTGCTGCCAGTTGGTTCCCAGTAAGGGTTAAGAATGGCCAAATAGGACGAATTGGAAAAAGTCAGACCAAAGATGTCAGCTACTATGAGACTAAATACCTAGAAGCATATATAGTTGTTTATTATTGTCATCATAAAACTCCCAATTTTTTAAAAAAAATATATCTTATTGATTTTTTACAGAGAGGAAGAGAGAGGGATAGAGAGTTAGAAACATCGATAAGAGAGAATCATCAATCATCTGCCTCTTGCACACCCCCCACTGGAGGTGTGCCCGCAACCAAGTCACATGCCCTTGACCGGAATCAAACCTGGGACCCTTCAGTCCGCTCTCTCCACTGAGCCAAACCGGTTTCGGCAAACTCCCAATTTTTAAAGAGTACTATGAGAGCAAAGAGCATGCCAGTTTTATTCACCACTGTGTACCAGTTCAATGCCTGGTTCATAGTAGACCAATATTTGCTGAATGGATAAATGTTCACTATGTGCCAGTCACTGTGTCAGAACCATTACATATGGTACCTCACTTATTTTAATATGCGCTCCAAAGCTACAGGGTAGGAATTAGACAAGGAAACAGAGGACCAGAAAAGTACAGTAACTGTCCATGGTCGCCAATTAAGTGTTAAAGCTGGAACAAAAACGCAGCTCTGCCAAAGCCATGATCTTTCCCCCACGCCCTTCTCCAAAATACTGGTTCAGTCACTAACCTGGTGAGGTCCTTATGTTGACAGTCTTATTGAAATTATCCTTGAGGGCTTCCATCACCGACTTCATTTCTTCTTCCACCTCTTCCAAGTTGATTATATCCTCCACCAAGGCAGTGTTAAGATTCACTCTGGTTTGGGACTGTCCTTTTCCTTTGGCTAAAAGGTCAACATTCAATGAATAAAAGAACAGCAGACAGTAAACAGAGACAATAAACAATCAGTGAGGAAGTGCCTACTATGTGCAGGGCAAAATTCCAAGTGCTAGAAAATGACAGAGCATTATCACTGCCCTATTAAAAAATGTCTACATTTACTGAGTGTCTACTAGAGACCCAGCATGGTGCTAAAAGCACTTTCTCAGGTACTAGTGAAGGCACAGACCTTATACAGAGATACCCCAGGTGAAAATCCTGGCTATAATGCAAACTAGCCTTGTGACCTTGGGCATGTTACTCTACTTTTCTGAGCACAGGTTCCTTATTTGTAAAATAGAGATAATATCTATATTGCTAGGATGCTACAGGGATATCAATTAATTAACTCAGCCGAAACCAATTTGGCTCAGTGGTAGAGCGTCGGTCTGCGGACTGAAAGGTCCCTGGTTCGATTCCGGTCAAGGGCATGTACATTGGTTGTGGGCACATCCCCGGTAGGGGATGTACAAGAGGCAGCTGGTCAATGTTTCTCTTTCATCAACGTTTCTAATGCTCTATCTCTCTCCCTTCCTCTCTGTGAAATATCAATAAAATATTTTTTTTTTAAAGTAACTCAATTACCTAAAAGAGCACTATCCACATGGCAGGCACTCCATAAGTGAATTAATTCCTTGTTTTTCAGAAAAATAAACAGATGAGAAAGGTAAAATGATTTGCCTAATATTATAAGGTCATGAAAGAGTAAAACCATGATTTGATTCCAGATCTTCCTAATTTTAAACCCATGAACTTTTCACTAAGCTGCTTCCATAAAGTCTAATCAGAGATACAGAAATATGTTAATTAATTATAAAATAAATACTAAAACAAGGATATGCAAAGTATCTGATGGCTGGTACAGACAAACAGAACAATAGTTCAGAAACATTCACCACCACCAAGTGACAATGACTTATATTTTAGAAAACTGACTGCATTGTCTAAACCCGTGGTCGGCAAACTGCAGCTGGAGAGCCACATGTGGCTCTTTGGCCCCTTGAGTGTGGCTCTTCCACAAAATACCACGGCCTGGGAGAGTCTATTTTGAAGAGGTGGCATTAGAAGAAGTTTAAAAAATTTGGCATTCAAAAAAAATTTCAATCGTTGTACTGTCGATATTGGGCTCTGTTGACTAATGAGTTTGCTGACCACTGGTCTAAACCATCATGGCAATTTTTCATATACATTCTGACCACTATGGTGAGTAATACAAATATTTTTGAAGGGTGAGGGAAGGAGAAAAATAGAGAAATATTTAAATAATATCTTACAGTTATTTATTTCTTAAATAATCAATAAGCATTTATTGAAATTCATTTACAACAAAGACTACTGAACATCTACCATGAGCTAGATCCTGTGCTTTTGTATAGTGCATATCTCATTTATGTACCTCACATTTCCTCATTTGCAAAATGGTGAGACCTGTGCTTTACTGGATAGTTATAAGGATTAAATTATTAAATGTAGATGAATTTTTAAAAAATTTAATACAACATACAAATCAAAAGTTAATACTGTTGCCACTATTAAGAGGACATAAGTCTTCTATGCATTAATAATCTTTCAGTGACTTGTTAATTTTCCTATTTACAGAAAAGGAAAGGTCTGCATGAAACCATATAAGGAAAGTCAATGGAAAAAATACTTAGCAGCATATTTCTAGCAGCATCCTTGGGAGTGTTCTCCCTGACTCACCACTTCAAATAGCAGGTCTGTTTGACAATTTTCTGTCACTCATTTATTCAACAAAATTTTTTGAAGCATACTATGTGTCAGGTTCTGTTAGATGCTAACCAAGAAAAATACAGCCCCTCCCCTCATTGGGTCCAGCATGGAAGACATATACTAAACAATAACCAAACCTACAATGAACTAACTAATTAATGAGTACTATGCTAAGTACATCAAAGGTAAAATAACAGTGCGCACGAGTGCACGTAACAAGGGACCTGACCCAGTCTAGAAGGTCAGGGAAGGCTTCCCTGAGGAAGTGACATTTAAGCTGAGATCTGGGGTATATCAAAGTCTCATTCTTGGATGACACAAACCATTAAGATCATCCATCTAAATCCATAGCTCTAATACGCTTTACCCAACCACCTTCTGGTTTTAATTTTACTTCCAACATAGATCTTACTATAAGGAGAAAAATGGGTTGATCCCTGCCTCAAGCATTATGCCTTTAATTCTAAATTTAAAGAAAGAAATTAGGCATTTCTGAGCTATAGTGACATATGAGCAACATGAAAATAAGAAAACAGACCCTAGGTTCTTTATCACTGTGACCCTTTAAGCTAATCAATTGTATTATGTGAGAAGCCATTTCCTCATGAGGCAAGTGGAGGAATTCAGTACATCTCTGATGTCCTTCCAGCTATGATAATTCAAGGGCTAACTATAAGAAAGGGGTGAGGAGGTCAGATGCCTCTACCTTTGGCTTTCTTGGTAGCAAAGTGACGGGCTGGTATAGCTGCATAGGCCGCATACTGGCCGTGGTCATACTGTCTTCCACTCACTGTCTTCAGCATAACTTCCGAAACAGGTCTGGTCAAGGCTGCAAGAGAATTGCAAAAGGCGGGATGGACCAAGCGGAAGCACCTCAACCCCAAGGCCATGACTGAAGGCAGTCCGTGTGAGCATCTAAAAAGAATAAGACAAAAAGGAGATCTAAATAAAACAGACTCCGTTACAACTTCAGAAAATAATCTGTATCAATTACCAAACAACTCCTGTAAACTGAGCTATTTGTTAGGCAACTTAAATACATGATCTCTAATCCTCCTCCCAACAGCCTCCAAGGAAATAAGATTAGCCCCATTTTACAGGACAAAGAAACTGAGGCTCACAGAGATTGAAGTAACTGGCCCAGTCCCTAAGACTCCAAATCCCCATGCTCATTCCACTGCACCAAATGCTTCTTAGTACACAAGGA
This sequence comes from Vespertilio murinus, assembly GCA_963924515.1. Taxonomy (NCBI): domain Eukaryota; kingdom Metazoa; phylum Chordata; class Mammalia; order Chiroptera; family Vespertilionidae; genus Vespertilio; species Vespertilio murinus. The sequence goes on from OZ004708.1 coordinate 170,825,067, forward strand.
ACACAGAGGTAAGCAAATGATGCTAATTAAATCCTTATCGGAGAAAAGGCACTACTATAAAAAGGGAGGGTAGAGCACTGGAGGGGAAAAAAAACTTTAAATAAGAAAACAATTTCAACAGGCATAAAATGACTGGAAAATTCACACGACAGCATTTAATTAAAATTTTCTTTGGTTCCTTATGCACTGATTACCAATTAGCATGCACTTTAATGTGAGTCTGGAGCATGGCTGAGGTTTGAGGTCTGCCATGTTATAGAATTAGAGCTCTGGAAAATGCCACCCTTTTCTGTGCTGACACAAGTCACACATTATACTTCTGATGGAGGTCTTTGACTATGGAAAGACCCTAGAGTCTACAGCCACCTCTAGGATAAAACATAAAACACAGTCCTAGCACACTGACAAATGTGCTTCTGCCAATAATCTGGCTATTGCTCATCTAAAAATTAAGAACAATTAGCCTCAAATACCTGGAAGCTACTGTCTTTGAAAATCAGTCTCATACTGCATTAAAACAAAACAAAATGTCATCCTACAATGTTGATGTAGTACAACAGCCTGAATAAGGACATGGGTTTTGCAACCCGGACAACTTGGAACCCATTGCCAGCTCCATTACTTACTAAATGTCCTGAACATCACTGAACCTTCATTTCCTCAACTATCAAACGGGGATATAGTTATTTCTTAGGATTAGGAAGAATAAGTGAGGTTATGCAGATAAAACACTTGGCCCAGACCTAGTCGGTTTGGCTCAGTGGATAGAGCATCGGCCTGTGGACTGAAAGGTCTCAGGTTCGATTCCAGCCAAGGGCACATGTCCTGGTTGTGGGCTCGATCCCCAGTAGGGGGCGTGCAGGAGGTAGCTGATCAATGATTCTCATCATTGATTCTCTCTCTCCCTCTCCCTTCCTTTCTGAAATAAGAAATATATTTTAAAACAACAACATCAACAACAAAAAACACTATGTCCAGTGGCTAACAGACAGCCGGAGCCCCCAAAAGGTATCTACTGATCGCTTTGACACTTTTCCTTTCAAAGACTTCCATGACAAGGTCAGACACAATAAAGAAATCTGAGGTACTGGCAGCCCAGAGTCAGTCAGATCTGGATGTAAATTTCAACTTTGGGCAATTCGCCTCATTTTTCTGGGCATAACTTTCCTCATCTGCAAAATGAGAAAAATATCCTGATCTTAAAACGAGATGGTGAATACATGTAAAATACCTAACACAGTGCCAGGAACACAGCACCTGCTTAATAAAAGCTATCATAATCATTATTTTTTTCAAAAGAGCAAATGAATAGCACAAAGGCAAATAACTTCTCCTGATGGAATTGTTAATAGCAAGAGATGCCAGGAATCAGTGTGTGAAGTCAATAAAAATAGATCTGGACAAAAAACAACAACAATCGAACAGCATTTCCTCTTCTATAATTATCATCAATAGTTACTATTAATTGAGGTCTGGCCTGGGTTGCTTGCTTTAATCCATATTACGAGTATTTCACTTAATCCTTTTACTAATACCACAAAGAAAGTATAATAATCTCCATTTTACATATGTAGAAACTTGAGTCTCAAAGACATTGTCACTGTTTAAGGACATGGAGTCAATAGCTCTGCTCTATTTCAGCAAAACTGTTCACAAAAGTTTGGCTCTAAATGAGGTTTCTATATCTAGGTTTTTGCCTAATATAGCCAATGCCTAACCCACACAGACACCCAAATATGGCTGTATAATAATGTGTGTTTTTTTGTTTTGTTTTTTTTAATCTACAGGGTCTCAATCTGGCTACTCCATTTAAGACAGGTTTCCTGGTATTCCTGTTGCAGGTCATAATGCCAGTCCAGAAAGCAACAGGAAATCAAAATGGGTCAGAAATAAACAACCTTTGCCAGAAAACACAACACCCAAAAGCAGACCCAGTACACGTGAACCGGAAGCCAACTCTATAAATAAACCACATTGCTGAAATGCTTAAGGCGTAGATTTTAATTGCACAGAAGTCAGGAAATTTCAAAGTGGAAGTTTCAATAAAGGCGGTCCCTTGGACCCTTTACCTTAAGGACATGCGTATTAACACTCGGTTCAGCACAGATGAAGTCAAGAAAAGCAACTGTTATGGGAGCCCAAGTATTATCCAACAAAATTAACCTATACTCAGAAAAACCATGCCAGGAAGCATCTGGGCTTTGGACGCTGTCTTGAACTAGAATCTCAGCTCTCCTCGTCCTCCTTCCCCCAACACTTACCAACTAGCTGTGTAACCTTGGGTAGACCATTTATCCTTTTTGAGCTATAGTATAAGGTACACTGCACTTTTCTGCATCTTTGTCATGGTGATATTAATGAGTCTTTAAAAAGATAATTGTAACACTAATAATGAAACAATAGCTACTACTTATATAGTGATAACTATATGCCAGAAATGATTTTAAGTGCTGTTCTGCATACATTAACTCGTTTGAGCCTTTCTATAGAACCTACTCGAACAATATCAGTTGACATTTGTGTAGTTATTTGATCATTGTCTAATTCCCTCCATGAGCCTAAAAACGCTACAAGGACCGGCCTCTGGCTGTCTTGCTCACTGCTGTATCCCCAGGGCCTAGCACGGTCCCTGGACACGGAAGACACTGAATAAATGAGATGGATACATGAATGAAAGTCTAAAAAAAATTAAGTCCTTGCTCAAGGTAACAATGCTGGCACTGGAATGAGAATCTAAGCCTCAGACAGTAGCTCCTGAGCGCTACTTCACAACACTGCTTCAATTACTTTCTGATTGGCCAATTTTTCACGTTAGATCGCAAGGCATGTCTTTCTCTAAATTCAGGGCCGTGTAAAGTTATGTATAGGACCTGATTATCTGTATACGGAATCAAGTCCCTGGCACAGCCAAAGGAGGGATAAGACACTCCCACAGGTGGAGAAGGAGCTTTTGCCTAAGAGGCAGGAAGTCTGGTTTACAACATTCCTCTCTCAGCATTCTCGGCCAACCATCCTCTTGAGATTCATAACCACCGTGTATCCAAGAAGCACTTGTGGCAGCTCCGCTACTGACCTGTGGCTTGTATCAAGTCACTTCTTATCCCTAGGTTTTGTTTGCCTCAACTACCTTTTCGATTATAAAACTCTCCAAGATTCTCAGAAATGCAACAGAATGTGGTGGAAGGGAAAAGGCACCAAACTTAGAGAAGACCTGGAAGCGAGTCTTGGGTCCAGCCCTTAACTGAGATGTGACTTTGGATAGGCCAAACCCTCTGATGACCGTCGGTCTCGTCTGTAACGTGTAGATGATAATAAAACCGTTTGTGGAGCAAATGAGAGAGGTCACGAGAGAAGGGTCGCAGACCACTTTGTAACTAGAGAAGGGCTACTGAGATGACAATTGTCACTGAGATGCCAATTGTCTCGCCACGGGACGGCACCGAGGGAGGATGAAAAGTTGAGGCTTTGGAATTTAAGCTCCATTAAGGACGAGCCACGTGACCATGGCCAAGTTTTCCTTTTTCTCCCTCGGAGCTTCCGTGTCTTCACCGTGGGAATAAGGATATCTACACACGTGGTATTGTTCCTGCTAGGTGATGGGCTACTACGTAGAGGCCACAACATGGTCAACGACCCCACACACACATCCAAACGCTCGAAGTTCCTCGCGGATGACACGTGTTCCGCCCCTAACCCGTGACACCCGCTCTGGGACCACTGGTCCCGCCCCCCCCGCCGGAAGGTCAAGCCGGCCTCGATGGGGCTCGCCGGGGTACCACGATCAGGCCCCCTAAGGTCCCTAAGAAGTCCTGGAGTAGGGATCTCTGGTCCGGGGACCCCGCGCGCCTGCAGGCCGTGCCGAGACCACTCACCGGCTATCACCCGGGCTATTAGGGAAAAGACTCTGGCGACCTCGGCGGCAGCGGCGGCGCCGGCGTCGTGACGTCACGGGGCGGGGCGGCGGGCGGCGGCGCAGGCGTAGTGCGTCACCCGCGGCCTGGCGGCAGGTAACGTTGAGACGGAGGCGCCTGGAGCGCGGTGGCCCGCGGGGTTGGGACCTGCTCTTGGGGGGCATGAGCCCGGGGGAAGACGCCGAGGCCAAGAGGTGAGTCCGGGCCCCTGCGCCACAAACCCCGGCCCCGGCGGGCGGGCCTTCCCGGGGGGGCGGGGGGGAGGCTGCCGGAGAGGACGCTCCTCAGGCCCCGCCCCGGATTGTCCCGCCGCTGGCCCGGAAATAACAACCCGAGCGGTGACCGGCCGCCTGTGGGGATTCGAGGCCTGCGTCGGGGAAGCCGGGGTTCCACCTCGGACTCCGCCGCCGTTAACAGCCCTCAGAGGGACGGGTGCCTTGGCTTCCCTGCACTTCAGTTGCCCCCAGTTGACTGTTGCCGGCTTCCGGGGTTGTTGTTGCAGCTCAGCTGGGAGGATGGGTGAAATAGATTATAGATTATAGTTCTGGTCAACTCTGTTAACAATCTATAAGCGTTGTCGCTGTGGCACACTCAAAAGGATTTTGAAAGCCTCGTGCCATCTTGATTTCTCATTACCTTGTATCGTTTCTCAAAACACGCCGTGCTGAGGTGTCACGGATACTGTCTTATGTTAGCCTCATAAGGACCCATGAGATAGGGATACTTGTGCCCATTCTAGGAAGAAAGAAGACACGGAGGCTGCGAGTAGAAAAGTGGCTTGCTTCATTCATTCGTTCATTCATTCATTCAGTAAATATTGAGCACTGGCCACGAGCCGCTGGGGGGTAGAACCACGATCAGAACAGGCAAGGCCCTGTCCACAGGTAGCTTCCGTTCTAGCGAGGGACACGGGAGCTAAAACAGTAAGTCGCAGAAAATGAGTTAGTATTGTGTGGGAAGAAAAAGGCGGCTGGGATGGAGACTAACAGGGAGCTCCCTCTACTAGGAAAAGCTTTTCTGAGGAGAGGACACTTTGGGGGGAGAAGGGACCATGACTTACTAAAGCCATACAGTAATTGGGTGCAAAAACCAGGTTTTGAAAGCAGATTTTTTGGGGGCCCATTTCTCGTGCTCTTCCCACTAAAGATGGTACCCTTCTGCGATACTAAGTAGCTATTGGCATCATTTCTGCTTTTAGGCATGAGGAAATCAGAAGTTCCATCTCAAATATCATCTCCTTTAGATGCCTTTCCACTAGTTCTAAAGTAGTCCTACCCCAGTATTCTTTTTCAGTCCTGCTAGGTGTGACATGGAATGAATGAATGAATGAATGAAGTCAACAGGAGCTACGGGTAATTCATTTCTTTATTTTCTGCACATAGCCCTGGGTTGGGCAGTTAGTGGTTGCTTGTCAAACATTGCCAAACAGATCGAACCTGTGAGGGAATTAGGTGTGTTTGCAGCACTTCTCACAAATTACATCTTCTTTATTTCGCTTTTTTTGTGTCCAGCCCCTCTTCCGAATATAAGTACCCTATGGGTACTTACTTTTTCCCTGCTCTGACCCCAGTACCTAAACAATACCTGGAAAATAGGACCTCAATAAATTTTCTTTGAATGAATGATCTTTAAGGAAGTAGGGAGGAAAAGAAAGCAGGGAGAAGACAACATGTTTCTCCTCCTATTTTTACTCCTGGGATTCTGTTTCTGTCTGTGTGACCTTTCTCTCAGGAGGTAAGAGCAAGAGCTGTGAGTTACTCATTTCTTTATTTTCTGCACGTAGCCCGGGGTTTGGCAGTTATTGGTTGCTTGTTGCACATTGCCAAGCAGATTGAACATGTGAGTGGAAAAGGCAGAAGAATATCCTTTTGTGGGAATAGATAAACACAGTCAACAAACAGTTATCTAGGGGATAACTACTGTGTGCTAGACTGTATAGGCGTGCTGAGATGGTGAGAGGCAATGGCAATGTTGTTATTAAACAGTTCCTGCCACACCAACCCCTTGAGGCACTTCTGGTTGTACAGGACACGTTTCCTGTAGCAGGGTGTTCTGAAGTCGGGCACAGCCTGCCATTTTCCCAGCCCTTTTATCTTTTCTTCGCTGCATTATATTTTCATGAATGCTGTATTTTGTACCTGGCGTTTTATATCTCATCTTTGTCCTCACAACAACCTTAAGGTATGAGCAGGGCAAGGTTTATTGTGTAGACATGAGGAAACTGAAACATAAGGAGAAGTGACTTCCAGTCGAAATGCCAACATTTGAAACCTAGTCCTCTGACACCAGATTTTTGCTCTGTACACTACTGTCTCCATTTTCCTCAATTTCCTTTTTTGTCTATGAGATGAGACATTTCAGGAGCTAAAACTAGCAATAACTTAAGCTAACATTAATTGAAAGCTTGTTAGGTGCTCTAAGTGTATTAACTCAGTCTGCACAACTCTTAAGGCCTATTACTCCCATTTTACAAATGGGGAAACTGAGGCACGTGGTGGTTAAATAATTTGCCCAAGGTTACAAAACTAGTAAATGGTAGAAATGGACTAACGAAGGAGGAAGTTAGTCTCTTCTTCCCAGCCTCTAAAAATTTAAACATGATAATAGCTAATATTTATTATTTACTGTTGTCAGATGTAGCATTTAATGGTTTTTCTCATGCACTGCCTTTAATCTTCACAATGGCTCTATAAGATAAGAACTGTTCTTTCCATTTATATAAATAAAGAAATGAAGGCCTATAATGTTTAGGTAATTTATCAAGTCACACAACCTGCTTGCAAACTCAGTTCTAACTCCAAAATCTATGGCCTTTAATTTCCTGTATTGCCTCTTTCACGGGGAAGAGGTATACTTTTGCTCTGCCTTACCCATCTTCTTCGTTGTCATTAAAACTTTCTGTCCCGTGGTTCCCAAGGCTTACTTTGGGTGATACTTGTTACACTGGAGTGTCGTGTAGTAATAGAGGCCTTGGCCTCCTGCCCAGTGAGCCTCTGGCTTCAGAAGAGGAAAACTTGAGTTTCTCCACACAGAGCCACGCCCCTTTCCCTTTAAATGGAAGCTGTTACTTTCTGGCTGCCAGAGGAGCTGTCCCGGGGGAGCTGGTGCTGGGGCCCTGGCTGTGGAAGAGCTGAGGCCTTTGAGGAACTGCCCAGGGCATTCCCGCCTTGAATAAATATTTGCTGAGCTGAATTTGAAGTCTCATGTTCACACAGTGTTGCTCTTCTACCGCCTGAATGTTCACATTTCCTTTAGTATTTAATAGACATTGATGGAAGCAGAAACCAAGACTCTTCCCCTGGAGAACGCATCCATCCTGTCAGAGGGTTCCCTGCAGGAAGGGCACCGGTTATGGATTGGCAACCTGGACCCCAAAATCACAGAGTGAGTCAACGTCGTTTTGATTCCTTGCCTAGAAACTGGGATGTCTGTAGTGGTGTTCAAAAGAATTTTTAAGGGATATAGGATATATTTTGGCCCTTTTACTTATGTTTCAGTTGTTTTTAAAGGAAATGCGATATTATTAGCCGGTTATTTTGGTATTTTTCTTACATTTGGACTCTTCTACTGCAAAGACATAGACTTGAATAGCCATTAAACTATATTCTTTTTTCTACTTGCCAGAGATCAATTATTTGAATCCTTGTCCAGTGATCAGGAAATTATTTTCTGGAATCAGTTTTGGGCATGATTCCCTCAAAATGAAGGGACAAGAAATCTCAGCATATTCATAGGGAGTAGAGGGGCGGCACTTGACTCTAATTCGTGTTAAACAGCCGTGGGAGGTCAGAGCTGGAAGGGATCTTGGAGAGGTCTTCATTCATTCACTAAAGGATTTGAGCGCCTTCTATGTGCCAAGTGCCCTATGCTAAGCAATTTTCAAACTCTTAAAACCTGAGGAACCTTATCTTAAAAGTAATGAGAGCGTGTATATATAAAGTAAAAGCTCAGAGCTGCTCTGATTAAAGGGGGAAGGGAGGAAGGCGCACTCAAAGCCTTTTGGTCTCTACCACCCTTTCTTAGCAGTCACTTACAGGACTCCGTGGAGACCATTTGAAAATCTCTGATATGTCCAGCTCTCTCAGCCTACAGTAGAGGCCCCAAGAGATGGAAGTGCCTGGCCCACCACAGTGACAATAGTAATTGAGTTGTCCTGACTCCCCACTCTTCCCATTGAGGACATTACAGTGGAAAGGAATTTCTTAGCAAAGAGAATGGATGTTTTTCCTTCTCCCAGTTGTTCAGGATGGTGATTGGGAGCAGGAGAGTAGAGGGTAAGTGATTTGAGCCAGATGGGCTCAGTGCTTAATTAAGGTAAGGGTGGAAGATAGCATCAGTCCTAGTAGTTACTCCCTTTGTAATAGTGTTAAAAAGAAGGGGAGAAGAGACAGCGGAACCTTCAGAGTCTGGGATGAGAGGAGGTATATTTAAGGATTGATTAAGAGACAGGAAAAGATGCCGAAACCGGTTTGGCTCAGTGGACAGAGCATCAGCCTGAGGACTGAAAGGTCCCGGGTTCGATTCTGGTCAAGGGCACATCCCCAGTAGGGGGTGTGCAAGAGGCAGCTGATTGATGTCTCTCTCTCATCGATATTTCTAACTATCTCTCTTCCTCTCTGTAAAAAAATACTATATATATATATATATATATATATATATATATATATACACACTTTATTGATATTTTACAGAGAGGAAGGGAGAGAGATAGAGAGCTAGAAACGTCGATGAGAGAGAAACATCGACCAGCTGCCTCTTGCACACCCCCTACTGGGGATGTGCCCGCAACCAATGTACATGCCCTTGGCCAGAATTGAACCCGGGACCTTTCAGTCCGCAGGCAGACGCTCTGCCACTGAGCCAAACCGGCTTTGGCAAAATACTATATATTTTTTAAAAGAGAGAGAGAGAGAGACAGGAATAGAGCCCTAGCCGGTTTGGCTCAGTGGATAGAGTGTTGGCCTTCGGACTGAAGGGTCCCAGGTTCGATTCCGCTTAAGGGCATGTACCTTGGTTGCGGGCACGTCCCCAGTAGGGGGCATGCAGGAGGCAGCTGAACAATGACTCTCTCTCATTGATGTTTCTAACTCTCTATCTCTCTCCCTTCCTCTTTATAAGCAAATCAATAAAATATATATTTTTAAAAAAGAGAGACAGGAAAAGGGATCTAAACTAACATATCATGACAGAAAGTTTAGTTCCTTAAACCTACTCAAGCTCAAATCAGCTAAATGTAGAATACTGTTCGATCTCTCTGGAAATTATTATGGTATTTAAGGTTGTATTGCCCCCATATTATGTGACCTTGGTCATGGGGGCCCTGAAATGGAGACTGTGCATTGATTTTGTTCTCTTTATGGCTCATGGCTTCGAGGATGAATGTGTGAATCTGCCCAACCTCTCAGTTCGTGTGTGCTGATCAGAAAAACTGTTTCCATCATCTAAAACCCAAGCTGGTGAGGGGATACTCCCAAGAATGGTTTCCACTCCTATCCCTGGTTGTCTGAATGGAAATCTGGAGGGTGGAAAACTTCATTGTTTTGGCTGCAATTCCCTGAAATGAGACCCTTGTTGAAGTGTGTCCTGCTGTTTGTCAGGAAGGAATTAACAACACTGAATCAAAACTTTCCCTCTGGTGTCTCTCTTCTTTTTACATCAGGCCAAAGGTGGGCGGCAAGTCCTAACCTGCAGGTCGGAGCCTTGCGGGTTCTACCTGTGGCTTTTTTTCTTATTTAAAAAAATGTTTTTATTGATTTCAGAGAGAGGAATGGAGAGGGGGAGAGAGATGGAAATACAAATGATGAGAATCAGTTGACTGCCTCCTACATGCCCCCTACTGGGGATGGAGCCAGCAACCCAGGCATCAGACAGGACCTCCTGGTTCATAGGTCGATGCTTAACCACTGAGCCATCTGGCTGGGCTCAGGAAGACCTTTTTGACTAAAGGAGAGGTTGAATGCTAAATGATAATATTTGGAGAAATACTATCAGATTAAGATAGTCTTTAAAAGTTATTCAAACCTGATTGGGTTTCATGTAGAAGAGATGCATTGTGGGTGTTTAGCAAGAGATTGATATCATAATATGCTAATTAGAATGGACATCCTTCCGGATGGCCTTTCATCCTTCCAATGAAGCCAGGGCTGCGAGGGAAGTCCACGTCCTGCGTGCCATTCAGCAGCCGGAGGGAAGCCGGTGCCAGCAGCCGGGGGAAGGAAGGCCTACTCTTGCACAAATTTCGTGTGTTGGGCCTCTAGTGTTTTAATAGGAAAATTATACAGTATGAAGGATGAATTGGATGAGCAAGACTAAAGATGAAGGTTAGCTACAGATCTGCCATTAATATCCCCTAGACAGAGACAATGAACTTGGAGGCCAGTGGTGAATCAGATGAAGAAAAAGTGATTGAAGGAGGAGTGGAGAGTTGAAGATGATCCTAATGTTTCTTGCCTGAGAAATGTAAAAGAATCTTGTCCACACTGACCACTTGGATAGCTGGAAAGGGGCAAAAGTTTGTGGAGGGCAAGAGGTCAGTTTGGGGTAGATTAAGTAAACTTGAAAGCAGTAGAGTCATCCAGGCGGAGGTGTCCTTCTCATACGGACTTCCACAGGTAAACTAGAATGCAAGGAAAAATAAATGCATTATGAAACAGTCTTTACTGCTTGCTTATATTTGGAACACAGTTAAACCAGTCTATTATATACAGAGCATAGAACATGAAGACCTACCACATAACAATTTCTGTAAGTTTAGAAAGAAATTTTTCTTTGAAACAATTGTGCGCTAAATATCATCTTAAATGTCATTTTGCTGCCTCCTGTTGCCTTCAGCATCAAATTAAAATTCCCTCACTAAGTACACAACATGCTCTATAACCTGTCCCTTCCTGCCTTCCGGCATCTCATCTCTTAGTGCCTCCCCAGCTCCTTCAATCAATCAGACCTTTTTGTCACCTAGGTATCTGTGTACGTAGCATTCACTGACCACTACTTTCCCTGCACAGTTGGTCCTCTTCATCTTTGTGCTTACCCGTATGTGCAAGCATGACATGTAATTGATCACATATCTCCCTCTTCCAACCAGAACGTGAAGCCCTTGCAGGCAGAGACCTAGCTGTATTCATCTGGGTAGTCCAAGTGCCTAATACAGTTTTTGACACATAGCAGTTGTCTGCTTTAACATCTGTATAGATGAGTCACTTATTTGCCATTGGGCAGGAATGCCGTTTAAAGACCCATTACAAAAAACAACACCACACTGATTTAAGCTGCTGGAGTAGTAATTCTCTAGCTCCAGAAATCTGCAGTGCCCACATTTCCTGCAGCGGCGAAGCAAGGCTCTGGTGAGTAGTGAGGTCTCCCATTCTTCAGCAGCAGATGAAAGTGCTTGCAGATGTGAAAGCAAGAGTCTTCAGGCTTTTTTCACTATCAGAGCTTGCAGTCCCCATCTCCAGGAAGCAAAATAGTAAACATTTCATTCCTTTTGTTTCGTTGTTCCGATAATTTCAAGAAATTATCAAACAAGAAAAGGAATCCTGGAGAAGTTGAAAGACACAGACCTAAGCAGATGTTCCTGGAATCTTAAGGTCAGGCTTCTCGGGCAAAACGTATTTGTTAGCTTTTCAAAGAATAATCTGCCGGCTTTTTTTTTTTTCCCTGAGTAAATTAAAATTCATTTCCTAGGAAATACCGATCATCTTACCTTCCTGCTATTAAGCAGAATAGAGCTAATGAAAAGATGACCAGCCCACAGAATCCTTTAGATTGGTTTTTTTTTTAAACGGATTTGACCCACCATTCATAGCAACTGGTGCAGTGTTATGGTTTGAATGGGTATAGTAAGTGGAAAATGCAGCTGTGAATTAAAGACATTGAGGGAGATTCTTCTAGCCTATCTGTCTGCATTTCAGAGACTCACTCTTGCTGTTCAAAAAATCAAGTAAACCAGAAATCTGCACTTGAGGTGTCTCCCTTCCCCCTGATGAATCACCTACATTCCTACTCGCAGTTGAGGTCTCCTGGTGGGACTTGAGAGTTTAGAAATGAGAGGGTTGTTTTTTCTTTCAAAATAGGTCTAAAGACCAGATGACTATCCACAGAATACCTTGGGATCCTTGCATCCTGCCCCAGTAAAAGACCTGCATTGTGTCTTCCTTTCTCCACTTTGTCAGGCACCTGATCCAGGATAATGGGCTTGCTTGTCAATGTGTGTTAGCGTCAAATTTAGTAGAGCTTATGATCCAGTTCCTATCTTTCTGCTTCCCAAAGGAGATTCTTAGTCAAGAATAAAATCTTGATGAGTTTCTCCTAGAAAACAATGTGAATATAAATGCGGCTGTAAGGACAGCTTTACTCACTCCCTGTGGGGTAGAATTCCCAGTAATAACAGATTTAGCATGTGGGCTGATACCTTTTTAGTATCACAGGGACAGCATTGTTTAGAGAAAGCCTTGACTCCATTTGAATAGTGCGGAGGATGCCAGGAGGAAGGCCAAAGGAAACGGAAACGGGAGAGCTGTTGGTTTGTCTCACCCTTGCATCAGATGACAGGAAGTCGGAATTGAGATTGGCCACAGCAACCTGTTAAGGCCACATCTGTTTGAATAGCTTAAAAAGCTCTATAGAAACCAAATAAATTTTAGAGAAAGGAATCCAAGAAGAGGGTGAAGGGCCGAGTGGCAAGCAAAAGCTTGGAACTAATTCTTGGAACAAATTTCTCCCCTGGCTAGCTATATGCTTTATTCAACCATGCTCCAGAGTCTAAACTGTGTTAAGAAACAGGCTTGTGCTGAAACCGGTTTGGCTCAGTGGATAGAGCGTCAGCCTGCGGACTCAAGGGTCCCAGGTTTGATTCCGGTCAAGGGCATGTACCTTGGTTGCGGGCACATCCCCAGTAGGGGGTGTGCAGGAGGCAGCTGGTCGATGTTTCTCTCTCATCGATGTTTCTAGCTCTCTATCCCTCTCCCTTCCTCTCTGTAAAAAATCAATAAAATATATTATAAAAAGAAAAGAAACAGGCTTGTTAGTTACCCACAGCTGGATGGAACTGGCCAGGTTCCCCTGTCCTACGTGAGATCAGCCTGAGTCACATTGTGGTTCCACATTGTCCTGGCGTTCGGTCACATCAGAGATTGAAACTCAAGCACTTAATAATGGAAGTGCCACTAGCTGTGGCTGGTTTGGGGCAGTTTCTCACAAGCGCAGTGTGGGGTTAATGATTGCAATCTAATAGGGAAGTCTTTCTGAATTACTTCTTTGTGTGATTGTGTATGTGTTTGTTACTTTACTTTTTACTTTTGGAGTGTGAGTGTGTGTTTCTGATGGAGTTGTGGTTATTCACAAATATTATTTCATTGCCAAGAAGTTAAAAATAAATAAATTGACACTATTTTTGAGCTTTTCTCCAAAAGAAAAACAAATGGTGCTTGTGGGCCAGACAGCTGTTTGTTAGGTGTGGCTTTTTGTTTGGTAGTTTTGTGCTGGACAGACGCATAGCCATGACAATTCTCATTCCCATTCCAAATAGAGGCAAACAATTCTGTTTGCCAGATAGACTAACAGAGCAGTTTGGAGGAAGGCAGGGGGCGGGGGCGGGAGATGTTATCCCTGGAGTAAATTATCTTCTGCTTTTATCTCATATTCAGACTCATTGGCCAACAGATTCCCCGAATGTAATCACGGACTGTGCTTTCTCCACAGATACCACCTCCTGAAGCTCCTCCAGAAGTTTGGCACAGTGAAGCAGTTTGACTTCCTTTTCCACAAGTCAGGTGCTTTGGAGGGACAGCCCAGAGGGTACTGTTTCGTTAACTTTGAAACTAAGCAGGTAATTGCACTGCTTCCCCTTTCGTGATTCTTAGACTCTCCCATAAGTCTTTGTGCATGTCTCCTAACTACTAGAATAGCAGTTCCTTGCGGGCAGGAGCCAAGTCTGATTCATGCCCGGGTGTCTTGCTCTGAGTCTTAAAGGAGGTCGTTGGTAAACAAAAGAATTAGTGAATAGCTTCCAAAATTTACCCTCCCTAGGCTTTTGGACAAAGGTAGCTGGCCTACTTTTCTGACCAAATGCTTTGGGATGCCCACATGAAGCAAATGGACATCCTCGTCCCTCCTCTGCTTTGTTTTTTTCCTTTAGTGGCTGACCAACAAAGCCTCTTTCTCTTTCGGTAGTGTTTGCCCTGTGGTACAAAAGCCCTCCCTGTCTGTGGTGAGCCACCCAAAAACTCTTTTTTTCTTTTAATTTCTTAAAAATTTACCCTTCTCAATGTCTCCAAATGCATACAAATTTGAATTTATATAAAGGAAGAAAACATCCAGCCTCGATCATGATGTATACATGTATCTTGTATTAAAATTTTGTCCTTGGGATGGATATGCATTGATAAAGAACTTGAATTTGAATGTTATTAAATATAGAGACATTGCTCAGTACCCTCTGTAACTCTATTAGTTTTACGTGAGAACATTTTCTAGTTATTATTAATATTGTATTTGGATGTTTTTCTCATTTATTGAAAGTAAAGCATGTTTATTATAAATGAAAATATAGGTAAGTGGCTTAATTTATCAGCCAGATATCCAGAAATAATCAGTTAATTTTTAGTTATGTGCCTTTTAGTTTTTTCTTCTTTCTTCACATTCCCACAAACAAAACAACAACCCTGGAAGACTTTATACATACTCATATGTATGGCTTATAATACATGAATAGGATCATAGGATCCTGTTTGGCACTCAAAGTATACTAAAATTTTTCTGTCACCTAATACACATCAAGAAAACATTCTGTATCATAATGTTGTGGTTTCACTGGTATAGATATAAATATGTAAAAATTCATTGATCTATATCTTTAATATTTATACATTTTATTACATGTAGCAGACCTCAGTTTAAAAGCTAATCAACAGGATGTTTGATGACCGCATAATATTTCATTATAAGAACATATGGTATTTGATTAACTGTTAGCTATTCTCCCTAGTGATTCACAAGCATAAACAGTGTAGTAACCATACATATTTACTACACTCAGGAAAATGGAGTGGCATCAACAAAGGCCATGCATATTTTTCCTAATACAACTGCCAGATTGCTGTCAAGAAACAACGTGTCAGTCTGTGCTGAGATGTCATTGCCCTGCCCTGTTCTGGGGATTTTTTTACAGCTGTGATAGGCAATAAGTGATACATTGCTGCTCTAATTGTTCAAGTTTTGGAGAAACTGAAAGAATGCCTGATATGGCTAGCATTTTTAAGTACTTTATTTTTCCTCAATGATAGAGCGTGATGACGATTCTTACAGACAACTAAAATCTGTGGTCTGCTGGACTAGAAATCACAAAGCCTAACTTCTATTCTGGCTCTTTTATTTATTAACTTTAGACAAGTTTCTATAGCCTCGGTTTTCATCTAAAAATGGGTATTAAAAGCCTACACCCTTCTTACCTCTAGTTGAGAGACTAGATGAAGGTGCATAAGAAAACATAGTTGACATTTAACAACAATGTTGGCTGTAAGAACTTTGAAACAAGATATAGAGATGGGAAGTTATTTCTTGAAGCATTTGTCACTGCTGGCATCTTATTAGTGTTGATGCAACAATTAATAGAGAGTGCCATGTAAATTCTAATTGAAGAAATGAAACTTAAAAGGAGAATAAAATGTCTCTCTTATCCATCCCTTTAACTTTGCATGCCGTAGTGAGGCAGGGAGGCCAGTCACTATCTAATATCTGACACATGGTGAGTATTCAATAAGTATTTGTTGACTGTCATATTGGTAAGCTCCAGAGGAATAAAGCAGCCACCAGTAAAACCAGACTGGAGTCCCTGCTGGTCTTACACTGACGTCGCAGATAGACGGTCCCTGGTTCTTTTCTTGTTCCTTAAGAGTTTCTTCACCCCCAGTGACCATGGTTCCCCTTGGCCAAATGCCGTGTAGATACACACATAGCCGAGAAGGCTCAGCAGGATGGAAAAGTACAGCCAGGCTTCCTGGGAATGTCCTCGAGTGCCTGTTATCCAGCTTCAGGAATTCCTTTCAGCCTGGTTGCTCCTGTGTCCGATAGGGAAAAGGTCAGGGGACTTCTGGCGTGGAAAGCCAGGTGCAGAGATTGGCTCACAGATGCCTTGCTCACAGTCTCTTTGACTTGCTCCTGCTTTTTCCAGCTTAGTTTTCTCCACTCCCATGTCCTTTGAGGCCATTACTGTTTCTCACTTTGGATCAGGGAGTGTGAGCCCTCGTCCTGGACACAGTTCCAGGGTTCCTGGGAGGAGTACTAGTTCTTGACATAGTGAGTGCTCCCCTGACTAACAGTAGTGGGTAGGGAGGTATCACCCAGTAAGAACAATGCTATTAGCTGATGTTGGTTGAGTGCTTCCCACACACTCCATGCTTTCCATATACGCTTTTACTCCTCACAGCAACCATGGAGAAGCAAATATTCTCCATAATTTTACAAGTGAAAACGCTAATATTCAGAGAGATGACTTATAAGTGACCTGCCAAACACTAAACTGCCAGTAAGTGACAGAGCCAGGATTTAAATTTTTGTTTGACTATAAAACTCGTACCCTTTTGCTTTTTTTCTTTGTAAAATTTTTGCCAATTGTTTACCAAAAGCGGTGTGGTTAGAAAGTCAGCCCTCAAAGCTAATGAGGCCCTTGTGAATACATGTAGCTGGTCGGGCATTTGACGTGTTGACTGACTGTAGGCCCTTTCCTGGACAGGAAGCAGAACAAGCCATCCAGTGTCTCAACGGCAAGCTGGCTCTGTCTAAGAAGCTGGTGGTGCGATGGGCCCATGCTCAGGTCAAGGTAAGTCTGAGACGCTAGAAAGGCAGCTTCAGCTCATCCTAATGTGTCTTTGGAAGACAGTTGTCCACTTACCCATTTGCATCCCAGTCTCTTCACATCTGGAACAGCCGTACTTGGGTCTCCTACTTGTATTTACCATGTGTGTTGCCAGATTTTTCTTTTGAGAAGCATCTCAAGAGGGATTAAGTTCCTTCATTGTTTCTCTCCACATACCCACAAATTCTGTTTTTGATTGATTTTTCCATGTGGCTGATGTGTATACTCAGACCTCTATCATTTTTTTTTTTGATGGGGTGGTTCTTTGGAGGAAAAAAATATATTTATTTTTAAAATTAGTTGCTTTAGGCATTATTAGACTCTCCCCAGCCTCTTGAGTCTGTGAAGAGTTTGAATATGTTTATTCTAAATGCTTGAGAAGTGGGTAGTTTGCATGAGTGCTTAAAACACTGGCATCTCATTACGCCAGATATTTCTAGAGTTATTTTTGGGACTCTGCAGTGTCTGTATTGTCTTCAAGGCCTGAGAAGTGGCACACTGCCTTATTCGTCTTGTAGGAGGTCTCTTGGGAGAGCACACTGGAAACGCTATGACCATTTTAAAAAATGAATGGCTTTCTGTCCGGCCAGCATAGAGGTGGCGAAGTACAGGAACTGGAGGAACCCCAGGAGTTGATTCCTTTTCTTCTGCAATGGGGTTGGCAGACCTGCAAAAATATCTGTGGCCGTTAAAGCTGGAGCTTCAGTCTTTAGCTACATGAACATAGGTTTTTGATCAGAGACTCCACCCAACAGGCTTCCTGGAAGAGTCAGAAATTAAACATTTGCGCTCAGTGTCCAAGCTGGAAAACAGAGCTCAGATACTTTGGACCCTGCATTTCAGGTGGTCAGCCAGAGTCTTCTCAGCTTCCAGGGCTCACTACCTGGAAGATAGAAATGAGGAAAATTATCAAAGGCTTTTTTATCAAAAGAAAATCAAGTCTCATTTGCCAGACTGGCTGTCATTTTCTCATTCTGCGTCTTACTGAAAAGGCACGCAAGAGAAATCATTCTTCATTTCTTTTTTCATTTGAGATTCTGTGTCTCCTACTTCCCTTCTCCTATAGGTCTTTTGACCAGAGGATCCTGATTGCTCTGTCATATTATTTTTACTTTTTTACAAGAAGTATATAATTATCTCACGTCAAATTAGACTGCTCTTTTCCTGGAGAATGTTTTCTGTATCGGTGGCTGAAAGCTATTACTATTTTTCTTCTCCACTCAGGCCTGTTAAGAGTTGAATGTTATGCTTGGTACTTGGCAGAAATCTAGCAAAATTTTAAAGTGTTTTGGATGAAGTAAAATAAATATGGTAAGAGGTGATATGTGACCATTAAAATAAGAATGTAAGGACAATCCTGCCACGTACCGGTGCCACCCGTGAATTTGAAACTAGAGAAACTCTTTCCCTACCAGATAAGGAGAACCAATGGCTGATGGGAGGCTTCTTCTAAACTTATTTTTCTAAATGAATAGCTTTAAGCCAAAATTGTGTGGAGTTTTGCATTAATTCTAAATGTAAAGCTGTCCTACAACTGCCTAGAAATGTGATGATGATATTCTGGTGGGGTTGAAGTATAGGGACCCATGCTTTGCAGTTACAGGGCTGACATGATTTCTGTTTTTCTTACTTCCAGAGATATGATCATAACAAGAATGATAAGATCCTTCCAATCAGCCTTGAGCCCTCCTCTAGCACTGAGCCCACTCAATCTAACCTAAGGTAAGATGGTGTACTGTAGAAAAACAGTTACTCAAGAGCTTGAGCCATTTCTTCATCCCAAACCTTCATTCACCCTCTAGTAACTCTTCAGATTCTAAATTTAGAATAGAATCTACTAACATTTGATATGTTCAGAGAATGTGGTCAGTTAAACTCCAGAATGTATACATTTCCTCTCTTCCATCCCCCCTATATATAGAATTCATTTAAAAAAAAAAAAAGACTGGATATATCTACCACATACCAGCCATTGTGCTTGGCACTGGGAATACAGAGGTAAATCAGACACAATCTTTACCTTAAAAATAAGCATTTTAATAAGGCCTGCGTCTCTTTGGCATTTGTCATTACACACTAATCCCTCCCTCACTGTGCGTTCCTTATACAATATTTTACTTTGCAGCACTTTAATTCTGTATACCATTTTAGCCACTATAACAGTTTTGGTACTAGTGTGTATAAATTGTCAGTTACGTCTTTGGAATTAATTCAAAACAGAAGGAACTAAGGATTGGGTTGAAGTTAAATGGATAGCTGAGCAGAAGAATAGCAATAACCAAGATTAATTGAGCTTACTATGAAGCACGTATTATGTTAAACACTTTACATGCCATATGTCATGCAATTATCCTGGTAAAAGTACTCTTATGCACATTTTACAAAGAGGAAGGTAGAATACCTTGGCCAAGGTCATGCAGGTAGCAAATAGCAGAGTCACATTTAATGCCAGTTTTACTGGACTTCAAAATTCAGTATTTTAGTTACTTCAGAGAAATTCCAGGCTGTAACTGCAGGAATACAGTTCTCAAGCCTGTTTCAGGGGAAGAGAAGAAAATATGTCAGCATTTTATAAGGATTAGAAATCAGTATTCAGCCATAAAGTCAAGAGAGCAATGCCTATTTGGATAGAGAGCCAGAGAGAAAACAGACAAACAAGAAGCCAGTCTTTTGTGTCATTTATACCAAACAAAGCAGATTTGCAAACATCTCATTAAAGTGAAGGTGATCCTGAAATGTTTTCAGGAGAAATAAAATTGGTAAATAATTTTTTGTGTGTTACTAATACAAGTTTAATATTATTGGTATTTCTTAATTTTGTGCTACTTCATTGTTTTGTACTTTCAGAAATTTAAAAAAGTATGATGACATCAGTAGGTTCACTAGGAACTTATATCCACGATGCTATATTCCCACTAAGATTGAGCCTCTTTGATTACAGATGGGTGTCTGTGGAGGTTTTCATAAATCTAACCCTATAGGAAAAGGATTACTCCTTTTTTGCTGGGTGATCTTCATATTACAGTGAACATGTCTTTAGTTTCTTATTTTCAGTGTTTTCACTTTTTAGTAGATAACCTAGTGTTTTCCATTCATTTTTTTAACCCAGAGAACCTCAGCTTACATCTTTCTATTAACATCTTTACCTAATTAGAGAAGGTTGTTTCCGTGCAATTCATATACCATCAATGTCCCACTGATGACAGCGGTGCCAGGATGCATCTTGGTAATATAACATTTTAAATTCACATGGCTCATGTGAAGTGTGAGCGTGTGCAGCAGTGCATGCCTTTAAGGACATCTAAAAGGCATGTGTACAGCCAAAACCGGTTTGGCTCAGTGGATAGAGCGTCAGCCTGCAGACTGAAAGGTCCCGAGTTTGATTCCGGTCAAGGGCACGTACCTTGGTTGCGGGCACATCCCCAGTAGGGGGTGTGCAGGAGGCGGCTGATTGATGTCTCTCTCTCATCAATGTTTCTAACTCTCTATCCCTCTACCTTCCTTTCTGTAAAAAATCAATAAAATATATTTTAAAAAAATAAAAAATAAATAAAAGGCATGTGTACATTTCTTTCTACGCTTCTCTCCCTGACCATGAACAGCAGTAAGGATGGAAAATAAAGGGAGCCAGAGCTAAAACACATCCACTGCCTGAGTGCATTCTGGTCGAAGGATCGCCATGACCTTGATCAGAATGGACTTCATTATAACTTCTGCAATGTCCCCTCCCCTCTTCTCTCTTATATGGGGCTGCTCAGCTCCCAGCCTGATGGAGGGGGAAGCAAGGACTTTGATAAACAAATTGGGCTTGACTCTGCAATTTGTTAGCTGTGTGAATCTGGGCAAACACTACCTTTCTGCATTTGATTATATATAAAATGTGGGCACAATGCCTTGCTCATTATAAGCACTCTGTAAACGATAGCCTTTATAAGTAGACATTTGTCAGTAAAAAGAAATTTCATAGAATTTCCAGGATTGTTTTTTGCTATTATTCAGTGATTCCAAAGGTGATTGAAAAGGTGATACAATGTAATAGTTACTAGAATGGGCTTTGGAGTCAAATCTCAACCAATACCACTTACTGGCTATGTCTAACATTGAGTAAGTTAACTTTTCTGTGCAAAAATAAGAGTATAACTTACCTTACAGTGTTGCTTTCAATTATATATGAATTGTTTTTTTCAAATTTTAAGTACAGTTTAGTAGTGTTTAAATATATATTATTATGTAACCATCACTATCATCTACCTCCATAATTCTTTTCATCTTGTAAAATGGAAACTCTATACCCATTAAACAAGCCCTGGCAATCACCATTCTACTTTCTGTCTCTATAATTTTTACTCAGTATCTCATATTAACTGGTATCATATAGTATTTGTCTTGTTGTGTCGGCTGATTTCATTTAGCATAAGTCCTCAAGATTCGTGCATGTTGTGGCATATGTCAGAATTTCCTTTTTAAGGCTGAATAATATTTTAAAATGTATTATGTGTCATATTTTACCTATCCGTTCATCCATCCATGTACACTTGGGTTACTTTCGCATCCTAGCTATTTTGAATAATGCTGTTATAAACATGGGTATTCAAGTATCTCTTCCAGACCCTGCTTTCAATTACAACATGAGTTATTTCTGAATGCCTAATAGCTGCCAAGACAGTGTTTGTACCTTTGGATTAAATGTGACAATATGCAAAGTACTCCTAACAGTGTTTGGGTTTATAGTAAAAACTTAACAAGTGGTTCCGATCTCTTTCCTGAAACGAGGGCATTGGTTATTCTTTGTGTGTTTGAATGTTCCTATTTGAGTATCTTGTTGCTTCCATGACATGAATGAGAAGTACAAGGATTATGAAATACACAGAATTTTCTGAATGTACCCAAGCCCATTCTGACCCTCTGCTGTCCTTTTTCCAGCGTCACTGCAAAGATAAAAGCCATTGAAGCAAAGCTGAAAATGATGGCCGAAAATCCCGATGCCGAGTACCCAGCAGCGCCTGTTTATTCCTACTTTAAGCCACCAGATAAAAAAAGGACTACTCCTTATTCTAGAACAGCATGGAAATCTCGAAGATGATGGTTATGAATCACTGTAGCAGCAAAAGCAAATTGGTCTCACACCTGAAACCCTCCGCCTTTGTGCTTTGTAGATGTGACTGGTACGCCAGCAGAGCATAATCCCTGTTAGAGTGTGGTAAAGTGACATTTTTGGCTGTTCCTGTGGATGTTTCTGCCCTGAAGTATGTGTGGAATTGAGCATCATCCAGAATAAATAGGATTCTTTCCAAAATTGTGATTTGAACACTGGGATGCTCTAGTTGGCTGGTTTGTTTGGATTTGTAACTCCAGAAACACTATATAGTGTGCCAGAGAGAAAGGCAAACAAAAAATGTCATTATTTAAATCAGGAAACTAAATTTATTATCGTCTGTCTTTTAAAAAAAAAGCATTTTTCTGGGCTCAAGTGTCTTTACAACATAAAAGAGATAGGGAGGAAAGTGAGAGGTTTTGAATCATGTTCAGAATTATTGTTCTAGAATTTACTATGGAAATCCCTCCAAGTGGACTAAACAGGAAAAGTTCTTGGCAAAAGGGAGCTGGTTCTTTGAGCAAATGTTGTGGTAATCTGTTTAAGAATTATGCTTATTGTCTCAAAATCCCAATTAGCAAAATATGCCATATATCTTAAAATTGTTTGCATCAACAAAACTATGGAATCAAATTTAGCATTTTGTACCACAACAGAAGTTCTCTTTGGAAACCCAACTTTTATTCTATAGTGATCATCGTTTTTTAAATCTAAATAATCCTGCCTTCTATAATACCAAATCTGGTTATTAACATGGGGCTTTTAAAATGCACTTATTGCATGGGATTGTTTTTATGGCATGAGAATGTTCTATTTGGAATTGTGTCATGATCAATCTAAATAGAAAAGAGAATTTCTTTGAAAACCTGAATGTTTCTATATTGATCTCTATCAAACATTATTTATTAATAATTGTCTAGGGCTATAGTAGAAGAAATTGGATTGCCTGTGTGGGGTGAGGTGGGGACATGCAGTGGACACAGTGGAGCAGGCACTACTCTGGCACCACGATGGTAATGACCTCATGTTTTATGTGGTTTTTAAAGACTTAAAACACTGCATGACTTATAACAATAGGGAGAGAAAAATGATGTTTATTTGGTAGTGTGATTAGGAGTGTGTTTCTCAGTGGTTTGGTCATCCTGGTGCCAGGTGGACAGACTGTGTCATTGGGCAGCACCGTTGTCTCTTCACCAGGTAAATCATTATTTCTCCTTAGGGTGCCATTCTTAGTGATTACAGACTTCTTACCATTGTCATTCCTAGCGAGAGGAAACTGTCACTATAGGAACTTAAGTCTTTCTATGAGCATAAGTGAATTTAAGACACTTGAACCAAAACGTCAGCCTTGTGGAGTTTCAGAATTCACAGAGCTGGTTCAGAGAAATTCTAATCACCTTTCCCAAGGTAAATCTTTCTAGATATCTTTAGGCATTAAATACTTTCTGCATTCATTAGCTCTGTCTATGATGCTCGTAACTCTCCTTCCATTTGGGGGACAGTGTACGTAGGTGGGAGAATCCTTTCCCAGTTTTCCGGTGACTTCTTAGAGTGTAGAATTCACTATTTTATCCTTAAGTCCTCAAAGGGTTGTGGTGGTGTAGAACTCACTTAATGCAAAATAGTCTTCTATTTTTAATAGGAACTTAGAAAATACTTAACTTTGAATTATCTAGAGCTGTTTCCTTTAGAAACCAGAATTATTTATTTGTATTTAAAGCAATGTTTATTATTTGTACCAATTCTTATTCCTCTGTGTGAATAAATGGAAGACAGTGTCTCTGCGGTTGTGTCATCTCTCATCTGTTTTCTGGAATAAAGACCAGCTCTCTGGTAGGCTTGTTTTGCCTCAGAACTCGGGGCCAGTGTGTGAGGGAGAGGTAGGGATTGGATCGGGGTTGCTGTATCTAAGAGCCTTCTCTGCAGAAGACTGGCTAGAAGCGCCCTTAGAGACAGTTTTCTCCACCTTTACACCTGCCTACTTCTGTTGTTAGACATGAGTAAAAAGAGTAGCTGATCTCCCTGCAAATGTATTTAAAAAGAAATTATTACTGGAAGTCCCTCAAAGCATCACACTGTAGCTAATCCCTTTTTCAAAGTAGAGGTTTCAAAAGAAGAAATGTGTGTGTCATAAATGTGCTGGAAGCAGTCTAGTGAAAGGTTTGTAAAATACAAGTGCTATCCGTACTTTAAAATTATCTGTTGGTTTACTGTTTTGCTAAAATCGCGCCACTTATGATTTTGATTTATGTCAGAGTGAAGAATTGAGGGAAATATCCAAATGAAATATGAACTATCTTAATCTCAGCTCCTATTTTATCAGATGTAAAATGTAACCCTAACCAGTTGATTTTCTGTAATTGGCATGTCAGTTTGGGGGAAGAGGATCACATAATGAAAGATTTTTCAAGTCATGCCAAAAATCAACAGCAAAAGTTTTTTAAAACCAAATATCTTAGAGCCCTGTTGTTTGTTAAGGTAGGTACAGTTAATTTTTGAGTCAGAAAATATATCTGATTTGTAATATCACTATGTAAAAGAACAGGTTTAATTCTTGCTCATAAATTAAATGTCAGCTACCAGCATGTAATCAATCGTGTTCCTAAAATAGGACTTCTCCCATCATTTTTATTCTTGATTTTTCTTTTTCTCTCCTGCTTCTATCTAATCCTGTAAACTCTGCCTTCAAAACACGTATTGAATCCAACCACTTGTCCCCATCTCCCACACTACCATCCTCCTTCAGGCCATTGTCATCTCACCGGGATCATGGCAGTACCTTCCTATCCTGCCTCCGTCAGTGCCACCCCAGTCACTTTTCTACACATTAGCCAAAGCAATCCTTTAAAATCTGAGCATATCATTCCCTTCTCAATGGCTTTCCATCACACCTGGAATAAACTCCAAAAACCTACAAGGCCTAAATGGCCTGTCGGACCATAGAGCCCTCTGCTATGTCCCTTTGTGCACTGCGCTCCAGTCCCATTGGCCTTGCTAGAGTTCCTATCACAAAGCCTTCACACTAGCTGTTCCTCAGAGCCCACAGCTCACTTGTTCACGTGTCTGTGCAAACATCAATGGTCAAGAGGCCACCTGAGCTCTAGCCGGCTTGGCTCAGTGGATAGAGTGTCGGCCTGTGGCCTGAAAGGTCCCGGGTTCGATTCCAGTCAAGGGCACATGCCTGGGTTGTGGGCTTGATCCCCAGTAGGGGACCTGCAGGAGGCAGCCAATCAACGATTCTCTTTCACCATCAATGTTTCTATCTCTCCCTCTCCCTCTCTGAAATCAATAAAAATATATTTTTTAAAAAGCAATAAAAAGAAAAAGAGGCCACCTGACCTCCCTTACTTAAATCACAGCCCTGTCACTCCCCAACCCTTTTTCCCTTCATTTTCTGAATAATAATCATTACCCAAATTTTTTTTCAAATGCAGTTGACATTTAATATTTTTATTAGTTTCAGGTGTATAGCATAGTAGTTAGACATTTATATAATTTAAGAAGTGATCCCCCTAAAGTAAGTACCCACATGGCACCAGACATATAGTTATTACAGTATTATTGACTGTATTTCCTAGGCTGTGCTTTACATCCTCGTGATTACTTTGTAATTATCAATTGTGCTTCTTACTCCCTTCACCTTTGTCACCCAGGCTCCCATCCTAAATTTTTTCATTAAAATGTAAATCCCATATTAGCAGAAACTTTTTTTCACTATTACTAGTATATCCCCGACATTTAAAAAAAATTTTTATATGTTTTTATTTATTTCAGAGAGAGGGAGATAGAAACATCAATGATGAAAATCATCAATTGGCAGCCTCCTCCATGCCCCACATTGGGGATGGAGCCTGCAACCTGGGCCTGTGCCCTGATCGGAATTTGAACCATGACCTCCTGGTTCATGGGTTGGTGCTCAACCACTGAGCCACACCAGCCAGACACATATCCCAAACATTTAAAACGATGCCTGGTATGTAATAGCTGCTCAAATATTTGTTGATGAAAAGTCAGAATCACGCTACTTGAGAGCTGAAAGGCCTTGAAAGGCTATCTCATGTAATCTCATCGTCCAGGTGGGAAAAAATAGAAACCCAGAGAGACAAAGCGAATTGGCCAGGACCACAGAGTTCATGGGCAAGCATTAGCTAGAACCCAGGCCTGCAAGCACCTACCTAGTCTTGGGGTCATTGGGTCAGCAAACGCCTGTGCCCTCTTTGTATAACCCACAAGGTTATGGTTTTTACACTAAACCATTGAGGAAAGAGTCAAGAATACTATTTTATGACACATGAGAATTGCATGAACTTCAAATTTCAGTATCCATAAATAAATTGTTTTGGAGCACTGCCATGTCCATCATTTGCGTATTTTCTGTGGCAATTTTCCCACTGCAGTCACAGTTGAGTAGAGCAACAAAGACTATATGGCTCACAAAGACTATGTGCCATCTGGCCCTTTACATAACAAGTTTGCTGAGCCCTTCTCTGAACTAGATTCTATTACTGGAAATGTCTTTCTAAATTTGTGTGGTATCAAAGGTTCTGGTGTTAATGGCACAGAATCGAATCAACACCAGGTGAGGGACTGGTGTGCAGTGAGCACTGTCAGTTCCTCATCGCCTCTCTGATCCCTTATACGTCTTTTGAGTTAGCTGGCTATCCACACCTAGAAGTATCACTGCACTGGAAAACACTAGGCAAGTGCAGACGAAATCCCATCATCTGTATGAGGAGCTAAGACCTAAGAGCTTTGGTGTCAGAGGTGCCTGAGTTTGACTTCTAGCCCCAGCTGTGTGAACAGATTCGTCAAGACTTAGTTCAAGTGACAAAAACCCTACTCCAGCTTCCTTACGGCAAGAAACTCATTGGCTCGTGTAACTGAAAAGTCCAGGTGCTCAAACGATACGGTCAGGAATCTGTCTATCTCTTGATTGTGTTTTCCTCTGGGGCGGTTTCATTCTCAGACAGGCTCTCCTTGGTGGTCTCTGGAGAAAGACTTGAACCCTAGGTTTAAAAACACAACAGGTCTGTCAGAATTTATCCCAGGACGTGGTGCTATATACCTTCCTTCCCTATGCATTCAGTCTAGGCTAGGGTTACTAATTATATAGAATGCCATTTTATTTTTGCTATGTTCTATGATCTTTCTACGCTAGAAATAGAATTTAAAATTCAGCCTTAACAATAAAACAAGATAAGTTTTCCTCTCCTGGCCTCTCCCGATGGACAAGCTTTCTGATAGGTACCTCATCCAAAGGAAAGTGACTGATTCCTCAAACACATACTGAGCATCTGCCGTGTGCCAGAGGTGGAGGATGCAGGGTGGAGGATGCTAAGGTGTGGTCCCTGTGCATTGTCATGAGCCAGGATAAAGGGAAGATTCAGGAGCACAGAAGACGGGTACCAAACCAAGCCGGAAACGGAGGTGAGGCCATATATACATGATTTCTCAGAGGCAAAAGCACCTGAGCTGAGCGCCGATGATGTGGAAGCACAAGCCAGGCAAAGGGGTTAAGAAAAGTGCTGGAGGAAGAACAAGCCCAGGGAAGTAAGTGAACTAATCAGGAGCGGAGCTAAGACACTTCTCAATACCTAAACACAGGATAAGCCAGGGGGCTGAGGACTTCCATAATCTGCCCAAATATCTATTCTCCCCTAACCACCGAAAAGTGCTTGTCTACCCAAACACGATGCAATCTCCCAGCTCCCTATGTCCCTGTGCAAGATGTTCCTTCTACCTGGAAAGTCCCTTCTGCACGCCTCCGTGTACCTAACAGACATCTTCCTATCACCCTCAGTCCCCGCCGCAGTTAATATAACCTTCCTGCGTCTTAAATACTTGATTCTGGTTTAGTGCTTACCACTACATATATGCTTTATCATTTAAAAATAATTTCTACTGAAAATAAGATGAGCCTCAGGGACAAGTTGCTTTCCCATGAAATCAGAAAGCAAATGAGTCAACCCTCTTCTGTACACAGAGTTAGTCCTGTGTGCTGTCAAATCCCAGCTCCCATGGCTTCGCCAGCCATCCCTGCACTGAGGTCTCTGCAGTTCCTGTCTCAAATCCAGCCTCTCTACTTTTATATATATATATATATATATATATGCAGTTCCTGATATATATATATATTGATTTCAGAGGGGAAGGGACAGGGAGAGAAACATCAAATGATTAGCTGTCTCCTGCACGCCCCCTACTGGGGATCGAGCCCACAACCTAAGCATGTGCCCTTGACCAGAGTAGAACCTGTGACTCTTCAGTCCGCAGGCCAAGGTTCTATTCACTGAGCCAAATCAGCTAGGGCTCCAGCCTCTCTTCTGAGCTACAGACCTGAGTATCCAGTTCACACCTGGGCACCTCCACCTGAATATTACCCTGGGACCTTGAACCCAAACTGAGCTCATTATCCCCCCTTGAGCCCCTCCCTAACTGCTACTGTGTTCCATATCTTTGGGAACAACATATGGAGAAAAACGAATTAGAAACCTGGAGTTATCTTTAACATTTTCTGCTCCCCCACTCCCACACCCAGTCTCCTAAATGATGAACTTTATATTTTAACATAAAGTTGTGATGTTATATAGAGTCACATATTACATATATTGTATATAATATATGTATTAGTATTATATATCACATATGATTCCATAGTAAATAGAACTTTGTTTAATATGCAAAGATTATTTAGGAGGCTATTGTATTATTGGTTTTATAACTATATATATGTAGTTATAAGTATATAACTTATATATACTTACCTAAGTATATATAAGTTATATATACCCCCTCTCCCTGAGGTTACTGCAATATCTTCAGGGCTCAATGAAGGACTGGTCGACTGCTTGGGTCATCTTTCCAAACCCCCAACTTGACCATAACATCTTCATGCTTAAGAGCCTTGGATGGCCCCTCCCCATTTATATTTTGAAGTTGAAATTCGTTATCATGCTATACAAGGTTATCCCAATCTAGCCTATCTTTAAGCCTTTTCTACACCCTACCAGGAAAATATTAGTGTGAGGGACTTACTTTAAATAGCATGGTCAGGGCAAAATTCTCTGAAGAAGGACTATTTAGCCCTGTAAAGGACCCCCCTCGTAGCTACTGTCTCCTGTGCCTTCTTTGTACCCCCTTCTTACAGATAACAATGGCACTAAGTGACTGGGTGCTTGTTGGATGCCAGGCCAGCGCCAAGTTTTAGCTTAAAGATGTGTCTTGGTCTCTTGGAATCATCACAGCGTTTGTGAATGGGTTCTCTGTTGATGTCTGTCTGTGGTGAGGAAACCATGGCTCACAGAGTTTGTCGCTCACCGTAGGTCCCACACGCAGTGTGTAACAGAGTCAGGTATCCACTCAGGCAAGCACCTGCCTCCAGACCAGGATCCCTGAGCACCACCATGCCATGTGCCCCTGCAGAGGCAGAAGGCTGCTTCCTTGAACTGCTGGTTCATACACCCAGAGCTCTGAAGATGGCTCCAGACTCTTCAACTCAGCCCTCAGCCCTCCACAGTCTGGCTCCTACCTACCCCCGAGTCTCATCTCCCAACATGGCCCCACACAGAACACCACTGGCTGTGCACCCACTCGCCATTCTGAGCCAACTGTCTCCAGGCCTGGCCTGCCTCACCCTCATTCATCCCTGAGGACTTCACTGAAAGTTCACCTGCTCTAGGGCACCTTTCCTGATACTGACCTGTAAGCCAGGTTAAATGATGCCCCTCCTCCTCCTCCTTCAGCACCTGTGTCGTTGCACTGTAAATGCTGGCTCTCGTCCCTCCCGGTAGACTGTGCTCCTCACGGACAGGGACCAGGGTGACACACGCTGCGTTTCCTCTGCCTAGCCTGGAGCCTGGTTCAGAGGAAGTGCTTCATTAATGCCTGCTGGCGTGAAGGTCCACAGCGAATGCCAGAATGGGAAGGGGACTGGGTGACTGTAGCTGCTCCTATCTGCAATATACTTTGCAGTCCAAAAAGCCCTTTCGTACGGATTACCTCATTGACTCCCCCATGGTTGCTATTATCCCCAAAGTTTAGGAAACTCAGGTTCAGGTAAGTGACTTTTCCAAGTTCACCCAGCCAGGATGTGGAGCTAGGGTTTGACCTCAGGTCTCTCTGACTCCAAGGCTAGAGCTCCCTCCATCACTGCCCCACTCATCTGATTCAAGCAACACACACACACACACACACACACATGCACACATGTTAGCGAGGAGGACACAGAGGCCAGGAGAGGTAAATTTCTTGCCCAGGGTCATGCCGTGCTAAGCCCATCCCACGCTCTTTCCTCTAGTCAAACAGGAAGTGCCCAGGAAGGTGACGAGGTGAGCATGGGGCCCTGCGGAGGGAGGGGTGTGCCGCCTGTGTCCCACCGCCCCCTTCCCATTTGTCACAACCTGCATGTTTAAATTTTGTATTTAGTATTTACTCTGAAAATGGCTTTCATCTGATTTCCCCCCCTTGCTCACCAATTTAGCTGTCAGAGTAAATAAATGTGAAGCCGGGGCTCCGGCCTCCCCCAGCTCACATTACCTTCCTAGAATTACTCCCCGGCAGGGCGGAACCGCTGCTGGGGGCGATCCCACAGAATTACCCAGTTACTGATGAAGCCTCTTTTCAAACCCAAACGTCCTGTTTAGGGACGAGGAGAAGGGTTGAGGTGAGAATTGGGTGACATGGCACACAGGATGCTGATGGCATTGCCTACGTAGACGCCTTATAACAGTGTACAGTGGAAGGTGCTTACACAGGAAGAGAGGCAACACTTGAAAGATATTAGTTTCTAATAGATGGCCCGTTGTCACCACAATCCAGAGGGGTACGTGTTGTTATCCCCATTCTGCAAGTAAGGGAACTGAAGCTCCGAGAAGCGAAAGGACTTGTCCAGTCTCCCGTAGGGAGAAATCAAATATCCGGGTGGGATGTCTTACATTTGCTAATCCTGATTTTGCCAAGGTCACTCCTGTCTGGACTCTCCTTCCTGTTGCAGCCAGGCGTTGTGGGAAGAGAGTTTTCTCTTCCAAAGTGATTTCATTTTTATCTTCTTTGAAGTCAGGCAAGCCCTGGGTTGCAATAATGGTTCAGCAGCTTCCTCGGGCAAATTATTCAGGATAATATTTGATTATCTGGTTGATTTATGCCTTGCCTTCCTCCATAAAATATGTGAAGTGGCACCTAGGAGAATAGCAACTGGACAACGCAGCGAGTCCATACTGGGATGATAGCTAATATTTATTTGTGGCTTTCAGCATGCCAGGGATGATTCTGAGCTTTTTTTTTTTTTTTTTTTTTTTTTACATGTAGCATTTGCTTCATTTTCACAAACATAAGACATGAACTCTGTTATCATCCCCCACTTTACAGATGAGAAAACTGAGACCGGAGTGGCTGAAACACTTGTCCAGGGTTACCTGGTACTAAGGGGCTGTGCCAAGATGGGCACCATGGCAGTCTGGCTCCAGAGTCCTTGTGCTGCACTGCTGAGTTCAATGCCCCTTATTCCAGTTTTGGTTTTCTGAGCATCTAATCAGAATTCAGGAGCAAAATTGAATAGTAAGTAAGCGTATGGGTTCTGGGGTCTGAGTGCTAGGGCTTGAAATGAAGCTCCTATAAGCTTGTTTTCTCAGCTATAAAATAGGTATAATAATACCAGTAGGACATTCTTTGGGATTCCCGAAAGAGAAATGCAGGTAAAACAGTACTTGGCACATAAATGCTCAACAGCCCAACCAGCGTGGCTCAGAGGTTGAGCACCGACCTATGAACCAGGAGATCACTGTCCGATGCCTGGGTTTTGGGCACTATCTCCAGTGTGGGGCATGCAGGAGGCAGCCGGTCAATGATTCCCTTTCATCATTGCTGTTTCCCTCTTTCACCCTCTCCCTTCCTCTCTGAAATCAATTAAAATATATTTTAAAGCCGAAATCGGTTTTGCTCAGTGGATAGAGTGTCAGCCTGCGGACTGAAAGGTCCCGGGTTCGATTCTGGTCAAGGGCATGTACCTTGGTTGCAGGCACATCCCCAGTAGGGGGTGTGCAAGAGGCAGCTGATTGATGATTCTCTCTCATCAATGTTTCTAACTCTCTATCCCTCTCTCTTCCTCTCTGTAAAAAAATCAATAAACTATATTTTAAATATATATATTTAAATAAATAGATAAATGATCCACAAACAGTAGTTATTACCATCACCATTCAGAGAGCGCTTGCTTCTCACTCCTTCTCATAGAAGTGCCCCGGCTTGTTTGTCCAGCCCCTGGATCTTCACAATCATCTCTCCTTTCATACTTCCTTTTCTCCCCCGAGCCCACCCAAAGTTCATCTGCCTCTAGTTTTAGCTCAAGCCTCCTCCACACCTGTTGCCTGAGGCGTTTTGCAAAGCCAGTACCATCCTCCTGGTCTTCTCCTTTTCCTGGAGTCCTTCTGCACGCACACGTCTGGCAGCTGTGCGGCTCTGCACCATGTTCGGTGACCTCCCCCTTTCCCCAGCCACCCAGAAAGGGAGGAAGAGAAGGAGATAAAGGTCACCCTATCATTATTCTCATTTTGCAGATGAGAAAAGAAGCTTAGCCCATAAGTGGTGAGGCCAGGAGTCATATCCAGGTCTTCTGACAAATGTGTGTGTGTGTGTGTGTGTGTGTGTGTGTGTGTGTGTGTATGTGTGTGTGCAGAGAGTGGACACAGTCATGTACACAGCCTTGGAATTCTAGTACAAGCTCTGATGTCCGACGAATCTGCTGTTGAGTTCTTAGCTCTGGCCATTGGCCACGTGACACCATTTTGGACCTATCAGGTGCTCTCTCTGAGCCTCAGTTTCGTCATCAGTAAAACCAGTGCAATAAGACACACTACCTCATAACTTTATGGTTAAGAGAAAATGAAGCTATGATTATAAAATGCCAAGCCTGTCGCCAATTAAAGTGTCCAGGAGCAGTAACTGGGCTTATTATGTGCAAAAGAGGTTATTGGAGGGAGGCTAGGCTGTTTGTGATCATTTGAATATCTGAGGGTGCATGCATAGGTGTGTGCACACATGTGTATAAATGCACACACCTCACCAGCTTTCACATTGCAATTGTGCTCTTCGTGTAAAAGATTAGGGTTTAGAGAGAAACTTTTCGCTCTGAATTCCTGTCTGAGAGCAATGCTGGTAAGTGACTGGGATGCAGGGGTGCAGAGGGCGGGAGATGCCGCTGGCTGGGGGTGGGGCTGTTTCTGTGCACCTTGGTGCCTGGAAAGGAACAGGTATCTGTACCTTTCGGGGATATTGCTGTGCAGACACCCTTGTCTGCCCTTGCCCGTTAGGGAGTGCCTGTGTGTGCGCATCTGTGGGTGTCTGCGTAGAGGACAGGAGGTCTCCCATGTGTTTGGAGCACTGTGGGAGTCTGTGCTTTCTTGAGTCTGAATGTGTGTACACATGTAAGAACACTTGTGTGGGGTGTTTACATTTGTAAATGAGGGTGACTAAGGAGGCAATGGTATGAGTGAGGATACCTCACCTCCGTAGGGCTGAGTCTAAGTCTGTATGCGCACATTTGTTTTTAGAAGAGTCTGTATATTTACATGTGTCTCTCTGGGCTCAGTTTGTGAGTGGAGAAGGGGGCTGAGGCTGTGAGTTCACGTGTGTGTGTGTGTGTGTGTGTGTGTGTGTTGTAGGGCGTTAGTTGTGCAAGGTTCTGTCTTTGAGAGTTTGTGTCTGTGTGTCCTATCCTGACTTTCCCTCCTCTCTGTCAGCAGAACCAGAGAGGAGGCGAGAGGGGCGTTAGGCTGGATGGCTCAGCACATCCCGAAGGGAAGGGACGGGAAGGAAAGGGAAGGAAAGGGAGATGTCCCAAGCAATCCCTCCCAGGAGAATTCAGGGGAACACCTCCCCTCCAAGAACCTTGTTCCCCACCCAGCCAAATCCCACTCAGTATCTCGGAGCTAGAGCGAGCACTCTCTGGTTGTTGCGGAGCAGAGGTGTCTGTGCAGGTGTGTGAGGGCAGCGGACGCCTGAACTCCTGTAAATGGGGTGAAGGGCAGTCATTTGCCTCAGCATGCACGCAGAGGCACCAGGCTGGGTCTGCACCAACAGAGCATCGCGTGTGAGCTCACGCGGTCGGTCGGTGTGTACCTGGGCGTGCGGCTGTGCCCGAGGGCTGTGGGTGCCCGGGAGGGAGGGGCCGCGTGGGAGCTGTGTGGCTGTGGGGTGGCGGTGGGCCTGCCCGCGCCTTTGTATGACCGCGTGGTCCAGACTCTGTCGGCAGCTATGAGTTTCTGTGTGTCTATATGTCTGGAGCAGCTTTGAGTTTCTGTGTGTCTATATGACTGCGTGTGTGTGTGTCTCTGGGTCGCTGCCTCGCTGTGTGTGTGTCTCTCTCTCTCTCGCTCTCCCTCGGCGGGGAGGGGATTGGTCACGCATGACTCATCCTGAACCGAGCGGGGCTCCAGCGGCAGGGCGGCCGACGCCACAGCTGGAGGGGGTGGAGGAGGGAGCGGAGGAGGAGGAGGAGGAGGAGGAGGAGGAGGAGGAGGAGGAGGAGGACTACCAGGAGGGGGAGAAAGAAGAGGAGGAGGAGGAGGAGGGGGCGGGGGCCTCTCTAAGTTTGTCGGGACCTTCTTCCGAGGCGGCGGCGGCGGCGGCGGCAGCCTAGGAGGCCGGGGCTGCGCGGGCC
Organism: Vespertilio murinus; assembly: GCA_963924515.1. Classification (NCBI taxonomy): domain Eukaryota; kingdom Metazoa; phylum Chordata; class Mammalia; order Chiroptera; family Vespertilionidae; genus Vespertilio; species Vespertilio murinus. The sequence continues at coordinate 170,859,581 of OZ004708.1, forward strand.
GGGCGGGGGCCGGGCCGGGCCGGGCCGGGCGCGGCGGGGCGGGCGCCTCCGCTCTCCTCCTGCTCCTGCTCCCGCCGCGGCCGTGGCCCCTCTGCGCGCGGCTGTCGGCGCGGCTCCCCGGCCCATGTACTGGAAGCATGAGAGCGCCGCCCCGGCGCTGCCCGAGGGCTGCCGGCTGCCGGCCGAGGGCGGCCCCGCCGCCGACCAGGTGAGCGAGCGGGGCGGCGGGCGGCCCGGGCCGGGGCGCCGGGCGGCGGGCGGCGGGGAGTGTGTGGCTGCGGGTGCGGGAGCGCACGCGAGCGCGGGTGGATGGGTGGGTGGGTGTCGCGGAAAGCGGGAACACGTCCTTCACATGTTGGAGGAATTTCTCTAAAAGCGATTTAGCAGAGACAAGGGGGATCCAGAGGAGGCGAGGCGGGTATTGTCCCCCCGGACGGGCGCCCGGAGCGCCCGGTGCCGCCGAGGGTCCCGCCGCGGGCCGTCCCGGACGCGCCGAGGGGCTGGAGGGCGGCTTCTCCTCCCCTCGGCCGCCTCTGCGTTCTCTTCTGGTTCCGTTTCGCCCCCGATCTTGCCCCCATTTTGCTCCGGGTTTCCTTCCGATTTGCCCTCGACAGGCACCTGAATCCGAGTCCACGTCGCCCGCCTCGACCTGGCCGCGCGCGCGGGGCTCCCGCGCCCCGCTTTTTATTTTCCCTCCAACACTCCCCCCCCCCCAATCTCCTTTTTTTATTTTCTTTCTCTCTTTTCTCCCTTTTTTTTTTTTTTTGCATTTTGTATCGAGGGGGAAGGAGACGGGAAGCAAGGAAGGCGTGGGGGGTGGGTAGAGGGAGAGAGAGAAAAAAAATTCGATTTTTAATTACTACCATTAAAAAATCAAATTTGCAATTCTTTGGGCGGCCTGATGGATCTCCCTGATTGACAGTTGGAATTGACACTCTGGCTACCTCTTATCTTGGGCATTCACGACAATTTCTAATTGCAGGTAGTTTGTGTATGTGCGCGTGGGTTTTTTTTTTTTCTCCCTCTCCTCTCTCTCTCTCTCTCCCCTCGGAGGCTTTGGATTGCAAGGGAACGAAGCGATTACTTCAAGAGCCACGGGTTAAGTGCAGGGAGAGGGGGAGAGAGAGAGGGGAGAGGGGAAAAAAAAAAATCCAATCCAAATTCAAATTGCTTCATTAGAGAGACACCGCTTTTGTGGGGAAGGGCTTTAAATGCCCACTACAAAGTTAGGACTCATTGTTCCGCGCCGGTTTATATAGCGGGCGCGGGGCGGCGCTGGGTCCAGGCGCAGCGGAGCCAGCGCTGCAGCCGCCGCCGCCGCCGGCGCCCTCTCCCTCCCTCTCCCTCCCCCAGGTGATGGCCCAGCCGGGGTCCGGCTGCAAGGCGCCCGCCCGCGGCCTGGAAGGCACCGCGCCGCCCGCCATGGTGAGTGAGTGCGGCCCTGGCCCGGCTTTCCCGCCCCAAACCGCGCTGGGGAGGGGATGGGGGGACCCCTGAGGACGCCGCCCCTCTCGGGGCCTCAGTTTCCCCACCGAGAACGTGGGCTCTGGCCGCTCCCGACGCCCTGGACGCGCGCGTTCCCAGCGGAGCGGGTCCCTTCCTCTCCAACGGGCGCGTCCACCCCGGTTCTCTGGCCCCGGGCACGGCGTCCCGGGGGGAATGTCGTTGTCCACCGGCGCCCCGGGGCCCCAGATGTGCCTTGGAAGCGACTGCGGCGCTGGGCCCGGGCTCGGCGATCGGCTCTTCCTCTCCCTTCTTTTCCCTCCCTCTCTCTCCCTCGACCCGGCAGGCCCAGTCGGACGCCGACCCCCTGGCCGGCGCCCTGGACAAGGACGAGGGCCGGGCCTCGCCCTGCACGCCCAGCACGCCGTCCGTCTGCTCCCCGCCCTCCGCCGCCTCCTCCGTGCCGTCCGCCGGCAAGAACATCTGCTCCAGCTGCGGCCTGGAGATCCTGGACCGGTATCTGCTCAAGGTGAGGCGAGGGCAGCGGGTTGGCGGGTGTGCTGGGGGGGTGCGGGGTGCAGGCCAGGAGGATGCATGCACTTGGCGAGGAGCACCGGCTCAGCTGCTGCGGGACCTGGGGGCTCTGAGCGGGTCTCCGAGTCTCTCTGGGCCCCGGGGTCCCCTCTGAAAAAAAAAGGAAAAAAATAAACTGGAAGAGTTTGTTTCTTCCTCCCCGAGCCTCAGGGTTGCAGGAGGAAAGTAGGACCTTCAGGGCTCCGGCGTCTCGGCCTGCAGGGTGGCCGGGGTCCGGGGCGCAGAGGCCCGCACTGAGCGCCCCACTCTGCCGGCTCCCCAGGTCAACAACCTCATCTGGCACGTGCGGTGCCTCGAGTGCTCCGTGTGCCGCACGTCGCTGAGACAGCAGAACAGCTGCTACATCAAGAACAAGGAAATCTTCTGCAAGATGGACTACTTCAGGTAGGCTGGGCCGCAGGGCCAGCAGTGCCGCCGCGGGCAGGCCCCGCGCACCCACGCCTTCTTTGCGGCTGGCTCGCGGTGGCTGGCTCCCGAGCCCCACCGAGGCCGAGTGCGCACCCCGCTGGCTCTCAGCGCCTCGAATTAGGAGCCCCAGGCTTCGCGCCGGTGCCAGCACCCGTCTGGCCCGAGACCCGCCTCCGGTCCCTGCGGCCCACTCGGTTTCCGTCGCGCGTCCGGCCCTGTCTCCGGTGCTGCCTGAGCCTCAGGCTCCAGCTCCCACCGCCAGCGCCGCCCCGGCGGAGTTCCGATGTCGCGGCTCTGGCCCGCACCCGCTGGGACCCGGGCCTTGCTCTGGCTGCCTCTCCAGTGGCTCCTGCCTGGGTTCCAACCCGCCCCGACTCCAGCCCCCCCCCCCCCCCGGCGCCACCCCCAGAGCGCCGGGACCCTGAGCTGGGCTCCGGAGAGCCCGTCTCTGACCCCGGCTCCGCTCTGGGTTCGGGGCTGCTCCGGCCCCAGGCACTAGTTTAGTGAGGGTCTCAGATCTAACCCATATTCGAGCACCTCTTTCCTAAGACCCTGGCGTCGCACGAATGTTTGGGGTCCTGAGTGAGTCCCAGGCGTCCATTCCAGCCCCAGCTCCCAGCTTCGTTACCATTTCAGCCTGTCCGGGGACTAGGCCAGGATGAGGGGGATGGAGGGGAGTGCAGGGTGCTGCAGCCCAGCTCGGAGTAGCATTATCCCGGGGTGCGCTCTCCCGGTGGCAGTGCTGAGTCCTGCCGGCTCCCCGACTCCAGGGGAGTCTCGCTGCAGAGTCTTGGCTACTGGCGCGCAACTCACTCCAAACCTAGAAGCTCCTGCCTGACCCGGCCATGGGGTCAAGTTCACTGCGAGGTCAGGGCGCACCGGCCACCCGCCCACCCGCAGGATCTCTATGGGCAGCTGAACCAGGCTTGATGCCCGACCACCACCGGGTCCTAAGAGGGTGGAGTGTGATTAGTTCCCAGGAGGGGATGTCTGTTCCCAGGGGCTTTCTCAGGAAGTAGAGAAAACTACCCTCCTATAAACCCCACCGCCACCTCCAGCGGCCTCCCTCCGTCCTCTCCTGGGAGAGGCCATGATTTCAGTCTTCTGGGGACTCAGGGAATGTGGTGGCAGTCAATGCATGTCCCCCCCCCCCCTTTGAGTCTTCTGGGACTTGGAAAGAGAGGACCTTCCTTGAATCTAGGGGGAAGTTTGCAGCATTTTGGCCGGGGAGACTCTGGGGGAAATCATAGGAAGCATGGTTCAAGAACTGGACTCTTTTTTTTTTTTTAGTATGAGTATGAAAGGATGTACAGCCAGGGTGGGCAGATGTGTGGGGTCTCTACAAGGTGGCCTAGGACTCAGCTGGCAAAACTGTGTGTGTGTGTGTGTGTGTGTGTGTGTGTGTGTGTGTGTCTTGTTTGGATCTGTGTCATGGCACTGAGGGAATGTGTCCTTAGACAAGGTCAGGGATGTGTGGACAGCATATGTGTTCCTTTACCACATGCGTTTGTCTTTTGGTTCACATGTAAGAGGGTGTGTCTGTGTGTGAATGCCAGTGCACAAGAAGGTCAGGACAAGGTTACATATGGACAGGGAGCTGGAGGTGAGAGGGTGAGGCTTCAGAAATCCTGTGATTCCTCACCCTACCCCGTCCTCCTCTGAGGGGGGCATTTCTACTTCAGGCCTTCGCCCAGGCACTGAGGACACAAGAGATGTGAATGTGGATTGTGTGTGTGTGTGTGTGTGTGTGTGTTGTGTGTGTGTGTGGCAGAGCAGGGTTATTGTGTGGTATGCAACCGGAATGTGATGTCTCCTTGGACTATCCCATCTACTCTAGGCTGGCCAAGGCAGGAATCCCTGTCTAGCTACCTCCTTCTAGGCCTGACCCACGTTCAGCTTCCATTTGGGGGGCCCATGAACTATCCAGGGACAGAGCTCCAGCTTGGGAAACCCAACAGGATGACCTCCTGTAGAGCAAGGCAGGGCTGGACCCTAACCTGGCTCTCCCGGTGATAACCGACCTGGCAGCCATGTGGGCCACCTGCCCACATTTCCCTGCTGCTTCTCCAGCCCCTTCTCGTGCCCAGGCTGGACCGACCTCCTCAAATGCTATGCTTAGTAGACCTTCTAGGGCTGGTCAAAGCTCAGATCCCGACCCCATCCCATCATTCAGGGCCTCCACTGGCTCTGGAATCCCCCTTCCCACTTTGGTGATGGGGGGGATGGGGTGTGAGGCTATTTTGGGAAGAGCTCCATCAGGACAACAGTGAATCACTGTGTGACCTTGGACAAATCACTGCGTCTCTCTGCCCTCAGGGTTGTCTCTGGGAGCTGCCACAGAGGGAGTGAGAGCAGGAAGGCTCAGTAGGGGCTCCTTAAATGGCAGGTGATGTAGGGGTCTTGATTATTACCATTGTCACCCTGGCTCGGCACAGTCCCCTGATGTCAGCACAGTCCCCTGATGTCAGCACAGTCCCCTGATGTTTGAGGAGCAAGGTCTGCCTGGAGGGATGGGGCTGGGCCATTTCTGGGCTGAAGGTTCTGAGCCATAATCCTTTTCCAGTGACAAGAGTCCCCAAAGCAAACCTAAAACAGGTTTTGGTTAAGAAAATGGAGTGAAGAAAAGCTCACATTCCCTGAGAGGAGGGGAGAATTGTGGCTCTTCTGATGACTTCTCCCCCAGCCAGGTCTCCCTGCAGGCACAACCCCTCCCTGGCAGCCCCACCTGTAAGAAAAATAATGAAACCCACAGAAAGGGAAAGGGAAAGCCGGCAGCGTGCCAGGCGGGGACTATTGTCTGCTCTGAGCAGCGGCCCAGGCGCTGGGTGGCGGTTGTAAGGGAGGTCTTTCTGGAGAGAGCGTGAATGATGGCGTGGGAGGCGGAGTGCTCCTCTTAAGAGCTGGGGCTCAGGAGGACACCGGGCTCTGAGGTTCTCTAGCCCTCTGTTCCCTGAAGCCCAGGGTGGACTGGAGCCCTCTGCCCAGGATAGGTCAGTATCCCCATCAGAATGGGGGGAGAGAGCACTGGGTCTTATTCCCCACTGAAGGGTCTTCTAGGTTACGTCCCCCATCTTACCCTTCTTTATGGACAGTCTCCCTTAAGCAGAAATGGAAGTTAGAAGTTAGAAAGGCACCCCAAAGTCACCAAGAGAAGTTGGGGGGGGAGAGAAGGGGGTTGGAGGTCTAGTGTTGTCCCTGGCTCATTTGCATTTTGGGGACGTAGGTTTTCCACTGGCTGTTTGCCCTTGATAACAGGTTGCTGGACCTCTGTCCCAGCTTCTCCAGCTCCCTCTTTAACGGGGACCTCCTTGTGGGTTCTAGCAGATTCCCAGCTCCCCACCCTCCCTGAGTCCTAGCAGAAAAATGTTACCACCAGGGAAATATGATATTGCTTTTAATTTCTTCAAATTTTTGTTGTTGTTGCTAAGACCATTTTTGCCTTCCATTTTCTTTGAAGAAGTAAAGGAAAAAAACAGCGTTCCTCTCTGGGGCATGTGTATCAACCACAAGCCCAGGCAGCTTCCTCCCATCCACCTACCTGTAGCTGCTGCCCGCCCCCCCCCCCCCCCCACACACACACATGGGTCACGGGCTGATCTACTGTGCTCTCCTGGCTCCCTCAGCCTCCTGGAGCATCCTGCCCATTGCACAGTTGCAGAGGCAGATATCCTGGAGAGTGGCAGGTGAGGAATGTCAGGGTCACACAGAGAGACAGAGAGTGAAAAAGGGGGCTGGGCAGGGGGAAGGACATTGGCCACCAGAAGCCAGGAGCTCATCTCGAAGCCAGGAACTGTGCCAGCTCTTTACATGCGTTATCCCATTGGGTCCTCGGGTCCACCCTGTGATTGTGATACTCTCATATTCCTCACATTATGGGAGGGGAAACGGAGGTCCTTCGAGGTGAAGTCGCAGTTAGTAAGTGGCAGGTCCTTGATAAGACCCAGAGCACCTGGCCCCGCCATCCCTGTGTCTAAACATTCAATACACACCCTTCTCCTCTTGGTTAACTATGTCTACGAGGAGGTGGGGCCTGTGGAATGGCAAAGACCCTTCTCTGCTGCCGCTAAGATTCCTTGTCATGTGCGTGCCTTCACACAGGGAGCACCTGCGGGGTGCTGTGCTGTGAGACTCCCCGGGTGGGCTCTGGGAGCACTGGGGCAGGCGTGGCCTCTGAAGGGTGGGTCAACTTTGTCGCTGGCCCTCTGGCCTCCTGACCATGGGAACTCTTTACTCCCAGTAAAGAGTTAAGTGTGCCCCTGGAGTCCGTGGGCCAGCTTCAGAGAGTGCCCGGGGCTGGGCCACCCCTGGCCCAGCTGACTTAGGGCAAGACCCCAGCCTCCGCCTGCCTTCTGCCTAGAACCCAACCTCCGACTGGAGAACCTGACCCCCTCTTTCAGGGTGAGGGTCCCGGGGAGGCTCGGAGCTGGGAACTGACCCCGGGCCCTCGGCTCCCCAGCTGTTGGGGGACAGATGTGGAGGGAGCAGAGAAAGAAGTCAGGTGGGGGAGGGGCCTCAGGCCTGGGACCTCCGGGTGCGGTGGTGCGGAGTGTTTTAACCTCTTCATTGCTGGTTCTGTTTTTTTTCTCTGCCTTCTACGAAGTTTGCCCAGAAGACAGGGAACCGAGGGGGTAGGCAGGGCTCTACCCACACCCTCCCTTGTTGGCCTTATAGAAAATAAGGCCACCAGGGAAGCATCTTTCACTTCAAATGAGTGAACTCTGGTGTGCGCGTGCGGGCACCCTGGCTCACTGCCGTAGCTCCGGGATTAACGTTGGCCTTCCCGCTCCGAGCGCCGGCTTCCTCCTGCAGAAAACCGGGAGCTTCGTGGTGGGCGCCCCGTCCTAGAGAAGCTCCCGCGGGCTCTTTCGTTGAGGCTCCTTCAGCCAACGGATGGTTTCGGAGCGCCTGCTGCGCACCCGGGGGAAAAGGGCCGGGAAAACGGGCCTCCCTGGGTCCAGGGCGCACAGCTCCCTCCGCACGACCCGGCCACAGGCTGCGGGCGGAGAGAGGAGAGAGGAGAGAGCGAGGCGGTGCGCGGCGCCCCCTCTAAGCCTTTCAGCGGTGAAGACGCAGCATCTTCCCGGCGGCTCTCCATCCGCACGGCGCCCTGTCCTCTGCGCCTTTGGGGAGGCGCACGCCGGAACCCGGAGAAGGGTGCGCTGGAGGCCGGGGCGGAGGGGTGGGGGGCCGTAGCCGAGCCCCCTAATCCCGTTGGCGCTCCGATCACAGCCCCCAAACGTCCTTTTCTGGAAGTTTCGTTTTCTCCGTCGCCCATTTCGCTGCTTCCGGAATCCCGTGGCTCGGGCCTCACAGCCCGCCTGGGAAGGAGCCTGACGATCTGGCGGGGCCTCCCCCAGAGGCCCGGGCGCTCCCCGTCTCTGCGCCGCGGACCCCGCCCTGGACGGAGGACGCACCCAGAGCTGCGCGATGATCCGTCCTCACCTCCGCCCAAGGATCCGGCTCCGAAAAATTTCGTAGACTGGGTTGAGCCACAGAGAGCGCGGGCAGATCCCAGGGCTGGGGACAGCTCCTGGCGTTTGGGGTGACTTGTGTGGGGAGATGATGAGAAAATTGCTAAGGGGTCACCCGCGGCACCCACCTGGAATCAAGGGGATGGGAACGCTGTAGGCGCAGAACCGGGCGTGCGTTTGGGCTTCGTGGAACGGGAGGCTCAGGCGTGTGCCGAGTGTCTCCGACGCGCCCCTGGCAGAGGACGAGAAATCGCACACAGCCAAGCTCAAGGACCCGGATACCACACCGAATGGGGTACCGGCTGGGGTGCAACAGAGGGGAGGCAAAGTCTCCTGGCTCTTCCCGTTCACTGGGGATGCACTCCCTGCCTTCCCGAACCCTCTGGGCCCCAAGCCCTGCGCGCCAGAGTTTCCAGGATCCAGGACCTGGGGCGGGACGCAGCAGGGTCAGACCACTGCTCTTCATCACCCAGGATCCAGGTGCCAGGTACTGTTTGCACCTTGAAGAAGACCTCAACCCGGGCCCTGCTCTGTGGTCTTGAGCTAGTCACTCGCCCGCTCTGGACCTCCGATTCCACCAGGGCAAAGTGGGCACCAGAGTTCCCACCTACCTCACTTGCTTACGGTGAAGGTGAAGCCGAGGTGTGTGCATTGAAGACTTTGCACCCCAGCACCCGGGACTGCAGCAAGCCCTCTCTCTACCAGACTGTCAGCGGAACCGCGGGCGGCCTGTGGCAGGACTAGGCTGGGGGTGGGCAAACCAGATCCTTCTCCCCTCCACTGAGGGGTTGTGAACAGAGACCGCAGGACGTGCTGGGCCATCCCCCGGGGAAGCCGAGTTTCCCAGGCAGGGAATCGCCTCTGTTTGGGAGGGGGGGGGGATTTAACCAGGCAAAGTCCTGCAGTGGGGTCTGGGCTAACCCTTTCTGGTTTCTGGACAGTAGGTTTGGGCTTCTTGGGGCGGGGTGTTTAACCAGAGCCCATGTGCTGGGCTGGTTCTCTCGCGCACTCCCATCACATCATTTCTGAATGCTCCTCGGGGTGGGGGATAGGAGTGTGCTGGCCCCGGGGACACAGGCACATCTCCCTGGCCCCTCCCTGGAAAGCCTGGGGCGGGGGAGCCAAGGAACCAGACGTCCCGGTGTGACCAATGGAAGAGGGTGGTGCTGGGGGGGGGGGGGCTGTGGCACTTTTCCTGGAGGGCGAGGGAGTGTGGGAAAAGGGATCGGCCGTGCAAAGGCCGGGGGTGGGAAAATACTCCAGAGGGGGCTACGAAGACCTGGGAATGACCTTCCACTGTGGCTGCGGCTCATACTTGGGTTTTGGGTGGGAGATGTTGAGGAAGGTTAGGGGGGAGGAGATGAGCCTGGCAGGATGTGGTTTGTTGGGCTTTGTACACTCCAAGGGTCTTGGGCCAGATCCCCAGGGTAGATGGGAGGCACCAAAAGATTTTAGGCAAGGCAGGCCAGGATTCGGTGTGCATGCTGGGAACTTCCCGGTGGCCACCTCGCGGAGGACGGATTGGCAGGAAAAGGGAGATGAGAGCTACGACTGGCAGAGAGGGGTGCATGGTGGTAGCCTGACTTGGGAGGCTGCAGGGACAATGGAGAGGAGGAGATGCGTCCCGGAGATACTTAGGAAAGGAACCAACAGTGTCTCATGGTTGGTGGGATGTGGGGCTGAGGAGAGGGAGGAGTGTATGAGTTCGGTTACTAAGCCTCGGTGGCCCGGAGAGGTCAGAAGGCTCACACCCACTTAAGGAGCAAGCATTCCCTGGTTCTCAGGGATCCGGCCTTGGGGTGACTTCTGGAATAGTCTCTGCTGCTTTCTGAGGGCTCCCAGTTTGGGGCGGAGGCAGCTATACCCAGATTGCACTATGAAGGGGGAGGGAGCGAGGAGAGAGAGAATCAAGAAAGCCTTAGGGCGGGAAGAAGGCATTTGATCTGGGCTTTCTGTGTGTGTTTGTTTTTAAGCACTTACTGTTAGAATGTATGGGGCTCCAGAGTCTGTGACTAGCTGGTTACTTCTTAATAGACTGCCTTGAGCGCTAAGCAAATAGTAGCAGGCATTGCTGTTGTCATCTAGTTCAGCTCAGGGCAAAGGGAATGAGGACTCTGAGGGGTTAAACAAATCTCTCAGAGTCACCCGGCCAGCCATGCACATTGCTGCGGAGAAACTCGGAGCTTCCCTACCGATGGGGCAGTTAATTCATCTCCGGCTCCTACCTTGCAAGCTGTGTGGCCTGTGCAAGTGTCCTAACTCCCCGGTCCCCATTTTCCTCACCCGAAAAATGAAGATAAACTGGGATACTCACTATAAAACACTTAGAATCTTGCCGGGCACGTGGTAAGTGCTCCAAGGTTTGCCTCTTCCGTTATTACTATTATTATTGTTTTCCCTAACCCATGATATATTTTTATTGAGTAGATTGATGTTATAGGCAAATGTAAGTGATCATTGTAGAAAATTTGGAAAAATCAGGAAAACGCCAAGAAGGAAATAAAAATACCCGCCGGCTCACTTTCTTAGGCAGATCTCGTCTGCAGGAGACGGGGAGAGAGAGTGGTGGATCCAGGCGTAGGGATATTTGTTAGCAAGTGACGGCTCCGAGGCGGGAAGCCTGGGAACAGGCTGGCTGCTGGGTTCGGAGGGAGGGAGGGTGGCCTGTCTGAGCCTCGCCATCCCCTTCCCCGCCCCGGTGTCCCACAGCCGATTTGGGACCAAGTGCGCACGCTGTGGCCGGCAGATCTACGCCAGCGACTGGGTGCGGCGGGCCCGCGGCAACGCCTACCACCTGGCTTGCTTCGCCTGCTTCTCGTGCAAGCGCCAGCTGTCCACGGGCGAGGAGTTCGGGCTGGTTGAGGAGAAGGTGCTGTGCCGGATCCACTACGACACCATGATCGAGAATCTCAAGAGGGCCGCAGAGAACGGTACCCAACCCGCCCCGCCCAGCACCTGGCCACACCTCTGCCCTCAGCCCCGTCCCCCCACCCCCAGCGCCCCAGGCACTGCCCACACCCCTCTAGGGGCAGGTGCTCCTCCCCTTATCCCCTGGGGGCTGTGCCCGGAGCCCAGGCTTCTGGCGCCACCGCTGGCTTGAGAGTCCGGGGTCACTGCCTGTCCCTGCAACTGTGTTTTCTCATGTGCAAAATGGGGCTTAGGATAGGGCCTTCTGAAGAGAGATGAGCCGATGAGTTGCTCAGCCAGGAGGCAGTCAGTGAACTCTAGAGATGATTCTCATAATGGGACAGCCCGCTCCCCTTTTGGACTGCGCTGGTTGGCCTGAGGGCTCGCCCCCTCCGGCTGTCCTGGGGAAATGACCCGATCCTCTTCTTCCAACTCCCAAGCCATCAGCTGGAAGCCAGAGGTTTGGAGGTGGGGGTTTCATGCCGGATTGTGAAGAGCCAGGGGAGGGGAGCTCCGGGTTTGCTTCCGGCATGCTATTCTGACTTGTGAAGTTTCCTTTCCTTTCTGGGCTTTAGTCTCCCCATTTTTGCAAGATGGAAGGTGGACTAGAAAGATATCCCTAAATCTCTTCTGGTTCTGATATTATGATTCCCCAAGACACATTGGTAAAGGGACAGGGTCCAGGTCTTTCAGGGATTTGTGGTGGCTGAATTACAGGTAGGTTAGGGGGTGAAAAGAGGGAGCAGAGGCTGAGGTGGGGCGGGGGGGGGGGAGGCAGGAACCCTTCCCATAATTCCCTTATCTGGATTGGTGAGAGCTGCTCACTTCTCTGTGATGTGGATTATTCTGTTATCCTTACACCCCTAGGAAGTAGCTGGTGGATCCCCATTTGACAGGTGAGGAAACAGGCAGAGGTTATCTGCAGAATGTGACTGGCCAAAGGTTATAGGCTAGCATGTCTGCCTGACTCCAAGCCCAATTCTTAACCACCATACCATACCGTACCGTACCACCCCATTCCCAAGCTCCGAGGCCCCTTAACCAAACTTCTCCAAGCAAGGGAGACTGTTGGGATGTGGTTCCCTCTGTGAGTTTAATTTTTCCATGGAAACAACAGGCACACCAATTGTTGTCCTGCTTGCTTTCCCAGGAGACATGAATCCCAAAAAACGCCTGTCCCATCCACAGTGTCTCCGAGGAGGGGTGTGGGTTACCCTGCCTCAATTTCCATTCTGGGGACTAGCTAGGGATCCCCAGAGTATTCCTGGCCAGGGCCACACCAGGACCATCACTGGATCCTGCCAGGATTCAGACTAAGTGAATCTGGGGTGCTAAGTCCACCTGCAGTGAAGCTAGACTAGAACCCCAGGAGTCACAGGTCTTCCCGTACCATGGCCCATCAGTGACCCCAGGCTCCTCCCAAACTTGGACCAAGTAGGACCATCCCTAGCCAGCCTTGCCAGTTAAATTCCTGCTCTCCCAGGCAGGCACTATTTTAGACGCCTACCAGGCAGAGGATCTTGAAAGCTTGGGACCTTGGGTCTTCTTTACTGACTAGCCTGCAGTTTTGGCTACTGTTTTACTTTTTAAACACACACACACACACACACACACACACACACACACACACTCACGCATGCACGCACGCACTCACAGAAAATTTAGAAAAGATGGTCAAGCAAAAAGAAAAAATCACTCCAGATGCCACCACCCCTTATATATTAGTGTATATCTTTCCAGATGTTTTTTTTCTATGACCGTATCTTGGAGAATTTATTTTGTTGTTCCTCAACAGGGTGTTTTTTTTTTCTAATTTAAAAATATAATACATTGTGAACAGTAGTGGAACTGCTAGTGATGTTAATTTTCTTTTTTGTGCTTGACTGAAATTTCTGAGTTTTTTAAAATTTTCTGGGTTTTTGATAAAGAGCAGGCATTGCCTTTGTATTCAGAAAAAACGAGATATTAAAAATAAAAGGGGAATATATTTAGTGTGTAAAAGTAATATAAGTGGAAAGAGAATAGCTAAATATAGTCCGGTTAACAAAATTAAACCTCAGAGAAGTAAGGTGACATATGATTGTAAAAACCTCCACAGTTACAGAAATATTAAAAGTAAAATCTCCATAATTGCACTCCTGGGAGGAACCGCTCAACACCTTCCAAACTTTTTGCTTCCATAAAATTTAAAAATTTTATGTCCTCCCAAACTTTTTTGCTTTTATCAAATTTTACAAAATTAGGACCACAGGTTTGTAGCCTGCTTGCTTACTATTTTCACCAGCCTTTGATTTCTCCAGTTTAGCTTGGGGCGCTGGAGTCAGCCAGCTGTCAGAATACTAGTGTAAGGTCGGAACAGGGGGGCTTTCTTCTGAGCCTCAGTTTCCTCCGCTTTATCACCTGAATACCAGTTTATTCCCTGAATATCAGTTTCCTCAGGGCTGTGAGGCGGAAAAATGGCACGCCCGTCTGATACAAAGCAGCCGCTCAGAACTGAAAGCCCTTTGCCCTAGGACTGAGTTCAGAGACTAGCACCCTGGGGTCCCCGCCCCCAGCCAACTCCGCTACCTGCCCCTTCCTGGGACCAGCTCCCCCCCACCCCCGTCCTTTTCAGGCTGCCGTTAGAAGAGATGCGGACGCGAGGTCAGCCACTTCTGTCGCCCCCAGGGAACGGCCTCACGCTGGAGGGGGCAGTGCCCTCGGAGCAGGACAGCCAGCCCAAGCCGGCCAAGAGAGCGCGGACGTCCTTCACCGCCGAGCAGCTGCAGGTGCCCGGGGCGCGCGTGGCCGGCCGGGTGCGGGCGGGGCGCCGGTGTGGGCGGGGCTGAGGGTCTCCGAGCGGCGCCTCTCCCGGACCACCCCCCACCCTACCCCCAAACCCGGGTGGGTGGAGGGGCGGGGCTGTAGACGTCTGGGGCGTGGCCTCCAGGCCGGAGCCTCTGATTGGGCCAGGGCCCCGGAGACCTCCGCGTGCCGGTTGCTAACCCCCCCACCCCCGCCCCTTCCCGCGCCGGGCAGGTGATGCAGGCGCAGTTCGCGCAGGACAACAACCCCGACGCGCAGACGCTGCAGAAGCTGGCGGACCTGACCGGCCTCAGCCGGAGGGTCATCCAGGTGGGGCCGGGCGAGGGCGGGGCCTTCGGGTCTGGGGCGGGCCCGGGGGGTCTGGGAGTGGGCTCTTCCGGAAGCGACGAGGCAGTCCCGCCTGGGTCCCCCGGTGGCGCGTCCGAGTCTCGTCCCCGTGAGGTTGAGGCTGCCGAGGCTGTCGTTCCAGGTGTGGTTCCAAAACTGCCGGGCGCGCCATAAAAAACACACGCCGCAGCACCCCGTGCCGCCCTCCGGGGCGCCGCCGTCCCGCCTCCCCTCGGCCCTCTCCGACGACATCCACTACTCCCCGTTCAGCAGCCCCGAGCGGGCGCGCATGGTCACCCTGCACGGCTACATCGAGAGTGAGTGACGGCGGCGCCCAGGCCGCCGGGTCTGCGGGAGCGGAGCGCGCGGGGGCGGCGGCGGCGGCGCGGGGAGGGCTTACCGAGCTTCCTTTGGGTGGAGATGTGGGCTTCGCAGTAACTCGGGGGTGGAGAGAGGAGAGGGGCTGTTACCTGGCTCGGCCTCAGGAGAAGCAAACCTTCAACCATTCAACAAGTCCTTTCCAAGCGCTGGTTCAGTTCGGGACCAGGGATAGGGGTGAGGTTGGGTGGGGAGGGGAGGGCGCTAAGGAAAGAGCAAGATGGGTCAAGTCCTTGTTCTGGTGGAGCTTGCATTCCGGTGGGCGAGATGAACACGGAGCAGTAACCAGGTAGATGAGCGTGTGTGTTAATTGCCGCGATTCCTCTAGGAAAGGTGCTGGGTGGGAGTGTGGAGATGCCACCCTCAAACAAGCTGGGATGGGGACGGTGGGTAGGATGAGTGAGACACAAGGAGTGGGAGATAGGAGTGCCCGGTGTCAGAGGAACTGGATGTGGGCAGGTCTACAGCCTGACACCGGCAGCGTGTGGCACTGGGTGCATCTGGGGTTGCAGAAGGCCAGTGTGGAGGGAATACTCACATGCGAGGCCACGGGCAAATCACCCAACCACCTTAAACCTCAGTTTCCCCATCTGTAAACTGGGACGTTAACGATGCCTGCCTCACAGGGTTGTGAAAATCCACTCCTATATTCGGTAGTTATTTTTGGAGTGCCTTTTGTATCCTGGGCCCTAGGATGCACCATAGAACACAGTAAGACCAAGGCCCGTGGCTCACGGTCCAGGGTGGGACATGGGTGGAAAGACAATAAACTAATATGGGAGGGAGGGCAGGCGTGGCAGTGGGCACTGGGCACTGTGGGCAGACGGAGGGCAGTCATGTGGCGTGAACGTGGAGCAGGAGCCTGGAGCAGAGAGGGTGTAGGGATGTGCATTTCTTGGGGATAAACACCAACGAGTCTGCTATTGAGCAGGTGTTTATCACACATTCCCTTAATCTTCAAGGGCATTTCCATTGCTTGTTTCCTCCAAGCTGGGCACGACCAGAAAAATAAAAGCAGCTACAATATACTCACAAATTCAAACCCTCTTTTCTGAGGCTCTGGTAAAAGCCCGGCCAGGTGCCACGTGCCAGGTGCCATGTTTCTAAACGTTAGAGATCACTATCCCATTACACAGATGAATAAAACCAAGGGTGGGAGCCCGTATTCTTTGACGGTCGAGTGTGGGCTTTGATGTCAGGCTTAAGATCCCACCCCTGCCACTTCCTGGCTGTGTGACACTGGGCAGGCTTCTTAGCTTCCCTGAATACCGGTTTTCTCCTCTGGAACAGTGAAGACAACAAGGATACCTATCTCAAAGCAGTGTTGTGAGCATTCAGTGAGGTCGTTGACTTAAGTCTTCAGCCTTTGGGAAGTGCTGGATAAGTATCAGCTGCTCTGTGATCGCGGCGGCGGTTCTGGTTGGCAGAGCCGAGGGTGCAGGGTCCTGCCTACGGCACCGGCTGCCAGCTGGAAACTGTCTCGTTGTACTGTTCCGGTTCTGAACCATCTGCTCAAGTAGGAAGAGATGGTTTTCTCCCTTCCTCTTTTACACAATGACTTGTGTTCAGGCTGCACAGAGCCGGTAGGAGATCTGCTTCTTCTGTGAAAGCCACCCAGGACCAAGGGCTCTCTGGGAGCCAGGAATTTGCCCTCCCGGCTAGCATTTGCTGTGGAGTTAGTAACGGATCTAAGGGATTCCCTTGGGAGGGGGCCATGGCCTCCAGAGGCATGCCAGGACTCTGCCCTCACACATCGTAGACCAAAGATCTGTCTTTGGTGTCCAGGTTGCAGCAGGAGCTGTCAAGGGTATTTGGACCTGCTGCCTCTCGCTGCGTGACTGAAGGTGCCCCTCGGCACTTTGCTTTGCAGTTAACTAAATCCATAGGACCCGAGTTTCCTGGAGCCTTGGAGCTTAGCATCTGATTTAAAAAAACGAAAACAGCCAAAACTGGTTTGGCTCAGTGGATAGAGCATCAGCCTGTGGACTAAAAGGTCCCGGGTTCGATTCTGGTGAAGGGCACGTACCTTGGTTGCGGGCACATCCCCAGAGGGGGGTGTGCAGGAGGCAGCTGGTCGATGTTTCTCTCTCATTGATGTTTCTAGCTCTCTATCCCTCTCAATTCCTCTCTGTGTAAAATCAATAAAATATATATTTTTTAAAAATAAAATAAAATAAAAAAATCTTTGGAACCAGACCCCAGAAAAATGTACGCGCGCGCGCGCGCGCACTCACACACACACACACACACACACACACACACACACAATTTTCTAGGTCATCTCAGGTTGTTCATGGACTCCTAGAACACCCCAGGTTAGGAATTCCCAATCGTATACAACAGACGAGGGAACTTGGCCTCAGAAAGGCACAGTGACTTGTCCCCAGTTACATACCAATTGTAAATCTCTGGACAGGGCTCTTTTGTTGTTGTTACCACAGTAGATGAAGTGCCGGGAGGAGGAAGCCATGGACTTTCTACTGCAGCGGTAAAGAGGCTGACACATGAGAAATTTGGGTCAGACATTAGGATGGACTTTCCCCCACAGTTTTAGAGGTTAGAATAGGGTAGGGAGACTTGCCCAACAAATATTTAAAGAGTGCCTACTGGATGCCATGCCTCATTCTGGGTAACGGAAATCCACAAAAACCTAGAAACTAGAAAACAGACAGAAATCCCTGTCCTCACTAGAGCTTGCGTTCTAGTTGGCAGAGATAGGGAGTGTGTGTGTGTGTGTGGGGGGGTGTTGGTGTTGGGTTGCAATTATTAACAGGACAACCAGGGAGAGCGTCCTGAAGAAGGTGCTGTATGAGTGCCGAGTCCTGTCAGGTGAACTTGGAAAGCTTAGGTGATGCCTGGGAGGGAGATAAGGTACGAGGCACCAAGGGAGGATCCCAATAGATGGGGCACAGCCTTGCATGTCGGAGATGTTCAGTACATACTCATTGATGAGTATTTGTTTATCAGTCAGCTGGACAGTTACATAGGCCTTCATAGGTTATAAAGCCTTTCACGTAGGCTCTATGCCGTAGAGCGTTGCAACCAACCCTACTGAACATTTCCCCGGGGCCCATCAGCTGGTAAGTAGCAGAGGTGAAGGTGGTCCAGGTGGGATCTGCATGGAGGCTGGGCACGGGCTCCAAGGCATCCTCTCGTCCACAGGTCAGGTACAGTGCGGGCAGGTGCACTGCCGGCTGCCTTACACCGCACCCCCCGTCCACCTCAAAGCCGATATGGATGGGCCGCTCTCCAACCGGGGTGAGAAGGTAAATGGAGCCAGGTTGGGGCTGGTGGGTCAGAGCCATCCTGCGGGGCATGGGTTTCCGGCGGCATTCCTCGTCACCGAGCAGGCACCGCGCCCCTCTGCCCAGCACGCTCTGTGCCACCCAGGCAGGCACTCCAGCGGGTGCCAGGGTGTTCCATGCGCACAGCCCTCCTAGAGGGTCTGCACTGGCAGCCGGCCTCCGCTTTTTCAGATTTCTGAATTTAGCTACTTTGCTAAACTCTGTGGTTCCAGAGAGGGCTCACATGACACACCACCCTGCCTCCCACCACCTCTCTGCTTCCGCCTGCTTTCTCCTTTGTGTTCCTGTCCGTGGGGAGTGAGTATCCCCAGATTGTGAGGCCCAGGGACAGCAGGCAACAAGGGGCCTTGGTCAACTGGCACGGTGTCCTTTGTGGTGTCCTGGTTTCTGGCTGTCTCCACCCTGAGGACTGAATATCCAGAAGGGTGCTCAGACAGCGCCCAGTCCAGTGGCTTGAAAGTTTTGTTCGTAAGCACTGGAAACCTTTGTTAAATCTTTTCCATATCCACAATGGAGGTGACAGTGGATGGGGGTGCTTTGGGTGAAACGGCAGAGGGAGGTCCCCACTCCCCAAGCTCTAATTCACCTTCCACGTAGCCTGAAAGCCACTGCTTTAAGACACCTACCCCCATTTTAGAAAGGGGGAAAATCGAGGCTCGGGTAGCTCAAGGTCACAGAGCCTGAATGAAAATCTGTGCAGTTAACTCGTTCACTTGTTCATTTATTCCCCTGACGTTTTCCACACGCTGGCTGTGCCCAGGAGCCCCGCATCAGTTGCCAAGAACACAGAGATGAGGAAAGCATGGTGCCTGCCCCCGAGGAGGCCACGGTCTGAAGTTATAACACTGTGATCAACCTGAGGGGGGAGCCAAGGGAGCACCTACTATGTGCTGGGCTTGCTGCCTGGCACCATGGGGGAAGGTAGATGGCATGGAGGTACAGATAACCTAGGTGAACAGATAGGTTTATAAGTAATGGGTAGTGCTCAAGACAAAATCCCACTGTACTTGGTGATGGGTGAGCGTGTCCCAGGAAGGTCCGCTATGGGACTGCCATCATACTCACAGTAGGATCTGCTCCTCTGTTCACAGCAGAAACTTACACACATTGTCTGATGCCTCCCAACCCCTCTGTGGGTGTGAGGACGGCATCCGCATGGTAAAGATTAGAACACAGAGGCCCAGAGAGGCGGCGACTTGGCCAGGGAGGTAGCGAGTCTGTCGGACTCCGGAGTCCACCTCGATCAGTAACCATGTCCTTTCGCGGAGCACTTGACAGTTGACACAGCGCTCTCTCTGACCTTGGCCCCCGGGAAGATAGTTACATTGACTCCGTTTCCCACCTGCAGACACCGGGGCTCAGACAGCAGTCCTGGCCCGGGGCCACAGAGAGCGTGGGTGGGCTGGCATCCATCCTGGGACTGCCTGCTCAGAGCTGCCCCTCCTGCAGGAGAGCATCCACCTCATCAGACCTGGTGCAGGACTGCGGAGGCCAGCTGGCACGGCCCCTGTCCTCTGGGAATGGGTGGCTTAGAGCAGGCAGTGGGCAGCTGCGACCCAGGGTGACAGGGCACTTGAGGTGAGGGATGAGCATGGCCTGCAAGGACCCAGAAGAGGCAGTGAAAGTTCTAGGGGAGGAGCAGGGGGTGAGGAGAAGGGCATTCCACATTGGGGGCAGAGAACATGCGAGGCACAAGGGCATGCATGGGGGAGTCTGGACCTGAAGGACTAAGGGGTGTTTAGTGTGGCTGAGGCCAGGGAAGTGTGTGTGTGTGTGTGTGTGTGTGTGTGTGTGTGTGTGTATGTTGGGGGGGGGGGCACAGGGGCCTGGACTGTTGGGTGAGGGGCTTGGGCGTTGTGTGGAGGGGATTAGCCTTGGGAGTTTTCAGGGCTGTGCTCAGCTTGGAGAGCAGCCCTGGCCTCTGGTGGCTCGGCTAAGCTTGTGGTTATGTCTGGTTCAGCCTGAAGGACGAGCCAGCCGGGCTCTGGCAGCTTTGGCTGTACGAGGTTTCTGGCCCCTGGGTTTGGCGGCTGAGCCAGAGCTCTCTTGCTGGGATGCGTCCCCAACTTCACATCCAGCAGCTCTGCAGAAAAATGCCCTCCCCCCTTCCTGATCTTTCTCCCTCTCGCTGTCAGGCCTCCCTGCCAGCTCCAGGGGCCTTTCCTGTCCACATCCTGACAAATCCCAGGGGGCTGGGGGGCTGTGGGTGGTCAGTCGGTGCAGAATGCGTGGGCTTTCTCCCAAGTCACTCCAGGCCTGAGCCAGCCTAGCTCTAAGGAGGCTTCGTGCCCCCTGGGGCAGGCCCCTGAACCCACTCATCCCTGGCCTGGCCAGGAGAACGGTCCCTGAGCTTCCAGGAGTAGCCACCTCTGCCCCCACCACCTCTTCATTGGGCCACCAAAACCAGAGCCACGCTTCTTCCAAATCATGGCCCCCAGCCCCAAAATTTCAGAACTTAGAAGGTGCTTAGAAATCAGGGCCGAGCTGTCACTGATAAGATGGAGAGACGAGGCCCACGGAGGGGAGGGGTCTTACCGGAGAGTTTCCCTTAATAAGAGCCCAGAGCCAGGTGTCCCGGAGCCAGAGGAGAGCACTGCCCGAGGCTGGGTGCGTGGAGAGGTAATGTGGTGTGAGCTGAGCCAGGCAGACTCAGAATCCAGCTCTGCCACCGCTCACTCTGAGACCTGGGCTTCTCTGAGCCTCACTTCCTATAGCCGCAGAATGGAGAAAATAATAGGCCCCACAGCCCAGCTTGTTGCTGAAAGCAAATGCAGTGATGTATGTAAATAACCAGGCTCAGCCCAGCCAGTGCGGCTCAGCGGTTGAGCGTCGACCCAGGAACCAAGAGGTCTTCAGTTCGATTCCCGGTCAGGCACATGGCCAGGTTTGGGGCTGGATCCTCAGTTGTGGGATGTGCAGTGGCAGCTGATAGATGATATTCTCTCTTATCAATGTCTCTAAGTCTCTATCTCTCTCGCTTCCTCTCTCTAAAAACCAGTAAAAATATTTAATGAAAAAAAAAAAAAAGAACCTAGCACAGTGCCTGATACACAGAAAGTGGCCGTAGATGGTGGTTGTTGCTATGCTTCCCTCCATCTCCTCCTCACGGTAACCGATCTGGGCAAGTAACCTTCCTGATCAGAAAATGAACAGCCATATGGCTCTACCCACTTGATGTCCCGGGAACAAGGAACTGTGGTCCTCCTGACCCTTTCCGGAGACATCACATTGACCAGCCAGCCAGGAGTCCTTGGCCTGACCCTCAGGGAGCTGGCTGGGTCAGCAACATGAGAGTCAGCCAGGCGCTTTGGGTGGGAGAGGAGAGGGACGGGGCAGACAGTCCCTGATCCCTCACCCTGTGCCAGGTACCTGGCCCTTCTCAGCCACCTGCCTCTCGGCTTTGTGAAGACTAAGTGTGCATGAAGTGCTCGGCCTGTTGCGTGGTGTGTCATAAGCATGATGACAGCTACCATGGTGATCATGGAGAGGTAGAGGCGGTGTGACATAATGGAGAGATCCCCCTCTGGAGCCAGGCCTGGGCTACAGTGCTGGGTGTGCCTCCTCCCAGCTGTGCGACCTGTCCGCGGCTCACTGATTTTCACCTCTCTGAGCATCAGTGCCCTCCCTATAAAATGGAGATGCCAGTGGATTGTGATGAGGCTCCACAAATGCTGGTCAGGCACTTTCCGCAGTGCCGGGTGCCAGGTGCCAGTGCAGTGCCCAGCAGATCTTTCTCACCGAATCCTCCCCATCCTGAGAGAGAGAGGTCTTGTCACCCCATTTTACAGAAGAGGAAACAGGCTCAGAGAGGTGAAATGAGTTGCCCAAGGTCCACAGCAAGTGAGTACCAGAGCCAGGACTTGAACCCAGATCTGGGCCCTGGGCCATCCGCATCTCTATGCCTTCAAGGACCTCTGGGGAGCTGCTGGAGGGGCAGGTCCCCAGCTCAGCCGCCTCCCACCCCCTCCTTCCGCAGGTCATCCTTTTTCAGTACTGACGCTCCCTGCACTTGCGCATCTGTCCACGGGCACCCCACAGCTGTCCCTCAGCCGCTGAAATGCAGTGTCCAAGCGCTGCCAGGAATCCACCCACCTCTTCATCCATCCACCCCTCATCTGCCACCCCGCCTGCCAGCAGCTGGGCCCGTGGGCCTGGCTGTCCCCTCTCCTGCTGAGAACCAGAACCCGCCCGGAGCACCGCGGAGTCCTCCTCCTGGAAGGCAGAGCTCCCTGAAATCTGCAATCAGGGTGAAAACAACGGCCCAGTTTTCCCATGTAGACAGGACTCGTCTTCAACTGAAGCTGATTACCATAGCAAGAGGCCGGATTGAGTTGTGCAACGCCAACAGCCTTCTAATTTACAGGTTTTCTTTCCTCCCATGCTGGCCTTGACTCACTGCGTCCTCGGAACATCTCTGAATTCTGAAAGCCGAAAACCCCCAGTGTCGCCCACTCCTGTTGCTTTTGTCTGAAAAACTCTACAGTGTCTGTGGGATGTCCCCAAAGGAAAGCTTATGTTCTGGTTTTATCATTTCCATCTGTCTGGTTATGTCAAGTTACAGAGAGAAAAGAGAACACTGACCAACCCTGAGAGGCCCAGAAGGGCAGGGATGGAGGCCTGCCCAGACCGGGAGGTGGGGACAGGCAGGGGCTGGGCGGCACAGAGACACCCGTTGGTTTGGAGCTTGAGGAGGAGGATGTGGCACATTGGGCCGGGAGAGGAGAGAGGAAACTCGGGGTACAAGTGGGAGACCCTCTTCCTACCTAGTTATCCAGCACACATGTATACAGACGACATCACAGAGATGGCGTTTGAACTATGTGATGACATTTCCAAATGTTTGGGCAGGCTAGAATTGGGGGCCCTCTTTGGCCACTCATGGACTCCTAGTAGGGGTGCTTGGGTCACATCCTTTCGGGGGGACCTCTCATGGAGGGCTGGGGAACAGAGCCCAGGGAAATGGCGGCCAGAATGTTACCTCTGGACCCATATCTGAACAGAGAGAGGGTGGGTGCCCTGTGCCTAGTTGAGCGTGCCAAGCCCCAGAGTCCATCCAGCTGGCCCTCTGGGCTTCCCCACCCACTGCCGGGGCCAGAGGCCAGACACAGCTGTGCTCATACCCACCCTGTGCTGCCGCAACTCTTCAACCCCAGACAAAAGGGCTTGGGCTACACAAGACCATAATTTATGTTTTCCGGGGGACACCCATTTGTCCCAAGTTTATCCTGTGATTTTACAAGTACTTGGCGTCCCGGTGCATTTCCCACTAGAGGCTGCTAGCAAGCCTGGCTTAGTCCAAGTCCTCCTTCCTGCCCTGGTGAACCCGGTGTGTTGCCTTTGGAAGGAGACTCTAGGACGGGGAGAGCGAGCCCCTGGCACATAGGCATCGACTGCCCCTGCTTTTTCCCGGGGCAGACTGTGCCAGTCAGTTACAGTATCCTGTGTTACTGAGTCTGGAGATGGTTTCAGAATTCAGATGTTTGAAGTTGGCACTTACCACGAATGCCTATACAGTATGTCATCCTGCTCTGGGATCTGGAGAAAGGCGAGGCCTGGGTACAGCCCGAGAAGGGGACCTGCTTCCTTTCCCTTCTGAAGATCGTTGCAGATGGCTCAGGGCAAAGAGAAGGCACCCCTCGGAATGCGGTTAGCACAGCTGAGTTTAGAACTCATCCGGTGCACATCTCCCTGGCCCTGTCCTGGGGGCGGACGCTAACAGGAGCTGTGTGGGCCTGATCCCTGAGGCCCCAAGAGCAACCATGTAGTTGATGGCCAGTTGCACCTGACCCAGGGTCACCCAGTCCCCACTCTGCCTTGGGGCTCCCCCAAGGTCTGTTCCTTGCGTGGATCATGTGGTCGTAGCATGTTGCAGTTCAGACATGTCTCCACTAGCCTGTTAGAGCAGCCTGGGAATGTACAGGCCATTGAGACTATTTATTTAAATACAAAAGGGGGAAACACACACACACACATACATGGAAAAAATATTGTAAGCACTTTTTTTGTAAAACCAATGTTTGTTTTGTTACATACCTTTCATGTTGTGCTTTGTAAATGTCTTATTTGTGTAATAAATAAAGTTAATGCAAGTAGAAGTGCTGGCACTGACATCCAGAACGCCATGGGATTCCATTTCTTTCCTGCTCTCTTCAAGGCTCAGGCCCCCGGGCCCCGGTGCAGCCCCCTTCCTGGAAAATGGGTGCAGTCTCCCAGTTCGTAAACTGATTGTCATAAAGGCGTGGCCGCGGGCTTCTGCTCTAATGTAAGCTTTGCAGGAAAGCTGGCTGCTGCCCTCTGTCCCACCTCTGTGCAGGCTCGCTCTGAGGGACTCTGAGAAGAGCGAGCTGAGCCCACGGTGCCCTGGAGGAGCTCGATCTGGCAAATGCTGGGAACAGACAGATCCCACCAACGTGGTGTGAGAGCCAAAGGGATCTAACTGGATGAGGAGGACACAGAATAGCTGCAAAAGAGGTGTTGGGGGGTAGGGAGGGTTAGGGAGGGCGGCACAGAGGAGCCTGTTTGGAAGAGGGGGGAGAATTTGATATGTTGATGTGAAGGGAGCTAGGGCTTGAACTTGGGCACAAGTTCGGGTCTCATGCTGGCCTCGCTGGGTTCCAGAGCCACCACGTAATCTGTAATCTGGGGAATGAGAGAGTACCTTTCTGCTGGCTGCCATCATCATCATCATCATCATCATCATCAGAACAGTTTGTTCAAGCCAGAGCTCTGCAGGGGAGGAGAGGAGAGGCGGGGCCTGTCTGGTGCAGAGCCTCCCCCAGCACCTCCCACATGCCAGGCGCCATGGCCCTGCGCTGTTGTCTGTAAACTTTAGGGTGTACAAGGCCATTGCCCCTGCAGCCCCCCCTTTATTTTATTAGTTGTTGCACCTCCCATCCCTGACCCCATCTCTGCCTCTTCCCCCTCCACCCATCTATTTGTCAAATGTAGACTTAGATATATGTGTGTCTTTGAAAATAGTTTAGTTTTTTGTGTGTGTTTGCATGAATGGATGCAATTTTTGTTTTCAAAACCCAGTTTGGAACTCCCCAGTGGAGCTCCACCCTATCATTCTACTGAGGTGTTGTTGCACCAGAGGAGAGAGGTGACATCCTTCCCCCCCCCCCCCATAAGACCCCTCCATGATGTAGCTGAATGGGCCCAGGCTTCCCTCTGACTCCCGACTCTGCCTCAGCACGCCGCCTCTGGCTCCCTAGTTTGAGGGCCAGTTTCCTGGCTCCACCAAGTCCTCCCTGACTCCCTGATGGGCAGTTCCTGGGAGCCCTGGGACAAGGCACGGGGCCCTGCGAGATCCAGCAGCCTCTGAGGAGGGACAGCTATACAAAGACCCAGGATGCTCGTGGCCCTAGAACATGTCGCTGCTTCCTCTTCTGGATGTCAGCTGGCATGTGATCTCTGGGGGTAGGGTGTGTGATTTTGAGGAATAATTACTCAGTGCACAGCAAAAAAAAAAAATAATAATTCTTTAAAGCAAGTACTCAATGAACACCTGCTAAGTGCCAGATCCTTGGATTACCTCGTTCAATCCACTCAGCTACCCTGTTGTTTTCAGCACCATTATGCCCATTTTACAGATGATGAAACGGGCTCAGAGAAGTGAAGAGACTTGTCCAAAGTTGCATGACACCTACGATTGAGCTGGGATTCACACAGAGGTGTGTATGATGCTGAAGCTGCATTTGTTCTGAAGCAACACGCTGATTCTGGGCTTAGGCAGGAGGCTCAAATGGAGCAGCTGCCAGAGGAAGAGACAGCCCTCGGTAATCACTCCTGGGCCTCCCCAAAGGTACCAGCTGGGAGTCTGGGCACAGCCGTCGCATTCTATTGCCCGGTGTGACCAAGACTGGTAAGTCAGGCAACTCAGTGTAGTGAAAAGAACCCTTGTCTTCAGGAGGACTTGTGTTCAAATGCTGTGTGACCTGGGGTAAGTCACGCAGTCTCTCTGAACCTCACCAAGTCCCTCTCTTGGAGGCTGTTGTGAGGAGCAGAGAGAATACACACACTTACTACCTGCACACGTTAGTTGCTCTATCAGTTACACGTATCTATCACTGTAAGGTGTTGGTTCTCAAACTTCCACGTGCATAGGGAATACGAGGAAGTGTGAATGGCTAGACCCCATTCCCAAAGATTCGGATTGGCAGGAGTATCTAGTCTACAGATTCGCCCAGGTGATTCTGATGCAGGTGAAATGAGGATCCTGTTCCAAGAAGTAGTTTAAGTACACTGGAGCCACTAACTGCAGAAAGCCTTTATTCCCGAGTCAAGTTCAGGCTCTTCACTACAGCCTGCCACCAGGGCCGGCCGGTGCCGGCAGAGCAGAGGGAAGCATCTGGCCGCGGTGGCTGCAGAGCTCACAGCGTGGGCCTGTGACCCACAAACTCGTCCCAGCCCTTCCGACACGTCCGGATGATCCACTCGTGCTCATCATCATCTGCAAGGGAAGAGATAGAGCTGGTCATCACGGGGCTCACGGGGTCTTATCTACCCCGGGAGACCCCCAGGTGGGGCCTTGGGGTGCGGGTGACTTCCAGCGCCCCGGGGTGGCCTTGGTGGCCAGTCTCCTTAGCCAGCTCTGTGCTTTCACCAACAGCGGATCCTTCAGTTGCCTGCGAGTGCCTGGCCTGGGGGGAACTGGACACAAAAGGGTTCACAGCTGATGGGTGCTGCTGATAAAGGCAGGAGTGACACTGGCCACTCGGAGCTGGGCAGCCTAACACGTACTCACAGGGCAGCCCGCTCCGGCATCTGCCCAGTCTGACGTCCATCAACAGCACCCCCAGGACGGTGGAGGGCCTGCTGGCAGTACAGGGAGCCACAGCCTTCCAAGTACCTGTGGTTCCCAGGGTGCTGGCACCCTCTGTTTGCTCAGATCCTTCCAGTGGGCAATGGAGAGCATCTGAGGTTCGTGAAGGCCCGACGTGTGTTTGTCTCTTAACTTAATCCTTGTGACCAAATGACCGCAATGACCCCACTGTGCTGCTGCAGATGGACAAACGGGCTCAGAAAAGTGAAGCCACATGCCCACAGCCAGTGTCAGTGTGCAGAAAGCCCAAGCTTCCACCTCGGGCTGTTTGACTACAAGACCTGACCTGTTTTCTAAGCCCGAGAGCGCGCTGAGCGTAACCCATTCTCCAGCCCGCAGTCCACCACCGTCGTCTCTCTCTTCCAGGCCCCTCTGCAGACGGACTGACTTGATTTTTATTTTTCCCCTTATCCCCTCGCCCCCAACCAGCCCCAGCCCCTCCCCACCCGTGACAGGGACTTGAACGGTGGGATATGTGCCCCTCCACATGCACGGAGCTCTGTAAAATACGTACGTTTGTTTTGTGTGCGTATGTGGTTTTAATGTACACAAATGGCATTGTACTGTGCATTTCGTTGTCTTAATTTTTTTCATTCAGAGGTACATTTTCAAGTTCTGCTCTTGTAGCTACACATACATCTAGCTCGCTGCTGCTTGTGCTTATGCTGCTGCGTCGGCTCTGAGTCCTGGTGGCCCTGCGAACGAGTGAGGGCCAGGCGCCCTGTCCCGGCGGCCCTGCCCAGCTCCTGCGGACTCACGCCTGGGCTTCTTTCACGGAGCCAGTCCACCTCGTATTTGTCTTCCTCTTTTTCTGCTGTCTTCCGCTTTTCCCAGTAGCGTTGTCGTTTCCAAAGAACCCTGCCTTCTCGTGATGTGCCTGACATAGGACAGCTTCAGGTTTGGCATTTCTGCCTCCCGTGATGCTGCAGGCTTGATTTGCCCTAGGACCCGCTGCTGGCCAGTGCTCCTCGACACCGCTGCATTTCAAATGAGTCTTTTCCCCCGTCAGTCCTCTTCACTGTCCACCTTTTGCCTCTGTACATGGTAATTGGGAAGGTGAGGGGGTGGATGATCTTAGCCTTGGTCTCTGATGACACATCCTTTGCTCTCGGTGATCTTTCTTAATTCTTCCATTGCAAGGCTTTTTTTTTTTTAAGCTGCTGCCTAATATCCCACAGCGGGCTTCTATCACATGTTGGCATCCATCCTCCCAGTGCTGGACATGCAGGTTGCCCCCCGCTTCTGTTACGGGGAGTAATGTTGGGACAGACGTTCTTGGGCACACCCCTTCGTGGACATGCGGGAGAGCTTCCCTGGGTTACGCTCCATGAGAAGGGTCATCGAATCGTACACATGCCTCCTTCACCAGCCTCCCAACCATGCCGTCTGCCTGCTGTCCCTCCCTCACTGCTGCTCCCCCTGTGCCGGGCCCCGGGGACAAAGAGAAGGAGCCCAAACCTCTGCCCCCAAGCAGTTCTCAGGGCTAAGAGAGGGAGGAGAGGACGCCCCATCGCCCCATCGTCCTTGAGTGACAAATGGCGGAAGCTGGAGAAGCAGGGGGCTCCCCGAGAGCTAACACAAAACGCTGCCCTCAGAATCAGCGCCCCTGCCCACCGCCCTCTGCTGTGGCCGCACCATGTCCAGGACCAGGGAGGAGGGCGGCACGCGGACAGCCTTCCGTGTGCTTTGTGCTTTACCATCACCAGATCTCATTGAGTCTGTGATCGCCCAACAGGACAGGGGAGATGCCCCCCATTTTATAGCGGGGGTGAGCCTGGTCCCAGGTCTGCATCCACTGGAATTCCAACCAAGGCTCATCAGACTCCAAAGCCTGACTTCCCGCTCGAAGGCAGAAGTGACAGCGACGGTGCTGGGGGGGGTGACGGCGCCCCCACCCCCACTGCTCCCTTACAGGCTGCCCGCATGCTTGGAAGGATGCCCTAAGCAGTTAGCGGGCCTCAGTTTCCCCTGGGGAGGCTGCCTGGGAATCTGAGCGCGGCTGCCAACCCCGGGGTGGGGGTGGGGGGAGAGAGGCGGCACACAAGGAGTTAAGCGCTGGCGAAGCCCACTTTTGCCACCACACGGAGCAGCCCGGCTGGTAATTACAGTTCTGAAGTCTCCGGGCTATTCGAATCAGTGCAGCTGCAACCTCTTCAGTGGTAACCCCTGAAACCAGACAAACCGGGCGCTTTGTGCGGAGCCGGGCCTCGGCCCCTCCCTGATCGTTACAAATTGACAGCAATGGACTTAACAGCCCTCTTCACTCCCCCTTTCCCTCTCTACCTGGCCGCACAGCCACCAATTTGAATCGCAGATGCCGCCGCCCCTCCCGGCAGCTGCTCCCCAAGCCTCCCTCCGCCGCCCCGGCGGCCCTGCCACGCCGGGGTGAGGCATCCCCAGCACATTTCATCAATATTTAAAATGGAATTAAACCTGCCGCTTTGATTAATGCCTCCCAGATCCCGGGAGTTGTGATTACTCTTCTGCAAATTGCAATTGTTGGAATATGTTAATATGATTGTCTGAGAACGTCTTCACCTTCTCAGATAATTTCTCCCCTTTGGGGCAGGAGGGGGGAGGAGAGGGGAGAAATGATGGGGGAAAAAACACCCCACAAACTCTTTAATCAATTGTAAATTATCACCCTTGGCACCATGGCTGGTGGTTCCGAGGGAGGCGGAGGGAGATTTCTGGTTCGGTGCATTTATTTTGAGAAGTTTTGGCCCCCCCTGTTGGCCCAATAATGGGCCACTATGGGACTCTATCCTGAGGGAATAATCTATTTCGAATCAAGAAAACTGAAATAAGCGGCATTTGTAAAAACAGCCAAGTGGTTACTTGGTCATGTATTCATTCATTTCACAAATCATTTCCAAACACCAACTATGTACTAGGCATTGAGTTAAATTGGGGAGCGGGGTGGAGGAGGGGGACACTGAGTCACATGAGGGGATATTTAGCAGCAATTGAAAATATATGGCTATGAAGTCTGTATTGCAACATAAGAAAATGTTATTTTGATATAAGTGAAAAAGGTGGGAAGAGGCATGACACAAAATTACACACCATAATCTGCGTAAAAACTGTGCACAAGAGAAAAATTAAAAATAATAAACCGAATGTGACTAATAGTCAGCTCCGAGCAGTAGGACTAGAAAGGTTCTTCCATTTTTTGGTAGTTTCAAGTCTCTCATTGAAGTGTTTCGACAATAGGAAAAAATAAAAATAATTATTGGCTTTTTTTCCCCTACCCTCCAATTTAATGCCTTGGTAATGCATTTTAGTAATTGAAATAAAATATTTGTAGTTCCTTGAAATACCAATAGGATGCTTGAACTTCTAAACAGTACAAAGACCCAGCATAGAATGTTGATAACAATGCCTAAAACCGCAGACTAGGCAAATCTCCCTAGTGTAGAAGAAGTCCAAGTAATTTATGGGATTGTGCTACCTCCAAGGAGATGGACCATAACCCCACTTCTTCAGTGTGGGCTGCACAAAGAAGACAATCGAGAAAGGGAGTGGAAACATGACAGCGGAGACACCTGACAAGCACACCTCGGCCAGGTGGTCAAGTCCACACCAACAGCGAGCAGCCGTGTGGACAGTGTGTAGCCTCGGCACGATGTGATGCACACGGCGCTGTATCTCTACAGTCCAAAGGCTTGACCCGGGCGTTCTCCAGGTTTAGATCTGACTGCTTTGGGGGCAGAAACATTTCTCCGTCCCCTTCTGCAGCTTTAGAAGTGACCTTGCTGCCACCTGCATACACCCGCCTCCTACCTCCCACCCAGTAGGTCTCACCAGTCATTAGGAGAAGTGGGCTTCTTCTAGAGAAGAAAAGGAACCTGCTGCAAGAGGCACCCCAAACCTGACCCCGGGCTCCCCTCGGAGGAGCCTTCCCGGCAAGGCTCTCGCTCCTTTGCCTGGACTTCGGGGGCCCTCCAGACCCTCCTGCTTCTGAACCTGCCGCCTCCCCACTCGCCTCACACTGTAAAATGCAGCCGCCATAAGGCCTGCAGTGCCCGTGGGTACACGCTCACCAGCACCTCTGGGCCTCTGTACATGCTGTTCCTCACTGCGGACGCCCTTCCTCTCAGGACCCTGTTCAGGCGGAAGGCCTCTTGTGTCTGGGCCTTAGTGTGTGTGTAAGTAAAGGAAGACCTAAGCGAGAGTGTAACAATTGCGGTATGTTTTACACATGGGCCCTTGACAAACTAATGCTTTTAACATGAGCAACCACGTGTAATATGAGTGTTATTTCAGTATTTCTTTCAAAGGAGTATAAATCCACATTGGAGGCCGTGTGACCAGGAAAGGGAGTGTGGATTTAGAGTTGCCTGATGAACATGATTTCCTTTTCTTTTTTAAAATATATTTTATTGATTTTTTTTACAGAGAGGAAGGGAGAGGGATAGAGTCAGAAACATCGATGAGAGAGAATCATCAATCAGCTGCCTCCTGCACACCTCCCACTGGGGATGTGCCCGCAACCAAGGTACATGCCCTTCACCGGAATCGAACCCGGGACCTTTTAGTCCACAGGCCGACGCTCTATCCACTGAGCCAAACCGGTTTCGGCACATGATTTTCTTTTAGTCCTGTCACATTCCAAACTGAGGGACCCTCATGAACGTGTGTGGCTGGGGCCCTGCCCTCCTGGCTGTCCTCGGCCCCCATGGGCCCTGCTCGGATGTCACCCTCCCTGACCCAGGCCGAGGTCACGCTGTCACTCACAGTCACCGCCACCAGCCCGGGGCAGCCACATCTGAGTCGCTTCAGGTCTTCAGGCCCCAGCCCAGGCCTGCTACTTAAAATGCACCTAATGAACATGTGATGAATAAAGTAATGCACTGTATCCATCTGGGGACATAAAAGTAATAGGTCTGTTACCCTGTGGGATTTGGACATGTCTTCCCCTCCCTCAGCAAACGGAGCTCCCGAGGGCAGGGCACATGCCGGGGCCGCCAGCTGCTGTTTCCTTTTCTGACCTGAGGCCATGGATTGAGCGGCCTAACCACACCAGGAGGATGGGTTGTCTGGGTTCATACCTGGGCGCCAACCGCACTCGGAAAGCTCAAAGCCCTGGCGGGCCTGGGGCCGGCCTCCCAGTGAGGGTGGAGGGGCAGGCCTGCACAGGCCGCCGCGCGGGGCCCAGGTCACCCAGGTGTCATTAGGGCAGTCTGCAGGTCAGCGGGCCGGTGGGCAAGGAGGGGGTCTGAAAATCTCACAACAGGGATGCGAGGCAATGTCAGCCCCTAGCTGGTTGGCAGGGAGGCAGCGTGGCATGATGGGTAAGAGCCCAGGCTGGGAGCTCCTCTTTGGGTCTCTTCCTCATCCATGAAGGAGCCTGCCTGGAAGGTTTCTTCTGAGGAGCAAGCGAGATCATTGCTCAGAAGTACCCAGCACAGTGCGTGGTGTTCGGGAAATGCTCCAGACCAGAAGCAAAGGCAAAGGTTGTCTCTGAAACGTAGACGTCAGGGCCCGCGTGACAGCACAGCACGGCCTGGGAGTTCTGGGTCCTACTGAGCCCTGTCGCCAACTTCCTTGGTGACCTTGGACAAATCACCCTCCCTCTCTGAGCCGGGCTCCCTGTCTCTACGAGGGCAGTGAGGACTGGTCAGGATGGATAACTCTAGGGGGCCACTCAGGAAGTGGGAGCTAGGATTACCATTTGGACAGGTCTTTGACTCCCAGACTGGATGCCTTCAAGGGCAAGATCTCGAGGGGCTCATCAGAGCACCCCTGGGACTTCTGGCTCCTTGTGGGGAAGGAGGAGACCTTCACACAAGGATGGATCATCATCCTAAGGATGAAGAGCGGCAGCTCAGCTAATGGTTTTTGTTCAAAGCAAGGTGGGCAGGCCGGGGCAGGCCAGCCCCGAGAGGGCAAGCGGGCGGGTTCAAGTTCACGGGACCCACAAGCTGAATCTGCCACCTCTTGGCACGCCTTTGAGTGAGGCGCACCTGCGGTCACCAGGGCTATGCAGCTCCCACCCTGGGGGGGCGGGGTGGGGGGGGGCAGAAAAGGGAGGACGCCTAGATGAAACAAGACGTCTAGCTCTGGGGGAAGGGCAGAGCTCACGCTGGCCAAGCTCCTAGGGGGTGCCCCGCTCTGTGGGCAGAGGGTCATGCCTGTCCTCTCCTCGGTGAGTAAGATGGGGTTGTCCCCATTTCAGATGAGGAAACTGAGGCTTAGAGGGTGAATCCATTCACCCACCTCATTCCACCAGGGCAGAAAGTGTGCTGGTGCAAAATTCACACTCGGTGAGTCTGTGCATGGGCACAGACGGGCAGGTTTCCAAATGGGTGGACAAGTGTGAGAACCTATGGGTGGTGTGTGTGCAAGTGTGAGTAGGTGTGTACTGTGAGTGTGCAAGTGGCGGTACTGAGGTGAATCGGACAAAGTGTGACACGCAGTGTGTGGCTGGCAGGGGCAGTGTGTGAGTGCCTGAGCTTGTGTGTGATCAGATGCCGAGGGAGGAGGGACATCCAATTTGCGGAGATGGGTCAGTGCTCATCCAAACTGCCAGGCAGGACAGGCTCTGGGGAAGGAGGCGCTGGCGTGGGGGCTGTACTCTTGTCCTGGGGTCAAGACCTCTGTGTGAACCGTGGCTCCAAGCCAGCCTGGGAGGCACACCTGCGGACAGGGGCCGTCCCGAAAGCCCAGCCACGCCCTCTGTGCAAACGCAGGGCTCCGTGAGCTGGTGGGGCGAGGTCAGGCCCTGAGAGGGGCCAGGGCCTGAAGTGAGGGTGGCCACACCCTCGTCACAACTCCTGACAAGAAAGAAGCTTTGAACTTTGCTGGCAGTGGTGGTGGCCAGAGGCCAAGGCCACAGCATCACCCATATTGACTGGGCTTGTTGTCTAGGCACAGCCTGCAAAAAAAAGAAAAAAGGGGAGGGGGGGAGCACTTAGGACTGCGCTTGCTTTTCCCTGCAAAGGAGCATCCTCTGGGTGTGGCGGGTGAAGGGTGGATTAGCCCCGGCTGCTTCGCCCACTGGGGAACTGGAGGTGCAGGGTGCAGCACCCACAAGTTTTTCAAGGCCTGTGCAAATATAAGAGGCTTGGGAAAATGACTGGCTCTAAAATAAAAAAGCTGAACTTAATGGTATAATTAACGCATTCAGGCTTAATTAATTATTAAGTTTAGAAATCAAAACAATTTTATTACACTTGAAACCAATTTGTAGGCTTGGTTTCCTCGTGTTTTTTTTTTTAAAGAATTCTCCAGTGTGCACATGGCACTTCAGAAGTCGCAGCCACTTGTTAAAGTCTGGTGGTCACACAATTTACCAAGCAAAGTTTAAAAAATCCTTTCGAAGTGTTAAAGCAAAAAAAAAATCACATTTAATGAGGTAGTGTGGATATGTTTTGTTTAAAAATGTTGAAACCATTGGCGGGTGGCCTCCAAGGTCAGACCCGGGGCTGGAGTAGGGCTGTGGCTGGGAGGGCAGAGTCTGGGCGAGGACCATGGCTACCGGGTGGCAGGAGCCACTCCCATGTCCAGGCGCCATGCCCTGCGCTCGGCAGGCCTGACCTCATGCAATCCTCATAAACGCCTCCGTCTCAGGCACAGCTAGGGTTGTCCCAGGCGGGAGCTTTAGGACCTTTGGTCGGTGGGTAAAGGAAAAAGTGTGCATCGTCATGACGACCCTTGCGAGTCTCTTAGGAAGTCCCCGTGCAGTCATCTCACTGAATCCACACAGTCAGTATTCTGACATTGTTGGAACGGTTATTTCTGCGATTGAGGTCCAGATGCAGACAGGCCACGTTGGTAAAACATACATATCCTCAAGTACTACAGTCATCTTGAGTGTGGCAAGGTGCTCACGTGACAGGGGGCATAGAGGGTCCAAGACCATCTGAGCCATGTCTCCCACACTCACTCCAGAGCAAGTGTGTGTTGAGCCGGGGGGAGGGGGTGAGGGAGGGGAGGGGAGAGATCAAGTCACCAACATCAGCACCACTGTTGCTATTCTGCTTGCTTCCCCGATCCCCACTGTTAATTTTCAAGCACTCGTAACTGAATTTGCATGCCCTAAACACTCATGATGCCACCGCACACAGGCAGCTCTGGGGGCAACGTACCGAGGCTAGGGTCACTCGCTTGGCCCGGCTCTGACCTCTGCTCCCTCCTGTCCCTGCTTTCCAGCTGGGTGTGGATGATGGGCCGAAGGGCAGGGGCCTGGCTGTCGGGACCTCTGTCGTCCTACTGGCAGAAGCTGAGGGCTGAATGAAGGCTGGGGCAGAGAGCCATTGGGCTCCATGAAGGTCTGGGAGACCCAGAACAATGCTGAGGGTGGAGAGAGAGCGGGGACCCGCAGGCCTCCAGTCCAGTCTTTGAATCAGAAGCAGGCGGGTGGAGGTCAGAGGGCAAAGGTGACGCTGGCTCCTCCCTTTGGAGCACCGAGTGAAGGAAGCCAGCACCCCCACACCAGGTGTAAATAATGGCAGCTGTGATCGCTGATGTGCACTGAGCTCCTCATGGACCAGGCAGGGCTCTCGCTGTGCCCCCTGCATCATCTCAGAGATGCTCACCACAGCTAGGAAGGCCCTCGTTCTACCCCCATTTTTCAGATGAGGAAACAGAGGCTCACAGAAGTTAAGAGGCTCCCTCAAGGTCACACAGCTGGCAAATGGCAGAGCTGGACTCTGGCGGCAGATCTGGCTGTCTCTAAGCCGCCTGCCTCTCCTGCCCGAGGCCTAGCTGGGCTCTCAGCCAACTGCCTTGACTCCCAGAGCTTCAGCTGAGGAAGAGGAGGTGTGACTTCTGCCCCTGCGCTCTGGCCTGGCATTCTCCTCTGACTTCCGTTAAAGGAGACAGAACCCCACTGCAGTGCTGGCCTGGGTTGACTGGCTACGCCCTCTGGATGCCTCTAGGAGGCCGCCGCAGGGGGCGGGGCGGGGCTGTTACCAGAATCCGATGGGCACAGGCTGGAAGGGGAATTTCCAGGAGGGCAAGGGGGCAATTCCCCAAGGTCAGGCAGGGAGAGGCAGCAAGCTGTGGCGGGTGGTTATTCCTGGAGCAAGGATCCTGGAGGCGCTGATTCCAAGCTCTGTGGGCAGAATTCTCTCTGTGGGTTCAAGTGCCCTTCTCTGGGGAGGCCCACAGCGCTGCATAGATTCTCAAAGGGGTTCATGGCCCAGAAAAGGCCACGGCACGTCCTGTTGGTTCAGAGCATGGCCTCGGGGGTCAGGGTGACCTGTTTCAAATGCCAGTTCTTCCTTTCAGTAGCTGCACCCGTCGGTCGGTCGGTAAATAGCCTACACTCCGATCCTCAGTTTCCCCCCAGTCTGAGGGGTGGCGATAGATTCCTGGGAGGCCTGGGAAGCGATGGAGGTACTCATCCTCTTCCTGTGTACCCCCCTTTTGCTTGTCCCCGATGCCCAAGCGTGCTGGCGGGAGGTGTGAGCTGTGCGGGCATTTCACTTGGCAGTTACAAGTGGGATATTATCCCTCACAAAGCCTTCATTATGGCGCCGCTAACAATACCACAGATAAGGCAGGGACGCCGCTGCCTGCCAGCCTCCAGGTGATTGTACATTTAGGCAAATTGCCTTTTGTCTTGCTGAGAGATGACAGCGGGAGGGGCTGTGCGGGAGACGCGCTGGGTCTTCCTCCCTCCCCCCCACCCCCCCATCCTCCCACTCAGAACCCACAGGGAAGCCTGGAGACTGACAGGTTGGCAGGAGGGGGCCTGGCTGGGGGAGGAAAAGTGGGGCCCAGCCTGGTGGTGCCGCGTGCAGGCCGTGTAAGGTCAGGCCGGTGTCTTGTCCTCTCTGGGTGCCCAGTTTCTCACCGACCAGTGGCTTCGAGATGAAAGGAGTCTGGGTTTGTCGGTGGCATGGAAAGACCCTCTTTTTCTTTGGCCGGTGTGAGCAGTAAAGTCGGCAGGGAACTCTCTCCAGAGAAGGAGTGGCCCCGTGGCAGTCTTTCCGTCCTGGGGTCTTTTTGTCTGTCTGGGCTATCAGGGAGGCGCCCTCTCTGGTCTTCCTTCCATTAGCAAACTCCAGCGTCTCGTTCAGAACCAGCTAACCGTCCTCTTCAGCTTTGAGTCAGCTAGACCCGGGTTCCCAGGCCAGCTCTGCCGCCTATAACCTGTGTGACCTCGGGCAACGCATTTCACCCCACCTCCACGGTGGAAACTCTGTAATCAGCACCACCAATTCACAGCACTGCTGTGAGGACTGGGTGAAACAAAGTTAAATAAAATGTGGGAAGTGCTCAAGCCAGGGCCTGGGACACAGTAAGTACTCGGTAATGCCAACCGTTAAGCTGTCCTGCTTTGCCACCTGCCTAAACGATGGGCGCCTCTGAGTATCAATGTGAGTATCAATGGAACCATTTCTTCCCTCCCATGCTGCATTGCATTTGATGCTAAGAACATACCATCTCTTATTCAATCAGTCCCCTCCTGTTGGGCATTTGGGATATTTCTGGCTTTCAACTTTGTAAATAATCCCGGGGAAACTTGAGAGGACCTCGTGCTCTTTCATTTTCTAGGGGTTCACGCTGCAGCTTCTCTCCGGCTGGGTGGGAGCAGAGACACGCCACTGTCTGGGAGTACCAGGCTCTCCATGCCTCTGTGGGCAGGCGATCCTGGAGCTAGCCCGGCCACGTGGGAAGAGGAAAACCTCTCGGAGCAGGGGATCCCACTTCCTGCCAAACTTCCGGAGGGAAATTCTTTAACCCCACGGAGACTACATCCTCATTGGCCAGACAGGATCATGCCGATATGCCCTTCCCCCTTGGCTGAGTGTCCCATGCCTGGCAAATGCTCAGTCAGAGTCGACTCTCACCACATGGTGATCTTCATCCTCCTCCATCCTGTCCTCACCTGGGGAAGCTGGAGTTACCTCCCAAAGACAGCAAATCACACAGGCCCCGGGGTCCCTTTTGGGACCCCCAGTTCACACCCTTTCTTCCCATTGTCCATTTAACTGAGCACACATTCAAATGAGGCTTGCGGTTTGATTTTAAATTCTGTCTGGAACGCACAGGTTCAAGCGCAGAGGGGGGC
The DNA here is from genome assembly GCA_963924515.1 of Vespertilio murinus. NCBI lineage: Eukaryota > Metazoa > Chordata > Mammalia > Chiroptera > Vespertilionidae > Vespertilio > Vespertilio murinus. The sequence continues at coordinate 170,897,066 of OZ004708.1, forward strand.
CCCCTCTCTGCAAATAATCACCCGTATGTGATATTTTTAAGAAGCCACATCCATTGTTTCTGATTGAAGGAAAGTTGGTGCTATTTTGAAGAGCGGCACGATTAAGATTAAGCGGTGGCGTTATCTCTTTAACCGCCCGAATTACACGCTGTTTGAAAGATTTGTGAGCTCTAGGACATTTGCCAGATGTGCTTGATTCGACATTTCAGACAACAAAGGGGATAATGTTGGTGGGAATCTTAACGGCATTTCTGATGATCAGGATATTCTTTGAGGCTGGTACTGAGACCTTTCGGGAAAGAATCTCCGCTTTCGCATAAACTAATTTGGGATGCTCACTCTCTGTCTTCCACAAAGCAAATTTAGTTCATTGTTAGCTGTATATGTTAAAATGGTTATGAGGGTTTTTTTCCCCCCTTTGAATATTAATAATGTGCCTTTCAGCTGAGACACTCGCCTGGGGTGTCATTAATTGCGGGGAGGGAGTAAGGATTAGTGGTGCAGTTATTCTGTAAGTGATTTCTGCTAGTCGCATTGAGGCAAGCACCAGCCACACGAGGAGATGTGTGTGCAAGCTGCCAGCAGCTCTGGCTGAGCCTTCCCGGGAGGAATGAAGATGGGGGGGGGGGGTGCATAGAGGGGAAAGGGGCAGAGTCCATATCTCAATTTCCCACCATATTAAAGGTAATTAGCCCACATATCCTAAGTGCTTCCTGATTGGCCTGCAGTGTGTAAAGGACCCTTTATAAAATAAGAGAGCATTTCGGTTTGGGAGCTGCGTGGTGTTTTTATCTTACGAGTCTAAAATGGACCGTTGCCTTCATTTAGGAACATTGCTGTGGTCTCCCCTGGGTGCCAGGACCTGGGTTTGGTGGAGGAACAACTGTGAGTGAGTCGTGTCTAGGAGCGGAGATAGCTGAGGGAAAAAATAAAACTACAGAACACAGCCGAAACCGGTTTGGCTCAGTGGTAGAGCGTCGGTCTGTGGACTGAAAGGTCCCGGGTTCGATTCCGGTCAAGGGCATGTACCTTGGTTGCGGGCACATTCCCAGTAGGGGGTGTGCAAGAGGCGGCTGGTCAATGTTTCTCTCTCATCGACATTTCTAGCTCTCTATCTCTCTCCCTTCCTCTCTGTAAAATATCAATAAAATATTTTTTTAAAAAAAGAACACGGCTGACAAGGAGCATGATGGTTTCAACTCTGGCTGTCAGCAGCCGTGTGATGAGGAGCAGGCTATTAACCTATCTGGGACCAGGCGTCCTCACTGCAGATAGCCCCTGGGATGGTAGGGGAAAAGCAGAGATAAGCAGGTAAAGCGCTTAGCAAAGGCCAGGCAGGGATTCCCACAAGGACCATTCCTTTCCCTGCTTCATTTCCCTGAGCTGTGGACGGGAGGTGCTGGTTTGAGACCTCTGACGGCGTCAGCTTTCAAGCGTTTCGAGGTGCAGAGGAACAGCCATGTGCTGTGTAACAATATTTCGGTCAACCTTGGACCACATACTCAATGGCGGTCCCCTAAGATTATAACGGGGCTGAAAAATCCCCACCGCTTAGTGACATCACAGCCGGGGTGAAAGGTCGCAGTGCAACCCATTCCTCGAGTGTCTGTGGCGATGCTGGTGGAAACAAACATACTGCGCTAATTGTATAAAAGGATAGCAGATACAGTTATGCATGGTATATAATTCTTGATAATGATAATGACTGTGTTACTGGCTTATGTATTTACTGTGCTTTTTATCGTTAGAGTGTACTCATACACCTCATGTTTACCATGTCTCTTGATTGCATTATTTTCTCCTGTGACTGATTCAATTTGCATTGTTTCATATGGCGATATGCTGTACAGGCTTGTAGCCTGGGAGCAATAGGTTACATTGTACGGCATGTGTGGTGGGCTAGACCATCTAGGTGTGTATGTTCATGCACTTTGCAATGTTGGCACAACGATGAAATCACCTAACGATGTGTTTCTCAGAACGAATTCCCTATTAAATGGCACATGACTATGATGGGCTGTTTTTATTCTCAAAATAATGCGTTGCTTATTATGTGCCTGGGGATGGATTTTATATAATTTGTTGAAGAATACGAGGGACCTGTGGGCAGGTCCTCTGCCCGCTTGCCTGCTTTCGTAATCAGCTCTGAGTCATGAGACCTGTGTGAGGTGCCAGGGACCCAGGGATGAATCGGACACGGTCCTATAATCCCTGCCTCCAGGAAGCTCCCACTCACGTGGGGGAGATGGGCAAAGAAAGCCACTCTGTCACAGGCTAAGTGCCATTCGTGGGGCACAGAGAAGACACACCTAACCCAGACAGAAAGGTGGAGGAGGGAGGAAGGAGGACAGATTGGTTAGAGAAGGTTGCCTAGAACAATGGCCTATCATTGGCTGGCCCTGGCCCTTAGGGGGTTGTGAAATCAATTTTCCAGATAGCAATAAAAAAAATTAAATAAAATAGAAAATATCATAGTATATCTCATGTAGGAAGAATACATACATATGTGTGCATGTGTTTGTGTGTGTACTGAGCCACGATATCAATCTTTCCTCACTGCCAGCCAGGGTCAAAAAAGGTTTGAGAGTCGCAATCTCAGAGAATTCTTGCCTGCCCGATTGCCAACATCTGGCACGTTGTAGGCACTCAAAGACGCTTTGATGAGTGGAGGGATGGATTTCAATCCTCTCAGCAATCCGGCAAGCAGAAACCATCCTCCCGGGTAAGGAAGGCATTCTTGAGAACCCAGACCTAGCAAACCCAGACTGGTCAGGCGTGCTTGCACTTTGCAGCTTAGCAGTCCCTCGCTTTCCAGCGGGCCTAAAGCAAGCTCCTGTCTGGGGAAGAAGCCGAGGCAGTTCCGAGAGGCTCCACAGGCAAGCAGCCCTTCTTGGTGCCCCACCCAGGCGGCATGTGCTCAGGCCGCTGCGTTTACTCTGGGGTGGCATCAGTCACCTGCCTTAGGCCTGCATGGTCAGCACCCCTGTGCCTCCAGGATGCCACCAGGAAGTACTGTTTATGGGGACAGACCGGAACGCAGGGGAGAAAGGCCCTGGGGGAAACAGAAGATGGACAGAAGCCCAAATCAGTCCCTGGCAGGGTGAGTCAAGGGTAATGACTAGGTGGCACTCACAGAGACTTCCTTTTAGTGGTTTTCCAGGACACTCCTACCTTGATTTGTCCTATAATATCAGGACCAAAATACCCCTTGGCTGCCTTTCTCTTCCATCACAGACTCTTCAGGTTGTGAGGACCCTAGGAATTACCCACCCAAAGCCCTCATTTTACAAAAAAAGAGAAAGGGGTACAGAGAGGGAAGGCATTGACCCAGGGTGAGCCAGCAAGTAACCTGAGAGCAGGGAGGGGGTGGAGAATGGAGGCGGGGGGGGGGGTGTCACCAGGGGCATGAGGTCCTTTAGATGTCCCTCTCTTGATATTTTGCCAGAGGGATCTCCTATCGAATTTTATCCCCTTTGTCCCTTCTCTATATGCAACCACAGAAACCTTTCTAAAGGGTAAATCAGTTACTTCCTACCTGCCTGAAACCTTCCCTTGCTCCCCACCGCCCTTCAAATGCAAAGACACCCACAATCTTTCCTATTGCCCTCACCCTTCCCACGTCTTGGGCTCCCTCCCTTGCTCTTCTTCCTGACACACTGCTGTCTCACCCCCAGGAGAGATGTGCCCCTGGACGTGCAGGGTTCTCCCCCATCTCCCATCCTTCCATGCGCTGGCCCCTCTGCCTGTAACACTCTTCCCAACCCGGCTGCCCTTGCCTGCTCGTATTTAGGTTGCACATTAGATCTTGCTTTTCCCAGGAAACCTCCCTAGCCTGCAGGCCTCCTGGGTTAAATATCCCTGCTAGCTTCTCCTGTCAGCAGCTTGGTGTTGTTATGATCCATTTTACTGTCAGTTTCTCCTGCTCCCTGACAGAAGAGGCCATGATGCTGCTGTCACCTTCATGCAGGATACAAAGCCAGATCCATAGCAACTGTGCAGTGAGTATTTGTTGACCAGACAATCATCAATGTCTGTCCTTCTCCAAACTTCCTAAGAATGGCCTTCCCTTCCCATGCTGCATTTTTAAGACTTCATTTTTTTAGAGCAATTTTAGGTTCACAATAAAATTGAGATGAAGTTGCAGAGATTTCCCATATGCCTCCGGTCTCACACATGCAGAGTCTCCCCCATGACCAACAACCCCCACCAGAGCTGTACATTTGTTACTGATGGACCTATGTTGGCAGATCACAAGTACCCAAAGTCCATAGTTTATATTAGGGTTCACTCTTGGTGTTGTACATTCCATGGGTTTGAATAAATATACTGTATAATGGCACCCATCCATCATTATAGTATTCAGAGTATTTTCAGTGTCCTAAAAATCCCTGTGCTCTGCCTATTCATCCCCCTAATGCTTTTTAAAGTTTATCATTAAGCATAGCTTTTGCCCACAGAATTCTCGGAACACAAATTCTGATTCCCCAGCCACACCATATTTTTACATGCTTCTGTGTCTTTGTACATGCTGTTCCCTCTGCCTGAAATATCCTTCCAAAATATTCCTGTTTATGAACTCCTTACTCATCTTTAAGACCCATCTCCTCTGGCACCATTTTTTTCTGACTGACACCCTCCACCACCTCGGCCAGGTAATTAGTTCTCCCTCCTCAGCACCCTTTCCTCCAAGGCTTCCCCCAACCAGGGCCCATAGCTCATTACATTGCGATTGTATGTTTCTGTGTTATCCTCCCTCACTAGACTGTGAATCTTCTTGGGACCAGGATGTCACCTCAGTGAGATAAGACTAGAATATAGTTCAAACCTATAAACCTGAAAATGAATCAGTTGCATTGTACCACAACTGAAGAACGATTATACCAACGCAGAATTCCCAAAATATGTCCATGGAACCCTAGTTCTATAAAAATGCTCCCAATTGAGATAAGAGATCAACCGAAGGACTGGTATGCATGCATATAAGTACAACCAATGGACACAAAACTCTGGGGAGGGAGGGCATGTATGGGGGGGGGGCAATGGTAAGCTATATACACATATAATACCTTAATAAATTAAAAAGAAAAGAAAAGCAAAAAAAAAAGAATTAAAAAAATAAAAATAAAAATGCTCCCAATTAATTTATACAGTGCGGAAGAGAGGACACTGTCTTACTGTGTGAATTTCCTTATGGGGAGAGGCTGCTCTCATCAACCAGGACAGGACTTCTGGTCTACCTGGCAGTTTCTTTCTCATTATAGAACTGAGTTTCTTGATCTGGATCTTTAGAGACACTATCAACTTCTTAAGATTACATGCAAAATACCTTTATATATGAGTGTGTGTAACATGTATGCTTGTGTGTGTGTGTGTGTGTGTGTGTGTGTGTGTGCATATCTATACATTTTTCTAGGAGGAGGTCCATAGTTGTTATTCCTAGTGAGTCTGACTCTAGACAAGAGAAAGGTTATGAATCACTGTGTTAAAGGAAAATGCTCATGTTCTTACTTGTACAGGGTGTCCCAAAATATATTCATACTTTAACAGCTGATGATTTCTATTACATTTTGAAAACAAAATGTATGTTAATCAACACTGCCTTTATAATTATTCAAAGTGTGTATACATTTTATTTTTGGATACCCTGTATACTGGCTTCCTGCTGGTCTGGTCACTGTCAGTCAGTCCTCCTCAGTCTGATCAGCTAGTGTTCACTTACCAAATTGAGATTCTGGAACCTCCAAGGTCTTCCCCTGGCTGAGGGTCCAGCGGTCCTCTTTGACCACATGGTATCACCCACATCTAGGCCTTTAGCTGTGATGTCTCCTTTGGCTGGAAAACCTCTCCCTGTGCCTTGTGATCAACTCTCAATTATTCTTTAGGTCTCAGCTTAGATGTCATTTCCTTCTTGAGACCCTCTTCAAATTGCCAATTCTGGATGAGGTACCCTTCTTTGAGCTCTCACAGAAGCATTCCCCCCTCTCCGGCCCCAGCCCCTATCAGGGCCATGTTTTCCCCTTTCGTCGTGCTTATTCCATGAGGTAGTCAACTGTTTGTAGGAATTGTCTGCTACCTGTCCACCTCTAAACTCCATGAAGGAAAGGGTTTGTGTCTAGCTTTTTCAGATTTTGCTGCCCAAACCAAGCACAGTGTCTAGCATACAGTAGGTGTCCATTAAATACTAGTTGAAGGGGACCATGCAAAAATAAGTACCTTAGCCTGGCCAGTGTGGCTAAGTGATTGAGCACTGGACGTGTGAACTGGGTGGTGGCTGTTTGAGTCCCGGGCAGGGCACATGCCCAGGTTATGGGCTTGATCCCTAGTGTGCGGCATGCAGGAGGCAGCCAATCAATGATTCTCTCTCATCATTGATGCTTCTCTCTCTCTCCCTCCCTTTCCTCTATGAAATCAATAAAAAATGAATTTTTTAAAGTACCTTAAGCCTTTCGGTGCTATACTTATGTGCCGTCACAGCCAGACCACTAATGTCCTTTCCCTCACTCTGTGACTGTGTATAGAATTGATAGTATAAGATTTTCAATTAGCGAAACATTCAGATAATCAGTGTTTGTCTTTTATCGGCAAAATTTTCTTTCTCATCCAATGCATGTGTGCGCACACACATGCACAAACCTGCGTGTGGATGAGAGGAGAGAGAACATGTGCCACAGGGTGTCAGAATGAACATACCGGCATTTCGCAGAAACTGGTTCTTATAGTCCCTGATGACCCTCGTTTTCGGGTTGTAGAAGCCATCTCCACAGTCATAATAGCCTGCAGGAATTTTTCTAGGCGGGTCCATATTGGAGAGTTGAGAGATACCTTGAAAGGATAAATAATGGATAATTAACTTGCCACCAAGGCCAAATTCAAGCCCAGCCTCTGCCAAAGTCCATTTTGGGCCAGTGGCTCATGTGAATATTGGTACCACCATTGGACCAAACACTCCCCATCGAGGGCCAGGAGCAAAAGCAGCAGGAGCAGTGTCCCAGAAATGGCTCAGTCAGGGGGCATCTTAGGAACTGGAACCCCATCTTCCATTTCTAGGGACTCCATGATAAGGACACATTTCTGGAGCCGGTGAGACCCTGAGGATGCCTCCGCGTTGGCCATATGGATAGAAGGCATGGAAGGAGAGGAGTGGCATTCAAGGCCAGAACAGGTGCTCACACCTCACTCAGAAGCCCGTGGGGTCAGGCACGTAAAAGGAAGAACAGAAGGAAAGAAATGGGCCAGGTGGGCAGGGATAAGGTAATGGAAAACCTTGCCTCTCACCCAAAATACCATCATAGCCGCCATTTGTTGCTTATTATGTGCCAGATATTTGACTAAGCGCATGCCTCCTCCTATTTCCCTTCAGTCTCACAGCAATCCTGTGGCCCTGTTCTACAGATAAGAAAACCGAGGCTCCAAGAGGTCAAGTGACTTGCTAGGAAGGTTATCCAGCCAGGAAGCGGGTAGATACCCAGTTTGTAACCCGAATATTAAGTGTCTGCTCTCAGGGGAGGAGAGGGCCTCGGCACCACTCCCAGGACTGGGGACACTGGGACCACCACGAGGGGAAAGAGGAGCTGGTGCATCCTTTAGGTCATGTTGTTACATCTTGGAATACGGAGGCCTGAGCAAAGGGGACAGGGTTGGGATGAATAAACTTCCTGGGATTCATTTAATCCGTGGTCCTTGTAATTCCCTGTCCTCGGGCCCCATGCTCAGAGCTCAGGGTCCTGCCCACTGTCGGCTCTCCTATGTTGGTTAATGATGGTCGCTAGGCACACCACTGACTCACACTTACTGAGAGCACTTTCTAGCCATTCTCTCCCTGAAGCCTCTTGCACATGGCCATCTCCCAGATGCGCAGAGGTCAAGGGGCAGCCCAAACCCTCTCCCTGCCCTAACAATGCCTGCCCTGGCACTGAGGGGGTGCTGCTGGAGAGGTCTTCAGAGCTTCGAGTGACTTGGGAAGGAAGTGGGAGCTTAGGATCAAGCTGCTCTGCTGGGAGTCACAGGAGAGGGGAGGGTGCAGCTGCCTTCAGGTCTGAGGAGGCCCAGCTTTGGCCCAACCAGCCGCTGGGTGAGAGCTGGGGGCTCTTTGTCTCTGTTCGGGCGAAGAGCCCACGACAAAGCCCAGGCCCCGTCATCACTGACCCAGGAGGAGCCATTGATACGTTTCCCAAGTGGCTCCAGGTCCTGGCTCTGGTGTGTTCTGTGGCCCCTGCTCCTTCCCGCCTCTCCGTTGGGTTACTTCAACAGGCCACGCCCACTTATTCAAAACTGCCTTTCCCCTCCCCGTCAGTTTGGGAGTGAAGGAGCCTGGGTACCTGTAGGCTTCAAGCCTTGGCAGATCTCGGTGTAAAACCTCCGGTCGTAGCCGTCGCAGTAATGCCAGTTCTTCCCGTCGTACTCCAGCCCATCAGCGAAGGTGTACGTGCCCTGGCCGACAAGGAGCACACAGGCGGATCTGAGGAGGCCCTTCTTGAATCAAGGGCAGACGCCAAGGGAAGAGGCGACTGCCTAACTGCCACAGAAAGGAAGTGATAACTTCCACAGACGATGGGAAGAAATGGATGTACAGTGCTGAGCCAGGTGCCTGACACTCAGAATATGGCTAAATGTGACCTTGGGCAGATGACCTACCCTCTCTAGCCTTTTGTTTCTTCCTTTGTACAGTTAGGATAACAATAATACATTTTTAATAGGGTTGACTCAGTGAAATTCAAGAAAATAGTAGATGTAAAGCATGTAGCACAGTGTCTAGCATGTAGTGAGCACTCAACAGATGTTTAAAGTTATTATAACTCTTTTATTGTTATCAAAACCCAAAAGGTCAGAGCCATCTGTCACACAGTCCTTTGTCCAAACACATCCATTCTGCCTTTGCTGCCTTAGTGCTAAAGGAAGAAGCCCCAGGATGCAGACATCGCATTGGCCTGAGCATCAGGAAACACGGGTGGAAATTCCAATACTATTAACTCACGGTGTGACCTTGGGTAAGTCACATCCCCTTCCTGGGGCTTAGATTCTTTAAGCTCTAAGACGAGGGGTGTTCCTTAATCTTTTGTAGGTCATGAGCCAGCCTCACACACACACACACCCTTGGTGAGACTGAAGAAAGTTATAGATCCTTTCCCCAGAGAAAAATATAGTCCCATACACACAAGACTTTTCTATATAAATCAGGAGCTTTCGCTGAATTCTATTTGCGACCCACAAATCCCAGGTTAAGAATCCTTGGATTAGATGGCTTAACATGATAGTATCACTGGTGGTGGCAGTAACAACTAACACTTATTGAGTGCCCACTGTGTGCCAGATAACTGAGCTAAGCACTCGCATTATCTTCTTTTTCTCTCACAGCCATCCCCGGAAGTGCCTGATACTATTGTGGCAGGCTGAATAATGGTCCTCAGAAATACTCACATCTGGTCTCTGGAACCAGTGAATATGCGACTGTAGATGGGAAAGGGGACTTTGCAGATGTGCTTAAATTAAAGATCTTGAAGTGTCAAGATTATCCTGGATTATCCGGGTAGGGGGGCCCCAATGTAATCAGGGTCCTTATAAGAGGGAGGCAAGAGAGTCCGAGTGATAGAAGATGAGGTGATGACAAAAGCAGAGGGAGAGGAGACGTAACGATGGAAGCAGAGGTCAGAGTGATGGGTGGCCATGAGCCAAGGAATGCAGGCAGCTTTTAGAAGCTGGAGAAGGTGAGAAAATGGGTCCTCCCTCAGAATCTTCAGAAGGAATGCCGTACTGCCCACCTGTTTCAGACTTCTGACTCCCAGAACTGTAAGATACGTGTTTCTGCTGTTTTAAGGCACTGACTTTGTAGTGATTTGTAACAGCAGCAATAGGAAACTAATAAAACTCATCCCCAATTTATTAGATAAGAAGCATGAGTCTCAAAGGGGAAGTCGTGGGCTCAAGGTCACACAGTTAGTGGCTTAAAGCAGTGTTTCCCAAAGTGTGGTACGCGGACCCCCAGGGGTACGGGAAGAGTTTGGTGGGGGTACCTGGTGCACCAGAGTTTGGTGGGGATGTGCACTGCACCGTGCTTAGCTGCGCCCAATTCTACGTTCTCATGAGTCAAGTCAAGACAGTCTTGTGAGGCGTGAGATGGTCCGGTGTGCAAATCAATGTTATTTATACTATAACTTTTATTTATATTTTATTATGAATAACTTTATTTTTTGTTTATTATTATTTTGTGTATGTAACCAAAACAGAAAAAAATAAATATATTTTGATTGTTATTAAAATACATCCATTTTTTTTGACAAGGGGTACTCAGCGTTACGAAAATTATAGAAGGGGTACACAGATGTCAAAAGTTTGGGAAACACTGGCCTAACTCATCAGGGCCTCTCCAGGGGCCCTTCTGAGGGAGAAGACCCCGGATCCCTGGATGTTAAGAGGAGGCACCGGATAGGGAAGGCAGGGTGTTGTGTGTATGTGTGCATGTATGCGTGTGTGTGTGTGTGTGTGTGTGTGTGTGTGGTGGGAGCCCTGTCTGAGGCTTTCTCCTCTGCAGTCCCCCTCCCAGGCTAATCACCTTAATAGCCAGTCCCTTCTCCCAAAAGGCATCGTATTGGCTCCCATTGGGGAAGTACAGGGTTCCTTCGCCGTGAAACATGCCGTCCTTCATTTGCCCGACGTATCTGGTTTCAGTAGGGAGGATGTACTTGGCACTACCCTCCATCCTGTAAGGACAAAGGAAATCCCTGAGCCCTGCGTGGCAGCGGGAGGGTCTGAGCCAGCAGGCACAGGAGAGCAAGGGAGAACCCAACCCCGGTCCTCAGATGTTATCATCCCGGCAATATTTTGCTTTAAAACCCAAAGTTTTGTGTTGTTTCCCTCAAAAGCTCAACAATAAGAGCTGATGAAGAGAGGCAGAATGTGATCTGTCCCTCCTCTTGCTCACAGAGAGGCTGTCCTGAAATACCCATCGTTCCTGGGAACATCCCTGGATAGGCTCAGAGAGGGTAGGGGTTTGCCCAAGCCACACAGTAAGCTCTGTGAAGCAGAGGCTTGGGACAGGTTTCCTGGCAACTGGCTCTGTGTCGTTCCTGCTAAGAACAGCCCAACCCTACCCATGGCACCACAAGTAGGATATTTGGAAAAGTATATAATTTGGACAGGTTACCTGGGTCTGCTTAAGAAATATGCTTTCACTCATTCCTTTACTCATTCTTCATTCTTCTTCACTAGCTGGAAGTCACTGCTCCTAACTCTGAACTTCTTTAGGCTTTTGTTTGTACCTCACTTGGACGCTTGCCTAGTAATTGTATATTTTCATCTCTCCTATTTAATCAAAGCGTCTAGGAGGAAGGCCTTGGTATCCTCAACTCTTAGAATCATGTTTCTTCTTAAACAGATGCTCTGTAAACATCTACTGAGTAAGAAATGAAGGAAACAGAAAGGTCAGTGAGATGACTGAACGGAAGACAGATGCCACTGAGCTCCGGTCCCAGAGTGTGAGAGCACTGTGGTTAAAGCACAGTTCCTGAGCCAAGCCTGGCCCCGCCTCCCTGTGCCTGCGTGACCTTGGGAAAGCTCCTTCACCTCTCTGAGCCAGTTTCTCATCTGAAGAATGGGGACAACAACCCCCTAAAGGTGTTGAGGCAATTAAATGATGGCTACACACTGTAGCAGAATGCCTGACATATACAAAGAGCTCAAAAACTATTTTGCCTTTATTCTACCTTAAGTCTTCCTTCTTCTTCTACCTCTTTTCTTGAGATCTCTCTCTCTCTCTCTCTCTCTCTCTCTCTCTCTCTCTATTTTTGAAGTTTACATTTCATTTAATTCTTGCTCTTGTACTTGGCTTGTGATCAGAAAACATAAGTTAATAAACATGTATCCTTTTCTCTTTTATTTATTTATTTTAAAATATATTTTATTGATTTTTTTACAGAGAGGAAGAGAGAGGGACAGAGAGCCAGAAACATCGATGAGAGAGAAACATCGATCAGCTGCCTCCTGCACAACCCCCACCAGGGATGTGCCCACAGCCAATGTACATGCCCTTGACCGGAATCGAACCTGGGACCTTACAGTCCACAGGCCCACGCTCTATCCACTGAGCCAAACCGGTTTCGGCTCCTTTTCTCTTTTTTTTTGCTTAATCCCATCACATCATTTCTAAGCTTAGTTTCCATCTAATCCTTCCCTGAGATTAGATCCCCTTTTTATTACTGCAAATTGGACATCATTGTCCTTCTATAAACCTTCAACAGACATCTCCAAAATGGAACTCACCCTCTTCTCTTCCAAAGCAGCCCCTCCTCAGAGTTCTCACTTTTCATGAAAAGGTATCAGAATTCTCCAGGTTCAAAACTTGGAGCTGGGCCCTGGGCTGGGACTGGAAGCAGTCTCTGAGTAGGACCAGGAGCCAATCAGCGGCCAAGTCCTGGCAATGAAACCCCCAACCTGTTACATGTTTCTATTTCCTGCAGACCCACTGCCTCTGCCGTGGCCCAGGTATATATGGAATGAATGTACCTCAGCTTTGACGCTTGAGCAAGTTGCTTCTCTTCTCTGGGTCTCATTTTACTGACCTGTAAAATGGGAATAAACAATCCTACCTGACACTGTTGTTCTGAGGGTTAAAAGAGATAAGTTTGTGGAAGTGTCTGCCACAGGGTCCCTTTAAAAGGCACACATCTTCAAGACATAATGAATCCCATGAGGCCCTTACCTCCCATTTACAAATTCTCCAATATATTGGCTCCCCGTGTACTGCATGGCGCCTGCCTGAGTATAGTTCCCAGGCCTAGTCTCCGTGTATACACCGCCTCACTATGGCAACCGGGAGGGGTGGGCGGAGCCAACGCGCCCGCTCCACTTCCGGCATTGCGCACGCACCCTGGCTCGCGGACGCGCGGAGCAGCGCGCCTGCGCGCCGCCAGCTGCGCATGCGCAGGCGCAGGCGGCCCTCGGCGGTCGAAAGGGGAGTTCAAGGAGACGGGGGCGACGCGGCTGCGGATGCCTCGTCCGGGTCGGGGTTACCGACATCATGCCGGGGATAGTGGAGCTTCCTACTTTGGAGGAGCTGAAAGTGGATGAGGTGAGACTTGTCCGGGAGGCAGGCAGGCAGGCGGGGCACATGGCTGAAGTTTCCCGGCCCTGGGCCCAGCCCTGCTTTAATTCAGCGGACCCTGGGCCCAGGTTCCCTTACCCCTGACCCCCCAACACTAACCGGTGAACCCCCCGAACGCCCTTCCTCAGCCCCGGGAGTCGCCACTTCCTCAGCCCCGGGAGACGCCACTCCAGCCCGCTGTGGCTCGAGAACTCTTCCCCCCTCCCCCACAGAGACCTGCTTCCTACTGTAATCGAACCCGGGACCTTCCAGTCCGCAAGCCGACGCTCTATCCACTGAGCCAAACCGGTTCCGGCCAGTGGGTCCTTTTTATTAAGCACCTCCCAGGGGCACTTCACTTCATGTCAATACCCAGACCTCCCCGCGAAGTAAGTCAGCAACCCGGGCTGCTCACAGTCAGGGGAACGAGAGAGGCACCTTCAAGTAGCATCCTCGGTGCAGAGTGCATTGGGATGGAGGTAGAAACCCGCAGGAAAAGGAGATGGAGGTATTGGAGAGTGAAGTTGCAAACGGCCCAGGGAAGGTGTTCGGCAATAGGACATTTAAAGCACTCAGTTTTTCAAGAGGTACGACTTGAATAGTTACCGTATGAACACACCCTGGAAAGTAACAGGTAATGTTCCTGTTAGAGTATATAATCTAATAAGGAGAGAGATGATCGAGGAGCCAGTTACAGTTCAGTGCAGTTAGCGCTATGAGAAGTGTAGTACTGATGATCGCACACCTGAGCAAGCCTTTTCCAGGTGCCATGTGGGATTGCCGTGCATCCTTCCAGCAACCCCCCGGGGAAGGATGTAACTGGTCTCGCCATGTTGAAAGTCAGGAACAGGTCATGAGGGAGGACATGTTTTGCCCAAGGTCACATGGCTGGTAAGTGGAGGAGCTCAAATAGGAACCCAGCTCTGATTTTTTTTTATTTTTAAATATATTTTATTGATTTTTTTTTACAGAGAGGAAGGGAGAGAGAGAGAGAGAGAGAGAGAGCTAGAAACATTGATGAGAGAGAAACATCGATCAGCCGCCTCCTGCACACCTCCCACTGGGGATGTGCCCGCAACCAAGGCACGTGCCCTTGACCGGAATCGAACCCCGGGACCTTTCAGTCCCGCAGGCCGATGCTCTATCCTCTGAGCCAAACCGGTTTTGGCCCAGCTCTGATTTTAAAAGCCACGCTTTTAAATGACTATTTTGGGCAGACCCTTTTCTCTTTAGGAAGACAAGTGCTATTTGACGTGTCTCTAGTGTTGGTGGGAAGCAGCAGTCGCTGAGCCAGAAGAGATACTACCTGGGCTTCACAAGGCCAGACTAAGAATCTTGGACCTTATCCTATAAGCGAGGCCATGGGGAGAGGAGATAGATTTTAAGGCAGAGAACTGGCAGGATCCGGTAGAAGAAAAGATCAGGCCACCTTGAAGGAGAGAACAGCAAGACTAAAATTATGCGCCCGAAATTATATCCCAGGCGCTGTATTAAGTGGTTTACCTGCATTACTCCACTTAATCTTATATGGCCGTGACAATGGCAACTATTATTTTTCTCAAATGGAGAAATTTTTAGTTGGGTTCAGGGACATCATCAAGTGAAATTTGCTCTAAGGTGGGGGTGGGGTTTGAGTGCTGCCAACAGTCAATCTTTTGTTTCTTGCCCCACGGCCAAGCTGGCTTACAGCTTGCTGTGTTTTCCATTGGAACTTTAATTTGGCACAACAAACAACTGAGGTTTCACTTTCTGCAGGTATCCTATATCTGGAATAAATTTGCCTTTAGGCTCCACACAGTTAAATCGAGAAACAGGTAATCACATAAATAACTAAAATACAAGACAGTATAATTAAATGCTATGGGAGAGGGGCAGACAGGGCTTAAGCAAAGAGAGTATGATTTGCAGTTGTAGCTAAATTCTAGGCCTAACTGCTCAGTTACCTTGATTAGTCACTTTTAGCATTTGCAGACACCGTTATTTTATTTGTAAGATGAAGTGATTCCAGCTGTATAATTAATTTCCCGAGGCTATAAAGGGAACAGAGAAAACACTTCTTGGGCGTAATGTAAGAATTATAAGCAGAGATGGAGTGAAGAGCTTTCTTTCCTTTTTTAAAAAAATATATATTTTATTGATATTTTACAGAGAGGAAGGGAGAGAGATAGAGATAGAAACGTCGATGTGAGAGAGAAACATCGACCAGCTGCCTCCTGCACACCCCCTACTACTGGGGATGTGCCCACAACCAATGTACATGCCCTTGACCAGAATCGAACCTGGGACCTTTCAGTCCGCAGACCGACGCTCTACCGCTGAGCCAAACCGGTTCCAGCGGAGTGAAGAGCTTTCTAAGCCAGGGTAGGGTCTGAGCAAAGGTAAGGAGGTAGGAGAAGGCAGCGGACCGAAAATGGGTCCTGGGACCAGGAGTTCAGTGTTCTGAGAGAACAGCAAGAAGTTCCCTTTTGAAGTGTCATGGGCAGAGGGCTTGAAAGGTGATTTGGATTCAGAAGGCTTTGAGTACCCCATAAGGAAGTTCAGGCTTTATGCTTCTGTTAGATCCAAATCCTTCCAGGGTTTTGTTGTTAATTTGTTTCAATAGCAGAGTAGGCTAAGAATTGTCTTTTAGAAAATCTACTATTGCTCTACCTGAATTTGAGAGGACAAGAAAAAGAGGGAGGCTAGTCTTGGTGGCTAGTTATGTTGACCCCAACATAACTGGTGACTGTGCTTATAGAGAGGAAAGAACAAATTTGTCTAGAATTGATCAAACTTAGCCAAAACTTAGGTATCAGAACAGGAAAGGCTGAGGAATCAGTGTCAGATTTGCAGCCTGACATTGGGACTGAGGAAGCCGAAGGAGGATGAGGTTGAGAGGCAAGTTAAACACATTTTGGAACTCACTGGCTTTGGAGTTACGGTACACCCTATGGAGAAGGTAGTCAGAAGCTTGGGCTGGAAGATCCTTGTACACATTGACACTTTTCAGTGAAAAATACAAGCTAATACGATGTGCTTTCTATGTGCTCGGCACTCTACCCAATATATTAATCATGACAGTTCTATTAACTAGGTACTATTATCCTTCATTTTACAGAAATTAAGTAAAATGTAAGTCTTACTAAGTACTATAAAAAGAGGTGCTGACGTGGTGTAAGGAAGAGAGAACAGGACTAGAAGATTGGTTGTAGATTGTAAGACTTTTTCTGCCACTTTTCCACACCTGCAGATGAACATAAACCTGTGCAGTGAGGATGTTGTGAGGATAAACGAGGAAGGAGGTTGAAGTTCTGTGTTCTCTGAGACAAAGGGAGCTGAATGAATTTGAGAGGGTGTTCTCGGTGAGCCGCTGTGAAAGGACGTGGTTTCTATTAGAATCTGTGAGTCTCAGTGAAGAAGCAGGTGGAGGAGACGATGACATTCGAAGTTCTGTCCACCTCAGGGATGGTGATAGCATGGGAAGAGGCCTGGTCGGAGGTCATTCTCTGGATTCCAGTTTTGTGGTCGCCACTGACCTGCTATATCAGCTTGAGCACATCTGTGTTTCCTCAGGATGGAGTCACTATATGGTTCTCACTCTATTTCCCTGTGATAGCAGATGTTACATGCTCACAACATGGGTGTATCTAGATTTTGGTAGGACCTCGACTTTTCTAGGAAAGTAAAACACAGAATTTCTTTGTCCTTTGGAGCACGATAGCTAAGAAGGCATTTGAGTTATTAAATCGGCCATTTAATGATTTAAAAATATATATATTTTATTGATTTTTTACAGAGAGGAAGGGAGAGGGATAGAGAGTTAGAAACATCAATGAGAGAGAAATATCGATCAGCTGCCTGCTGCATACCTCCTTCTGGGGATGTGCGGGCAACCAAGGTTCATGCCCTTGACCGGAATCGAACCTAGGACCTTTCAGTCCATGGGCGACGCTCTATCCACTGAGCCAAATTGGTTAGGGCCATTTAAAGATATTTTAATACATTTGACAAGTAAATATAGCTAACTTAATTTTTAAACTGTATTAAGCTTTAAAAAAAAGTTTGCATCTTGATTTTTATTTTTCCAGTTCTTTATAGGTAATATAGCAAAACAATTGTGTACCACTTAGTTAACCTAAATAAACACTTATTGATACAAATTTTTACAGATTTTTAAATTTACCAGCATTGCCATGGCAAATTTCACTTATACTGTATCATAAGTAATTGCTTTGATAATTATAACAATTGTAATATTAATAGACATGGTCATAACTTTATTTTCCTCTTCCTGTAGTATATAGATGAATTACTCTTTTCATCTTTCTTTGCTTTTTAGCTTAGTAATAATTAAAGATAAGCTGGGTGAAATTCATAAAATAAAATTATATAATTTTTATTATAGAAATAATAATTATAAAATTTTCAGATAAAACTCAGAGGTATAAAACATCAGACACTGTGACATTCTAGATTTTATTCTAGATATAATGGGTCAGTTTTAGAAAATTATTAATGCTCTACCTTACATTTATAGATTAATGAAAAGGTAACCTGAACATTTCAGTCTTTCCTGGTGGAGAAAACAACAGTACAACTAAACCAATTAGGATTAGAAAGAAGCGTTCTTAATGAGGAAAATCTAAACAACAATATCCCAGACACCAGCAGCAAATGTCATTGCAAACTTTGAAGTTAAGAAAAAGGCATGGATGCTGCCACCATCGCTGTTCATCTGTGCTGTCCTGGAGGTTTGGGTCCGAGCAATAAGATGGGAAAGAGAATAAGAAAGAAAGGGTAAATATCAGAAAAGAGAGGGAGCAGTTTCTTTTTGCAAATAGACATTTTGTCATTAATTCTCTTGAGCTTTGCATCAGAATTTACAAGAATTCAATAAGGTATAGCTAGGGAGAAGAGGCAGTGTACAAATAAGCAAGGACCAATTTGAAAATCTAATAGAAAAAAATCCTTGTTTATTCCTCAGTTAAAATACTGAGGAATAAACAAGAAATGTGCCGGGTTGTATATGAAGGAAACTAATTTTCACCAAAGGACACAAGAATGACCTGAATAAATGTAGTGGCATACTGCATTCTGGATGAGAAGGCATAATTCATGTATTCTTACCTTATTTGTAACTATCGTATCCCCAGTACCTGGCACAGAAGTGAATATTCAACAGTTACTTCTGCTAAATACTATTTTGGGTGCTTGGTGAACCAAAGTAAATGTTACAATTTCACTACAGCTTGACATCTTTTTGGATCCGTGTTGAAAAATCCATATCCTCTTGGACCTTACATTCTAGCAGTCACACACAGGGTGACCTCTGATGCAAGTTTGCATAGGATGATTAGAGAAAGACTCTGAGGTGGAAAATTAGAACAGACCCAATAATGTAAAAATGCTCTTTTAATTTAATATATAACTAATTATAATAGAGTTTCATTGCCTGCGTGTGTGTGTGTGTGTGTGTGTGTGTGTGTGTGTATGTGTGTGGAGGGCGGTGTTTGTCTGGAAGAATAGCCAAGATGATTTTGAGAAGGAAGAATAATGGGAAGGATGGTCCTCCCGGACAACAAAATGTTCTAACAAGTTACAGTAATTAAAACATTGTAGTACTGGCCCCAGAAAAGGTACAGAAGGCCAGCAGGGCTGTGGCTGTAGCAGCTGGTAGATAGGCCAGACGCAGTTCCTGTGGCCACTGTACCTTCCCTGGTGCCTCAAAAAAGTGTTCTGGAATCAAGTGAGACCGACCTAGTTATAGATGCTACCTGGGATATACTCTATAATTTTTAAAAATTCACATTTTTTAGTATTTTATTATTAGTAATAACTTGCTGGATGACATGATCATACTGATGCTTTCTAGTCTCTCATCTTTTGTGATTCTGCAATCTTCTGGGAATTTTAGATATCTTCCTACTATTAGATATATTCTACTAGTCTAGTACCTGTATTAGATAGGTATTAGCTAATATTCTTGTATACTCTGATATTCTCTCACTTCTGATCCTGGAGAGGAGACTCAGTGAAAGCTCCCCAGGGTGGATTTCTCCCATTATGTCCCAGAAGCATCCATCTTTCTTCAGAGCTCCGTTCTTTGTCATACAGACTAAGGATTCTGTTATGGCTGCTATTTCCATGTCTAAATGGGGATAGGAACATCAACCTAAAGAGATGGTCGTGAGGTGTATAAAGCCATGGATGTGAAAGAGCTTTGTGATCTCCAAAGCAATGTAGATCATCAAGGCTCACGAGGGCAGTCCCCTTGTCTTTACTTTTTTTTGGCAAAGTCATAACAGCTCTCTTTGTGTCCCTCTGTTTGGAAGCCATGTCCTAGTCACAGATCTGTGGTCTCTCTCCCATTGCTCCTTCCCCAGGTGAAAGTCAGTTCAGCTGTGCTTAAAGCTGCGGCCCATCACTATGGCTCTCAGTGCGACAAACCCAACAAGGAGTTCATGCTGTGCCGCTGGGAAGAGAAAGACCCGCGGCGGTGTTTAGAGGAAGGCAAGCTTGTCAACAAGTGTGCTCTGGAGTTCTTCAGGTAAACATCTGTCACATCAGGGCCTATTTGATTGAACCATCCAGGTATAGGTATCTCGGTGAACATCAGCTAATTAAAGGGAAGGATCATTTTTGTGACTAATGTTAGTAGGCAGAGCAAGTCTTTGAAATCAGAGAGACCAAAGTAAGCACACAATAACTGATAGCTATTTTTGTTGTTTGTTTTTATTATTTGGAAAGTTTTTAATCTTAATGAATCTCAATTTCAAAAATTATAGAATAATACCTATTTTATACAGAATTGTTAGGAAAAATTTGAAAAGTCACATAAGAACAACTCAGCTCAGTGCTCACTAGCAGGCATCCCTAGTTTGTTATCGTGGCCATTACTACAGAACACACAGGGTAGAAAGAAAAGTGTGTTCAGAGTCAAGTTTTGGGTAGGCCACTGTGCTTGATACTATAAGTAAAAAATCCAAATTGTAGTTGTAGAAAAAAATGTTTTACAGCCATATTAATCAGATCTCTACCAAAAGGGACTGGAATTTAACACCAAGGGATTTGACTCATGCAACTGTTAAATCCAGAAATAGGACTGGCATTGGGCAGGGCTGGATCCAAGGCCTTAAATAATTTCACAACAACGTGATATTTTTTCCTCTCCTCCCCCAATCTCTTAGTTCTGCTTTTCTCTGCCAAACTCATTTTCAAAGAGAATCTTTCCTTGCTATAGCAAAAATGGGCACCATACTCCAAGCTGCTATGCCACTTGCTTAGCAGATGTGGACACAGAGTGCCAATTTTCCGGTAACATGGACTGAGTCTGATTGGCCTGGCTGGTTGACTGCATATGCCTATCTTTGAATTAGTTGTGTTGCAGGAGATAAAATGCTATGGTTGGTCTGGCCTGAAGTGGGAGTAGACTTAGCTTCATCTATGCCACGTTGCTGAGAGATAGGAAGGGGTTGTTTCCCAAAGGAAAATTAGAAGGCTGTTACAGAAGAACGGAGAATGACTGCTGGCTAGGCAAAACCCACAGATGTCTGCTAAAATGACGTTAAAGGAAAAAAATCAAATTTTGTCACAGAATAGCTGGTTTTCTTTTTTTGTTTCTGCTGTCTTTGTTCACATGCAAAGATATTTTTGTGGTTAAAATAGTGAGTCTACATTTTAAAATTGATTTTTCACTTGAAACTGTTGGGAACATTCTTTCAAGTTGTTGTATTCTCTTCATGGTCATCATTTTTACTGACCATGTAATATTCTATTGGATAACCAACCATAATGTACTTTACCAATTCCTGTTATTAAGCATCATTGTTGTTCCAGCTTTGATTGTTTTGAACAAATGTGTAGCGATTACCTTTGTGAGTAGGTCTTTTTCATTTTTAAATCTGTCCCTTGACATAAATTTCCCAGCAGTGAGATTATTTTATAAAAGGCTTTAAACATTTTTACATCCTCAGCACTACATGTAGGTATACCTCACCAGCATCACATGTTGTTTAAATATTTGGTAGGTACAAAA
Source organism: Vespertilio murinus (assembly GCA_963924515.1). NCBI lineage: Eukaryota > Metazoa > Chordata > Mammalia > Chiroptera > Vespertilionidae > Vespertilio > Vespertilio murinus. The sequence continues at coordinate 170,918,155 of OZ004708.1, forward strand.
ATGGTATCCTTGCTTGAATTTGCATTGATTTGATTGCTAACATTGCATATATTTTTATTTTATTTTATTTTTTTATTAAGAGTTTATTTGAGCCCAAACTGACAACATTGCCAGGAAGCAAGATTTTAAATGCTTCTAGGCTTTTTATTTTCATATCCTTTATTATTTTTAAATATATATATATATATATTATTGAATTTTTACAGAGAGGAAAGGAGAAGGATAGAGATTTAGAAACATCTATGAAAAAAAAAAACATCAGTCAGCTGCCTCCTGCACACTCGCTACTGGGGATGTGCCCACAACCAAGGTATATGCCCTTGACCAGAATCGAACCTGGGACCTAGAGCCTGCAGGCCAACATTCTTATCCACGGAACCAAACCAATTAGGGCCAGATTTTTTATTTTCTGAGAGAACGTTGGCAAAGCATTTCTCTTTTGCCCCAGAGGTAGTACATTGAAGTGGGAAATATTTGTGTGTTTTTTTGTTTTTCTTTTTGAAGTGGGAAATATTTGGATTCCACAAGTTCCTGAGGTGTCTAATTGCCTCCGGGAGAGGAAGTTCTCACTGGTGAAGTTGCTTGTTATAAGTATTGGTAGATGACTATTGGGTATGGGTGCCAGGGTGCCAGGGCCCAGAGCAGAGACTAAGTTCCAGAGTAGTGGTTTTCAGACCTTCCTCTACAAAACGCCCATTGGAAACAGTAGCTCACTGGCAGAGTGATTCGCAGTATCACTTGTGAATCACTTTTGTGCACCATGGAAATCTAGCCAGGCGAGGCCACAGAGAAATCAGAAGAGTTCCCTCGGGCTTTCATAGTCCTTTCTTCCTGTTGCATACCCCATCATCCCCAAGGTTATACTTGTACTCAGAATAGCTGGAAAGGGTACGTAAGAAACCAATACCAATGGAAACAAGCAGAAATACAAAGCAGATTTTTCCGTTTTTGTAGACCATCTCTGAGGCTCTTTCTGATTCCTATGTTGAGGGTAGCTAGAGTCTTGAATATGACAAGCAAGTGGTTCAAAATTACTCTTTTGGGACAGGCGATGTTCCGCATTTCTTCCATGGCCTCAAATACGGCTTTTACATAAAATAATAGTATTTTATTTTTGCTTTAGTTTGCATGTATTTGATTACTAGGAAAGCTGAAAGGTAAGAGAAAGGGGATTCTGAAAAATAATTAATATGCTACTTTGCTTCTTCGTAGAGAGCACCAAATATAATTTAATTTTATTACTGACAATAGTAATCTCTGATTTTTGTTTTGTGCATTAATAGAATGAGGACCTTGACTTTTTGAGGAGTGTAGGGCATTTTGCCTCTAACCTGAATGCTTCCAGGATCTTCTGCTTGGTAGTTTGTATATTTGCTTTTTATAATCTGTCTCCTTTGCCGTTATCTGTCCCCTCTGACTTCTGTCAGCATGCCCATCTCTGCTCATGCCTCTGTCTCTTCTAAACTTGCTAAGTCGATAATCTTTAGAATTGGATCTAAAGAATAAATATGCTCCAAGTGAGGAGGTCTGGTCTGTTCCTATTTCCCCTGCATTTCTGTTTTTCATTGTTTTCCCCCTAACCTATCTTCTTTTCCAGGAAGATAAAGCGTCACTGTGCAGAGCCTTTTACAGAATACTGGACCTGCATCGATTACAGCGGCCAGCAGCTCTTCCGTCACTGTCGCCCACAGCAGGCCAAGTTTGACGAGTGTGTGCTGGAGAAGCTGGGCTGGGTGCGGCCTGACCTTGGAGAGCTGTCCAAGGTATAGAGGGTGTCCTGCCGGCTGCTCACTCTGCTCACTTTCTCACAGGGGAGGTTAAGGAGGGAGTCGGTCAGAAAAGGGTTCTCTGCGAGTGCAGGTATGATGTGAGAAATCCAAATTTACCTAACAGGTTAATTAGGGAGTGATTATACATAGTCCTGAGGGAGTTTAACAGAGGTGCTCCTTTAAATAGATCTTCAGCGTGTCAGATTTGTTTGTGGGTAATTAGCTAATTGAAGAACAGAGGGAGTAGATGAGGATAAACAAAGTGTTAGGGGACAGACACATTGTTGGTTGAAAACATTGAGGTTATGGTGGAATTCATTGGGGAATAGGATCAGGGTTATGCCGGGTTTTTCAGGAACATACCCTAAGATAAAACAAGTACATGCCTGTAGCTTAGACAGTAAGTTTCCTACCCTTTCTCCTGTATTTCTATCTCAGTTGTGCTACCACCACCTGTTGAAACATCAGAGCTGGAAACCTGAATGTTTTTTTTTTTTTTTCCACTTCCACCCTTTCTCCCTTCTTCACACAGTCATCATCCCTATAGATCAGCAGGAAGAATTTTTGAATCCTCTCAGTGTCTTACTTCTTGGGCAGGAGTTCCTGAACTGGGCTACGTGAATTTCTGGGAAGGGAGGTAGATCAAATCGGATTTTAGAAGACAGTCCATCCTCTGACATTGAAGAATTTAGGAAATTTTTACATCTTCATGATAGGCATGATCTGTGTGGAAAATAAATCAAATGTCACTTTCTTTTAAAAAAACTTTTTAGGGGCTCCCTGGTGCCTGCCAGATAAAGTGTCCTCTCCATCTCCTGGCATAAAAAGCCCTTTCTGATCTGACCCATCCCTGCTTCTTGAGCCTCATCGCCCTGCATTCCCTCTATTGATATGACTTATTGATATGACAGCATACATACCGAGGCATGGAGGGAAAACTCGGGTTTGGAGTGGAGAGACAGATAGATTTGAATCTTGGTTCCACTTCTTAATTGCTATAGGATCCCAAGCAAATTGCTTAAAATTTATTTTCATATCAGGTCTGGCATCTGTGTTAATCCCTCAATTTCTGTGAGGATTAAGCTAGAGAGCCCGTGTGAATCTCCAGCCTCCTGCTGGGCACGCAGACCAACAGTTTCCTTCTGTGAGTGTGTATTGTCTGTGGTCTTAAGCTCCGTGTCATAAGAAGATGGATGGCTTAGCAATTTTTTTTTTTTTTTTTTTAGTATCTGTCTTGATTATTTTACTTCAGATGCCTTCTTTTGCTGCACTGAACAATTTTTTTTAATAGTTGATAATTCTTAGTTGGAAAGAAGTGGAACTTACATATTTAATAATGAAAACTACCTTTTTCTTTTTCTGTCTTTCATGAAGAGAGAATTAATAAATCATGTTAAGAAAGCATATTTAGGAGTATGTGTGTTAACATTTTTAAAACCCTAAAAGTATTTCCTTTTTTCAAAAGTTATTTCTTTAAGGGGATTATCAGTTTTAGTTATACGGAAATCCGTATCTAGTCTCCTAACAGCTGGATAAAACCTGACTTTTAGCTTCATTTACTTTTCTTTTTAATCCTCACCTGAGGATATTTTTCCATTGATTTTCCAGAGAGAGAGAGTATGGAAGAGAGAGGGAAAGACAGAGAAATATTGATATGAGAGAAACACATTGGTTGCTTGCCTCCTGCATGCACCCTGACCAGGGCCCAGACCAGGGAGGAGCCTGCAACCTAGGCACATGCCTTGGACCAGAATCAAACCTGTTTCCCTAGGGGTTCCTACCCACTTGTCTAGTCTCAGCTCTCATGTCATGTCCTTTGAAGTTTCTGACTCTCCTAGGAAGAATTGCTTTTTCACCCGTGATCCTGTCATCTGGTAATAGTAATATTAAAAAGGACTTATGGAGCACCTGCTGTTTTCACATCAGGCACTTTTTTAAAAAAAATCTATTTTATTGATATTTTACAGAGAGAGGAAGGGAGAGAGATAGAGAGCTAGAAACGTCGAGGAGAGAGAAACATCGACCAGCTGCCTCCTGCACACCCCCTATTGGGGATGTGCCCGCAACCAATGTACATGCCCTTGACCGGAATCGAACCCGGGACCTTTCAGTCCGCAGACCGACGCTCTACCACTGAGCCAAACCGGTTTCGGCCACATCAGGCACTTTTTGTATATGATCCTAATAACCCTGGGCGCCCATAGCCCCAGTTTAGAGATAAGAAACTGAAGGTTAAGTAGGCTGCTCAAGGCCATTTACCTAGGAGTTCATTTAACTACACGCTTCTGCACCTTTTGTCTTTGGAGTGTGGTGCAGAAGAGGAAGTTGTTATTGTTCTTTCCGCAGTCATTTGTCTTTTATTGTGTTCAGTTTGAGAAAGATTTTTCTTAATTTCAGAGGTATATCTTGAATTCCTTCAAAGAGCTTCACATGTCAGCCGGGGGCATTTGGAATGACTCTGTCCAGCAGTAAAGAACCATTATTGATCTCTAATTACAGCAGAGATGAGAGCACCGTTTTAAAAACAAAAGACTACTCTGGACTTGTAGTCAGAAGATACGGGTTCTGGCACCAGCTCTGACATTTACCGTGTACTTTTTTTTTTTAAGTTGAAATTTCTCCTTGTTTATTTTATTTTAAATTTCTTTATTGATTAAGGTATCACATATTTGTCCTCATCCCCCCATTCCCATCCCACACCCCTCCCCACGCTTGGCTGCACCCCCCTGTTGTCCTTGACTACTGGTTAGGCTCATATATGCACACAAGTCCTTTGGTTGATCTCTCCTCTTCCTCCCCACCATCCCCTATACTCCCTCATTTACCGTGTACTTTTATCTTAGGCAAGTTAGTCTCCCTGTCCTCATCTGTGAACTAGAGATAATAATGCTTTGTTGGGTGGTTAGAGTAATAATTACTAATTGTGTACATGAAAGCTCTGTTCATGATATAGGAAGACTAATCTGGTCATGTTATGTGGAGTCACTTAAGAGTTCAGACCACTAGATAACCAGACAGTAACTGGCCTTGTTGTGTCTGTCTTCTCTGGGCCTATTTCCTCATCTTTAAAATGAGAACAGTTTCTGCTAGGTTTTCAATAGAGATTTTTGTGGCCATTTCAGGGGATAATGTGGGTATAAACACCTTCCATCTCTCTCCCTGTTCTATAGTTCAGTGTTCCACCCTCTCGCCCGGCCTGTGAGCTCAGCTCTCCACTTCTGTCCACTTTAGCTTCTACTCCTTTCATCCTGCAGGTGTGATTGAGTTACTTCCCTGCTTCATGTTACCATCAGGCTAAAATTCAAACACCTTGGCATATCCTACCCTTCATCATCTGGCCCCTACCTACTAGTGTACGTGCTATGGAAAAGCACAGGCTTTGGACACAGATCTGGCTTTGGGATTTAGCTAGGCAGCCCCAGTGAACTCTGCAGAATGCCCCAGGGTGTGAGAATGAGGTGGAACAATGTGCCCAGCGTCATTTCTGACAGCACTGGGTGGTGGTTAGGTGGGTGCTCCGTTTTACTCCACTCTCCATGCAGCCTTTGCTTTGGCCATTGTAAAGACAGGCCCTCTGCCTTCATACAGACTGTTTATCTACTGGGAATCTTCCTGATCTTTCTGCTGGCTCCTGGTCATCCTTCAAGGTTAAGCTAAACGTTGCTCCCTCCCCTCCTGAAAGAGTCCAGGCCCCTAGCCCTCAGGACAGTTAGATGTGTGGAGTCCTTGCCATCCTAGCACTCGGTTTGTGTCTCTGTTACTGTAATTCGGTTAGGAAGTCGATGTTGATTTTCTTGTCTGGCTTCCTCACTAGACTGAGCCCCTTGATAGCAGTGTATATCTTGTCCCCTTCTCTGTCCCAGACTTCTGCCATGTGGAGTGACACAAAGTGAGCCGTCTTAAATGTTTACTCAATGGTTAAATGAGTCTAAATGTGATTTGCTGGCGCTCAGAGAGGAGTAGTTGGGGCGGAGAAGCAGAGAGGAAACAATGGGAAACAATGGGGTCACAGCCACTCCACCTGACTTTTACCTTTGCGTCTTTTCCTCTTCACCCCTCGCAGGTCACCAAAGTGAAAACAAATCGACCTTTACCGGAGAATCCCTATCACTCAAGACCGAGACCAGAGCCCAACCCTCCAGTAGAAGGAGATCTGAAGCCTGCCAAATATGGCAGCCGCTTTTATTTCTGGACCATGTAAAGATGGGTCCATGGCCCACATTCAGCCACCCACCCAGACAATGGATGAAAACTCACATGCTGTTAGCATCGACTGATAGAGTTCTTTCCGGGATCACAAACATTAACAGAAAGTTAATTTATGTGACTTGGCAGTTATTCTATACCATTTCCTGGCCATTAAAAAATTTAAAGGAAACAGTTGTATTTTATTATGTTTTATATAACCTTTTGGCCTTTTAAGATGACTTCCCCTTGTGTTTTCTCCTTGTGGTCCTGCCTGTTCCTCTCTCTCTGCTTTAGGCATTTGCCAATGTGGCGATTTGGAGGTAGAGAAATGAGTATGATGGAAAGGCTTTGTTACCTGAGATAGCTGCTTGGGGCAAGTGGGGGGGAAGGTGTTCACACATTTTGGAGTTGAGACTTTCCAATCTGACCTCTGAAATAGATTTCCTTAAAGGTCATATAAGGGGAGCGTCCAGCATAGGAGAAGCAAAGAAATGTTTGAGCCTGTGACTCAGGCCACGGGAGGGGCCTCCTGGCTGAGTCCAAGGCAGTTTTGCTCAGGCTTTCTTAAAGATCCAAACTTCCACCACTTCCCCTCGATAGCCCATCCTCAAGCATTATAACCCAGATGTTTTTCCTGATAGACCAGGGAGGTGGACGCTGAGCTCTCGGCTCCAAAGCCAGGAAGTCGGGAGGTCTGAGTGTCAATTCCAACCTTGGGTGTGTTCCTTAACCTCTTGTGAGAGGTTGAATTTGAGGACAAACTAAAGGGAACATGCTTATCTACCTCCTGAGCAGGTTAAAGCCTCAAGTATTTATAAAACTCTGGTTCAAAGCCCTATTATGTCTTTATTTTCCCCTTTCATTCGGTGTCTTTTTCACCAGTAGGCTATTTCCTCTACATCTGACTGGGTCACTTTACACCTGGTTGTGGCTTGAAATTGCATACGACCCTGCATGTCATTTCAACTCCCAGGGCGTTGGCTTCCAATGTGCAGAGTTCAAAAATGTGAAAAGAGTCTACAGACCATTCCAACTCCCCTTCTAGATAAGTCTAAGTGGGGAGATTGCTGAAAGGCCTTGAGCGGATGAGGTGCAGGACCCTTAACCCCAAGTGTTCGGACACTCAAGACAAAGCACTGCATGGTCTGCTTTCCTCTGTCCTCACCCTGTTTGACCCCACAGTTGGGATCATTTTAGGTGACCCTTCTCCCTCCTATTCTGCAAACATTCCTTACCAGCCGCCTTTGCCTCATTCTCCAATTTAATGAAGAAAAATAATTCTTCATTAAAGAAAAGATTCTTACGTTTATAAAACAGCTGTAGCAACATCCATTAGCCTCTTGGAGGCCAAGTGATTGGAAGTCCCCTCTGATGTGAAAGTTTGGAGATGGCTCCACGTTGGCATTTACGTGATACCACAAGCAATGTGTTGCTTCCTAGGTCTCTTCTGCAAAGGAAGCTGGGGCTTGGAGTGTGTGCCTTGTGCCAGATGCTTTTACATATGTCACCTTCAAAGCTTAGAGCCCGTTGAAAACGATTCTATTTTTTTTTAATATTTTTTATTGATATTTTAATACAGAGAGGAAGGGAGAGAGATAGAGAGCTAGAAACGTCGATGAGAGAGAAACATCGACCAGCTGCCTCTTGCACAGCCCCCACTGGGGATGTGCCCGCAACCGAGGTACATGCCCTTGACCGGAATCGAACCTGGGACCTTTCAGTCTGCAGACTGACGCTCTACCACTGAGCCAAACCGGTTTCGGCGAAAACGATTCTATTTGCCATGCCCATTTCACAGATGAAGGCACTAAAGCCCAGGGAGAAGTTAAGCCCCAGTCTTCTATGGGATGCAAACGAAGATTGTCTGGTTCCAATGGCCACACTCTTGTCCTGCAGGATAATCGGTGGCTTTCAGCCTTGGGTGCAGGCTACAATCACGTGGAGACCGTTAATTACTGATAATCTGGATCCCACCCCTAGAGATCCGGGTTTAAAATGTCTACCTTGGCCAGGACTGTCTTGGCTCAGTGGATAGAGTGTCGGCCTGTGGACTGAGGGGTCCCGGGTTCAATTCCGGTCAAGGGCATGTACCTTGATTGTGGGTACATCTCCAGTAGGGGATGTGCAGGAGGTAGCTGATCGATGTTTCTCTCTCATTGATGTTTCTAACTTTTTATCCCTCTCCTTTCTTCTCTGTAAAAAATCAATAAAATAAATATATATATTTTAAAGTCTACCTTGTGGCCCCGGTATGGAGTTTTTGAAAGCTCCCCAGGTTATTCTAAGGTGGAACCAAGGTATAGGGCCACTGAACGATATTATACATGAGGCAGGTCCAGGAGGCTAAGTGGCTATACTGAGAGATAAACCCAGATCTATCTGATTCCACAGCCCATACTTTAAATATATGGCACGTCTTACGAGTCACCTGGGGACTTTAGGAACGTGAAGATTCTGGTGCAGAGGGTTTGGAGTAGGCCCACTATTTGCTGGTCTGCAGACTACACTTTGGGTAACCAGGTGATAAACCATTCTGTTTCTGAGTACAGAATCTATGAGTATCTTGCTTCAGTATCCAGCCCTGGGCTCTCCCCGAGTGTTGGTTCACCTCTTCAGAATCAGAGCAGCCGGTCCTAAACTGTTAATGTCTTTAAATTCAATTCTAGGATGTTTTAACTTTTGCCCAAGTTGGACAGCAGTTCTTACCTCCCCCCCCCCCGCCCCCTCCATCCTCCCCACCTTGCTTTGAATTCCTTGAACAAAGAAACTAACTTTTGGCTTTCCTGTATTCTTGATAGAATTATACCACATCATAGCCTTCTAGGACCAAAGAGTCGATAAGTACAGATAAAATTCCTAAAACCTTTCGGAACAAACGCATCTTGCAATTTCAGTAAGCAAAAGGTCACAGGACGAGTTGGAAGTAGAGTAAAGGATCCCCGAGCAGGGCTCCAGATAATAGAAAAATCTTCCTGCTTGAGAATAATGAGGCTGATTCCTTACATTCCCAAAGGAATTTTATCTGCCCCCTTTTCCTCGGCCAAGCCTGTTCCTGTCTTCCCCGAGTTAATGGTGTCTCCATCCTTCCAGTGTCAAAACATGAGATGCACCTTTGACTCCGGCTCACTCCCGTACCAGGCCCTGGTGAGTTCCTACCATTATCTCTCACGTTGGGACTTCCTCTTTTATCTCACAGTCACTGTCCTGGCCTGTTTTTGTCCCCGTGCCTGGATTTCTAACACTACTTCTGATGCAGTCTTCCTGCCTTCGTCTCACCCTCCAGTCCCTCCCCACTTGCGGCATGTGCCTCTGCGGCTCAGAAACCTTCAGTGGCTCCTGAAAGGCTATTAACGACCGCCAAATCCTTACTGGAGCGTGGAGGCCCCGCAATCTGGCCTTCACCTAGTTCATTTTCCCCACCGTTCTTACTTCTCCGTACCATGTACTCTGTAGTCTCCCAAATGCTGTTTCTCAGGAGTGTTTTCCAAATTCCAAGTCTTCGATAAAGCTGCCGTCCACTTGCCAGGAAACAATTCTTTTCCCATCTCTGCCTCTTGAAAGTCCTCCCATCTCTCAAGGCAAACACGAGTGCTGTCTTCCCCAGGAAGCGCCTCCTTCCTACAGCCAGAGTGGCCTTTCCTGCTCCTTTGTTCCCTTGGCACGGGGCAGCCCGAGGGTTGAGCACAAGGGCTCTGGGGTGGGCTGTCTGGGTCGGAATGCAGGCTCTGCCAGTTAATAGCTGTGTGATCCTAGGCAAGTCACTTACCTTTCTGGACTTTATTTCCTTCATCTGTAAAATGGGGAACAATAATAGTACCTACCTCCCGGGATGCCTTTGGGAATTTAATGAGTTATGCACATGGAATGCATAGTCCAGTGTTGATAAATGATAGCGATTATTGTAACACTCTATTTGAGGGAGCACTGGTATGGCACTGGGTCTCAGTCCTGTAAGGCCTGGACTTTCACCTTATTTATATGCCTACATTTTAGTGCCCAGCACATGCCAGCCATGCAGGATATGATCAACTTATACACCAGGTTTATTTCCGCCCCGCCCCCTTGCAATATATTTTTGTTGATTTCAGAGAGGAAGGGAGAGGGAGAGAAATATAGAAACATCAATGATGAGAGAGAATTATTGATTGGTTGCCTCCTGCATGTCACCCACTGGGGATGGAGCCCACAACCCAGGCATGTGCCCTTGACTGGAAGTGAACTTGGTACCCTACAGTCCACAGGCCCACGCTCTATCCACTGAGCCAAACGAGCGAGTGCTATCTTTCCATAGAACATCCAAACCCTCTCCTGGCCACAAAACAACAAATTATATAGAGATAGGAGTAATTCTTTGAGATTAAACTGCCATTTTGTAAGTATCAAATCCTAACTGAAATGTTTTGGGCATAATAACAGATACATTCTTATACCCTGAAATGGATCATGATAATACTTGGGTTTTAAAAAGTACCAGCTGCCTCAGTTTGGGGGTTGTAACGTCGTCTTTGTGTGTCATTTATAACGTGTGTCCCATGCTATTTGTTTTAATAAGACAAATACTGACATTTCCAAATGTATTTACTTTGCAAAAATAAATTAGAACAGATTCAAGAGATTCGGGAGAGGTCCAGGAAGAAGCCCTGGGTGTCACATCCGAGAAGTGGTCTGTCCAGGAAACAAATGGAGCTTGTCTGCTTCCAATGGCCTTCAACGTCATTGAATCTCGCCTTAGGTGCACACTGGAATCACCTGGAGACCCTCAAATACCGATGTCTGGTTCGCACCCCCAGGTTTCCCGGTTTAATTGGTCGGTGGTGTGGCCTGGACACACAGATTTTATAATAACGATTATGACCTTTGCTCATTTATACTCAGTCTTTCTTTAGTGGGAAAAAAAGGGGATATAGTTTGAGCTAGAACCCTGGAAATCTATTGATTAACTCTAATCCATTGAGCCAGTGTTTTACAGCCTGCTAGGTGCTGGTTAGTGTGCCACACATGGGTGACGAGCAAGAGAGGCAGGGCCCTGCTCTCGTGGGCACCCAGCCGGCGGTGGAGGCAATTCCCAGGTAAATACGGAAACAGGGTGGTTTCGGGTGCGAAGGAACCAAACAGGTTCGGATAAAAGCCGGGAGCTCAGGGATGCGGGAGGGTGTGTTTAGGAAGAGAGGCCATGGGAGCTCTCAGCAAAAGCTCTGTCTGCCTTCCTCCCAAAGGGTGAAGAGGAGCCAGCCAGCTCAAGGAAGAGTGTCCCAGACTGAGGGAGCAGCAGAAGCAAAACCCTGAGAAAGATGGGTTCCTCGGTGCTTCAGGAAGTCTGGCTGCAGTGTGTTTTTGTGGGTTTAAGCCCAGTGTGGTTGTGGCTTACTTCCCCCTGCCTTTAATCCGACAGGCACACTTCCTGGCAGGTGTCTCCACAGCGTTGTGGATGACGTCCACCCTGCTCCGTGTGACCGTCAGCCTCGCCAGGGTCTGACTCAGAGCCCTGCAGCTTCATCTCCTGCGGGTCTCCCCCACACTCCATCCAAATGAGCTCTCCTCTGGCCATTTCCCACAGCTCGCCTTTCCTTGTGCTGTGTCCTCGGCCCAAAGGGTCTTCCCTGCTTCTTGGTGAACCCTTCTCTCGAGATGCAGCTCAAAGTCCCTCAATCCCCCCCCCACCCAAGGTAAATGGCACCTTCCCCTGTGTTCACGAGCATTGTACATTCTGGCCGTTGGATGCATTATGAGCAAGAACCTCATCGTTTTTTTCTGTGGCATCTGCCTCTTCACAGAACGGCGGTAGGAGACAGTCAGCACTTGGTACCGACTTGTTGAGTGAATGTCACCCAGCCACTGGCCTCCCCGAAAGGGAGTGGCCTAGTTAAGCATTAAATGTGTGTCCCTCTGTGCAGAATAAATTTGAGGGTGTTTTCTAGTCAAAGAGAGGCTCAGGTTTGCCCTGTTATGATTAGCACCACTGCCGGGGAAAGAGAACTCTCAGGGTTTTAAAAAATTTTGTTTCCATTTTTTTTCAAAAGAGCTCCCACATCCCCATCACGGTCTCAGTAAAAATGCCATCTGTGAACTGAAGCAGGAAGTGGAAAAAAGGTCAGATTCAGCTATGGTAATAGGAAATATAATTGCATGCTGGTATTCCTTTAATTTGAGGGTTGAATGCAAATTAAGCAGATATGCCCTTTCTGGGAGCCTCGTTTTAATCAACTCTGCTCCTCTGTTGGAGGAGTTAGGGCTAAAAAGAAAATAATAGGAATGTTTTTTTCACCTGCAAACTAAGGTGTCACGTGATGTGACAGTGGTTTGATGTACAGGCTTTATTTACTTATTTGTTTAGATTGTGGAGCGTGGAGCGCCTTTGTGGTGCGGGGTCATGCCCAAGGACCTGAGGTTCCCAATGGTGAACTCAAACCGAAGAACTTTCAAGAAAATTCTTGAGCAGCCTTTCTTCCATGTCGGTGTGCTGGGTAGCAGGTGCCGCTGGAGGAGGAAGATGCGTTCCTGTTTCTGGCTCCGTCTCTGACCTTGTCATGTGACCTTGGCAAAACACGTTCACCTCTGAGCCACTTTGTTTCGCAGTAAAACAAAGTATTGAGCCAAGGTGGTATCTAGGCTCTTTTCCATGCCGAGGGTTATACGAAACCTACTTTCCCTACTGGCCAACTTATTGGGGGAGATGGTAGTGTTTTGATGATCTCCTTGAGGTAGATCTAAACCACCTCTGGGCGGTTCATTTTGGAAATTTTCTTAAAATGAGAAGTGCATGTTGGGCCCTTTGTTGTTTTTCTAAAGAGTCACCCACACTGACATTTAAAGACATGGCATGGAAGAGGTTGAGGGATTTTGTCATCCATCTCCCTCATTAGGAGTCGTTTCGTGTAACTTTCTTGTTATCTGAGCCTAAGTTTGTGCAGAGGATTATTATGAAGGCTTTGCTCTTGAAAGTCAAAGGACAGAAACCCTTTGGAGATCACAGCTAACTGAACCACCTTCAGATTGGGCCAAGTGTGGTAACAAGCGTGGCTCTGTTGGTTTTGGTAACAAGATGATGGTACAGTGCCTGGCACCACATCGATGCACAGTAAATGTGACACCCCTCAAGCTGACAGGTGCACCCAGCAGTGGGGTTGATTGACAAGCTGGACAGGCGGGGGGACCCAGGTTTTCTAGAGAAAGGGGAGGAAGGCTGATGGAGCACAATGGCCCCGGGAGGCATCCCCCGAGCAGCATTCCCTGTGAGTCAGCTTTGGGCTAATTGGCCAACAATGATGCCAATGAAAAGGCCATGTTCCCCAACAAAAGCACCCGCCCAGCTCCCAAGCCTGGAGACAGCCTGACTCAGTGGATAGCTCTCATCTTTGGGGAGGATCCCAGCCTGTGGGTGGACAGGGGATGCAGGTCCCTCTTGGGCTGCATCTGGCCTCCCACTTGTTGACAAACCCAGGGCCAGAAATCTCGCGGGAGACTGGACTGACTCACAGGGCATCCGAAGGGGGTGGACTTTAGAAACCAACACACTCCTTTTACTTCGCATATAGGGAAACTGAGGCCCACCGACGGGACAGGCTCAGATAGCAGCAATGCTAGGACTGAGCTTTGACTTCCAACTCCCTACTTTGGGCTACCTGTGGGGCTTCAATCAGAATTGAAAAGTTGTGCTGAGCTGGTTGTGTGGACAATAGACAGGAAGGACATGCCTGCAGGGGGAACAGCGTGAGCCGAGGTCTGAAAGTGGGAGGCCCCTCGTGGAAATGTAATAGGCACAGCTAACATTTGGTGCCTACTCTTTGCTGGGCACCGTGCCAAATGTTTGACATTTGTTGGCCCATTTATTCCTCATAACGGTGCCGCAAAATAGGTATTCTTGTTGTTCCTATTTTGCTCTGTTTCAGAAGAAACTGGAGCTCAGAAAGTTATGGCATTGGCCCAGGTCACACAGCTCGAAAATGGCAGAACTGGGATTTAAACCCAATTTTGTCTGACTCCAAAACTGTAAGTCTTTCTAAAATTTGTATTAAATCTGTTGAGGTAACATTGGATAACAACATTATGTAATTTTCGGGTATACAATATTGGAATTTGATATCTGTAAACACTATAGCTTGCTCACCACCAAAAAAATCTAGTTTCTACTAGTTTTCATACATTTGACCCCCTTTACCCAGTGTTTCCCTGTGCCCTCTGCTAACCACCATTCTGTTGTCTGTATTTATGAGTTTGTTTTGTTAGCTTGTTACTTTTTTTGTTTTATATTCCACCTATGAGTGATATCATATGGCTTTAGTCCTTCTTCCATCTGCCTTATTTCACTTAGCATTATACTATTGAGACCTATCCGTGTTGTAGCAATGGCAATATTTCATCTTTTTTAGGGCTGAGTAGTACTACCTTGTGTATATACATCTTCTTTACCCATTCATCTGTCGATGGACACTTGGGTTGTTTCCATGTCTTGGCTATTGTAAATAGTGCTGCCGTGAACGTAAGTGTGCATATATCTTTACAAATTAGTGTTTTCATATATTTCAGTTAAATATCCAGAAGAAGAATTAATGGGTCATATGGTAATTCTATTCTTACTTTTTTTTTTAAAGACGGTCCATACTGGCTGCACTATAACTCTTAACCAGTCTTAAATCCCCAGATATAGATAATGCATGTGGAAATGCGGGGCACGTAGTAAGCTTGAAAAAGGTAGTTGACAATTTCCATGATTCAGTCAAACTCACGTTTTCCAAATGACTACTCAGTACCCAGCACTCCCACGTGCATTATCTATGTCTGGGTGTCAGTTACGGCTTGTGATTACCCTCTTGGGTCAATGTGCCAGTTCTTCTAGGTAAGGATAAATTGCCAAGTTTTAGTTGGGGAAGCTGAGGCCCAGAGAAGTTAGGTGGCCCGGTCCCAGAAACACAGCCGGCCGGGGACAGAGTGAGGCATCGGACTCGAAGAGATAAGCAAAAAGGATGGCCTGGCCAAGTCTCAGGAGGTGGGGAGGGAGGGGGCAGGCCCAGGCCCAGGGCAGCAGCCCCTTCCTGGCTTCCTGACAGCGCTATTGTTTGAAGCCTGTTCTTGGACATCCAGGAAATAGGCGACATCACTCCCAACAAAGGAGAGGAAGCTGCTTGAATGTTTCAGCTCCACCTCACGCGCTTGTCCTGGGGCTGGAGATGGGAGACCAGCCAAGGCCGCCTGACCCCTCGTCTCAGCCAGGCCGTCCACCCCCCACCCTCGCGTCTCCTCTCTGCCGGTCCAAATCCAAACCCTTCAAGCTCCAGGAGCAGTCACCAGAGCCCCGTTGGCGCCCCTCTTGGTGAAAGTCTATAGCCCCTCAAGTCCTGTTCCGTGGCTGCAACTTTCATTCTGGCTCCAGCTCTGGCTCTTCCTCACAGGGCCTCAGTTTCCCCATCTGTGCGGAGGCAGAACCAATCAGGTAGGACTGGTCTGGATCAACTCAAAGGGCTCTTTCACCTCCGATGCTCTGGAATTCTGAGTCTAAGAACTTTCCTGCCCGGATGAGGAGGAAAAAGTGTCATGGGCAGCCCATGGGACCCCAGAAAGAGGAGTTCCAGGGAGCAGAGCTGCCATTGCAGATGGAACAAGGCAACTGAATAAAGCAGAAATCGGGAATGGTCCTTCTCCTGGGCTCTGGAATCAGATAGGCTCTGGGTTCAAATTCCACTCCTACCATTTACTGACTGTGTGAACTTGGACTAGTTACACTACCTCTCTGAGCCTTGGTATCCTCACTCATGAAATGCAGGCAGTAAGACCTACTTGGCAGAGTGGTTGTGGGAATTAAATGGAGCCATCCCCGGGCATAAATGGGGCACGAGGCATGTGGCAAGAACATGGTGCCCCTTCCCTCACTTCAGTGACTTTCCTGGCAGGAACTGGACTGAGGTGGAGAAATAGACACTGCAACGTCCTAATGAAGAAGCTCGAAGCTTGGGGGCCCAGGAGGAATAGGCACTGTTCTGTTTCCTGACTCTCTGTGTGTGCAACACGGCCCATCAGCCCACGGGAGAGGTCTGTGCCTGCATTTCCCAAGATCACGGGCCACTGTGGCCCAGGGTTGCAGCGTCCCCTGAGCGTGTCTTGGTAAAGAACAGAAAACACAGCCTGTAGGATTGGGACACGCCCGTGAGGGTCATCTGGTTCACCTTCTAAGCTAGAACACAGTTAAGTGAGGCCTAGGATGGCAACAGCTCCCTCCCCCGAGGTCACAGAGCCAGTCGGGATGGAACCCAGGCCTCCGGCCTCCCAGCCCAGGCTCTTACCACTGCGGAGGGCGCTGGGGTCTGAGAGGTTCCCCTAACTCCCCAGCCCTGGAGGAGACTCAGCTGGAGACGGGAGGGAGCAGGCTCAGCTGTGCCGGTGGAGAAAGGGTGATCCCGGGCCCCATCCTTCCCAGAGAGCCTTTCTCCCGGGGCTCCCCTGCCTTCCTGACCTGGCCCGTCCAGCCGGGCTGGTGACTTTGGCCCTTCTCCCCACCTCTCTGACCTCCAGCTCCTCCTCTGTTAAACAGACACCTTGAACCCCTGTAAAGAGGAGGGTTTGTTTTAGACCTTTAATTCTGGTTACCGCTTATTTGAGACCCGAACTCCGTCTCTGCTTCCAGGGGAGCCCCCTCCCCAATACTGCACTGGGTCCCAGCCTGGCAACGGTGCCATCCCGGGAGTGGGGGAGGGGTGTGCAGGAGGAGAGAGGAGGGTTGGAGGCTAGGAGCCCCCTACCCTCAAGCCCCCCGTCCTAGGGAACAAATCTCCAGGAAGCCCAGCGGGGTGGCCAGGTCCCCGCGATAATTACAGGAGATGTCAGGAAGGCCCAGCGGTTGCCATGGCGACTTCCTGAATTGCGGTGCCTGTTCCTGCTGAGGCTTTGGGAAGTTGAGACAACCTGGGCAGCCCCTGCCGCCTGGCTGGGCCTCTGCGAGGGGGCGGGCGCATGGGGATGCGGCATGCCCACTCACATGGAATCCGTGGGTGAGCTGGGGCAGCAGCGTGCGTGTGGCCGAAGCACACACTTTGTGACCCCTGCAAACCCTGACAGTGGATCCTGTAGGGATGACAAGTGAAGGAACAGAGGAATCCAGGAAGGGTGTTCATGGCAGAGGGAGCGGCAGGGGGCGCTAGAGAGCCGCACAGGGAGCGGCTGGTTGGAGGGTGAAGTTGGCCGGGCCAGATCATGCGGGGCTTTGCATGCCAGTCTAAGGAGCTTGGACCTTCACCTGGAGGCACCGGGGAGCCAGAGAGGCTTTCAGGGAAGGCGGTAGCATGGCTGGACCCGAGTTCCCTCGAGTAGCCCAGGGAGGGCGAATGAAAGGGGAGAGGATGAAGGCAGGTGGACTAGTGTGGGGGCTGATCCTTCTCACCTGGCTGCATTTTGTTTTTAATTAGCATCTATCTTACTAATTATTTATAATGGATGTTGTTTATTTTCGATCTTCCCCCACTTGGATGGCAGCTCACAAGAGCAGAGGGGTCTGTCTGCTTCATTCATTGATGCATATCAAGCACCAAGAAGAGTATCTGGCACATAGGTACTCAATAAATATTTGCCGAATGAATGAGGCCTGGACAAGAAGTGTGCAGAAGGGATGGAGAGAAATCGAGAGAGAGAGAGAGAGAGAGAAAGAGAGAGAGAGAGAGAGAGAGAGAGAGAGAGAGAGAGAGAGACCAGGTAAAATGGTTGGTTGGATGAAGGTTGAGTTGGTTATTAGTAGATGAGGCACTTTTGAGTTGGTGGGGGTGACCCTGGCAGGTGTTCTTTTGACTCAGGTTGAGGTTGTGGGATGATTCCAGGTGGGATGCAGGATACTGGGGCCACAATGGACTAGAGGGCCATATGGGGAAATTGAGGCAGGCTTCATGTGCTGTGTGCTGGGCCTGAGGGCACTGGGAAGGAGCCTTAGGGTCACCAGACATCCAGAGTCTTCCCCTGAGTCCTCTGGGATTTGCTGTCTTTAGCCTCTTCTCGATGCTGTCCAACGAGAGTCATACCATGTCATTTGAAATGGTCTAGTGACACACTACAAAACTAAAAAGAGACAGGTGAAGGTAGTTGAATAGCACATTTTACTTAACCCAATATGTCCACAATATTATAATTTCAATAGGTTATCAATATAGAGACTTGTTAACAAGATACTTGACATGCTTGTTTTTGGTACAAAGTCTTTGAAGACAGGTATCCATTCCACATTTAGAGCACACCTCAGTTGGACTAGTCACATGTCAAGTACTCATAGCCATATGTGACTACTGCATTAGACATACCAGTAATGAGGTCCTGGGTGGGGCTGAGTCTGAGGAGGTGGCGTGGGGACACCAGCTGATTAGGGATTAGTTGGGAGTGGGGAGCAACATGGGGCAATGCCCAGACTTTTTCTGCTGCTTTCTTTTGGTTCAGCCCTTCTCACTCCATCACTCAATCATGCAACACACTTTTAACGAACAGTTACTATGCGTGAGGCATTGTGCTATGTGCTAGAATAGTGAATTGGGCATAGCACAGCAATTCTTACTACAATGTTAGGTGACAGGAATATCACCTGGATGAGGAAGCAATGCCCAGAGAAGTTGAGTGTCTTTCAGACAGTAAACCCTCTGAACTCTTTCCCCTACCCCATGTTACGTGGATCACCTAGAGAGTAAAACCCCCAGGAAGGAGGAGGCCGGGATACAGGTGGGGTCTACAGAGATCTTTCCCCATGAAATGCATTCTCCTAGGTTCTACACCTCCCCGGAGACATGCTTCCTCTTCTCCCTCCTCAACATTCCCACCCCACTGCCTCGCTTTCATGCTTTCATTTCCTGATTAACCTGGGTTTAGGCCGTCTCCTTTCCTGGATCTCACTCAGGCCAGCAGCCCCCAGAAGGGACAGAGATTGGTGGCTGTGGCTGACTTTTGCTGACCTGGTGACAGGCCCGGAGGCTTGACTGGTGCCAGCCTGGATGTCCCCAACCTGAGAGCGCTGTTCTTAGTGTTCAAAGGGGAGGGTTCAAGTCCTGATGCCTTTTTTACCTGTAGGTGACCTTGGGGAAGAGACGTTGACCCTCGGGTGTTGGGTCCTGCTTCCACACGAGCAGACTAGCCTGCCTCAGGAGGAGGCCATATGATGGCCCCAATCACAGTGTCCATGCGAGGGGTCACACAGGGCTTGAAACGAGACCATTTTTCAAGAAAGACAAACTCGTGTGAGTTTTGCTTAGATACCCTGACTCAGTGACCTTCAGCAGCCGGGGGCCTGGAGGTGTGGCTCCTTAGGAGGGAAAGTTCTGTGCTCTGGGATAAATCTAGGTTCCTTCCTTTGAGCTCTCCTTCATCCCGTCACTTACTAAGAACCTGCTACCAAGAGGACACCAAGTGGATTAAATAACTCCTCTTTACAGATGAGGAAACTGAGGCACGGGAAAGTTTGGCAAATGCTCAAAGGACACCCAGCCAGGAAGGAGCGGAGCTGGGCTTTAAGCCATGGCCTCCTGGTCCAGAGCCACTGCCGCTGGCCTCTGTCCAGCAGGCCAGGGTGCCAAGGGCTGTCCCCCAGGACTCGCTCCCGGCAGCTGCCCCACAGATAGCCGGGGTCCCCCGAGGGCCGGGGTTAGCGACGCAGCAAGGCACTCGTGTGGGGCCGAGCGTGGCCGGATTCGCAGGTTGAAGACTGCTCCTCTGGGCTTCCGGCCTCCGTGCCTTCCCCCACAGCCCCTTCCCTGGCCGCCTCCCTTCCTGGCCCGGCGCTGGGGGTGGCCGGCGGGTGGAGTGGCATCCGGGCTGGGGCTCGAGCTG
Source organism: Vespertilio murinus (assembly GCA_963924515.1). Classification (NCBI taxonomy): domain Eukaryota; kingdom Metazoa; phylum Chordata; class Mammalia; order Chiroptera; family Vespertilionidae; genus Vespertilio; species Vespertilio murinus. Next base: position 170,937,897 of record OZ004708.1, read on the forward strand.
TGAAGAGGGTGTCTGGGTAGAGACTGATGGCCTGTCAGTTGGCTGCGAGCACATCCTCAAATTCTTTGTCTCTGCCGGGCAGGGACTGTGCAGGGGGGTGGAGGGCAGGGCACTGCAGAAGGGGGGGGGGCGGGGGTGTCAAGTGGCGGGAAGTGGCTATCTCCATAGCCTGCGATCTGTGCTCTCGGCTAGTCCTTAGGCTTGGACTGTGGTGTGTGTATGTGTGTGTACACACAAGTGTGTGTATGTGCTCACACGTGTGTTTGTGTCTGAGGGAATCAGCCCCCCGCCCCCCGTTTGGGGGCCGGACAGACCTGAGTTCAGATTCTGGCTCTGACCCACACTTGCTGGGGAACCTCAGGCAGGTCTCTCTCCCGTTTGCTGCTCCCTGTGGAAAGCCGAGCTGATCAGAACATTTGGCCCCGGAGTTCTGGGAGCCTTGGGGTTCTCCCAGTGAGGGGAGCAGCAGGCGCTGGGTCTCACGTCTGGGGAGGGGAACCCTCCAACCCCCTAGGGCCTGTCAGGAGGGCAGAAGCTCCCTGCCCAGCCCGGGCGCCCTGGCGGACTGCAGGGCAATGGGCTGAGGGAGGGCGGCCGGGAGGAGGTGGGAGAACAGAAGCTGCCATCAGCCCTGAAAGAAACTGCCCCCGGCAGCGCTTCAGCCAACCACACACACGGTCCTGCCAGGTCACCTGGCTGTAAAGGACCCCCCCCACACACACACACATACACACATACACACAGTCACATAACCCTGCTCACACAGCCTTCCCTCACACACACAGCCACACTCATCCTGCCACTCGGCTCCATGGACTCCCAGGGAGGGAGCCCAGCAACCGCACACACTATCACACACACACACACACACACACACACACACACACACACACACAGAGTTACAGGACACATGGCCACAACCACACACAGGCACAAAGCCCTTTGTATAGTCACATGATGACTTGCAGAATCGTAGGTGCCCTGGGGCACACAGACCCTGCTGCCAGCAAGCATGAGGTCCACACAGGCAAGAGTGCCCCTTTGGGGGGCAGCCACCCCGTGCCCAGCTCTTTGGAGGACCGATCGGGGTGAAACCTCATAGACATTCCGTGTCACAGGGGCCTGCTCTGGGCGGGGCCTGGGGTCACGAGGAGCCTGCTGTGGGACCCTGATCCCCCTCTTTAACAAAAGGGGCTGGATGCCCCCCACCCCCACCCGAATCCAAAGCACTAGGTATCCTTTCTCCCAGCGGATGCCTCCTCTAGCTCTTGGGGGAGGGAGGGGGAGCGCAGTGAGCGCCTCACCGAGGGGCAAACAGACCAGGGGGGAGGAGGCGGGAGTGCCCAAGGACACACAGCCAGGACATGCCAGAGACAGGACTCGAACCTGGGGTGGTGAGCCCGCAAACCCGCGCTCTCCCACTTCCCACCTGCTGGCCGGGGCCCCGCCGCCCCGGCAGCCGCGGGCCGCGGGCACAAAGCCACTTGGCGGCGCTCGAGGGCCACGCGCGCGTGGGGGGCGCGCGCGGGGGGGGGGGGGGCCCGCGCCTCCGGCCAAGATGTTCCCTCTCGGCGTGATTGACAGGCTCGAGTGCCGAGAAACAAAATTGTTTATGCGCTAATGAATAAGGCCCTGATTGCAAGATCCTGTTTGGAAAATTATAGTGCGGGGCGGCGGCGGCGGCGGCGGCGGCGCGGCCGCGGCGGCCCAATTACAGCGCGCGCTGCATATTCATGTCGCCGCTCCTTTGCCTCGAGAGGGACGGGCGGCCCCGCGCCCCGCGAAGGCGACGCCAGATTCGCTCCCCGGTTCCGCAGTCCCCGCGCCTTTGTCTGGCCCGCCACCTGCCTCCCGCCGCCTGATTGCGGGCCCGGCGGAGGCGCCAGGAGGGCGGCCCCGAAAGTTCTCCCTCCCGCCCCTCCGTGCGCCCCTTCTCCGTCCTCTCTCTGCCTGCCTTCCTCGGCAGCCCGCCCCTGCCTCCCGTTCTCTCTTCCCGGCTCCATTTCTCGCTCGTGCCTCTCCCTCTCTTCTTTCTCGTTCCTCCGTGTGCCTGACGCACTTTCTCGGACTCTGTCGCCCTGTGTTCAGCTCTCAGGTCTGGAGCCTCACGCACAGGGACTTCCAGCCCGTCCCCCTCCCACTCCCCCCCCCCCCCCCTGCTCCGGCTGCAGAAATTCTCTGGGCTCCTGGGTTCCTGGGAGCGGGGATGGGGGCCTGCTTGTTCTGTGGAGGCCCTGGAGGTAGGAGGTGGATTCCACCACCACCTTGGCCTTGAGGATGGGGTGACTGGGCCAGTCCCCGAAACCAGGCTGCTTGGGAGAAAGGTTCTTTCTTCCCTGTGGCTGTTAGCTCCTGTCTCCCCCATGGGTCCCGGGCACATCCCGCAGCCCGGGCACTTGGCCTGGTCAGGCCATGCTCTCTCCCTCCTGGTGTCTTTGCACAGGGCTGTTGTTCTCTTGCAGGCAGCCCTCCTGTCCTCCAAGACCCCCCTAAGCAGCCACAGGACAGCTCCCTCCCCTGAGCAAGCACCCTGTCTCCAGGCCAGTCCTTCTGTTAAAACAATGCGCAGGGGTACACACACATCTTTCTCCAGGGGCGTGACCTGTGGGGCTGGGGACTGGGGCCGTGTCACCCTGGTGCCCAAACTAATACCGCCTCTGTGATATGGGGACACAGTCACCCCATCCTTGTTGTAGGGTGTTGGTGGGCAGGAGCAGATGTGAGGCTGGGAGGTGGGGGTCATGGCTCCCAGCCCACCTGGGCCCCCCAGGTCAGGATCAGCGGTGCCTCCAAGCCTTGGACCTCAAGCCACAACAAGCACGTCTGCCTCTTCTCATTGGAGTCGTTGCCTTAGTGACAGTTGTTGTCTGCGGCCCAGCTGTGATCAGCGTATCTCCTGGTGATGGTGATGGTGATGGCAGTGGGGGCTTCTCAGAGGGTGAGGACCACGTACACAGGAGGTTGTGCTCCTCCCTGGGGCCTCCTGGAATGACTAAGACACTTCTTGGGGTGGAGTTGAGGAACTCAGATGTGCACAGAAATGGACTGCCATGAACACCAACTGTTCTAGACAAACATCCCTGTCAGAGACACACAAAATCTCCCCTCCGCCCCCCCCCTCACACACAGACACACACACACACACACACACACACACACACTCACACCCTCCCTGAAAGACCCACACCATCTGAGGCTGGTCCCAGGGGCCGTGTATGAGACAGCACTGCCATCTGGTGGCTGTTCTGGCATGCTCTTTGTCAGGCCAGACTGGCTTCCTAGAGTCACAGCTAAGCCACAATGGGGACTCTCAGGGAAGAAAAGGCATGCAAGTGTCCCTGAGATGCGTTTCAGTTCCCTGCCCATTTCCATGTTCCCCAGGAGCAGATCTTACTAAGAGGAGGACCACCCAGGGAGGGTGAGAGTGAGGGATCTCCCCATCCTGGGAGGCATACAGCTGAGCTGGAGCCACCTGCAGGTTGTTGATTGGCCTGTAGTGGCAGAGCAGGCAACCTTGGAAGTCACCACCAGGTTGGGATGATATATCCAGCCTCATCATGCCCCACCCAGTCCAGACACCCTCCTGTTCAGTGTGTTCATGAACCATCACGTTTGAGAGCTCCTCAGGACCTGGAGCATCGGTGTGGGATGGGTGCTGGGAGATGCAGTCACCAAGGGTGGCAAAGCCATATCTCAGGGGCTTTCAAAGCCCGTCTTAGAAGCATTGACTTTATTTGGGGGTAACAGGGACCCGGGGGCAGGCTCAGACAGGGAGGTGACATGTCCAGATGGGCATGTGAAAGCCCGCTAATGAGAAGAGGGGGAGGGCAGGAGGGCCAGCTGGGTGACAGCGGTGGCCAGGGCAGGGGTTTGGCGTGGGTGATGAAAAGGATGCAGGTTCCAGAGCTGTTAAGGAGATGGACTCAACAGGCTCTGGTGAGGGATTGGCCTGTAGGGGAGGGAGTGGGGGGAGGACATCGTGACAGTGAAGTCACCTCGGGGGATGTCAGTGCTGGATGGGGGTTCAAGGAGAGATGGTGAGAACGATTTGGATCTGTTGATCCAGAGAGCCAAGGGCACATCATGGGGAGGTGTCCAGAAGGCAGGTGAAGTCAGGTCTGGTGGCATTCCCGTGGGCGTTGGAAGGCTATTGGTTGACAGCGAGTGAAAGCAACGGATCGGTGAGGTTACACAGGCAGGGCCCTTAGGAGCCCTGAGCACTGAAAAGTTGATGGTGCTCACCCTACCTTCGTGAGTCAAACAGAAGGATGCTGAATTGTAGGCTATAACGTTTCATGTGTTATACAAATGCCATTATCATCAAGTGGATGGGTTCATAGACACTGACATTTTCCTCCCCCTCTTCCTGGTCTGATGGTGCTCTGCAGCTCTCTGCCCTGCCTGCTAGGTGATCCAGCTGCTCATCCAGGCAAGAGCAGTGAGGCCCCGGAAACATCCACTGTCAGGGTTAGAGGGGAGCAAGTGTCATTCTGACAGGGAACAGTTGGGGAGTGTCGCTTTGTTGGGGGCCAGGGAAAAAGAGAATTTTAAGAAAAAGAGTGTGATCAGTCACGGGAAAGCTGAGAAGATAAAGAGGTGAGGGCTGAGGATGTGTCCCAGATATGGCGATGGGGCTACCAGGTGGGCCCTGATGCAGACACTAGCTAGCTCAGTAACGCGAAGCTGGTGCCTCCTCCGGTAGGTGTCTCTACCTAACGGGACCGGCCTTAGCTGGGAAAACCTGGGTGCTTTGATCTTGAGGTCCTCCAGACGGAGAAGCTGGATGGGATGGGACCCCAGGGCAGGGGTTGAGGGAAGCTGGCCTGGGAAGAAGAAAAGCAGACCAACCAGCACATCTATGGACCTACAGGAGTCCTTCAGGGGAGCAGCTGGGCTGCCGGTGGCAGTCCTTTCTTTACCACAAGAGGGCAGCATAAGAACAGGTCATGTCTTGGCCCAGCGTTCTTCCAAGGACTGTATTTCCAGATCCTGCTGGGTGATCTTGGGCTGGATATCAAGTTCTTCCCCTGTAACGTGTGGCAATTGAACATCATCCTGTCCTGGAACAGGTAGGGGATCCCCTTCATTTCACAGGGAGAAGCACAGACTTGCAAAATGTGCGCAGATCCTGTGTCATTAGCATACACATGCATATATGCAATACACACACTGAGGCACACACTGACACATGCTCACGGGCACACTTACAGAAACAAAGAGACACATGGGAGGATGTGCCTTCCTCAGACCACACCTCCAGGCCTCCCTGCATCCTGAGCAGACATGCCCTACCCCTTGGCAGGCGAGGGGGGCGGGGGACGGGGACTTCAACTTCTCTTGGAATGGACAACATGGAAGGAGTCTTGGGTCCCATCTTGGATAATGTCGGGAACGTCTTTAGGTCCAGGGAGTCGCTGAGGTTCTGGCGGAGGGTGAGGTGCGAGGCATGACCTACAGCTGAAGCCACCAGGCCCCATGCGCTTCCAGCACCCAGAGACTGAGGCTGAACCGAGGGGCCCCAGGACATATGGACCCGGTCATGCAGCATTAAGGCCGAGTCCCCGTCCTTTGGTGGCTTTGGCCTTGGCAGAGAGATGAGAGCAGCCCCATCATACCCTGGGGTAAGGGTTACAGGACCCCAGCCACCCACACAGCAGCAAACAGAGCCAGGCCAGGCCCAGCGGGGACAGGAAACGTTAAGGGATGCCTGAGTTTGCCATGGGGCCGGAGTCTTCTGTGGACACCAGGGCAGCTGTAGGAAAGCTATCCAGCCCTGCCTTGCATAGTCCTTGGATTGAGCCAGGACTGGCTGTGGCATTGGCCTCTGAGGTATAAGGGCGCCAGGCAGATCCTGGCCACAGAAGGTGATGGGAGGGGGAGGGATGCAGGCAGGCCAGAAGCTGCCCCAGGTCCTAAAGGGAGCCAAGTTAGCTGTTGCTGGGGTCCAGAGAGTTGCTCCTCTGGGTGCCCATTTGGGGCCTGGTGCTTTGCAGCCATTGCTCATTTAATCCTTATCAAACCTCATACCGAGTCACATCGATAATTCCTTTGGCATTTAAAAAAATTGAGGTACTGCCCAAACCGGTTTGGCTCAGTGGATAGAGCGTCGGCTTGCCCACTGAAGGGTTCCGGGTTCAATTCCAGTCAAGGGCATGTACCTTGGTTGCGGGCACATTCCCGGTGCGGGGTGCGCAGGAGGCAGCTGATCGATGGTTCTCTCTCATCGATGTTTCTGACTTTCTATCCCTCTCCCTTCCTCTCTGTAAAAAAAATTCAATAAAATATATATTTATAAAAAATAAAAATGAATGAGATACAATTCACCTACCATAAATGCACCATTTTAAAGCATACTACCCCGTATATTTTTTATATTCACAGGCGGGGCTAGAGGGTCTGGTGGGCTCACCTGCCAGGCACTGCGCCCCTCGGTGCAGCCCCAGAAAACTAGGAACTCCTGGGAGACAGGCCAGGAAGTAAGCCAGAGGGACTGGGGTTGTGCAGCCGGCCAGCAGGGGGAGCCGCCGTGGAGAGAGGTGGAGAACCGGCTGCTGTCACTGCTCCCGCTGAGATGCAACTCACACCCGGGATATGAACCCTGGAGGGACAAGTCTCAGGGTCTTTGCATCTGAGTACTTGGGGGGGGGGCGGGGGGTGTTGAAGCCCGCCCTCTCCTCTCTGTGTAAGGCTGAGCTGGTCCCTGCCTCTCCATATGCCACTTCCCCACCAGGACTCTCCGCTCTGGGACAGCGCCCCTGCGACCTGAAGATGGAGACAGCCCAGCCGTGGAGTTCCTCACGTCTCCTCCCTTGCCATTTACCGAACACCTACTTTTTGCCAACCACCGTGCCAGCATTGCCTCCCCAAACCCTCTCCACAGCCTTATGAGGAGCCTGAGGCTCCGGGAGGGCAGGCGGCTGGCCGGGGGTCACACAGTGAGTGTGCACCGAGATAACACCCCAGGGGCTTTCTTCCCTGGCCCCCCTCACCCTCCCACTCCACGGCCTTTAAGCGCCTCCGCTTCGGAATGTGCTTCAGGTCGTCTCCGCGTTTTTAAGGAATTTTTTCCCCGCCCCCACCTCCCAGGTTCGGTTGCAAAAGGCGGGAGCATGGAGGGGGCAGAGGTTGCTGCCAGAGAGGTTTCCTCTGCCTCCCAAATTGCTGCTGAATTCTTCCATGGAAGCCTGGCAGCTTCTCCCAGCGCACCTCCCTCCTCCCTCCCTCCCTGCAATCCCCTGGCCTCTTAAAAAGCTGGAGGAACAATTGCTAATCAGCTCCCAAGAGAGAGCCTGGGGGATGAATGGAGGCGCCAACAACAGGCCTCAATTGCTGGCAGCTGGTCCCCTTCCCCAGCCCCAGCCCCAGCCCCAGCGCCAGCGCCGGCTCCTCGCTCTCCTTCTCAATTCCCGTTTTCCTCCTCCTGCCCGATTTCCTCAGGTCTCTTCAGGTTCCTTCCTTAACTCGATGAAGCCACAGAGGTTAAGGGACATCCCCATATCCCTGCCGGAAACACCCATTTCCTCACCTACCTTCCCACGGTGAGGCCCCCCAAATGCTGGTCATATTCTCACCTCCAAGCCTTTGCACACCCCACTCCTTCTGCTCGGGCAGTCCTCTCGCTGACAAACTCCTACTCATCTGCTAAGGTCCAGCGGACACGTCCCCTCCCACAGGACACCTGCTACTATAGGTGACAGAGGGGGGTACTGCTTCCTCTCAAGATTGAGAGCAGCAGGGGGTCCCCTGGGTTGAAGCCCGGTGGTAGGGTTTTGGCTCGGAGGCTGCAGGCAAGAAGAATCTTTTCTGGGCTTCTTCCCCATTCACCGCCCCTCTCTCGTTTCCCTTTCTCTTTTCTCATGTCTGACTCATGCGCTCAGGCTAAATGACCTTCAAGATCCCTCCCAACAGCCCATGTTGATACTTCTGCCATCATCCTTTGGGGTCCAGGTGACTGTATTTGTTGAGTGCCAGCCGCGTTCCAGGCACGCTCTGAGCATTTTACCTGCCCTCACCCTGGAAGCTGCCAGAAGCCCCTCAGCTCCCGGAGGGCCACACTACTCTCCTAAAGTGTGGTTCCAAGACTGGGGCCCATTGCCCTGGTCCCTATCTGAGATGCATTGTGGTTGTCCTGAGGGAGTTCCCTAACCTCTGGCCTCCTCCTTCCTCACGGGGTGGGGCTGCATAGCTTCCCTAACTCAGAGGTTTTACTTGCTCCGGTCAATGCTACAACAACTGCCATGCATCACTTCCGAGTCAAGCTTTAAAGACAAAAATACGTATTTGCACATAAAACCCTGTGGGAGCTGTTCCATTTTATTCAAATGCTTGATGGGAACTTCTCTGCATCTCATCATTCTTCAGCCTCTTCCAAAACCGGACCCAAGGCGCCACCTGGTGGCAGCCTTTGGTTCCAACATGGCAGAAAAACCCAGCTGGAGTAAAAGCTGCCCACACCCCTCTTTCCCGAATGTTTCTTTCCCTGGATATAGACTTGCTGTAAACGTGATAGAACAACATTTGATGAACATTTTTTCCAATATTTTTATTGATTTCAGAGAGGAAGGGAGAGAGAGATAGAACCATCAACGATGAGAGAGAATCATTAATTGGCTGCATCCTGCAGCCCCACACTGGGGATGGAGCCTGCAACCCAGGCATATGCCGTGATATCCTGGTTCGTAGATCAATGTTCAACCAGTGATCCTGGCATATTTGAATCCAATGTTTTTTTTTCGTTTTTTTTTTTAAATTAAAATATATTTTATTGATATCTTACAGAGAGGAAGGGAGAGAGCTAGAAACATCAATGAGAGAGAAACACCGACCAGCTGCCTCTTGCACAACCCCTACTGGGGATGTGCCCCTAACCAATATACATGCCCTTGACCGGAATGGAACCCGGGACCTTTCAGTCCGCAGACCGACGCTCTATCCACTGAGCCAAACCGGTTTCGGCCAATGTTTTTTTTCTGTATGTAATTTTCCACATAGCTGAGGATTAGTTTATACATATGTTTTATGTAAAAGTGCATTCATATATATGGACTCAGTTATATTTAAACATATGTTGTAGGTTTTGCAAACAAAGTCTTGGTGTGGGAGTTGGTGTGGGTGTTGGGAGCCAGGTGCCAGTGTCAGACCACCCTGAGTTTGAATCCTGTCTCTGCCCTTACTAGCTGTGTGACTTGGGCAAGTGACTTCCCGGAGTGGCAATTTCCGTTACCATCGGCAAAGTGTGGTTAATAATGGGGCTTGTCCTGGGCTGTTGAGAAGGTAATGACACAATGTGTGCCAAATGCTTTATACAGTTCCCAGGCCAGAGAGGTTTCTCACTGATAATAAATTACTATGTAAAGCTTAGTCTGCCTTTCTGATTCGTAGCAGAAATCTCTAGAAATGGGTTGGGTTTCTGGGTTCAAGGATATCAAGGGCCTCAACGGTGATACAGTTAGTCAAAACTGAGAGGAAGATTTCACCAAGCTCCCCAGCACCACAGCTGCTCTCATGTGTCTCTATATTCTTTCAGGCCCTGCGTACACAAAACCGTTTTTAAGCATTGTAATTATAATGCTTGCACAGTTTGCTTAATATTACATCGTCAGCATTTTCCTGGAGGGCTAAGGCTGTCATTGACATTTGCCATAATTTGCTTAACTATTTTCTTACTGCCGAATATCTGAGCAGTTTAATTTTTCATTCATTCATTCGTTTGTTATTGAATGCCTACTCTCTGCCAGACACTGAACTAGGCATTGTGGTATGGGATCACCAAGAAGAGCACACTCCTTGCTTTTGGCACTTGGATTCTGTCCAGTGAGTCAAACCACTATCAGTAAATAGACAAGTAAAACTCTATCAGCTGTGGTGTGTGCTGTGAATGAAAAGGAGACACCTACTGGTGAGATCTACTTTTGAAAACATTTGTATATACTGCGTTTCCCGAAAATAAGACATCCTCCGAAAATAAGACCTACTTAGAGGTTTCCTTCTGAGTGAAATATAAGGCATCCCCCCGAAAATAAAGCCCCAGGCTCTGTCTCAGAATGAAAATTATTTACCATAAACTGGTCGCTAGGGCTGCCCCGACTGGCGTCTAGCAACCAGTGACATTATACCGAGTCCTGACGTCACTGCTGTGTGAATGGAGATAAATCAGCGTGGAAACTTTGTGAAACCTAAACTGCAAGAATTTGTGACTTGGGTGAAGAATTCATGGGAGAAAATCACTGACAGTTGCATTGCAAATGCACTGTGAGCAGGCTACCTTGACAAGAAGTACTCATTTCAAGACAGTGCTATTGCTAAACATGAGAGATTTGGTCCACTGATTCTGAAAGAAATGGAGTCACAAGAAATTCACCAGGAAATTCAGGAATTGGATTGTTATGATGATATTCCAGAAGATGATGACATAATTGTCATTGAATAAATGAGTAAATTCTTGATACTGTAGGATTCACAGTTTGTCTGGTTTGTGTTGACAACTACCGTACTAACCGTACCATATACAGGTAATAAATTTCCTTTATTTTCATTTAACAATAAATGTGTACCGTATTCTTCTTCATGGAAAAATAAGACATCCCCTGAAAATAAGACCTAGCACATCTTTGGGAGCAAAAATTAATATAAAACACTGTCTTATTTTCGGGGAAACAGGGTAGTATTTTGGAAGTAGTCCTAGTCCCTAACTCTCACTTGCTCTTGCTCCTCAGCAGACATAACTGAAGCTTCCCTTTGGGGAATCCCATATGGGGTTGAATTTTCCACTGACATATATTAGAGCTTCCTGATAAGTCAGAGCTTTCAAACACCTGACATTGAGCTCAAACAGGCCTTGCTTCCTGTTCTTCCTTGCTCCAAGGCTTGTGTTTCAAACAGTCCAGCCTGCTCCCCATCCCCCTCCCCCAAGAGGCTTATGATTATCATCACCCTAAATCTATGTGCACTGAGCCTTTTCCTCACCTTCCCCTCAACACAGGGCTACCACTAGCCCTAGGATCCTTTGAACCAATCAGCAAAGGTGACCACTTTGGGCAGACAAAGCCTTGATGTGTGAGTCTTAGCGGGCAGGACACAAGTTGGATATCCACTCTTGTGAGGCCTTGTGGTTCACTTGTATGATTCTATATGGCAGCCCTGCCCACAGCCTCTGGAATGACCACCTCCCCTGCCTTCTATCTTCCTGAATCTTACCCCATCAGTTTATATTCTTTTTTAAAATATATTTTTTATTGATATTTTACAGAGAGGAAGGGAGAGAGATAGAGAGCCAGAAACGTCAATGAGAGAGAAACATCAACCAGCCGCCTCTTGCACACCCCCCTCTGGGGGTGTGCCCGAAACCAATGCACATGCCCTTGACCGGAATTGAACCCGGGACACTTCAGTCCACAGACCGACGCTCTACCACTGAGCCAAACCGGTTTCGGCCATCAGTTTATATTCTATCTCTTATGGGAAGTCTTATCTAGCATTCTATTCCACAGTAAACCTTTCATTCCTTGAAGCCCTAGTTTTTATTTTATTTTAAAAAATATATTTTATTGATTTTTTTTTTTTACAGAAGGAAAGGGAGAGGGATAGCGAGTTAGAAACATCGATGAGAGAGAAACATCAATCAGCTGCCTCCTGCACACCCCCTACTGGAGATGTGCCCCACAACCAAGGTACATGCCCTTGACCAGAATCAAACCCGGGACCTTTCAGTCTGCAGGCCGATGCTCTATCCACTGAGCCAAACCGGTTTCGGCAAGCCCTAGTTTTTAACTCTTTGCTTTATTTGGCACTCAATTGTATACTGCCTTATGATCCATCTTGTATCATTATTTCATCTGAAAAGGTCTGATTTAGATCGAGGGATTGGAGGTATCTCTATAGACGTGTTATTTACACTGAATGCTGAAGAAGTGGGCAGAGACCTATCGAGAGAGTGTCCCAGGCAGAGGAAAGGGCGAGTGTCAAGGCCCCGAGGCAGAAGGTTCATTAGATATAAGGCCAACACGAATATCTTTACATAAAATGGCCTATGTAGGTTTGTCAAATAAAGTGGAAGACAACTTACTACGTTATTTAATTCACACTACTTTATGAGGCAACCTTTGTTCTAGCCCCTGGAAATGAGGCTACGGGGATTGATCGAAAGAGACATATTCCTTTCTAGACTAATGGAGGAGGCTAAGATGATTTCAGAAGACAGACCATGGTGGGAGGTTATGATGCATGTCAGCAGAAGGGTAGAGACAGTAGCTATTTCTGCCTTTGGGGACTGAGGGGCGCTTGATCAAGGAGACATCTCAGTGGGGTCTGACATAGGAGTCTCCCGGGCAGAGACACGAAGGGAGAGGAAGTCCGGGGAGTGCCCAAAGGGATGGAGGCAGGAGAGCAGGGTGATTTCAGAGTGTGGCAACCAGGAAGGGATAGGAAAATTAACATGCCTGCGCTGTCATGTCCATCATCGGGCTGATAGGTAATGGGATCGGGGAGGTTCCTAAGCAGGGGAGTGGCCGGTCTGGCTGCGGCGTGGAGAATGAATAGGGACGTGGAGTCAGGGAGACCCACGAGGAGGCTGGTACAATGACCCAGGCTAAACGCTTACATTGGGACAATGATTATAAGAATGCACGAGAGAGGAAAGATACAAAAGAGGAAAGATTTCATATAAAATCTATAAGGCTTGGAAATGGACTGGTGTTTGGAAGGCCGGGGAGAGGATGAGTTAAAAAAAACTTTGCAACTTCCAAACATGGGTGACTGAATGAAGGTGGTGCCCCTTTGCTGAAATACTAGGAGGAGAGGTAGGATTTGGGGGCACAGGTTGGTGGAGAGAGATTGGGGTGCTGTGAGAGCTTCCCTTCGGTACCATGGACAGCGCCAGGGTTCTCCGGAGGCCTTGTACTATGTTAGGGCAGTGGTTTTGGACTGTGGCTGCCTTGAAACCAGCAGACGAGCTAATGTAACATGCAGGCTTCCGGCCCACGCAGATGTTCCTCCATTTAAGAAGAAAACGTTCTGGACATGGATGTTGGTGATGGCTGTACTTATGCTATTGAACCTGTACACCTAAAAAAAAAAATGGTTCCAATGATAACTTTTTGTTTTTGTTTTTGTTTTGTTTTTTTTTTGTTTTGTTTTTGTTTTGTTTTTTTACCACAAACCCCGACCTGATAGGAAAAGTAGTAGTTAATGTCCTCCACTTGGGAGGGAATCTGTGGGGCTTCTCCATGGCTTCCCCATCTCCTAGGGCGCTCTCCGACCCCAGGAAAGGGGGCTCCCCTTCTCTAGCCCCCCGGGGGGAGCAACAGGCGCCTCTTCCCGCGGAAAGCTGCTCCCTCGTGGCCTGCCCCGGTCATGCCCATCATCAGGCTGATGGCGCAGTTCCTCACAATGGGGCGAGGCCGTGCCTCCTCCTCCCCCTGCCCGGCAGTTGTCCCCGGGCGTGGGTGGGGGGTGGGGGCCTCTTGCTGGGGGCGCTTTGCCTCAGCTCCCCAGGCCCAGGCTCCTCAGGCTCAGGCTCAGCCTTTTCCGACCCTGCATGTCACCTCCAGCCTCTCTGAGCTCGGTGCCCTGGGCCGGCTGGCGGGCGGGCCGCACTCCGCCCTTTCCCTGCCCCCCGCGCCCCTCGCGCAGCCCTGCCCTCTTCCAAGATGGCCGCTCCTGCTTCTGGGGCCCGTCCGGTCACGTGGCGCCGCCGCCTGTGAGGTCGCAGAAGCCGGGACGTCGGCGATTGTCCCTCCCGACGCGCCGTCCACAGTCGTCGACTGCCCCGGTCCGCGGGAGCCTGAGAGATCATGGCAACGGGCTCAGGCGGGGCGCGCGTGGCGGCGGCGGCGGCGGCGGCGGTGGTTTGGTCGCGGCCCGGGGAGGCAGAGAGGCGGCGCAGGCGGCGGCGGCTGTGGCGCCGGCACCGGCCCTGAGCGCCATGCAGCAGGGCGGCTCCGACAGGGAGGCGGCGGCGGCGACGGCGGCGGCGGTGGTGGCGGCGGCGGCGCCGGTCCGCGGGGACCCGGGCGCGTGCGGGGAGCCGGAGCGCAAGGCGAGGGAGGAGCGGCCCTCGGCCCGGGCCCCCGCGCAGCCCCGCTTGGCCGAGGAAGGCGACGCCCGTCTCCCGCGGCGGTCGCCGGCCACGCCGTCCACGCCGGCCGGGTCCCGGCCGAAGCCGGCGCCCGCGCGGGGCCTCGGGCCGCTCGGGAAGCCCAGGAGCAAGGGCCGGAGCTGCAAGCGGAGCTCGAGCCGCCGCTCGGCCGAGTACTACTCCGTGCGGCCTGTCACCGTGGACAGCTCCAAGGCCAGGACCTCGCTGGAAGCTTTGAAGATCAGCATCCGCCAGCTCCAGTGGAAGGAGGTGAGGCGGCCGCGCGCGGGGGCCGGGGCCGGGGGCCGGGCCCGGGGTGGGCGCCGCTCCCCAGGCGCTCCCAGAGGCTGTCCGCTCCCAGGCCCGTTAGCCGTCCCTGCCTCTGGCTCCCCCCCACTTTCTAGATATTTGTTTGCATGTCTGGCTCCTCCACCAGCGTGTGAGTCCGGGAGACCCGGGAGCCTCCCTCTCTCTTTCGCTTTTCCATTCAAGTTATATTTGCGTGGCCCTTGCCGTGTGACTTTTTGCGTAGTGGAACAGTTTGTACTTTGTAGGCGGGCGGCCCCGGGTTCTCACCGTACCCCCCCGCTGCTTAGCCATGTGACCTTGAGCAAGTTGCTTTGTCTCTTAAGCCCATTTTTGTCCTTTGCAAAGTGAGGCTAAGAATAACTATCTCACAGTTTTGTAGGTGTTAGAATATTGTAGCATAGCACAAGTGTGCAATAAATACCATACTCTCTCTCTTCCCCCATCACCACCATGCCCATCCCCGCCACCACTGCCGCCGCCGCCGCCGCCGCCATCCTCCTCATCCTCCTCAGGGCAGGCACTGTATTTTATGTCGCAGGGCTTGGCATGCAGCAGGTTTCAGTCAGTGGTAGACGAAAGGGTGAATGAAGGAATGGGTTATTTGTTCCTGTACCCATTTTTTTTTTAACCCCATGGGGGCTGGGATGAAGCCCCAATGACATCCAGACATGTCTGTTGCAGTTGGCTTAGTGGATAAAGTCATTTGACTTTATTTGCAGCTTCTAAGACTATTTAACTTGCTTTCACGTGTGTGAGGACTGTGATTTAGGGTAGCCGAGACTTAGGCCCACATGGCCTGCTGATGGGACAGGATCTGCCACAGGCAGCTTGAGGACTCGATGACTTAGCCCTGAGCCGTGGCTGTGGTAGATATCCAGGAGCAGTTGTGAAGTTGGAACATGCACAGAGACGGCCACAGAAAGGATTGGTGACGGCCACAGGTTTGATGTCCCAGCAGGAAGGAGTCATGTAATGTGGAGGGAAGTTAAGAATCAGACAGGGCAGACTTCCAGGTAAGTAGAGGTTAGCCCCGGGGGTGGGCAAACTTTTTGACTCAAGGGCCACAATGGGTTCTTAAACTGGACCGGAGGGCCGGAACAAAAGCATGGATGGAGTGTTTGCGTGAACTAATATAAATTCAAAGTAAACATCATTACATAAAAGGGTACGGTCTTTTTTTTTTTTTTTTTAATTCAATAGTTTTATTCACCGGATCCGGCCCGCGGGCCGTAGTTTGCCCAGCTCTGGGTTAGCCATTGGGGAATAGCTCCAGGTGTCAGGGTCCTCAGCCTTGGGCCTTGGGGTTGAGGGGAGGAGTTTCAAGCCTAGGACCCCTGGAGAAAGTGAGGGAGGACTCCCGGCTCTGGACAGGGTCCCAGGTTCACACCAGAGATCTGAGGACCAGAACAAGATAAAATTAGAGAACTCATCAGTGCCAGAGTCCTAATGAAGAGAGAGTCCAGGGACTGAAACCAGGCCACCGTGCCAGGCAAGCTGATTGGCCCAAGCGGGGCCTTTGCATACGTAGCTTATCCCCGTGGGAGAGATGTGAGCTGGCTAGATTGAGAGAGTCAGAGCCAGCTGGACTCAGAAATCAGCAGGCATTCATGCCAGCCCGGGTTCGTTCTCTCATTCCGTAGTGCTCACGATGGATACTGGGCCCTGCAGATCAAAGATGCTTAAGATGTAAGATGCTCTTGCCCTCAAGGATCTTAAAGTTCAGCAATAGATAAAACACAATGAAGAAACCACTGCAGTAACCACAGGGTCTTTGCTTCTGCTTCCGGAAACCTCTTTTCCCAATGAGGTGTATGTATGAAGAGATCCATCACTTCAGATCTCTGATCAAATGCTACTTCCTCAGACAGGCCTTGCTGATCCCTCTTTATTTATTTTTCCATCGCACTAAACTCTACCTGACACTGTATTATGTACTGTTTGTTTGTTGTCTGTTTCCCTCATTAGAATGTAAGCTCCATGAGGGCAGGTGTTTTATTTTATTTATCTCAGCTGCTTGGCACATAGAAGGTGCTCAGTAAAACGTCATTGAATGAATGAACATGTCATGTGACAAGTGTTTCTCTCTCTTTATGTAAAGTTGTATGTGTTGTGGGAGGTGGAGGAGGGTCACTCAAGGGAGGGCTTCCTGGAGGAGAGAGATGGGAGCTGAGTTCTGAGTCCTCTGAGGAGTAGGCATTATCTAAGGACTGTCGACTCCGATCCCTGGTAGAGGGAGTATTTGGGAAAAGCAGAGGTGTATTTGGGGTTCAGCATGGCTGGATATTGAGTGGGTGGCACAGCAGTGAGAGATGAGGCTGGAGAAATGGCAGGAATCAGCGTGTCACACTGTGGGATTTGGTCTTTTTTTGGAAAGCTATGTGAGTCACTACAGAATTTTATGTTTCTTCCATTAATTGGCTGTGATGTCTTGGCAAGTGCATTAACTGTTTTAGGCTTCAGTTTGCCTATCAGTCGGATGGAGGTGGGTTGAACTGGTTCAGTGGTTCCTAGTCTCTCTACTGCTGCAACCACACAATGGTGGTGTTATTCTACCTGAGACCCTTACACTGGTGAAGCCAGTGGGGTGGGCAGTTTCCAGGGCACTACTGGTAACCAGCCTGTTTCCCCCAGCGTGAGTAGGGATGCTCATTCTAGTATATTTTATACCATAATTCACTCACAGTAAGTTATTACTATTAGATATATGATTATTTACTTAGTGCCATTGTCTCCTATTAGTCAGTGAGATTCTGAGGACAGGTGGTGTCTGACTCATGTCCCTAGTCCCAGCACATTGAGGGTGTTCAATGAATACTCACCAAATTATCTAATGAAATACTTGCAAAGGAGCCCATATCTCATCTGAACCTAGAATGTGGAGTTTGAAAAGTGCCAGATTAGGTAAGCTTTAAAGTTTCTTCCAGCTTTAAACCCGGATTATGGCATTCTTAGTACCCGCTACAAAGTTGACTTCATGACAAGTAACCTGTATGTAAACCAGGCCCTAACAAAGTGCCAGCGCACGAGCTCTCCAGGCCTCGGGGACCGTCTGTTATAGGGCGATGGTGGACAGGATCATCTCTAACGCTCAGCACTGACATTCCAGCAGCAGGAACATCTACTGGGGGCTGCCGTGCAAGGAACTGAGCCAGTGTCCCTTGCATGACATACTGTGCTACTGCTGCAGGATTTGAGGGTGCCCAGCTGGCTGGCTTTGGCAGGTGGTGGGTGGGTAGCCCAGGCAAGAAATAAGGTCTCCTCTTTTGAGTGCATAGTGAGTGGCTACATGACACAGTCCCCTTATCAGGGCAGCACCCCGTCAGCATGTGAATTCCACATTTGCTCTGCTACAGGGCACAATCTCTCTCCCTCCTTTACTCTTCATTCCACGTTCATTTAACAACAACTATAACAAACCCTTATATAGCTCTTCCCCTGTCAGACACTTTTCTGAGCGTTTTACATGCATATAATGATTTCATTCTCCCACCACCCCAATATAGTAAATGCCTGATTGTCTCCCTCTTACAGAGGAGGAAGTGGAAGTGCACAGAGGTTAACTTATCTAAGGTCACACAGCTGTTAAGTGGCAGAGCCAGCATTTGAAATAGGTATTTCACTTGAAGCCAGCTGTCAGTTCTGTCTTTCCCCCCTGCTCCCTTCTGGCTCTCTGTCTGCAGACCTGGCTTAGGGGTTGCAGGTACAGAGGTGACTGGGATTCATTCTTTGCCCTCCAGCAGTGCCCAGTGCAGTCTAGTCCAGGGACAGACATACCCCAGACTGTTACAATCTAGTCTGGGAGTTGGGTGGGTAAAGGGCATTTCATACAGAGTAGGGACAAAAGCAAGGAGTACAGATCAGGTTTTATGTGTAGGTGGGACCCTGGCAGCTTAGGGAGCATGTGGGAGAGTGGGGAGGGAGGGAGAAGGAGCCGGATCACTGAGGACACTGAAAGGCTGTACCAAGAAGCTCTCGCTTCTGCCTGGATGTGATCACAGGTTCTTGCCACATGCAGCCTGGGCTTCCCTTGCCCACTCTCAGTGCCAAGTGAACCACGCCAACTGATGATTCTGTTTCAGTCATGTCCACTCTGGACAGGTCTAATTCAACTGTGCCCGTAGCCTTAAAATTTGTTTGAAAGGAGAAATCGCATATGTTAGCTCTGTGAACTTGGGAGATGAGACTTAAGTTTACTGTAGAATAGGAAAGTCATGTGTACAGGGTCACCACTCAAGTTACAACATGAAAGAGAGGGATGGTTTCTGGCTCATGGTAGATGATCAAGAAATGTTTATAAAGTTGTATGGTCCACTTCCAGTCATGTGAGCCTCTCTCTTCATCACCTGTATATTCTTTTGTGGTTTTGACACGCTCATTAAAGAAAACCTTAGGGAGGAGGCGCCTCAGAGAATAGATTCCGCTGTTGTTGGGAGCTGCCCTCCCTGGAGATGCAGGTTGTGTGTATGGCACAGTGGTGCCGTGGACACCGGCTCATGTGGATGAGAGGTTCGCTAGAGGGACCTTTGTTGTAAGGGAATACTGGAGGCCCGATGCACGAGCCCTGTCCCGAGATCTGCGTGTTACCATGTGGGCTCTCTGTCTCAGAGACCGAACCACGAGCACAGTGACCATGTTTCTCTGCTCCAGATGGGCCGACACCTCTCCTTCTGCATCACTCACCTCGTGCCTCACTGCCTCAGCTGCTGTTTGTGTACACATTTGTTTCCCTGGGTGTGTTTGAACCATTGCCCAGTAATTTTTGTAAATGCCTCTTAAACCCTTAGCGGGCATTTCTGATGGTGTCTTCTCTTCTCTCATCTGCTTCTGTGTCATCTGAATAAAGCCTTCTCATCCTTACTGGAGCTGGGAGAAGAGGACGATTTGTCCCCCTGAAACTTCCCCCACCCCCAATGTCATCATCCGCAGTGGTAGTGTTACTTTTCTTGGAATTCCTTCAGTCTTCTGCTTAGGACTCTTATGAAGGCCCGCTTCCATATTCGCTCTTTATGCTGGTAGGGAGATTTTATTTCAGTTTGTGTTGGAACCATGAATTATTGGAATTTAAGAAAGCAACAGTGGAAAACTTTCTGGATGTCTGAGGTTATTTATAAATTCCTTTGTTCAATTTCCCCAAACAATATGTGCTTATAAAAACATACACAGTTCACAAGTATATAAAATAAAAAACAAAAATCCCTTCTCTCCACTCTCTATTCCCCTCCCTCTTTCCACCATTTCTCCTTGGAGGCAACACCAGGATTACAGTTTGGTTTGTTTCTTTTCAGATTTTTTTCTAATTCCTTTATGTATCAGCATAACTAAATTGGGCTATAGTAACAAGCAACCACAAAATATTAGAGGCTTCACAACAAAAGTTTATTGCTTACTCACACTTAAGGGTTCAGTGTAGGTTGGGGGTGGTGGTGGGAGACGGGGTTCTCATCCATCTTGTTTATTCAGAGACCCACGCTTCCAGCTCATCATAAGAAGTCACCGAGGGAAGGGAAAATGGGAAATTGTGGCTTTTAAGACTTCTATCCAGAATGACTGCTCACATCTCATTCATCAAAGCATGGCTAATTTCAGGGGGGCTGTGTTGTGCTGTCCTCCCCTGAGGGTGTAAGAGGAAAATCTGAATAGCTGTGCCAAGGACTACTCTGCAGCTGCACTAAAACCATTGTACTGTACACTTTTTATTTTATTTTATTTTTTTAATTTTATTGATTATGGTATCACATAATTATCCTCATCCCCCCATTCCCATCCCAAACCCCTCCCCACATCTGCCCCCACCCCCTCGGTTGTCCATGACCACTGGCTAGGCCCATATGCATGCACACAAGTCCTTTGGTTGATCTCTCCTCTTTACCCCCACCCTTCCCTCAAACTGTACACTTTCAATAAGTGAATTGTCTGGTATGTGAAGTATCCTATATAATAAAACCCTAATACGCAAATTGACCAAACAGTGGAATGACCAGTTACTATGATGCACACTGACGACCAGGGGCAAATGCTCAATGCAGGAGCTGCCACCTGGTGGTCAGTGTGCTCCCACAGGGAGAATGCCGCTCAGCGGCAGTGGTGTCAGCCTCTCCTGCCTCTGTGGCAGCGCTAAGGACCCCTTGGGGGATGTCCACCTGCCAGCTTAGGCCTGCTCCCTGTGGCAGGTGAACAACCCTTGAGGGGTCTCGGACTGAGGGGAACCCCCACCCCCCAGTGCACAAATGTTGTACACTGAGCCTCTAGTATTTCAATAAAGCTGTTGAAAAAAATGCTACGTGCTTATCCAGTTATCATCATTGAAGAATTCTTGTCTTCTAGGTTGTAATTGCAAATATGCTTAGAAACTCAAATTAGTCCAGTGCACCCTGTTAATTCTGCATTGCACTATTGCCTGTTATTGGTATACTAGAGGCCTGATGTGTGAAATTTGTGCGAGAGTAGGCCTTCCTTCCCCTGGCTGCCAGCACCAATTTCCCTCTAGCACCCAAGACCCGGGCTGGCTTCCTCTGTCCGCCCAGCTTTGTCAGGAAGGATGTCTGGTCTAATTAGCATATTACCCTTTTATTATTATAGAATGTAGGCCTGATGCATGAAGATTCATGCAAGAATGGGTCTTCCTTTCCCTGGCTGCCGGCACCACCTTTGACCTGGCCCAGAGCTGCCTTTCCACCTTCCCACTTCCCACGCTGCCCAGAGATCTGGAGCAGCTTGGGTGGTGCAGAACGCCTGTGTCGTCACCATGGCAAATTAACCTGATAGCTTTGTTGGGTTAATTTGCATACTTACTCCTGATTGGCTGGTGGGTGTCATGAAGGTACAGTCAATTTGCATCTTTCCCTTTTATTAGTGTAGATGGGCTCCTTGGTTACCTGTGTCTAATGGAATCTTGTCCTGGTGGCATAAAGTTGTGGCAACTGTAACAGCTACTTGTTTTGTTTTTGTGGGGGTTAACTTGAATATTTGCCTAAAGAATAAAATTTATGCTTCTTATGAGGGCTCCATATAATTCTTTCTACCACATGAGATGCAGTATAGCGTGGTGGATAAAAGCTTGGGATTTGTAGCCAATTTAACATTAGGCCAATTTTATTGTGAGCCTCAGTTTCTTTACCTATATAACTAGAGGCCCAGTGCATGGATTCATGCACCAGTGGGGTCCCTCGGCCTGGCCTGTGCCCTTTCACAATCTGGGACCTCTTGAGGGATGTCATACTGCCGGTTTCGGCCTGATCCCCACAGGCTAGGCTGAGGGACTCCACCGGTGCACAAATCTGTGCACTGGGCCTCTAGTATGCATATAAGATCTTTGGTTAATGTCTTCTCGCCTTCCCCCTTCCCCATTTCCCTCTGAGATTCATCAATCTGCTCCATGTTTCCATGTCTGTGCATTGAGCATCTGTCCCCTGGTGGTCAGTGCCCATCATTGCTACTGGTCAAATAGTCGGATGGTTGCTTAGGCTTTTATATATATAGATGGACATCATATACTAATAATCAGACCTCATGGGGTTGTTTGTTGCCAGCCTAAAAAGATATAATCATGTCCTGGTACACAAAGACTTGATTGGATTTTTTTTATTAGCATCTGGACCTAAGCTTCTTTAGACTTACTTCATATATTCCAGGCAGCAAACTCATCCTATCTTTGGCATTGCAGAGTCCAAGCCAGAAATAGAGAGCCAGCTGTTTGTAATCTTTGGGTTTTGGCTGGGTTTACTTTCCATGATAACATAGCTTTCTTTAGCCTGTGCACTTGTTCCTTTCTTAAGGAATCGTAGGCTCTGTGTGAAACTACCTACACAAATCCTTATCCTCTTCCTGGATTTTATGACATTTTCTTTGAAATTACAAAACTTTATGACTCTCTAGGTAGGTTACAATGATGTTCCTCTAATGGTGTGTTCTAACTGTGAAAACTTCTTACTCCTAAGACATTTTTATCGGAAAAAGGGCTGTGTGCAGGGAATAAAGGGGGAGGCAAATGGTCCTTCTTGGGTGACAGTTTAATAAGCATCAGCTGTTCACTAAGGATTGTTGTGTGAAGAGTTTATGTAGCACTATTCCATTAGAATGTGCAGAAGTATTTCTGGAAAGTACAGTGACTAAAGCATGCAGTTTGATCTTAAATTCTGAGGCTTTGAAAGGTCTTCACTATTCAACAAATATATGCTGAATGTCTACTGTGCTCCAAGTCCTGTGCAAGACACTGTTAGTAAAGACACAACCAGATGCCATCCCTGTCCTGAACCAGGGCCACTTCTATCCCATACTGTCCTTTTGTCTGAATTAGAAAAAGGTGCTCCAGCTCTTTAAGAAGAAAAATATTAAATTAGTCAATATATTATTTATACTTCAAATCAGATTTGTTATAGCAAATGGATTATTAGTGAGAAATGAATACTACTAGCTATTGAACAATATATATTAATAGAATGAAGTTCTTATTGATGTTAAACTTGGAATTCAGAAATATTCTGGCATAGTAAACATCAGATGATTGAACCCCAATATGAAACTTCACATTTATCTAGCATACTAATACAATGAAGTATTTTTAAGAAAATGTTAAAAAAAACCTCACCAATTATATATCAGATGTAACAGCAGATCTTATTTAGAAACATGATCTATTTTAAATGTTACTGGACCAACAAAGTCTTTTGCTAATCCAGTTTGTCAAAGGAGAACATATATATTGTCTTGTTAAAATAAGACACTTGACTACCATGTGCCAGAAATTCTCATCATAAATATAAAATTGCCCAAATTATCTGATGTTTATTTACCCAACCAGAATATTTCTGAATTCCCTGCTTAAATCAACAAGTACTTTCATTATGATAATATGTAAAATTACATATTACTAAAATTTTTTATGAATAATTCATTTGTAGTAGAGTAAAAATATAATTATAAAATATGAAAAGTGTTCAAAACATTAAAGATGTCTACCTTTGGACAGCATGATGGCACCCTTCTTCATGACCTAAAAAGCCGGACGTGTGGCCTTACAGGCCCCAGGCTAGGGGGGTAGACATAGCTGGTGATTCTAATGTGAGACGCTGAGTTCTACTAGCAGTGTGTATACCATGTGATGGGAGGCAAGACAAGGTCAAAGACTTGTGTGTGTGTGAGAACTGAGTAAGGAGCATCGTCTTTTGATATATTTGGCTGTCAAGTAGCCTTTAAACCTTCTTTCTAGATTCCAGCTACTCTCTGAATAAGTGAGGTAGCTGAGTTCCAGATGGGAGAGGTGTTTATACTTTTAATAAGACTGTGGTGCTCTCTCCTCTTACCTACACCTTCCTCTGTCTTTAGGTCTCTATTATCATAGCATGAATCAGCTTTATTTTTATAGCTTGTTTAATTTTTCTTTCTTTCCCTGTTATAGTTTAAAAATTTTTCTTTATTTTACTTTTTAAAAAAATATATTTTTTATTGATTTCAGAGAGAGGAAGGGAGAGGGAGAGAGAGATAGAAACATAAATGATGAGAGAGAATCATTGATCAGCTGCCTCCTGCATACCCCACACTGGGGATTGAGCCTGCAATCCAGGCTTGTGCCCTGACTGGGAATCGAACTATGACGTCCTGGTTCATAGGTCCTGGCTCAACCACTGAATCACCCCAATCGGCCTCTTTCCTATCAAATTTTAAATTCAACTAGTGCAAGAGCCACGTCTGTCTTGTTTATTATTAAATCCTTACACTCCAGTGCACAATGCCTAGCATCTTAAATAAGCTTTTGACAGAATATTGGCTGAATTATTTTTTTAATTCATTCCTCAGACATTTCCTCAACTCTTATTTTGTGTCATGGAGTTCACTGAGCACAGGGCAAACAAAAGAAATGACCCCAAGAGTGAACCATGGAGCTCACTGTCTAGTTATCACACTCTAGTGGAGGAAGAGCAGTGTTAAAGAGAGATGGAGAACAACTAACTCAGATTCTGGCTCAGTGAGGGCCTCCTATAGCAGGGGCCTTTCAGCCGAGTCTGGAAGGAAGAGAGGAGCGAGCAAGGTTTCTGTGGGGTGGAAACGACAAGTATTCAGATAGGGATCAGCATGTTGGCATGCTAGAGCACAAGGAACTGGGGGGACTGCAAACATTTATCTGGCTGGAATATAGAATTTGAGGAAGGGAGAGCGATGATTGGACCTGAGAGGTAGGCAGAGCCAACACTGATAGGTTGGGGGAGCCACTGGAAGGTTTTGAATAGGTGTGTGTGTGTGACAAAAATCACGTTTGTATATTGGACATAACCCTCTGGCTGTGGTGTGGAAGGTGTGCTTAGGGGTTGGGTGGTTAATTGGAAATAGAGAAAACCCTGAGGGCAAAGACGGAGGCTTCCTGGTCAATTTCCAGGTTCTGGCAGGAGAACCTTCCAGTACCCCTCTGATGCAAGTGGTGTTTATATCATTAGCTCCACTTTACAGATGAGGTAACCAGGGCCGGGACTGACCGAAGGACTCAAACCCAGGTCAAACGCAATCTCCTTGTCCCATGTTGCCAGGCAGGTTGGCAGAGCTGGGGAGAGAATTGGCTCCTGGTGTCTCTTCTCCCCAGGGATCGCTCTCCTACTTTCTGATGAGGGACGTGACTCGTCTTCCAGCCACCTAATGTGGCCCTTCGGGTCATGGTGCCCCTTCCCTTAGCCTCCTCCCAGGCAGAGAGAGATGGAGGCCCAGGGGGAGCTGAAAGCTGTCCTCACCAAGCAGTGGGGAGAGATTTGTGGGCTGTTGGCATTCTCATTGCCTGGGTATCATGCTGCTATTTAATAAAGGTCTCATTGCCTGATGGGCCATTACATAACCAATGATATATTTCAACTTCATTGAGGAGGAAGATGCAGAGTTAAATCATATTCAGGCAGTGTGGAAACAAAAGCATAAAGAGGCCATTCACATGCATGGCCTTCCTCCAAGGGGGAGGGAAGGGAACAAACCATCATGGGGTCCAAGCTGAGCCAGGCACACAGGTTAGGAGCTTTTGCATTGTTTTTTTTTCTTACTTGGTGCTTGTGGAGAAGGTACTGTGCGTTCTGTAGGTGAGGAAGCTGAGTGCCCGGGACACTGGCCTTCCCATAGAGGTGGAACTAGCATCTCAACCCTGGGTCCTCCCTCACGGTGCCTGATCCTTCCCTGCACCCCGCTGCCTCCCCTGTGCACTCTGTTCTCTCTAGGAGACAAACCGTGACTGATGGTTGTGCAAAGGATGAGTGGTGTGGAGGTCCGCAGCCTGTGCCCGTTTAGAGTGAACACTCCCCAAGGCTGGAGCTCATCTGTGTGCCCCAGGTCCTGGCGGGTGCTGCACATGCTACCTACAGGGCAGTCTTCAGCGGAGGCTGACATGTCCTTACCACTCTGAGCAAGCTACGCTGACCTTCACCCTTTCAATCCTTTCCCTCTTGTCCGCCTCCCCTCTCCCCTCTCCTCTGCTTCTCTGCCCCTCAGAGAACTTACCTGTCCTCCTTGACAGTAATGAGCGAGGTGATAGAGAATTAGTTGTGATTCCTACCCTGATTTCCCGAAAATAAGACAGTGTCTTATATTAATTTTTGCTCCCAAAGATGCGCTAGGTCTTATTTTCAGGGGATGTCTTATTTTTCCATGAAGAAGAATATGGTACACATTCATTGTTAAATGAAAATAAAGAAAATTTATTACCTGTATACAGTACAGTAGTACGGTAGTTGTCAACACAAACCAGACAAACTGTGAATCCTACAGTATCAAGAATTTACTCACTTATCCAATGACAATCATGTCATCATCTTCTGGATATCATCATAACAATCCAATTCCTGAATTTCCTGGTGAATTTCTTGTGACTCCATTTCTTTCAGAATCAGTGGACCAAATCTCTCATGTTTAGCAATAGCACTGTCTTTAAATGAGTACTTCTTGTCAAGGTAGCCTACTCACAGTGCATTTGTAATGCAACTGTCAGTGATTTTCTCCCATGAATTCTTTACCCAAGTCACAACTTGTTGCAGTTTAGGTTTCACAAAGTTTCCACGCTGATTTCTCTCCATTCACACAGCAGTGACATCAGGACTCTGCGTAACGTCACTGGTTGCTAGATGCCAAGTCAGGGCGGCCCTAGCGACCAGTTTATGGTAAATTAATTTTCATTCTGAGACAGAGCCTGGGGGCCTTATTTTCAGGGGGATGCCTTTTATTTCACTCATAAGGAAACCTGTAAGTACTGTATTTGCCGACGTATAAGACGACTTTTGGGCCCTGAAAAATATGCCTCCAAGTGGGGGGTAGTCTTATACGGTGAGTATATAACAAACTCTGTATTTTTTAGTGGAAATGTTAGGGGGTCGTCTTATACGCCCAGTCTCTTATACGCCGGCAAATACGTATTTTTCAGGGCCAAAAAATCGTCTTATACGCCGGCAAATACGGGGTCTTATTTTCAGATGATGTTTTATTTTCGGGGAAACACGGTACTTGGTGTCACATTTACTAGTAAGGTGTTGGATGACAACTTTGTCTGCAAGAGCCAGAGGGACAGGTGCCTCTGCTGGGAGGACAGACTGAGGGTTATGGGCTTACATTCACAATCTTTGGTCGCAGCCCAGCAAAGCATTGAAGGCCCTTAGGCTCTCCCCAGTTAGCCTCACTCCTGCCAGGCTTCCTCACCCCCTCCTACCCCCCAGTTATGCTCTGTCCTAACAGCCTGGATAGTTTGGTGCCTCCATCCTTTGCTCACACCCATCTCTCATCCTGGAATAGCTTTTGTCCCCCCTCCCCCCACACTCCCTGAACTTGGAGCCCCACGTCAATATCCAGTCAGTTATGAGCCTCACCATGAAGTCTCGCCCTCCCCACAGAATCAGTGGCTTCTCCTTCTCCGTCCTCATGACACTTGGTGTATCCCTCTGTATGTATTGCTTTTCATGAGGGACAGTCATTTGTAGGGGTACCAAACCCTGAGCAGGGTGAGGACAGTGATGGGATTCCGTGTGTGTGTGTGTGTGTGTGTGTGTGTGTGTGTGTGTGTATGTGTGTGTCTAGTGCCTGGCTGTGTGTGTGTGTGTGTGTGTGTGTCTAGTGCCTGGCCTAGAGCAGGTGCTCATGCAAGGACCTGGAAGACTGCAGGTGCCTGCGCTGGCCTCACCTGCAGCAGCGGCTCTCACCTTTCCTCATCTGGGAGAGTGACCCCTCCCCCCGTCCCCCCACTCCTCACCCCAACCTCGCCTGTCTTCTGTCCTGACCCCCTTGCTGACCAGTAGTGAACAGACTTGCTCTGGAATGTGTCATGTGACCACAGAGACAGGGCTTAGATACTCAGACCGTTTCCCGAGGCGCAGAGAGGGACTCTCTTAGTCCTCGCTGTATCCCCAGCTCAGTGACACTGTTGAACACCAAGGGATTTTGTGCTTCTCAGGATCTGTTTTCTTTGTTCACTGTGTGTATTTGTCAGACTAGGCTGAACTGTGTGACAAGGAGACACAACATCTGAGGGCTCAACATAAAGGCAGGCTCGCCCTTGTGAGCAGCCTGGGTGGAGTTACTCAGTTTGGTGGGGTGTCATTCAGGGACTTGGGGCCTTTCCATTTGTGGCTCTGCAATCCCTCGGAGTCTTTGCATCAGCAGCCAGGCAGCAGGCGAGGAAGGAGTGAAGAGGAGCACCCACGGGAGGTTCCTCTGCGTGCTGCAGGCAGCACAGAGCACTTCTGCCCACGTTCCACTGGGGGGAGCCGAGACACACGGCACAGAGAAAACCAGAGTGCACAGGAGTGGCAGAAGCATTTTATTCAGGAGCCGTTGTAGCAGGAGAAAGAGACCCGGCTATGACAGTGGGCTCCACTCCAAGAACAAGTGGGGATTTAGAGCCAGGGAGCAGGGAGGGTCAGTGGGTGGAAAATTCCTAAGAGGAAACATGGGGGTAAAGGGGAACCCTGGCTACCCCAATTCGGTAGGGTTCTTGCTGAAGACAGGCCAGGGAGGGGATAGCAGGGTGGGAGATGAGGAGTCTGATTACATATCGAGGGGGATTGGATATTGGGGAGGTTCTTGCTAACAGTAATCAGGATTCTTGCTAAAACTGGGCAATGCAGAGACCAATGTGGAAGTGCAAAGGTTGAGACCTAGGGGGAGAGGGTTTAGAGGAGCCTGCTTGGAATTTGGTCAAGGAGAGAGTCTTTATCACTGCAAGGGGGACTGGGAAATGTCATCCACTGTTGTTTGTAGGAAGAAGAGAAGGATTTTGGGGAACAGCCCATGATCTGCCAGAGTGAAGTGTGGAAAAAGGATTTGGAGTTTGTCAAAACCAGGTTCAAACACAGGCTCTGCCCCTTGCTAGCTATGTGGATTTAAATTAAATTAAATAACTCATAAAAACTTGGAGCCTCAGTTTCCTCAGCTGAATAATGGTGGATAGTGACCCCTGCCTTAGATGACAATTGAGAGATAAGTAGTATGTAATAGGCACCCAATACATTGTGACCATTATTATTAATCTAGGCACCATTCTATTATGTATCTCAGTTTTACTTGACTGAAAATTTATTAACATGTACATGATAAAAATCTACATAATGAAAGTATAAACACTGAATAATATGTATCTCACTCCTCCTACCTTGAGTTCACTTCCTCAGAGGCAACCACGATGAGCAGTCTCTTGGTGTGTTTCCAGAGCTATGTCTACACA
Organism: Vespertilio murinus; assembly: GCA_963924515.1. Lineage (NCBI taxonomy): Eukaryota > Metazoa > Chordata > Mammalia > Chiroptera > Vespertilionidae > Vespertilio > Vespertilio murinus. The sequence continues at coordinate 170,966,954 of OZ004708.1, forward strand.
AGCGAACTAGTGTACACAGCCCTTTTTACTTACCTCATGCTTTCAGGTGATACACTCTACTCTGCACCCTTGATTTCATTTAACAAGTAACTTAGCTATTGATTTATATCAGTGTATAGTGACTTGCTGCATCCTTTCTTTAGGGCTGCGTAACATTTTGTAGTAAGTGTCTAGCACTTACTTAACTGGGGGCCCATTGACAGCATTTAACTGGTTATAGTGTTTTGCCACTCTATAAAGCTGCAGTGACCATGTCCTTGAATATTTCTCTGTGCACTTGTGAGAAAACTTCCATAGGATAAAAAACTTAGGATTCATACTGTGCATTTAATTCTCTTCAAAAGTAGGACTTAACATTTGGAATGCTTCTCTCTGAGAGCTGTTGTGGAGAGAAAGGATTGGGAATTAGAGACTTGGCTTGTCAGGAGAAGGTGATGGATAAAGTACCTTGGTTTTTTTTACATTTAAAGCCATTACTAGCATAAACCTTTATTGCCTCTTCCCATGATGCCTCGATTCCCAATTCCACAGCAGGAATATTTGGCAGATTTATAAACCAGTGCAAATGCAAATCAGCCTTTAGCTTCAGAGTTTATTTTCCCACATAAACAAATTGTCAACCAACTTTCTAAGTTCTACATCCAACAAAAGAGTCGGATTGACCACAATAAAAACAAAAGTCTATGTTTTTGTTTGTTTTTGAGTGGCAGATGTAAACAGCATCCAGTGCTTTCTCTGTATTAGCTATTTTTCACACATTATCTCATTGAATCCTTGCAGATCTTGGAAATGAAAAATATTATTCCTGTTTTCCAAACAAAGAAAGGAACTTGCTCAGGGTCATGCAAAACCAAGTCTTGATGATGATACTACTTAGTGGTTCTGCTTTCATGGGACTTAGAGTCTAGTTGGGAGTGATGGACACTTCAAAACTTATTACAAAAATTATCATGAGTGACCCAGCATGTATTCTTACTGAGGAAATCAGTAGAGCTTCACTGATTGTCAAGTTTTACCTATTGTATGAACATCTGGTAATCAGTAGTGCTTCTTAAAGATTTTTGTGGCCTTTCCTGGTATAGTAGAGGAGGACCTGTTATGGCTGCAAGCTAAGTATCTGGCACCCTTAGGCCTGACCTCATTCATTTAGTAACTCGCAGGTGGCTAGTCCAGTCTGCATCTTTGGATGTTCTCAGCCTCTCAGTTCAATATTGCTCTATGCATGATCCTGAACTCTGGCTTGGTGATTTGTGTCCTTCCCTGATGTCTTCCCCACACCCTTTATCAAACTTCTCCATTTAAAGCACTTTCTAAATTGTATGCCATTATTATTATTAATGACTCACCACCACTCTGCTCCCCCTGTTCCCCAGCCTTTGAGCTGGTGTCACCTCAACACTCAATCTCTACTTTTTGGAAATTGGGTTCAGTTCTTCTAGCTCCCAGGAGATCTGCCTATGAACAAAAATTGGCACATTAAACGCCCTCCCATTCCCACATTTTCAAACATCCTATCAAGAGAACTGCATCCATCGTATCCCGGGGAAGGCCAGTTTTTCCAAAATATGGCATAGGATTAGTGCTTTGTGCCTGTGAATCTTTTTTATTAATTTCATATATCTTATTAGCTGTTGGTTCCATGTTAGCACACACCTCTTGTTGGGCTATAAATTCACTCTTGTTTTATTTATTAACACACATTTGTTAAAGGCCTGATAGCATTAGGCCACCACCTCTATTATCTCACTATGGCTCAGAAATAATTCTGCAGAGGTGGTATTATTAGCTCCCTTTGCCGTTGGGGAAAGCGAGGCTCAGAGAGGTTCATTAACTTGTCCATGTTTCATCCAGTGAGTGGTAGGTCTGGGATTTGAACCTAAGTGTTTGGACTCTAATAAATTCGTAACCTCTCCCAGATGAAAGCTGCAGCTGGTAGTTTCTTATTAACCTGCTGCTTTGGTTACTCTACTCAGCCCCTTAATTAGCAATAACTCCGAATCAGTAGCATGTTACTGAGCCTTCAGGTGTGGGAATGGGTTTTGTTTTGACAGAAGTCACATAATCCATACTGAGAAGACATTACTTAATCCAAAACAAGAGATAGTAAAAATCCATAGGAAATCTGGAAAAAAGGAAGGGGAGCATTTTAATTTGACTGACTGGCTGATTGATCTCTAGAGGATTTTTATCGCCGCTTCACCCCTACCCCGCTGCCCCAATTCCTTTTCTTCTTGGGAGGCTAAGTTACTTCAAGGAGCTCTGCTATTTCTTAAAAATATCTAGGAGCTGGCAGTTAAAAGTAAGCTCCTGTGTATTGAGTTTTATATTTCCTAAAGTCTTACTTAGCATCTCCCAGACTTGCCTGGTCGTAAGAATCACCTAGGGCATTTGCTAAGATTTGATTTCTCAGGAGTGGTGTGACCTGGAGACTTACTATTTTTTTTAACAAGCTCCCTTGGGCTATAATTATGATCAGATGAGATTGGGAAACATTGAGCGTCATCTTGGGGAATTAGACCGTCTTTGTAGAGTGGCCACCTTCGATTTGAAGCTGGTCACATTATATGACAGAGATGAGAACATGAATTCTGCACTCAGAAAGCACGGTATTCAAACCCCCCACCTGATCACTTAAAATGGTGTTATCTCAGGCACAAAACCGAACGTCCTCTTCTCTGGACCTCTGCTGCCATCTCCCCCACCTGCAGACAGGACATGGTCTTCCTTTCTATCATCACCTCACCTCTCCTCCTTTGTCTCCTTATTCTTCAGCTCTCAGGGGTACACTCCCAAGTACCCTCATGCTGAGTCACTCATGATTATTTTTGTAATAAGTTTTGAGGTGTCCATCACTCCCAACTAGACTCTTAAGTGCCATGAAAGCAGGAACCATGATTCTCATTATTATTATCCTATCTAATAAAGAGGTAATATGCAAATTGATCATCACTCCGACCCACAAGATGGCCATCCCCATGAGGTCAAAGATGGCTGCCCCATGTGGACACAAGATGGCCGTCAAGATAGCCAGTAGGGGAGGGAAGTTGTGAGGGACCAGGTCTGAAAGGGAGGGCAATTGGGGGTGATCAGGCCTACAGGGGAGGGCAGTTAGGGTGACCTGGCTGGCAGAGGAAGGCAGTTGGCGGGCGGGGGGCGGGGTGACCAGGTCTGCAAGGGAGAGCTGTTAGGGGCAACCAGGTTGGCAGGGGAGGGCAATTAGGAGTGACCGGGCCAGCAGGGAGGGCAGTTGGGGGCAACCAGGCCTGCAAGGGAGAATAGTTAGGGCGACCAGGCCAGCAGGGGAGGGCAGTTAGGGGTGACCAGGCTGGCAAGGGAGGGAAGTTAGGGGTGACCAAGCCATCAGAGGAGGTTAGTTAGGGGCAACCAGGCTGGCAAGGGAGGGCAGTTAGGAGGGCAGTTAGGGGTAACCAGGTCAGCAGGGAAGGGCAGTTAGGGGCAATCAGGCCAGCAGGGGATCAGTTAGACATCAGGGGAGTGGTTATAAGGGATGATCAGGCTGGCAGGCAAAAGCGGTTAGGGGCAATCAGGCAGGCAGGCAGGCGAGAAGTTGGGAGCCAGCAGTCCTGGATTGTGAGAGGGATGTCCAACTTCCCATTCAGGTCCAATCCCACTAAACGGGCAGGCAGATATCCCTCAAGAGGTCCCAGATTGGAGAGGGTGCAGGCTGGGCTGAGGGACATCCCCACCCCATTGGACGAATTTCGTGCATTGGGCCTCTAGTTTATTACTATAATATTCATTATGTTAGTATTATGCCTCTTGTGTTCATTATTGCACACCCAACACTCAGCACAATGCAATGTGAATGAACTCTGGGCTTTGTTATCCTCATCTGTAAAAATGGATGAATACAATCTATCCACAGGGGTACCGGGAGTTTACTGCTAAATGAAAAAGCCACTGATATACAGTAGGCATCTAATAAGTGTTAGTTTTTGCCTTCCTTTGGAGAACCCACTTATGACTATTGTCATGGATAGCTGATAGGTTATAACTGAGGCTTTAAGGCAGTTTGCTTGACACACTACTCTAAAAAGCCCCTAATATTTTTAAAGTTTTAGAAGTTAGTCTTCAGTTTTCCTCCCAAGCCCAAAGACTGTCTTCCATTAACTTCATTCTGGTGATTCATTTTGAGATCTCTAATAATTTTCCCCGGTTTCCTTTGGCTAGCATTTCTTTTACTTTCCTTTATTCAGTTTGGTGCTGGGAATGAAAATGGCATAATTATAGATTGAATGTAGTGTTCTAAAAAGATTAGGCATGGTAGAATGGGTTTCAAAGATAGCTTTATAGTATCTCTTTTCCTAGAATTCTTTAGAAGAGAATAAGAACATTGACTTGTGAAGATTTCTTCTAATCCTTTGACTGTGAAATCCAGGCTGATATTAGCTGAACCAAATTCAGAATTTTATCTTGTTTTCCTACCCAGTTAGGAATAACTTTTGCATGTGTGACTGCCACTCAGATTTAAAGTATAGGAGGACTTTTCCTTATGAGGTCTTTCCTCCCACACCTGGCCAAAGGAGCTGCCAGTGCCCCTTTATGAGGCTGAAAACTGAAGCAGTTGGCTTTACTTCTCTGTGCCTCTATTTTCTCCTCTATAAAACGGGTATGAAAATTGTTAGCAGTTTTAAGTGACTGTATACCCTTGAATTGGTTAGAATTGTGGCTGGCACATAGTAAGCACTTGGCAAGTGTGATGTAGTGGTTTTGTTATATCTCAGCACCTAGTCCAGTAGCCAACTCATAATAGGCATTCAATTAATGTTTGTTGAGTGGGTGAACTAATTAATTAGGACTAGAATCTTAGGTCTCCTGATTTTTCTAATTCTATAATATTTGTACTTACATTATTTGCAACAGGATACAGGCTTTTCCAAGGCTAACTTTGCTGGTTCATTTTCTTCAGGATGCACCAGGTTTATAACACTGTGAAAATACAAAGGTGTTTAAACTGGTACCAGAGTGCTTAAAAGCCTGTGGGCTGTGGAAGCTGACTGCAAGCCATGAGTGGGCTGGCTTCGCCTTAATAGACCATGTTAGCTAATCTAAAGGGTGATATACACTTAATGCAATTGCCCAATTATGTGGCCATCAGGGAAATGCCAGCTGTCATTGCCCACTGAGCTGGGCCATCAATCAGTTTGTTCTGAGGTCATTAAGTAATTTAAAGGTATTACTTAAATACTTAATAGAGACATAACATACCCTATCACAAGGAGCAAGGGAAAGTAGTGACTTTTGCCACAGCTATTGGCTGTGTTAAGCTGTGAAAAATGAGGATATTTGGAACTTGACAATGTAGTTTAACATGGGAAACAAAAGGAGACTCCCAAGTTTGATAAGGATGCTCATATTCTCACCCCCGCTCCATCTTATTTGGTTGTTATTGCTTTTAAAATAGTTTATTTTAAAATTCTGAACAGAAGGGGTAGCTCTAGCTGTGAACTAGTCCATTGTCCTTGAACTGGCCCACATCGAAGGGTGTACAATTCCTTTATAAGAGCTGCCTCATTCACCTGCAGAGTCATTAAGCCCTGGGCTGGAGAAATGGATGACCAGAGCCTGAACATATCTGCTGTATGCCTGAGCAGTTTCACATTAAGATTTATTGTGAGGCCAAAACCAGTTTGGCTCAGTGGATAGAGCATTGGCCTGTGGACTAAAAGGTCCCAGGTTCGATTCCGATCAAGGGCATATACCTTGGTTTTGGGCATATCCCTAGTAGAGAGGGTGTGCAAGAGGCAGCTGATCGATGATTCTCTCTCATCAATGTTTCTCTTTGTCCCTCTCTCTTCCTCTCTGTAAAAAAAAAAAAAAAATCAATAAAAATATAAAAAAAGATTTGTTGTGAGGCTTATAGATTCTGGTTCCATTTGGTTCCCTTTCTGTTATAAGATCCCATAGTCTTGCTTTATTCCCTCCACACCAAACCACATGCCATTCATTCCTCCAGCATCTATTACTTGCCAACTCCCACCATACCCCTATGCTCTTGGCAAGACACCTGGAATACAAAGAGAATTAAGATGTTTTTCCTGCCCTGGAGAGGCTTCTAATCATGTCCCCTCATGCTCCATGCTTTTACTCCTACACTGACTCCTCCACCAGAGACTGTCTTCCTGGCTCTGGGCTTAGCAAATTCCAGCTCAGCAAGTTTCTACCTAATCACATCTTTTCCCCCAGAGGAGTAACTCACATCCTGCTTCATGCCCCTCATGTGCTGGAGCATTTGCCACTTTGCATTGTGATTTATTTACAAGTCCACATCCTAAAGACAGGGACTGTGCCTTATTCTTCTCTGAGTCCCCAATGCCTACCATTGAGTTGATGCATAATAATGTTTACTGAGTGAAAGACTGAGTTGCTAGAAGAGTAAAACGGTTATGTAAGTAGTGTAGGAGAGCAGAGATGGGCATGGAGCCAGAGAATAAAGATGCTTTTCTAATATTTCTGTTACCAGCAGGGGGAGAGATGTATTCATAAATGTCCCATGGTGTAAGCCTTGGGTTTCTGTGGTCTGAAAGGCCCAAGAGAGTCTCAGAGTCTTTCTGAGTATCATCTCAAATTTATGATTACTTCAAGTAAAGGAGGTTTGGCCTTGATTAACCTGAATCATGTCACCTTACGGCAGGCTAATTTCTATCTTTCCCTTGAATATGTTGTCATTTCTTGTTCTTCTTTGGAGGGAGGTTGAGGAGTTGTGGTTATTTATTCATAGATTCACAGTTACAGACAACAACATTCTGTCCACTCTGAACTTCTCTGGATGTAACATTGGAGTTTAGTTGTTTGTTCCTGGTACCCACTGTTTAGGACAGCTGGAAGGAGTCCCCTTCCCTTCCTGACCCTTTCCCTTCAGTTTTCTCTCTCAGGAACCATTCAAAAAATGCACTCACCCTTTCTCCATTTCTCTCTGTGATTCATGAATTTACACTTCCTGCTTTGACTTCTCTTCATACCCATTCCAGTATTTCTAATCCCTGGTAAGCTAGTTCTAATTAGATGTCCTGTTGTCCCCTTGAGCTCAGTACTTCTAAAAGATAACTGTTTGTCTCCTAGATGTTCTCCCATTTCTATTCACTCCATTCCTTTAATGGCTCCGCTGAGCATGGGAATTGGAAGGTGAGGGTTAGGTTTGGCAGAGGTGCCAGGAGGAAGCAGGCACTCAGAGTCAGAGTACTTTGGCAGAGGTGGATCAGAACCCTGGAGAGCTCCCAGTGGCCCAGTCCCCTGCTCCGGCTTCTCCGCTTTGCCTTCCCCACACATCAGCCTTATTATTCAGGGAGGTGTCCTTGTCTCTGGAATTTTATGGTTGTTAACGGAACCTCATTCATTTCTCCTGGGCTTTAGTTCTCTGGGGACTGAGGACAAAATGGACTGAGTTCTGTTCCTTGCTCTATCACTTACTGGATACACTACCGAGGAGCAAGTTACCTAATTGCTCTGTGCCTGTTTCTTCAACTGTCACATGGACTGGTAATCTGTCTGCCTATCTGACTGTTGTGAGGACTGATTGAGATAGTGCATGTAAAGTACGCAGCATATAATATGAACTAAATAAATAGTAGCCACAATTTAAAAAATTATAGTTGCTATTGGTACAATTATATTTTTTATAATATGTGATGGTATGAGTCAGTGGCCTGTCTCTGGGAGATTATAGGCTGGTTTTAGGGCCAGGAGGCACAAAGGAGTTTAGTGGGGGCAGAGTCTATCCTCCTTTATCTAGTAAGTCCCCCAGGAAACCACTTTTAAAAAATACATATATTTTATTGATTTTTTTACAGAGAAGAAGAGAGAGGGATAGAGAGTTAGAAACATCGATGAGAGAGAATCATCGATCAGTTGCCTCTTGCACACCCCACACTGAGGATGTGCCCGCAACCAAGGTACATGCCCTTGACCGGAATCGAACCTGGGACCTTTCAGTCCACAGGCTGATGCTCTATCCACTGAGCCAAACCGGTCTTGGTGGAAATCACTTTTTTTTGGTCCCTGGGGAACATTATTAAGACAGCACTGGGTGATTTGGGGTCAGCACAAATCATAATCAGTGTTGTTAAGAAAGAGCAGACCCTCCTAGGTGTGCAGAACGGGAAATACCTGTGTGTGGCAGATGGGTAACAGGCCTGAAGGCAGGTTGGGTGTTCGTGGCCACAGACAGAGGAGGCCTGGATCTCCAGGCGCTCGCTTGGTCTTTAGTTGGTCTTCACACATGCTTTTGTTTCCTCCCGTGGAAACCCCTTTCCCTCTTTAGTCTGGCAACTTCTCTCTCTCTCTCATTGAGAGTCAGCTCAAATGTCCCCTACCTCTCTGGGCTTCATTTGTTTCCTTTGTAAAATGGGGATAGAATGGCTATTCATAAAGTTGTGTAGCAATTAAAGGTGACAGTGTGGGTGAAGAGGGTAGCTCGGAGGCAGGTGTGTAGTAATGCTCAGTGAGATAGTGGCTTCAGGCATTACAACAATCGGCTTAGGTGTCTGGCTCAGCTGCTTCCCTCTTGAGCTCCTGGAAGATCAGGACTCTTTCATTCATCCTATTTTCACCTCCCCAGCCCCGTCTCCTGCCACTACCCCTCTGCTCCCCCAGGTGGAGCCTCTCAGTGTTTCCTGAGCGCTGCCTGCCTCAAAGGCACAACCTGCTCGTGTGTTGAGTGGATTAACTGATGTCCTGGCCCAGCCAGGGCGCCTTTAGACCAGCTTTCAGGGGGAGTTGCCTCTGTGGGAAGTGCTGAAATGTCATGGGAATCTGGTTAGCTGGGGAGGTGTCAGGAGTGACTTCGGGAAAAGTTGTTTGATATCATGGCTGGGAGGAAGTGCTGCTGAAATGGGAAACCTGATTTGCTTTGTTCCATTTCAGTTAATAAACACATTTAAAATTTTGATGTGGAAGAGACTTAGTAATTGGAGGCCTCATGGTGGATTGATATAATTTACCCGCAGTAAGGGAGTAGAGAGCAGAGAGATTACTGTTGATAATTTTGCAGAGCGTAATGGAGTTAATTTATAATTGATATTGCAGTGCTTTTCCATAGGCTGAATTATGATGGGATGGAGAACCATTTAATGTGGTTATTTTGTTGTTTGTGTCACCCTTATGAATTGGAAAGTGGAAAAAGAACATAGTGCTAAATTGGTATCTAATCTTTTCAGACTATTTGCTAAATAAACTGGAATTTTAATTAAAACTGCAAGCTGAGAGGTAAATCACTTCAGAATTTTGTGAAGTGTTTCTTTTTCTCGTGCCTAATATAATTACTACTAATATAGATTCTTTACGGGCGGGAAATTAGACATCAGAATAAATAACAGGAGAAGACTGCTGCCGACACTGAAATTGTGAAGGGGCAACGTTATCTTCCTCTGCTCCCAACATGGGCTGTTTTTTCCTGTAGTTAAATTGTTTGGTAACAATTTTGATCTCATTAAGTCTTTCCATCAGAAGCAGAAGCAAGGCAGAGGACAGGCCTTACCACAGCTCTTCCAGCTTCCATTCGTATGTGTCATTTATAACGAATGGATTTAATAAAAAATACAACCTGCTTTGTATTAATTCAGTGAACAGGGAACGGCATACTTACCCAGAGTCTCATACTAGCGGTAAGGAGGAAGTGGTGAACAGGAAAGGGAAACTTCATAGATCACGAAAATTGCTGCTTTCCAGCAAAAGGTTGTTAATTACTTATCCTCCTGCTGTATTTATTGGCTCTATTAGAGGATGAGTAATTATTGTCTTCCTGGGAAACCCACTGGAGCCAGACGCGCCTGCATTAAACTGGAAGGCTCCTCAGTGCCACTTATCCCCTTGGGGTCTTCTCCATCCGAGCCTGGAGGAGATGGGCCACGCATGTGCCCACGGGCACAGAAGAGGCCAGAAGTGCATGGAGTGGCAGAGTAATTCTTACACACTGAGCCACGCTTTCCCAGGCTTCTTCCCAGAGTGTTGTTTCCCTCTTTGCCCAGTCATCACCCCACCCATCCCCTTTCTCCCAGCCTTGGCTGGCTTCCTCTTCCTCAGGCTCTACCTCCCCTCTAATCGCATTCCAATTCCTCAGCTTTCCCGTGAGCCCTTTGTGATCTGTCTAGGCTCAGGGACTGCTCCAACTTTGCCTCCAGGCACACACAAGCTCTCATGCTCTCCTAGATTCCCTGCCCTGCAGGTGTCTTCCCGCTGCCTGATTTCCCTTCCTCTTCATCTCTGCCTGGCTAATGCCTCCTCCCCACTAGCTCAGATGGCCCCTCCTTAGTTAAACTTTCCTCACCTTGAGTGGAAGCGTTGCTCCTCCTGGGCTCGCACAGCACTTTGTCACTCAGAACCTGCTCTCATTAACACCCCTGTCTCTACCCCAGGCTGGCTCCGGGATCCCTGGGGCTGTGGCTCACTGCTGTTCTCCAGGAGGTGCATTTGTTGAGGGCCAGCCTCTGCTCCCTACACTGGGGATGTCTGGGGACTCTGCTTCTCTCCTTTCTCACCACGGGACTCAGTTGGGTGAGGAGCAATCTGGGATTCAGTATACTGTTATTGGACTAATTGAGCTTCTACAATGTGCCAGGCTGGTCACAAATGCTCTTTTACTTGCATAGTTGTTTTTAATCTTCACCACACCCCCTGTGAGAGAGGCTTTGCGAGTCCCTTTTCTCAGATGGTGAAACCAAGGGCCTTAGTCATTGGCAGAGCTGAGATTTGAATCCAAATTCTTGACCTCAAGTCAAGGAGCTTTCCTGCAAGCACGGGCTTTCTGCAGAGGCTAGGCACACCCACTCAGAAGACCTACATGCTGCAAATCCCCTGGTGTAGCTTGTGCACGGTTTTCTTGAGGCTGGTCCTAGAAAACAGCCTGCCCAGCAGCTCCTTTGGGTAATATCTTACCAGGCAGTAGATATGGGTGAAGGTGCTGGGAAGGAGCCAAGCGAGGAAGGAAAGCAGCATTGTTTGAACACCTCCTGCACACCAGGCACTGTGTGCCAGGCACGGTGCTAGGTGATCAGACACATTAGTGATCCATCTGATAACCAGTCACATTGCCATTATTGTCCCTCTGAGGTAACAGGCTTGACCTATGTGTGGGCTTTTCCCCAGCCCCATCCAGAGACCTGGGGTCATGAAGCTGGTCCCTCACCAGCACAGGGAGGTCTTTTCTCAGCAACCCCACTTTTCACAGGCAGGAAGGAGCCTGGCCCTCAGTGGGGTGGCTGGTTGGCTTTTCTCACCTGGCTGAGAGGATGGCGATGCCATTGCTGAGAGCTGAGTAATAGAGTGAGCCGCCCTCCCTCTCTTAGGCTTGAAGGGGGCTCACCTTCCTTTGATATGCTCACATTTGTCATATAGAACCGAGCCCCATCTGGGCACACCCTTCAGAATTTGATGGATTTCCACCAGTATTTTCTTTGTATTTCTTCCTTCCTTCCTTCCTTCCTTCCTTCCTTCCTTCCTTCCTTCCTTCCTTCCTTCTTCTCTCTCTCTCTCCCTCTCTCTCTCTCTTTTTATTTCATATATTTTTATTTCAGAGAGAGGAAGGGAGGAGAGAGAGATTGAAACATCAACGATGAGAGAGAATCATTGATTGGCTGCCTCCTGCATGCCCTGTACTGGGGATCAAGCCCACAACCTGGCATGTGGCCTGACCAGGAATTGAACCATGACCTGGTACATGGGACAATACTAAACCAACTGAACCACACCAGCCGGATAAAATTGTATTATTTTATGTGCAAAATGAAGGCAGGTATGTGTAAATGATACCTGGTACATAATTAGTACTCAATAAATAGTTATTATTATACTCATTATAAAACTATATTAGTCTTAGATTCCTTCATTTTCAGAATGCTTTCCTTCTCCATGACCCAGCTCTAAAACTGGAATGGTGTATACAGTATCCATTGCTGTGTGACAAATTTTCCCCAAACTTAGCAGCTTAAAACAACAAACACTCATTATCTCTGTGGGTGAGGAGTCTGAGCGTGGCTGATCTGGGGGTTGTGGCTCAGGATTTCTCTCAAGGCTGCAGTAAAGCTGCGGGCCAGGGTCACTGTCTCTAAAGACTTGCCTGGGGTCGAAGGATCCACATCCAGCTCACTCCCATGGCTGTGGGCAGGAGGCTTTGATTTCTTAACCTCTTCCTAGGCTTCCCCAAAATGTGTGATGATGATGATGATGATGATAGAGAGAGAGGAGGGTGGTGGTGGAGGTGCTTCAGTCTTTTTATAAAGATACTAGTAGCCCTGCGCACAAATCTGTATGCCAGTAGCTCGCCAGTAGCTTACCACTGTCCTTCAGTAGCTCTCTGCCTACTGCTCCTCCCTCTTGTAGCTCCCCTCCCTCTGTCCCCCACTCTTAGCTTGCTGCCCTGCCCCCTCCTGTAGCTCTCTGCCACCCCTCTTATAGCTCTCTGCCCACTGCCCCACCCTCCTGCTGATCTGTGATCTGGTCCTTAAGCGGTTGGTCGTAATGAGCATTTGCATATTATATCTTTATTATATAGGATTAGCATATTGGAAGTATCCTAAAATCAGAATTGTCATTTGTGCTGTAGCTATTGGTCACATAGACCAAGTCTGTGGCAATGTGGGTGAAGACTACACTGGTATGAGTTCCAGGAAACAGGGATGGTTGGAGACTGGCCACAGCAGATGGGTGGGTAGGGGAGAGGGTAGCCTTCTGTCAGGTGGGGAGGCAGTCATGTAAACAGAAACACCCTCCAAAGTGGTGGCTGCATCACCCACATTAACGGGTACAGGGGGGCATTGGAGGGTCTCTATTAACTCTGCCTGGGGACACCATGGAAAGCACCCCCAGTGCAGGCTACCGCGGTGTTTTCATTCCAGAGGTGTCCTAATGATGCTTGATATTTTCATGGCATCTTTTTACATTGAAATTACTCATGACATGATTTCCTTAGACATTAAAAACAATAACCTGTCCTTTATAACAGCAATTTGCTGTTTACAAAATGCTTTTCCATGCATTGCCTCTGTCCATATGACAGCCCTGAGAGGTAGAAATGTCTTATTGTTGTTCCTCTTCAGTAGATGAGCCGCTGAGGCTTAGAGGGGCAGGGTCCACATGTCAACGCCTCCATGTGGGGGTGGGGGGCAGGGCTTGAGCCAGGGTCCTCCCAGTCCAAGCATGGTGCTTTGGCTGCTACACTGTTTTTGTGTCCCCCTGAGGCTTCCGGCCCCTCATTGTAAAGCTGCAGTTTGGGTCAGTTCCCTCTGTAGATGCATTACACATATGCTTGCCCACATCAAAGCTTATTTGCCACTTTTATGCCCAATCACTTGAGAGGTTTTCTGTTCATGAAGAAAATCATTCACAAAGTACTGAAACGTGAATTGTGCTTTCATCAGCATGCACTGTGAAATTTCTTTTTGCAAAAGCCCTTGGGGGGATTCAAACTTGCTCTCTGGGTCATTAGAAGAGGGACCTGAGTATCAGTTCCTTCAGCACAAATATGCTCAAAGGACATTTACTGATTTCCATTCTTGTCTGAGCCTGGCTATTTTGCAAGCATGTTTCAGTCCTTTTGGGCAGGAGGGAAAGGGATTTGGGGTTCCTTCAGGTGTATTTGCTGAAGGAGGAACTTCCTTTGTGGAAAAGATGGTAGCATGAAGTGTGAGGGTAGGTTAGTTACTATAGTTCATGTGTGACTGATAAATACCACTGCAGGGATCAGTTCAAGATTAGTTGTGTGTAGCTGGTTAAGTACTTGGGCCTTGGAATCAGGAAGACCTGGATTTAATCCTGGCTCTTGGAATCAGGAAGACCTGGATTTAATCCTGGCTCTGCCCTTACTAGCTTTGACCTTGGGAAAGGTATTTAATCTCTCAAAGCTTTGGTTTCTTCAACTGTAAATAGGATTAATAATAGCACCTTCCTCATAAGGTGGTTGTTGGGATTAAGTGAGATAAGTTGTTTAACAATTAGATATAGCATTACCTAAATGTTAACTTTAATGATAACGATGATCATGGTGAAGTATTTGAGTAGCTGCTATTCATAACTTCACATAGTCATTCTAACATGGTATCTCTAGAGGCTTCAGGGAGTCTCTGAATCTTCTGGAGTAAATGTGATGATGTGACCTTGAGGAAAATGGAGAGTGGGGAGTCTGGGAAGCATTTGTCAATTTTCAGCTGCTCTATGAAAATCCATGCACCATTCCAGGCCACAGGGAGCTCAGAGTAGAGCCTCAGATGGCCCCTTAGTGTCAGAGGGTGTAAGCAAACAGTTTTTTATGTTGTTTCATTATGGTAAAATATACATACCATCTTAACCTCGTTAGGTATACAATTCAGTGGCGTTACATACGTTCACATTGCTTTTAACCGTTAACACCATCAATTTCCAGAACTTATTGCATGTTCCCAAACTGAAACTCTGTACCCATTAAACAAATAATTCCCTGTTGTTCCCTCCCCCACCACTAGAAACCACCACTTACTTTTCCTAGGAATCTGACTATGCTAGTTGTCTCATATATGTGGGACCATAGAATATTTGTCCTTTTGTATCTGTTTTATTTCACTTAGCATAATGTCCTCAGGGGCCATCTGTATTATATAGCAGGTGTCAAAATTTCATTCCTTCTTAAGGCTTAGTAATAGTATATGTATACCACATTTTGTTTATTCATTGATGGACAGTAGATGGTCACTTGGATTGTTTCCACTTTTTGCTTGTTGTGAATAATGCTGCCATGAACATTTGTGTATCAATATTTATTCGAGCCTCTGAATTCTTTGGGTATATATCCAGAAGTAGAATTGCTGGATTATGTGGGAATTTTGTTCCCCACAGAAGTTTTTTTTTTTTTTCATTCCCAATGCCCAAGAGTTCCAATTTCTCTACATCCTTATCAACACTTATTTTTATTATTATTTTTTATAATAGCTCCTAATAGGTGTGAGGTGGTGTCTCATTGTGATTTCAATTTTCATTTCCCTAGTGATTAGCATTGTTGAGCATCTTTTCATGTGCATGCTAACCACTTTGGAGAAATATCTATTCAAATCCTTTGCTTATTCTTTTAATTGGGTTGCTTTTTGTTGTTGAGTTGTAGGCAGTTTAAAATATATTCTGAATATTAATTCTTTGTCAGAGATATAATTTTAAAATATTTTCTCCCATTCAATGGGTTGCCCTTTCATTCTGTTGACAGTGTCCTTTCATGCAAAAAGTCTTAATTTTGATGAATTTCTGTTTGTTTGTTTGTTTATTTATTTATTCCCTGTGCTTTGGTGTCATATCCAAGAAATCATTGGCACATCCAATGCCATAAATTTTATCCCCCATACTTTTCCTATATTTTCTTTAGTGTTAGCTCTTAAGATTAGGTCTTTGGCTCATTTTGAGTTAATTTTTGTGTATGGTGTAAGGTAAGGATCCAACATTATTCTCTTTGCTTGTGAACATCCAGTTTTCCCATCCCCATTGAATAGTTTTGTCATCCTTGTCAAAAACCATTTGATCATAAATGCAAGGGCTTATTTCTGGGTTCTCTATCCTATCCTATTGATCTATATATCTGTCTTTGTGCTAGTACCATGATATTTTTAAAAAACTTTATTTTCATTATTTTTATTTAGGGCTCTAAGAGGTTCACAGCAAAATTGAAGAGAAGGAACAGAGATTTCCTTTATATTCACTGTCCCCACGTATGCACAGCCTCTTCCACTATCAAAATCCCATACCAGAATAGTACATTTATTACAATGGGTGAGCCTACATTGATACATCATTATCACCCAAAGTCCATAGTTTATATTATGTACCCTTGGTAGGTTACATTCTATAGGTTTGAACAAGTGTATAATGAGTTTTGTCTTTTCCAGAAGATCATATAGTTGGAATCATACAGTATATAGCCTTTTCAAATGGGCTTCTTTCACTTAAAAATATATACTTAATACCTTCCACCATGTCTTTTTGTAACTTGAGAGCTCATTTCTTTTTAGTGCTGAATTGTTGTAGTGTAACCCCCATCTTACAAAGGACGCCTCAAAAAGTCAAATTAAGGCGTCATTATTAAAGGCTGGCAGCATACGAGGGAGCAAAAGCTCTTCAGGCTTTGCAGCTCCGAACAGCTTGCCACCTCTGGCTTATTTTGGCAGAATATCACAAAAGTATCGATTACATCTTTGGGTCTGGAATGAGGAATCTGTTTCACTATTTTACAGAAGTGAAACTGAGCAAGTTAGTTATCTAAAGTATCTACGAATCACTGAATCAACAGAAACACATTATCTGGGACGGACCATCTGGACAATTTAGAATAACTGTGCTGTCCAGATTCTGGGATCACTGAGTCAACAGGAATGCACTATCTGTAGCTACTAAGGCAATTTAGAATAATTGAACTGTCTTAGGTCCCAGGAATGTGCTTCGATGACCAGTGAGATCACAATCAATGGGATATTCAAAACATCATCAATGGAGTATTGGGATAGCATACATAAGTTCAGAAAATCAAAATAACTTTTAAGTGAGTTCAGAACCCAAAACAGAGAGCTTAAAATATTAAATAACAATTTTTACCCAAGTATGGTTGCTACCATACTTTAGAATAATATTTCATTGTCTGGATATACCACAGCTTATTTATATATTCACCCATTGAAGGGCATCTTGGTTGCTTCTAAGTTTTGGCAATTATGAATAAAGCTGCTATAAACATCTCTGTGTGTGTGTTTTTATGTGGAAATAAAATTTCAACTCATTTGGATTTTATATCAATTGTTTATACCAACAATTGACATTTTAACAATATTAAATCTAATCCATGAACATGGGATGTATTTTTACTTATACTAGAGGCCCAGTGCACAAAATTTGTGCACGGGGTGGGGGGGGGGCGAGGATGTATGTCCCTCAACCCAGCCTGTACCCTCTCCAATCTGGGACATCCTTCTCACAATCCAGGACTGCTGGCTCCCAACCGCTCACCTGCTTGCCTGCCTGATTGCCCCTAACTGCTTCTGCCTGCCAGTCTGATTACCCCTTAATCACTCCCCTGCCAGCCTGATCAATGCCTTACTGCCCTCCCCTGCCAGCCTGGTTTCCCCCAATTGCCCTCCCCTATAGGCCTGCCCTCCCAAACTGCCCTCCTCTGCAGGCCTGGTCCCCCTAACTGTCCTACCCTGTAGACTTGGTCATTCCCAACTGCCCTCCTCTGTCAGCCTAGTCACCCCTAACTGCACTCCCTTGCAGGTATGGTTCCTCCCAACTGCCCTCCCCTGCTGGCCTGATCACCCACAACTGCCCTCCCCTGACAGCCATCTTGTGATAGCCATCTTGTGTCCACATAGGGGCAGCCATCTTATGTGTTGGAGTTATGGTCAATTTGCATATTACCCTTTTATTAGATAGGATAGGATGTGCCTTTTTTTTCTCCATAACATTTTGTAGTTTTCAATGTACAAGTCTTTTGCCTCAGTGGTGATTTCCTAAGTGTATATATATATAATCCTCACCCAAGGAGTGAGATATTTTTCCATTGATTTTTAGAGAGAGTGGAAGGGAGGGGCAGGGAGAAAGAAAGAGAGAAGAGAAAAACACTGACTTGAGAGGCACATCAATTATTTGCCTCCTGCTCGCACCCCATTCAGGGCGGGGAATTGAACCTGCAACCTAGAAATTTGCCCTTGACTAGAAATTGAGCCAATAACCATTTGTTCCTAGGGCTGATGCTCTAACCATTGAGAAAACTGGCCAGGGCAGTATTGTATTCTTTTTGATGCTACTGTAAATGTAATTGTTTTCTTAATTTCCTTTGGGGATTGTTCATGGTTAATATATAGAAAAACAATGATTTTTGTAATTGATTTTGTATCTGCAACTTTACTGAATTTGTTTATTTCTAACAGTTGTGTGTGTGAGTGATCTTTAATGTTTTTTTACATATAAAATCATGTCATATGCAAACAGGTGTATTACTTCTTTCTTCCTAACTTGGATAGCTTGTTTTTCTTTCTCTGGCCTACTGCTTTGGCTAGAACTTCTATTAGCATGTTGGACAGAGGTAGTGAAAATGGGCAGCATTGAAAAAGATATTTTTAAAGATATATTTTTATTGATTTCAGATAGGAAGGGAAAGGGGGAGAGAGAGAGAAGAAGCATCAGTGATGAGAAATAATCATTGATCGGCTGCCTCCTGCATGCCCCCCTGGGGATCGAGCCCGCAACCGGGCACGTGCCCCTGACCCCTGCCCGGAACTGAACCCAGGACCCTTCAATCTGCAGGCTGATGCTCTGTCCACTAAGCCAAACTGGCCAGGGTGAAAAAGATCTTTAAAAGAGATGGGATTATGAAGCTTTTGACCTATTTAAAATTGTGTTTCTGTGTCCTCAGTATCTAGCACAGTGCCTGGCATGGTAATTATTGAATGAATGGATTTTTTAAAATAGGTAGTTTCTCAAAACGAAATGAGTTAGAAGCACTTCTGAATGAAGGTTTGATTGGGGAGAAGGTAGTAAGGATTGAGGTGTGACCATATCCGTGTTAAGGAGTCAACAGTTGTCCCCCGACAGAGAGCAGGTGTTGGTCCCACATTTCGAGCAGCAAAACCATTTTGCATCGTAGAAACTTTGCTGGGACAGTCTGCTTTTGAAAGAGCTACCTCCCTGATTAAGTTAATTTCCTTTCTTCATATTAGCGCTTAACAGCTGGAAGAAAATAACCTTTGTTGTATCTCTTTGTATTTATGACTACTGAATTAATAAGTTCAGTCCATTGGATGCAAAGAAAATGAGTGAAATGCTATACATTATAGATGGACTTGTTAATGCTAACAGAGTGTAACATATGCCTCACTTTGGCACAGTTTAGGAATAATGTGAATGATTTAAAGTGCGTGAGTCTGTTTGCCTTCATTCTAATTGGGAATAGTTGGAAAGCTTCGGGTCACCACCATTTCATTGGTAATGCTGTGTTCTTCCATTGGAATGCGGCCCTCTCAAATTGGAGCCGATAAAAATTCTGATTAACTGTAGTCTTAGAGTGGGAAAATCAAATGATCTTATTAAATGTGTTGGTATTTCTCTTCATCTGGACTTTAAACAAGCATGTTCTAAATATGGACTTACATGTCCTCACTTTTTCCTTTAACAAGGGTCATCTGAGTTACAGACTTAAAAAAACATTCTGTAAGTGCAGAATTTGGTAACTTTTATAACAACTCTGTAAATTCAGAATTAGATCAAATTTGATCATCTAGGCTGCCGTGGAAAGAGCGGGCCCTTTGTCTCAGGGAGGGAAACCCTATAGCTTGTGCAAAAAGCAGGTGTGTTTTAAGGTTACAAGACTGCCTTATAGGACCCAAGGACAGGAGGACAGACAGGCTCAGGAGGTTCTGAGTCCAGGATCTAGAAGCCCTAGGAACTGGGGCCCTCAGTATGTGCCTCCAGGGCCACAGCCTCTCACCTCTACTTTATTTCTGCACCTGCTCCTTCTCTCTCTCTCAGCAGATTGGCTGCCTTCGCTTCTCTGTGCACACAGTGAGGCACAGCTGCCTGGGTCTGGCTTTTTATCACTTCCAGTTCAAGGGTCAGCCGAGGCTGCCAGCATCTCTGATTTCCAAATTCCTGGGAGAATCTGGTTATCTCATCTTAAGTCAGATGACCACTCCTGGCTTGTTCATTTATTTATTTAAAACTCTTACTGGATGCCAGAAACTGTTTTAGGCACTGGGGATACATCTTGCCCTATGGAAGGTGTGTGTGTGTGTGTGTGTGTGTGTGTGTGTGTGTGTGTGTGTGTGTGAGAGAGAGAGAGAGAGAGAGAGAGAGAGAGAGAGAGAGAGAAGGAAAGAAAGAAAGGAAGGAAGGAAGGAAGGAAGGAAGGAAGGAAGGAAGGAAGGAAGGAAGGAAGGAAGAGAAACTGTGAAAACTCATTCTTCTTTGGGGACCGGGTTAAGAGTTATAGTTTTCAGAGAAAGAGAAGAATGGCTTGGAATCCAGATAGGCGTGGCTTTAGATCTTGATTCTTCCCTTACCAGCTATGTGTCACCTTGGACATATTAGAATACCATTCTCAGCCCCAATTTTCTCATAGGTAAAATGGGAATAATCCTTGGTAGGTAGTTATGAGGATTAAAATGAAAAGGTATCTGTAAAGTCATGAGTGTAGTGCCTGCCACATGGAATCAGAACTCCACCCTCCTGGTTGTGACCCTGAGCAAGTTACTTAACCTGCCCGAGTCTGTCTCCTCACCTGTAAAATGGGAAAGAATATCAGCTTCGGCACGTGCTTATTATGAGGACTGAATCATGTGATGTGTGCCAGGGTGCCGGGAGTTTGTACACACTAGACATCAGTGTGGTCACTGCTCCTCTTGTTCTGGTGATGATTAGTCACATATTTGTCTCTCTCTTCTAGGTCCCTTTTGGCCGCCGCTCGCCCTGTGATATCTACTGGCATGGTGTTTCATTTCACGACAACAACATATTCTCGGGTCAAGTGAACAAGTTTCCAGGTACCCACTGTTGTTTTTGTTGTTGGCATTTGCAAACGTTTCCAGGCTGGGTCTCAGGGTACACTTGTCCTCAATCACATGGCAGCGCTTTGAGATCAAACTCCAGATCTCTGCTTTGAGATCAAACTCGAGATCTCTTCATTGGAGTTGCTGCCTGTACTCTGCCCCTGTGCCATCGCCTTGGGAGGGATGCTAACGCAGAGGGATCTGGACTTAACCCACCAGGGAGGGGGTTGAAGACTGGAGGCTCAAAAACATCAAAAGACAGGCTCTCCTGGTCTGATTCCACTGGTGAAAGGACACGATTTTCACTTTTTCAGTTATAGATATAACATGGGGGTATGGTAAGGGGATTATATTCTCAAAATGAAAAAGATAGACCATCTTACTTAAATAATTTGCAGGATACAGAAGTACTGAAATTCAAGGAATATGTCACAGAAATGGGGTTAGCAGCTTTCATTTTCTTAAAGTATCACATTTGGAGGTACCGTTTTAAAAACCAAATGCACTTTTCTGGGAATAATAGGTGGCAGACCTCTGCTTTTACCAAAGCCATTATCCCTGTGAGACTTACCTGCGGGGGAAATGGCATAGCCAACATGTTAAGATACCCCCTCAGCCCACTCCCCGCCACCCCCTGTGCCTCTGCCACCCTCCTCTGCTGTGACTGCTACTCATTATTTTTAATGGCTAAGCGAAGAGGGTAGTTACAGTGAGTGGAGGTGCTTGGGGGAAAGGAACATTGTTGAGCTGGGTCTGATCATAGCCAAAGCGTCTTCCACTGATTTTCTGAAATTTTTAACAGATGGTTCCAAGCATGTTATAATAATAAAAATGGTTTTTTGAAAGATCATTGCCTCCTTTAACAAAACCACATGTGGCTATTTCTGTATTTCCTCCCAAACCTTAACTCTGTTTATGTATCTTTTTGACATAACTGCAGTCAGAGTGTAGTTGCCTGAATATAAGGTGTTTTCTCTAAGTGTTATATAATTTATGCTTATTTTGTTTATTTATTTACTTATTTTTTATTAATGAAATTCTCTGCTTTAAATATATTTTTAAAATTGATTTCAGAGAGGAAGGGAGAGGGAGAGAGAGATAGAGATAGAAGTGTAAATGATTAGAGAGGACCATTGCTCGGCTGCCTCCTGCACATCCTCTCCTTGGATGGAGCCCACAACCCAGGCATTGTCCTGACTAGAAATCAAACCGAGACATCCTGGTTCATAGGTCGATGGTCAACCACTGAGCCACCCCAGCTGGGCTATGCTTATTTTAAAAAGGAGAATCAGTTTGTTTTTTTCCTTTGGCGATACATGCCACATCTGTAAGAAAACACCTCTCAGAAAACCCAATATCCATACATTATACACTGGCTGGTTGTGCCTTGTCCACTAGGGGCTTTTCAACTGAGCACGCAAACTGCCCCACGCCACCTGTGGCTGAGATTCACGCAGAAGGATAGAGGTCAGGACACAGCTTACCGTCGGGTCAGTGCCCAGCATGTCTCTCCAGCGGAGTCTTTGCAAGGGTTCCAGGGACTAGTGTCTGGCCCCTCGGGAGAAAGCTCAGGTGCAAGGAGATAAGACCCACGTTGGTGGATGGGAATCTGTCCTGGCTTAGATGCCTCACAGGACCCAGGATCCGATGTAGCTCCTCCACAGCATAGCTTCCAGGGTTCCTGCAGGGTCATGCTAAGTGACAAGCATCACCACTCTCAGGACAGCCCGGAGTCCTGGCTTCCTACCTGGTATTTATGCAATTTGCCAACCAGGGTCATTTTAACCATATCCTTTGTTGTCTTGTCTAGTAACACAGCTGACTCTCCACCTTTATTGGTTTCCAGGGGAACAGAATTAGAGAATTAACCCGAGGTCAAATTTGTCCTTAGAGAAGGATAGAGGATTTTGTTACAGAACAAGAATGATGCCTGCAGTCAGGGTTCTTGCACACGGTCTAATGGAATAGTTATTGCTTTCTGTCTTACTGCGCAGAAAAAGGTGACTTTTGTTGTTGTTGTTAATCCTCACCCGAGGATATTTTCCCATTGATCTTTTAGAGAGAATGGAAGGGAGGGGGAGAGAGAGAGAGAGAGAGAGAGAGATATCTCAATATGAGAGAGACACATCAACTGATTGCCTCCCCCATGATCCCTGACCAAGGCCAGGAACCAGGGAACATGACCTTGACCAGAATCAAACCTGGGACCTTAAGTCTGCAGGCCAACTCTCTATCCACTGAGCCAAACTGGCTAGGGCAAAAAAGGTGACTTTTTAGTGCTACTAAAGGATATCAGGAGAGCATAATCTGATAGAGAACAACTCTTTGAGTGAGGACAGAGTTCCTAAGACCTGAATCATAGGTGAGGCTTCATTTACATTTCTGATTTGCTCACGTCTCATCTAGAGAGAAAGAAAAAGGTAGGAGCTGTGACCCTTCACTCAGCACACAAATTAGAAATGCAGAGAAAAATATCACAAAGGCTTGGCTTCATTAAAGGTGAGAAAAGGATATTCATCTCAAAGAAGCAAGTTTGTCCCCTGCTATGTTCCACCTGCCAGTGACCAGCACATATATATTCCCCCTTTACTAACAGCAGTGAATTAGCTCTAATGACAAAGGAGGACCTCGGACATCTAGGCAGAGGGACAGTGTGGCCACAGAGTTTGCTCTGAGAAGACGGCAGTGCTCAGCAGTGGGTGATCCCTGAGCTGTCTGTTCTCTGGCTCCAGTTTGTGTCCCATCTTATCTTCTGTCTCCGATAAATCCCATTATTTACCAAGTGCTCTCTGTATGCACTGTATGTTACTTATAGTAAGTCCTAGTGGCAAGTATGAACACTTCCCACACTGAACAAGCAAAACTTTTGGACATGCATATGGGAATAATTTATTTTGTTTGTGCTAGCACATTAGATTTTAGCCATTTTTCTATGGGCAATTTCCCTCAAAGTTTGTTATATTATCTTAACTGATGAATTAAGACTTTCTATAAAAAATAATTCGCTTTAAGAAAGCCTGAAACTCTCAATTCTCAGCTTACAAACAAGTCTTTTGATGAGTTTCAGGGTCTGAGATGTTGACAGCACATGGCGGTGGTGCCTGAGAGCCCACCCCGAGGAGGGGATAGGGAAGGGGCTCCCTGAAGAATCCATGGGGGCAGCCATCTGGCAAGCACTGGGCTGGGCTGGGGACTCAAAGAAAGGAGAGAGGCATGTGGAGAGGGAAGGGTGATACCAAATATGTGCTGTGCTAGAGGAAACTAGGGATGCTGTGGGGGTTTGAAGGGAGGACACTCGCCCTCATCCAGATTCGCTTGGGATAGGTGGAGTCAGAGATCCTGGAGAGGAGGATTGGATGTGAGCTGAGCCTCCAGGTTTGGATCGGCCTGAACCTCATGTAAAGCAAGGGAGCAGAGCTGGTGCAGACATAGGCTGCTTAGAACTCACTGCTCCCTCAGCCAGGGGAAGTGGCCCGTGATGGTTAGAAAGGGTCACATGTAATAGGGGCAGCGAGTGATGCTAGGCAGGGACAAAAGGTCCTGGGAAGCCGCTGAGGAATTTTAAGCCACAGAGTGACATGGGCCAGTTTGGGTTTCAGAACCCAAAGGGGGGCATTGGAGATGGGTGGAAGCTGAGAGAGGAAATGCAGAGAGAGCTAAGAGACTGCTGCGGCATCCAAGCAAAGAAGGTGAACGTATCAGTGGGGATGGGAATGGAGGAAAGAGGATGGATCTGAATGGACTGTTTGTTTGACCTCTGGTTTGTGTTTCTGTTATAAGTGATATTTGGATTGAATAATGCTTCCAGTGCAGCTCAAATTTTATTTTGTTCTTGTTTTTGTTTTTTAAATTGGATTAAACTGTTACACTTTTTGGTAACTCCACACAGGAAGAGATCCACCAGGTCTTGGGACTTTGCTGCAAAAAGAACCCAGGCCTGGGTGGGGGAGGGGTGTAGGGGGAAGAAGGAGGGGAAGATGGCAGGAGATAAAATCTTGGTGTGAGAAGCTCCAACCTGCGTTAGAGGGTTCCCAGTTGATAAGGGAACTGCCGAGACAGGGACATCTTGGGTTAGACTTGATGAGAAACCCAGGTACCCAGTCAGCCTCAAAAGAACATTTCGGGAGGCCCTGAGTCACAGACAGACAGGAGGACTCCGGAAGAACATTGGAGAGGACAAGGCAAAGACGTTGCTCAGGTACCAGGAGCAAAAGACAGGTTTCTAAATTTGGGGACAAAGCAATGGAACCCCAGAAAGCAGTTGAACTCCTCCTCATTTAATTGGACTACAAAGTTGGGGTCAAACAGTGCCTTGTTCCTTGTCTTGGGAACTGATGGTTAGACCTAGGCTCCACCTCTGGTCAGAATGGGTCCAAAGCCTAGGCAGAGGTCACAGACAGGGTCCGGCAGATTCTGGCAGTGACCTCCCTGTTCACACATGTACTCTGGGAACATGGGCTCCGGCTCAGCTAGAAGGCCGGCTACTCTTGCCAGCATCTTACTGAGAGAAGATGGCATGCCTTAGATCTGTTTCTGAGCCACTGCCCGAGGGTAGGGATGCCAGCAGCTTCCTCATGGGCTCAAGTGAAGGGTGGAGACCTTCTTCCTGGCCGCACTGGGTGGCATCACAGCCGAGATATGGTAGCGGAACAAAGGCTTAGGTGGTCAGTGGACTGAGGGAGGTCTACACAGGTGCCTGCTGGAGACAGGTGTACTGGCGGGGTCAGGGCTGAGCTGTACAGCCAGCAGGCCGGCAGGGTCTGGGAAAGGTTGCCATTGGTGGGCAGGACTGCTTCTGAAGTTGACTGTTTCCAGTAGAGGACTGCCTGGAGACAGACACAAAGGTAAACTCGGAAGCAGATTCTTAGCTGGTGTAGGACCTCCAGTGCGCAGCACAGAAGGAGCCACTGCAGATCGAAAATGAGTATTTATTCCACTTGCTGGACCCCGATTTTCATAAAACTTGTCTGGAACATTCAAACGGCACTCTTGTTCTCAGAGCACTTCTGACTGCGTTGTGTGTGTCCTTCTGACCTGCTGAGGGGTCTCTGAGCCTTTCCCGGTTACAGCGCCCCCATGCGGTGCATACCACCACGTTCTGGTCGGGAGGCAGCATCTGTGATGTAAGGTGCTGCTGCGCCGCAGTTCGTCCCGAGGGTCTAGTTTAATACTAACGGAGACCTTAGGGAGGAGTTTCCAAGAAAACGGACAATTTGTCTCTGTGTCCCCTGTGTTCAGCTCCAGTGCTTCTAACTCACAATTTCACAGGGGAATAAAGAGGAATAGCTTTGATTGTCCAAACTCATGCATATTTCTTGGGAAGCTCAGGACAGTGTCCTCAGTGAGTTTACTTTATTTTCTATCGAAGAGTCCACATTAGAGCCCAGTTTATTAGAACTTTTTAAGCCCCTTTATTTCTTGCTTAATCCTTCTCTATTAAACAAGAACTAAGAACCTGGCATTGACATGTTGAAGCTGCAATTTTTAGGTTTATGGCTCTTTTTAATATGCTGAGGGAAGCAAGAAGTAGGTTATTAAAGCCTTCATTCTCAAGTGTTTGCCCTTTGCTTCCTGAGCATGGCAGTTAGAGAAACTTTGTTCAGTCTGATTGTGCACTCTTGGAAGGTGTGATAATTCGGACATGCCGAGGTAACATGAAGTTTGGTACTTTCTATTAATAAAAATGATTTCGCTCAGCCCTGCCTGGTTTAGCTCAGTGGATAGAGTGTTGGCCTGCAGACTGAGGGGTCCCAGGTTCAATTCCACTCAAGGATTAAAAAAAGAACAAAAAAACTTCGCTCAGCAATTTTCTAGTGTAGCTCTCTCAGGGTGAAGACCATTTTTTTTGTTGTTGCTGTTCATCCTTACCCGAGGGTATTTTCCCATTGATTCTTAGAGAGAAGGGAAGGGAAGGGGAGAGAAACATCAATGTAAGAGACACACATTGATTGGTTGCCTCCAGTATGTGCCCCACCAGGTCTAGGATCAAGCCTGCAACTGAGGTATGTATCCTTGACAGGAATCAAACCCAGGACCCTTCAGGCTGACACTCTCTCCACTGAGCTAAACAGGCTAGGGTGTGAAGGCCATTTTTAGTGGCAATATTTCCTTTGAGAAATAAGCATGCCAAAATATAAAATTATTTGCTTAAAATTTGCTAGGGTAAACACTCACTTCCCTTGTCAGTGTTACTCAAGATGTGAAAAAAAAAAAAAGTCCAAATGTTTTATAAGTGAGATATTTCAGTTCCCTTCGGATAAATTAATGAGATCTGGCCAATGCCTGCATCAGTACTTAGAACTGAAGAACTCCTATGGATTCCATTTTCCCCTTACACTATACTTATGCTATGATACCTTCCCCAGTCCCTGTCCTTATTTCAGAGAGATAGATTTTATACTGAAAGGTATATATACCTTTATTTTATACATTTAATACTCATGAAAGATTAAAACAAACAATTTTATTAAGCTTCTCAATGATGTAAGCATAGTATTAGGGTATAAGATGGAAGGGATCCCAAAAATAGTTATGGTGGCCCCAAATTTTAAAAAGATATTAAGTTTTAAGTGTAAGATATACTGCATCACTTTATTCATTATCTAGGGGCTGACACAGAATGGAGTAATAAGCTAGGGGGAAACTCATTCCTTTGAATTGATGTTTCATTTTTATAAGGAAAACAATCCACCTATCACCTCAAGTCTTCCATTAATTTGGTAGGTCTTAACCAACCATGAGTCACCGCCATGGGGAACAACTCATACCTTCTTTTTTTTCCAGTCTGAAAAGTGACTGTGTCGGGTGGGTGGTTTAAGGTCCCAAACAATGGCTGTTTTATAGCTAGTGGCCCACTGCTGTTCAAACCTCACAGCTTCTCTCCTCCCCAGGCATGACGGAGATGGTGCGTAAAATTACTCTGAGCAGAGCAGTGAGAATTATGCAGAATCTCTTTCCTGAGGAGTACAACTTCTACCCTCGCTCTTGGATTCTGCCTGACGAGTTCCAGCTCTTTTCTGCTCAGGTAGATGGCACTCCGTCCCGTGGCCTTGAATCATACCGTGGTTGCGACCGTGTCCGGGGTCCTGTGTGCTGGGAGCTGGGGCAGAGGTCCCCAGGGAGCTGAGACTGGCCAGGGAGTGTCTAACAGTACACGGGAGGTGTTGGCAGCGACCATGGCAGATCGCAGAGCTGAACAGGTAGGGTGACAGGTAGGTAAACAGAAGAAGTCCTGACGTGAGGAGACGGTCCTGGTACTGATACTCGAAGCTGCATCAGGGGGTCAGGGTTTGGGGAGCCAGGGAGACAGAGCAACAGAGCTGGAGCAGATGGCTGAGCCCATAGGAGGACTGGGACTATGAGTGAATCCTGGAGGTGTGTCCCAGGGTATGAAATGTGGGACGTCAGGCTCCGCTTCAAGGCCGGGAGTAGGTCTGACAAACTGAGGGGCAGGGTAGGGGGGAGGGGAGGCTTTTAAGTGTCAATTTGTTCCAGAATCAGTTTTCAAATCGCCCATTCCATATTGAAACAGTATGTTTGAGCATGAAATATTTAGTTGAAAACCAATTGGCCATATATGTTTTGGTCTGTTTCTGGATTCTACTTTGTTCCATTCATCTGGTGTTTACTCGTAGCTAAGAAAGCCATGGCTTTACTGTCAGTCTTACCAGGTAGTGCCAATCTTCCCACTTGGTTTATCTTCAGAATTGTTTTGGCTACTTTTGGTTTTTTGCATTTCTGTATCAATTTTATAATCAGTTTGTCCCATTTCTACAAAGAAGCCTGCTAGGACTTTGAATCTATAGCTCAGTTTGGAGACAGTGGACATATTAACAATCATACTGTGGTTGGATACATGACTTTTTATTTTTTTAAAAATTTAAATATATTTTTATTAATTTTAGAGAGGAAGGGAAAGGGAGAAAGAGATAGAAACATCAACGATGAGAGAGAATCATTGTTCTGCTGCCTCCTGCATGCCCCCTCCCGGGGGTCAAGCCTGAAACCTGGGCATGTGCCCTTGACCAGAATTGAACCCAGGACCCTTCAGTCTGCAGGTCGACATGAGTCTATCCAGTGAGCCAAACCAGCCAAACCCATTGACCCCCTGTACCTTCTTCCCACTCCCTCCCCAGGCCTTCACCAATCTATTGTCTGTTCATGGGTTATACATATATGCATACAAGTTCTTTGGCTACTGTCTTCCCACTCTCCCTTCCTTTATTTATATCTTCTTTAATTTATCTTAGCAATGTTCTATAGTTTTCCCTACAAGTTTTATTTTTTATGTTATTGTAAATGATATTTTTGAATTTCATTTTCTAATTGTTTGTTGCTATTTAAAAAACATCCAATTGGCTTTTTAATTTTGAATTTGTATCATATGACCTTGCTTGATTCCCTAATAATTCTAGAAATACCGTTTTGTAGATTAGGATTTTCTGTGTATACAATTAATTCATCTGTGAATGAATGTTATTTCTTCCTTTGTAATCTACGTGCCTTTTATTTATTTTTTTCTTGTCTAACTGCCCTGGGCTAGGACCTCTATACAATGTTGAACAGAAGTGATTAGAGTGGACATCCTTGCCTTGTTCCCAGTCTGTGGGGGAAGCATACAGCCTTTCACTGTTACATATGATGTTAATGTTAACTAGAAGTTGTTCATAGATGACCTTTGTTAACTTGATGACGATGTCTTCTACAGTTTGCAGAAAGTTTTCATCATGAATGGGTGCTTAATTTTGTCAAATGCCTTTATGTATCTATGAAGATGATATGGTTTTTTTCCTTTAATTTGGTAATATGATGAATCACACTGATTAATTTTTTAAATGTTAAACTAACCTGATATATGTCCTACTTGGTTTTAATATATTATTCTTTTTATATACTGTTATATTTTATTAGGATTTTGTGTCTTTGTTCATGAGAAACGCTGGCATTTAATGTCTTTGTTTGGTTTGGTATCAGGCAATCTTCATGAAATGATTTGGCAAACGTTTCTTCTATTTTTGAAGGTTTTCTAATAATACTAGTATCATTTTTTTTTCTTATATGTTTGATGGAATTCACTATTGGAGGTATTTGGCATGGAGCTTTCTTTCTGGGAATATGAATATGGGTGCAACCAACGAACACAGAACTCTGGGGAGGGAGGGCATGAATGGGAGGTGGGGGGGCAATGGTAAGCTATGTACACATATAATACCTCAATAAAATAAAATAAAATAAAAATAAAAAAATACATATAGGTAATTTTTCTTTTAAGGGACTAGTCCATTTTATCTAAATTGTCAAATCAATTGACATACATTTTTAAAAATAGTATTTTTTAAATTGGTTTTTAACATCTATGAGATATGTAGTGATCCTCCCCTATTTCATTGCTGAGATTGGTAATTTGTGGTTGTTGCTTTTTTTATGATCAGTCTAGCTGAAGACTTATTAATATTGTTGCTCTTTTCAAAGAGCCAATTTATGATTTTATTATTTTCTCTCTTATTTGTCCATTTTCTATATCATTGATTTCTAATTTTTATTATTTCTCTCTACTTCTTATGGGTTTACTCATCGCTTCTTTCTAAAATAAAAATCTATTATTATTATTTTAAAATTTTATTTCTTTATTGTTTAAACTTAAAATACAAAGCTATTTTAAAGAGGAACATAAGTTCATTGATTTTAAACATTAAAGCAGTATGTTTTCCTCTAAGCTCTGCTTTATATACGTCTCAGAAATCTTTGTATGTTACATTTTCATTATCATTAAGTTTAAAATGTTATATAATTTCCCTTAAGACTTATTTGATCCCTGGGTTATTTAGAAATGTGTTGTTTAACTTTTAAATAATTTGGAATTTTACCAATATCTTTTGTTACTGATTTCTAATTTAATTGTTGATATAAGAGTGTGTATTCGGTATTACCTTGCTCATTTTAACTTCATTGAAAGTTGTCTTATGACCCATATATTGTCTATATTGGTGAATGTTTCATGTGAATTTAAAAATAAAATGTACTCTGGAGTTGTTGGGATAGCATCCTACAAATGTCAATTAGGTCAAATTGGTACTTGGTACTGTTCACGTGTCCCTTACTTATTTATTGCCTACTTGTTCTGTCAGTCATTGAGAGAGTATGTTGAAATTCCCAACTCTCATTGTGAACTGTCTCCTTATTTTAGTTATGTCAGTTTTTGCTTTACATATTTTAAAATTCTGTTCTTAGTTTGATGATTTGACTCTTTTATAATGTAACTTTCCTTGTCCTGAAGTCTATTCAATATTAATATAGCACCTCTGGCTTTCTTTGGCTTAGGATTTTCATGGTATATCTTTTTACCAGTCTTTTACTGTTAACTTGTCTATATTTTTTTAAAGAGTGCTTCTTTTTGACAGTGTGTTATTGGGGTATGGTATTTTATCCAGTTTAACAACCCTTGCCCTTTAATTGGTGTGTTTAGCCCATTTGTACTTAATGTAATCACCAATATGGTTGGATTAAAGTATGCCAACTTGTTATTCCTTTTCTATTTATACTATATGTTTGGATTAATTGAATATTTTTAGTGTTTTGTTTTATCTTTCCTTTAAGCTTCTGAGTTATACTTCTTTTAAAAGTGTTTTCGTTTTTGTCCTGCCCCTAGAATCTAGGGTTTACAATGCATCTTTAACTTACCACATTTATTAAAATTAAATACTTACCGTATTTAAGTATTTCCTACTTAAAGTGAAATATAAACACCTTGCAGCATTATATTTCTACTTTCACTCGTTTCCTTTGTGCTATTGCCATATATTTTACTTCTGTGTTATAAAGTCAATCTATATATATAAAAGCCTAAGTGACTGCTATGACCAAATGACTGGAATGATCAGAATGACCAACTAGTCACTATGACATGCACTGAACACCAGGGGGCAGACATTCAGTGCAGGAGCTGCCCCCTGGTGGTCAGTGTACTCCCATAGCCAACTTCCCATGACTGGCAACCTCCCATGGTCCCTCCCCCTGTCCTTCAGGCCCCGGCTGGCAGGCCCTCAGGCCCCAGCAGGCCCAGTCCCAATCGGAACTGGCTGAGACAACTCCAATAGGCCTTGATCGCCTGCCAGGTCTAGAGACCCCACCTGTGCATGAATTTCTTGCACCACACCTCTTGTTATCTTATAAAGAAATTGAAAAATGAGTATATTTGTCTTTTATAGTCACCCATACATTTACATTTTTAGAATTCTTCATCCCTTTGTATAGCTCTGGGATTCCATCTGGTATTATTTTCCTTCAACTTAAAGAATAGTCTTTAACATATTTCTTGTAATGCAGGTCTGCTGATGACAAATTCTCTCAGCTTTTGTTTGTTTGGAAATGCCTTCAGTTTTATAAATGTTTTGAAATAATTTTAGACTTACAAAAAAGTTGCAAATGTGTAGTAGAGTTCACATATACCTTTCATCTAGCTTCCCTTATTATTAATATATTATACAAGTACTGAAACTTAGAAATTAGCATTGGTATAATATTAGTAAACTATCTATACACCTTATTTGAATTTTTCCTGCTAATGTCCTTTTTCTGGTACAGAATCCACTTCATGATTCCTCATTGCATTTAATTGATAAGAGTACTTAATAATTACAAAGAGATATACCTCCTGATTTTTATCCGCCACATGTGGGTATAGGACCAGCACATTGGTGTCTCCACCCCTCCTACCAGTGTGGCTTCTTCTTTATATCCTTACTTATAGGAGTTCTGTTCAGCTAGATTTCAGGTGGTTCTGAATGATGAGTTTTCTGTAGTTTAGTTGTAGTTTTGATGTAGTTGTGGGAGGATTTGAGTATCGCATTTACCTACACTGCCATCTTCACTGGAACCCAGATCTTTAATCTCTTTGAACAGTGATTTTTTGTTTTTGTTTTTAATGCACAGCTCTGTCATATCTTTGGTTAAATTTATCCCTAAGTATTTCAAATTTTAATACATGGGCAATGTTTTGGTTTTAAACTTCAACTTCTAGTTATTCATTGTGAGTATGTAGAAATATAATTGATTTTTATTTATTAATCTTGTATCCTACAACCTTGCTAAACTCTCCTAATAATTCCAGTAGCTTGTTTTGAAGATTTGATGGGATTTTCTGTATAGACTATCATGTTCTCTGAGAATCGGGATGGTTTATGTCTTGCTTTCTAATCAGCCCTTTATTTATTTTTCTTGCCTTATTGTCCTGGCTAGAATCCCCACATAGAGGTATAAAGGCAAAAGAGATGCTGAGGGTTGTATTAAGACATTATATCTTATGTAAGGAAGGACAGATGTGAGGGATATTTCGAAGGTGGAATCTACAGGTGTTGGAGACAGATCAGAGAGGGGTATGCAGAGGAAGGTACAGTTGATGTTTTCAGGAATATGGTGGGGGTGCAGTTGCCAAGATGGGAAGCCCCAGAGGGGAGGAGGTTTAGTGGGAAAGATGGGAAGCTGAGCAAGTTTTTGTTGTTTAGCTGTCAGCTTTCTGAATTTAGCCATTCAGACAGACTCTTTATCTTCGGTAAAATGGGGGTGTAGGGTTGACAATTGCTCCATCTCTTTCTGTTTTAGCATTCTAAACTCTCAAGTATCACATCCATTTGATTAATGCTGAAGGTACTTGGAATGGATAGTTCCCTAACATAAAGGAGGAATTCTTTGTCTCTTAAAGGACAATAATCTAGAATCAGCTGACTCAGGGTCTGGCACATGCAGAACAAGACTATGAAAACCCTATCATAGTAACTTACTGGAAAGAAAGCCCAGGTACCATCACTCATTCCTCATGGGATCTCAAGTAAGTCTCTGCTCCTCTCAGCCCCATTTCTCCAACTGTTAAATGGGGAAATGATTATAACCTCCGAGTGATTGTGAGCATCCAGTGAGTATTTGATGATGAAATGTTTCATTAGCTGTAAATATGAATTAAAAAAGAATATATCTGGCATTCTAATTTTTAATATCACCTTTGTTTTTATACAAAATTATACATTCAGTTTAAGAATTCAAATATAGGGATATATAATATAAAAAGCGAAAAATATTTCCACTCCTCAGAAATTACTGGACACTTTAGTGTGTATTTTTTTCAGCTATTTCCTATTTATAAGCAAATATGCACTGTAATACACCTGGCTTTTTTTCTTTAAAAATGGATTTTACCATACATTCTCTTTTTTAGCTCTTTTCCTCGCTGAATATGTTTTAGGCATCTTTCCTTGTCTGCACTATATAATAATCAATTGTATGAATGCACCATAACTTTTAAAATTACTTCTCTGTTGATGGACGTTTAGGTGGCTCTCAGGTTCCTTAGTTCAATAAGTAATGCTGTTGGGTATTCTCTCAGATTTATATCTTTCTACACCTGTGCCAGCATTTCCTTCGGGTGGACATCTCACAGTGGAATTACTGTGTTAAAGGGTTGTGCATTTACATTTTAAAAAATATATATATATTTGATTTTTTTACAGAGAGGAAGGGAGAGGGATAGCGAGCTAGAAACATCAATGAGAGAGAAACATCGACCAGCTGCCTTCTGCACACCCCCTACTGGGGATGTGCCCGCAACCAATGTGCATGCCCTTGACCGGAATCGAACCCGGGATCCCTCAGTCTGCAGGCCGATGCTCTATTCACTGAGCCAAACCGGTTTCGGCTGCGTTTACATTTTGACAGGTAAAGCTAAACCTAAGGCACCATTAGAAATGGTGCATTTAATTATGAGGGTAAACTGTCTTGTCAGGGCCATGGCAGTGAGCTCTCGGAGCGGTATGTGGGCTTTGCTTTGTGATTCTTGGTAGCAACAGGAAGAGGTCTGAGTAGCTGTGGAACATTCTAAAAACTGACACTGTGAGTATTTTATTTCTGACATTAATTAGGATTAAATTTGCTTCGTTAAAGGAAGGGGAAGATCCACAGTCCTCTGCTATAACCGTTTGCAAAACTGGTTCCCACATATGATCAGCAGGTGGCACCAGGGGGAAGCAAGTAGGATTCTCGGTGGAAATTTCTGTGAAAACTAGAGGAGGATGCGGGCTTCCTTTCCAATTTTAGCAGATGGCCAATAAAAAAATTCCTTGGAGTTTATTTTGCATATGGTCTCCCATCTGGGTATTTGAGAAAAGTACAGTTTTGTTATCAAAACAGTATTTATTATGGTGAAGGAGTTTGTATTTCGCAGAAGAATTTTTCAGTGAACAAAGCCAAAAAGCTGTTCAATAACGCTTTCAAGTTTCTTGGAGGGAACCAGTGAGCATGGTGTCCTTTCACTGTCCCCTCCAGTTACCCTCCTTGGTTAGCTTTGATTGATTCAGCTCCTCCTGGCTGAATGAAGCACATTATTTGCAAAACCCCCAGGGAACAATGTTCCCCACTGGCTTTAGAACTAGGAAAATGTGGACTTACTTATAAGTGGGTCAGAGTCCAGGCAGAAAGAAAAGCTGCAATATGAAGCATATGTTCCTTGTCCTCATCCCACGTTTATCAAATAAACTTCTGGTGAGTTGCTTATTTGCATAATTTTCTTTCTGTGGACAGCATGCTGATCTGACTGACCTTCAGGGCACCCAATAGGTGAAGTTCACCTATAGCAGTGGTTCTCAACCTTTCTAATGCTGGGATCCTTTAATACAGCTCCTCATGTTGTGGTGACCCCCAACCATAAAATTATTTTTATTGCTACTTCATAACTGTAATTTTGCTACTGTTAATGAATCGAAATGTAAATATCTGTTTTCCGAAGGTCTAACTGCTAGCTACTTCATAACTGTAATTTTGCTACTAATGAATCGAAATGTAAATATCTGTGTTTTCCAATGGTCTTAGACTCTACAGCAGTGGTTCTCAACCTGTGAGCAGTGAACCGCTAGCAGGGTCACCTAAGACCATTGGAAAACACAGATATTTACATTACTATTCATAACAGTAGCAAAATTACAGTTATGAAGTAGCAACGAAAATAATTTTATGGTTGGGGGTCACCACAACATGAGGAGCTGTATTAAAGGGCCGTGGCATTAGAAGGTTGAGAACCACTAACCTACAGGGTGAAGTTTAAACCTCCTACGCATGCCTTGCACAGCCACTGCCCCCCTCTGCAGCCTCAGCATCCAGTTTTCCACCTCGTCCTTGGATCCTTCCATATTCAACTTCTTTAAGTATATGCCTCTGCACACGCCTCTCCTTTTGCCTGGAGCAATGGTCATCATCCTTCCTGCTCCTCTCCCAACTCCATAGCTGCCTTCTGTCACCTGACAAATTTTGCTAATTTTTCAGACCCCTGCATATCTTTTACTTTTTCTACAAAGCCTACTCTGCCCCCCCCCCCCCCCCTTACTGGGAGGCATTTTGGTTTTCTTTCTTCAATGTACACTGTACTCATATTTATCATACTGTTTAGTGACTACAGGTTTAGTTATCTTTCTCTCCTGCTCTAAGTTCCACGAGGTTGGAAAGTGACTGGATCAGTCTTACTCACCATTGTATCCCTAGTGCTTCTTGTCACAGTGCCTGGCTGTAGTGGGAAGTCAAGTATATTTGCCAAATTGAATTGCAAATTAATATGTATGGTTTAAAATAATTTCTCTTCTGAGTTTAGCCATTAAAAGTTAGCTTCTCCAAGGCCAAGGGTATTTGCCTGACTCAACCTGTCACTTTAAAAGGGTGTGGGCCACACTGGGGCCATGAGGAACTTACCAAAGCGATGGCATCCAGTGAGACGGTGGTTGGGCTGCTGACCTTCCCCAATGATGCCCAAACTCTGCCCCACACAGAGTTCTGCACATGGGCAGCAGGCTTGGGAGCCGTCAGGGAGACCAGAATGCCTTTTGCTTACGCAGCCTGGCATCCCGGGAGGCCGGGGTTCTGGTGCATAACCAGTAGAAGACAAGACAGAACTGAGGGGGTTCCAGCTGTCAGAAGCAGGCAGATGATTCAAAGCTGCCGGCAGAGACACTGTAGGAGCCATGGTTTCACCTCCCTGGCTGCTTCAAGTTTTATTGCCTTTGTTGCCAAAAATAGAAATTCACCGCCTGCTTAGATATATCATGCTGTTCTTGTGTCCCTTGCTTAACAGCTCAATTTGTTTACTGGAAAAATATAATCTGAAACTCAAGATGGTGCTCATCTCTGGGAAACATGCTTAGGTCCTGTTCATTAGGACATCCTTTTAATTAGCCCGAGTGACACTGGCATCTGTGTGGTGCTTCCCAGTTCACCATGTGCTTTTTATATGCATGGCCTCTGTTATCCTCCCTCAATTTGGGGAATTATCATTATCTCAAATTTACAGATGAGAAGACAGAGGTTCAGAATCAAGAGTTCTTGCTCATGGTTACACATGACTCTACAACAGCTAGTGCACTCAAACCTCGGACTCAGTACAGTTCAAACATTTCCTGAGACCTACTAAGTGCCAGGTGGTAGGGGTAAAGACTCAATCTATCCTTGCCCTATGCAATCGTTTAATGTGAGATGAAACACTGAACCAGGGTTAGGAGACCTGCTCCACTTCTGGTTCCACCTCCTTTCCTCCCACCCCCCAGTTTTATTGAGATATAATTGAGACATAATATTGTATATTTTTACATCATAATGATTAGACACACACATATATAGCAAAATGATCATCATAATAAGGTTAGTGAACACATTCATCATCTCACATAATTATAATATTTTTGTGGTGAGAACATTCAAGATTTACTTTCTTAGCAACTTTCAAGTATATAAACCAGTATTGTGAACTATATGAACATGCTATCTCTTAGATTCCCA
The DNA here is from genome assembly GCA_963924515.1 of Vespertilio murinus. Lineage (NCBI taxonomy): Eukaryota > Metazoa > Chordata > Mammalia > Chiroptera > Vespertilionidae > Vespertilio > Vespertilio murinus. The sequence continues at coordinate 171,004,261 of OZ004708.1, forward strand.
GAACTATTTATCTTATGACTGGAAGTTTGTATCCTTTGTCCAGTATCTTCCCCATTTCCCTCATATTTGATCTCTGATCCCTGACAAACACAATTCCACTCTCTGTTTCTATGAGCTTTCCATATGTTGCATATGGCAGGATTGCCTGGCCAGTGTGGCTCAGTGCTTGAACATTGACCTATGAACCAGGAGGTCAGGGTTTGATTCCCAATCAGGGCACATGCCCAGGTTTTGGGCTTGATCCCCAGCCAGAGATAGCTGATCATTGATTTTTTTTTCTCTCTCTCTCTTCCTCTCTGAAATCAATATTTTATTGATTTTTCACAGAGAGGAAGGGAGAGGGATAGAGTTAGAAACATCAATGAGAGAGAAACATCGATCAGCTGCCTCCTGTACACCCCCTACTGGGGATGTGCCCGCAAACAATGTACATGCCCCTGACCGAAATCGAACCTGGGACCTTTCAGTCCGCAGACGGACGCCCTATACACTGAGCCAAACTGGTTTTGGCAGGACTTCCTTTTTCATAGCTCAAAAATCATCTTCTTCTTCTTCTCCTTCTCCTTCTCCTTCTCCTTCTCCTTCTCCTTCTCCTTCTCCTTCCCCTTCCCCTTCTCCTTCTCCTTCTCCTTCCCCTTCCCCTTCCCCTTCCCCTTCCCCTCCCCCTCCCCCTCCCCCTCCCCCTCCCCCTCCTCTTCCTCCTTCTTCTTAAGAGAGAGAGGTATATATGTTTTCTTTATCTATTTATCTGTTGATGGGCACTTAGGTTGTTTCCATGTGTTGGTTATGGTGAACAGTGCTGCAATGAATCTGAGAATGCAGATACCTCTTAGACATAGTGATTCCTTTTCCTTACCCAGAAGTGGGATTCTGTATCATATGGCAGTTCTAGTTTTACATTTTTTGAGAAAGATCTATATTGTTTTACATAGTGACTGTACCAATTTACATTCATACCAGTAAGTGGGAGGTGACATCTCATTGTGGTTTTGATTTGCATTACCCTGATGATTGGTGATATTGAACAGCTTTTCACATACCTGCTGGCCATTTATATATCTTCTCTGTTTGGGCCCACTGCCCATTTAAAAAATATTTATTTTATTGATTTTTTACAGAGAGGAAAGGAGAGGGATTGAGAGTTAGAAACATGGATGAGAGAAGCAACAATCAGCTGCCACCTGCACACCCCCTACTGGGGATGTGCCTGCAACCAAGCTACATGCCCTTGATCGGAATTGAACCTGGGACCCCTCAGTCCCCAGGCCGACTCTCTATCCAGTGAGCCAAACCGGCTATGCCCCACTGCCCATTTTTAAATGAAATTACTATTGTTATTTGCTATTAAATTGTATGAGTTCTTTACATAATTTAGATATTAATCCCTTACCAGTTACATGGTTTACAAATATCTTCTCCCATGCTGTAGATTGACTCTTCGTTTTGTTCATAGTTTCTTTTGCTGTGCAGAAGCTTTTCAGTTTGATGTAGTCCCACTTGTTGATTTTGGCTTTTGTTGGTGTCATATCATGCTGCCACCTCTTAGCTGGGTATGGGACCCTGGCCACGTAATCTACACCCCCACCCCCAGGCTCCAGTGCTTCCTCTACAAGAAAAGATTGCAGAACATCACTAAGGTTCCTTCCACTTCTAACCTTTTGATTCTGTGAGTTTGGCTTTCCTGGACTTCCATAAAACCCTCTGCTGGAGTTAAAATTCTTCACAAATTTCTGTTGCCAAGGTTTTAGTTGGAGCACAAAGGGCCTTATGTAATCAATCATCTTGCAGATGCTGGGTCAGTGCAGTGCTGGGCGTAGGGAAGCGCTGATGGTGAAGGCTGCCCGGCAGCTGCTTCTGGAACCCCCGGGGGCCGGCTGGCTCCTCACCTCCACCTCATCCTCCCAGGAGGGTCACTGAAGCTGTATCTGCACATTCCGTCCCACCCCTGTGGGGTGGTTGGCTGAGGCCAGCAAATGTTGGCTAAGCCAAGACATCCTTCCCATTGGTTCCTTCTAAAGCCCTTTCAGAAAGATTCCCATCTGCCCAAATTCTTGCACCTCTGACTGTCTCTTCTGCCAGGGACAACCTTCCTGGGTTTGTCCACCGACAAGCTTTCTGAGCTTCCCTGAGTCAGAGCTGATGCCACCAAATCTACAAAGGCCTTTTCTGACGCCCCCACTCCCACTCCACCTCCCACTCTCCTGCCGCCCAGATCCACGGATGGTTCCTCTGGGACCCCTCCCCTCGATTATAGGACCCCAGCACGCTATTTTGTGGCAGTGCTTCTGGTTGAGATAGTGAGGCAAGGGCTCGGGTCATTAAGACCTAGGTTTAAATTCTTCCTTCATTACTTTTAAAGTGTATACCTGGATAAGTTAATTATCCTGAGCCTCAGTTTCCTCAAAACCTGTAACGCCACAGGGCTGCTATGAGAATCATATTCCATCCCCTCAGAGAATGGACATTTACTTATCTTCTGTCCCTGTGAAACTGGGGGCCCCCAGGAGCTTGGAGAGTCATTTCCATCTCCCCTGTGCCCAGCATGTGTGTGAAATGAATGAATATGGAAAGAAGTTTTGCGGTCTTTGATGGAAATTTAAGCTAGCGCTAAGACTGTTTACACAAAGTATTATGGGTGTTTCTGGCTTATTGGAAATGGCCTTATTTTAATTTTTAATATAAATCTAATCTTGAGACTAGTCATCTCATTATTTGATGATAGGTCATTTAGGAGGGAAAAGAGCCAAGACTTCCCTTTGACTGAATGGCATCAAGCTTGGCTTACACATTTTCCTGCTAAGGTGTCCCCCTCTCCCCATAAGCAGACTAGTGCAATAATACTTTTAAAAGTAGAAATTCTGTTGTTTAATTTCTTCATTTAAATTTGGCCCCAAATACATTTCGCACTTTAAATGACAATTTATCATCTTTGCAGCCCTGATTTTGTATGAGGAATTTTGAAGTAAGTGCTGTCATTAGAGGGCTGCTGCTTTAACGTGTCTCCCACTCCCCCCCGAATAAAGGCAAGCTGTGAAGAAGTGAAGGAGGTAAACATTTTTCTGGGAGACTGTTTTAAATGTCAAGAAAACCCTGCCTTCTAAAGCGAAGAAAAGGTCATCTTTCACCCTTCAATTTTGGTCCTTTCATTTCATTTTGCAAAAGTTCTTCATGATGCCGCCTTAGTCACTTGAGTAGAGATGCCTAATTTTCTATAAGAAAATAGTGGAACCAATCTTGAGATAGATCAGTACCATTTCAAAGGGAAATTATGAAAATTGCTCTGCCTGTGCCTTCTTTCCTCATCTCCAAAGAAATGAAGACGCCTCTCCTCCTCTGTTTCTTGTTCAACTTCTTTTCTGGGTAATGGCTTCTCGGAGGAGTTCTAATGCAAGGCGACACGAGGTCGAGATTTGGATTTAGAAAGATGCTGTAATTGAATTCTCTGGCCTCATTAATGAATGATTCTCTTGTCCTTCCCTCTCACCCACACTTCCACTGCCTGCCTCCCTGCCTCCTCCTGAAATTAACCCCGTACATTTTCTAGAAGGCTTAGAAGAGCAGGATAAAAGGACTTGTTTGGTTAGAATAGATCTAATACGTGCTTTTCTATTCTTTTGGAACTGATGGCTTTCTCCCATTTTCTTTTAACTTTTCATTTTGTCATAACTTCAGACTTACTGGAAAATTGTAAGAATAATAAAAAGTTTTCTGCACACCCTTCCCTCAACCCAGTGGTTCTCAACCTTTCTAACGCCTCGACCCTTTAATACAGTTCCTCTTGTTGTAGTGACCCCCAACCATAAAATTATTTTCGTTGCTACTTCATCACTGTAATTTTGCTACTGTTGCCAGCAAAATTATGAATCGTAATGTAAATATCTGTGTTTTCCGATGGTCTTAGGCTCCACAGCAGCGGTTCTCATCCTGTGAAATCCCATCAGAGAACACATATATTTACATTATGATTCATATCAGTAGCAAAATTACAGTGATGAAGTAGCAACGAAAATAATTTTATGGTTGGAGGTCATCACAACATGAAGAACTGTATTAAAGGGTCGAGGCATTAAAAAGGTTGAGAACCACTTATTCAACCCCAAATGTTAACATTTTGCTACATTTGCGCTCCCCCCTCTCCATTTTGAGAGTAATTTTGCATACATGATGCCCTTTTACTCCTACGCATACCGTGCATATTTCCTAAACAAAAGAGCATTTTCTTTTATAGCCACAGTGTAATTATTGAAATCACGAAATGAACATCGACCAATACTATTTTCTAATTTAATCATATTCACAATGTATTCAGGTTTTGACAATTGCCCCTTTAGTCTCTAACCTGGAAGAATTCCTCGGTCTTTTTTTGTTTTCACGCCATAGGTATTTTTGATGAGCATGGTATTTAGCAGACTGCCCCTCAATTTGGGTTTGTCTGGGGTTTCCTCGTTAGGTTTAGGATATACATTTTTGGCATTGAATAGCACAGAAGCTGTGTTGTTTTTCTCGGGGGGATCATCTCTGGGGGCACATGCTGGCAACATGTCTCATTACTGGTGACGTGAACTTGAATCACTTGGTTAAGGTGGTGTCTGCCAGATTTCCACGGAGGAGTTGCCATTTCCCCCTTCCTAATGATTAAGTGTCTTGAGGGAAGATATTTAAGACTATGTAATATCCTGTTATTCCTCAACTCTCACCTCTAGCTTTAACCTCGGTTAATGATTCTTGCCTAAATCAGTTATTATTGTGATGGTTGCCAAAATGGTGATTAACCAGCACTCCTTCTGCATTTGTTAGTTGAGTTTCTACTGCAAGGAAGAACTTTGCCTTTTAATTTATTTATCTATGTGAATATGCATGCACATTAGCGTGGACTCGTGGATTCTTATATTATCTGATGAGTTATAATCCTCTTTTGTTTATTTTGAAGCTCAGATGCTCCTAGATTTGCCCAGTGGAGCCAGTGTCCTCTCAGCAGCCCCTGTTACTCTCTGAGCGCTCTGTCTGCCACGACAAGAGGCCCCAGGCTTTGTCGTGTTTTCCCTGCACCAGCCTGGGCGTCAGCCACATTTCCAAGAAGCCGTAGTGTTTTTGTGCTGGTGCTGAGGGTGCTCACTGCTATAAGGGTGTCATTCCAATGCCCTCCCTTTTTATAAACATATTTTGGGACATTCTCTTCACCATCCTGAATGAAATATAATCAACCTTCACACATATTTCTTTAAAAGACAACAGCACCTAAATGTTATTTAAAAAAGAAAAATAAGAAAAAGTTATTTATAATAAAATTTTATACATTTAAATAAGTAACTGCTCTGGGGGCACAGTTGCATAAGACTATGTAATGAAGTGGCCTGATGCACACCTACCTGTAATGAATGAGTTTGGATATAAGGAAAGTAGGGCAATATGATTAAACATTATTCATATTCTCTCTCATATGTCTATACATTATACATGATATCATAAATATGATATTTTTTAATATTTGGCTTTTTTTCTTTCTTTAAATATATTTTTATTGATTTCAGAGAAGAAGGGAGAGGGAAAGAGAGAGAGATAGAAACATCAATGATATGAGAGAGAGAGAGAGAATGATTGGCTGCCTCCTGCACACCCTCAACTGGGGACCAAGCCTGCAACCTAGGCATGTGCCCTGACCGGGAATTGAACCATGACCTTTTGGTTCATAGGTTGATGCTCAACCACTGAACACACTAACTGGGCTAAATATTTGGTATTTTAAACTGTTCTTTACATACAGTCACATTGTGTTATGTGGGTAACTCAGTTGCCATAAGCCATGTGCCTTCAGCGATGCAGTGCTTCTGAAATATTCAATAAAATTCCAGGGCGGGGAGGTGAAGTATAATTTTCCCTGTATTTACATGGTTGTTGCATTCCTGGAAAATGGTGGTGCTCAACTTAAATCATGTGGGAAATTCTTTTTGTTTGCATGTGACAGCGGGTAGGGGTCTAGGCTATCTCTACGTCCTACATAATAGGTCTTTCACTTTATGAAGGTACAGCGGGGCTGCCCACCAAATGGGCAGTAACCCACCAAATGGGCAGTAACCCACCAAATGGGCTCAGGCCCCTGCCCATCAATTGCCAGTAACACTCTCCATTCACTGGGACAACCAAAAGCACTCCCCAAAATTTCCAAAGCCCTCCCTAGGTGGCAGTATTGGTCTCACTGAGAAACACTGATTGATCTCTGTGAAACAGGAACATTTTCCTCTTCCTTTAAGAAACACAAATACCTGTATATGGCTTAAAGGCATTTAATTTTTAACACTTTCCAGATTTGTGTCCAACACTGCAGGTTTCCCTGATTTCCACCTAATTTGAGAAAGAGGGTGACCCCACTCTGTGTCCCTGCCTAGAGAGGGAGGCAGCCCCGGTCTCACTGCACACATTGTGGGTGTCCCCACGGGGGAGCAAGGTCGTGACCTCTCAGAGCACAGCGCTATCCTGTAGGCAGTCTTGTCATAACCCGTGTTCTCCGGAGAGCTTCTAGAGAGAATCCTGGAAGCCCTAAGCAGAGAAATGCCTCCGTTGTATAGATGAGGAAACTGAGACCCAGAGAAGGAAAGAGGCTTGGCCCCATCACACAGCGAGTCAGAGATACTCCTGAGGCCTGGAGACCAGAGAATAGACAAATGTTAGGGATTGGGAAGGACCTGAGAAACCATCCAGGCCATTGCCCCTGGGGGAATCCCCCCCACACCTGGACAGGTGACCAGGCTCCAGCCTGTACACGGTCATCTTAAAAAACAGCTGGTCCCTCCTCTGTAGAACTCAGCAAGGACTCTGGGCTGATGGCAGACGCTCAGGGGATGAGCATTAAATAAGATCGCTGTAGACCACCCTCCACGTTGCTCAGTGAATGGCCGCTTCTTTCTCTTGCTTCTTTCCTCCCCTCAGTGTGACACATTTAAAGCAACTTCTAGGAAGTGCTTACCGCTCTGGGTAGAAAGATTTATCAGAGTAAAAGCACTCAGACTTATTTCTGCTGTGTGTGATAACCGGGAATGCTTTAAAAAGTATCCGGGCAAACCACCAACAAGGAGATCAATCCCATTTGGATTCAAGGTGAAGGCAAAAGCGTAAACGATCCCTCAGATTAATTGTTGTATATTTAGTGTTATAATACTTATTGACTAATGTCACCACTGACTAATGCCACCGTGTCACCATGTCTTGTACATGGAAATGATAATCGGTCCACATTATTATTGAGAACGTAGGTGAGCTCCTGTCGGTGTTCTCCAGGTGCATTACAGTTTTACCAGTGTTCCCTGGGCGTGCACGGCTGAAATGCTGGGCCAGAGAGCTTTATTGTAATCCCGTTTTTCACATGGGTGAGGTTAGTGTTGCTGTAGGGTGACAAATACCCTACTATTTTGTGTGCACATCTCTCTGTGACTGATAGTTTATGGGAGCGTATCCTGATGTCCTGAAATGCTGTCCTGTTGAGGTTGTAGCGCAGCTGCCCTGCCTGTAAGGGTCATAGACGAGGTCTCAGAGCCCAGCCTCTGGGACCTGATGACTCCCAGATCCTGGAACAGACTGCCTGCCACCGCCCGGGGGCACACAGAAGAGCCCTGGCATGCTGAGATCAGAGTCTCTAAACAAAACTATGTAGTTGCTGTCTCTCCTCTGTTTATCTCCCTTCTGCTCTCCTCAGGTCATTGATAAAGCCTTTTTAAAGCTTTACATCTGGTCAAAGGAAAGTGTTGGAGCCCATGCTTGGTGCTGAGCACGGAAGGGGGTCAAACGCTGCTCCTGTCCAAGTTCATTGTGGTGGGACAGTGACTAGTGAGACACCCCCCAAGAGAAGTGGATTTGGGGGAAGAGCCAGCGGAGCCTGTTCCCACATGGAGAGAGGTCCTCCACTCCCTCTCAGGTTTATGAAGGCGACTGGGAAGTTTTCCCACAGGTGGCTCTGAAGCTAAGTGATGGCCAGAGCTTAGGAAGGGACTGCTGGGCTGACTTCCCTGTGAGCCCCTGGGGAGCTGAGCCCAAGTTCTCACTCCGGGGTCACCGGCTCCCATCGAAGTGGAGGGGGCGGGGGGACCCACAGTGTTTGTTTAAGGAAAAGTGGCGTACAGAGCTGGCCTTCCATGGCACAGGAGGAGTTTCTGTGTAAAACTCGCCCAGCTTCGCTGCCAACCATCGGGCTCATTTAGAACACCACAGAGCATCGGTGATCAAAGGCACGTCGGAGTAATTCCTTCCATGTCAACACCTTCCCGCTTCTCCCTGCCATTTAAGCCAGTGGCTGGAATCCAGCGCTTGTGGAGACCCTGTCCTTACTCTCCTGTGTAAACCACCAGGCTAATGACTGTCTGTTCCCCGGCAGGCTCTTGGCTGTCCAGCCTGGGTCTCGAGTAGATTGGTGTCTTGGCTTGCGGGTTTCCATGCAGTAGAGGGAAACCTCTAGTTACAAAATCCCAAAATGAAAATGCCGTTACTTATCCGGTAGAGTAGATCTCCTGTGTACGTGGTGACAGGCCTGGCCCAGTGCCTGGCCCCCGTCATTCCTGCAGAAGGTGGAAGGGCATCGGGAGGGAAGATGCCCGGTGTGAGTGTTGCAAAGTAGGACACGGATATTCTCATAGTTGTTAAAGTGCAGTGTGTATAGTATGGCAAGAATGTAAGAGGCGCACGAGGGACTCTGGGAAGGAGGAAAGCTAGGGCTTCTGATTATAATGGAGTCATACACATTTGGAGGTGAGCTAAAGATTATTTGGCCAGTTCATTAGCAGGAAAGCCTCGGCATCGGAAAAACGATTTTAGCTGGAAGGGGAGCTTACTCAGCAATCGAGTGCTGTGTTCGGATGGAATCGGCGCGGTGCCTTCTGGGACCTCAGGAGGAGACTGTGGGAAAGAAAGGAAGGGAGTGAGGCCTGTGAGGCCAGGGCGGCAAACCGGGCTGTGGGCTGGACTCTGCCGATGGCCCAACGGAGCAGAGGAAAGGCTGCCTCCCAAGGGGACCGGGAAACAGCGGAGACAGGCCCAGTCACCAGGGGGCCAAACTGGTCTGAGATGAGCCTCAGTAGGGACTCTGGAGGACGATCAGGAAACCAAGGCAGAGTGAACTAATAACAGCAGTAGTGCTGTGCTCAGTCCAAATGCGAGGCATTATTTTATCCTTACAGCAGCAGCATGGGAGCTGGGCGCTGTTCTTCCTGTGGTGGGAGAGGACACTAACACAGGTCAGGTAGCTCAGCCAGGGCCCTGCTGCTAGGAGGCAGCCGATCTGAAATTTGAACCCAGGTCTGTCTCCAAAGCCCGTGCTCTGCACTCTGCTGCTCCCCACAGACACTCAGATACGTGGTCCCAGTGAAGGTGAAGGGGAGCAGCAGCCTAGGGGCCCCCAAGTTCAGGGATGCCCCAAGGCCCTTAGGAAGCAGCTTCCGGCCCAGCGGCCTGGTCTGAGCCCTGTGCCAGGGAAACTCAGGGGCACAGGGGGAGGGTGGGTCAGGCCGGTGAACCAGCTGTCCTGGGGTTCTCACTGCCCTCACGCAGCTCCAGCAATAAGGTTTCAGGCATTTTGGGGGAGCTGAAAGGAACATGCGTGGACAGTCTCACAACTGGTTCCTTCCCGTTAAGCAGGATTTATTGTCCCATGTGAGTTCTGGAGTGGCGCTTTGATGGTTCATACCCTTCCCCCAGGCTATTTTCTGTGCAGCAGCCAAATAACATTTCTAAGTACACGGCTAATTATGTTGCTTCCTCCTCAAAACCTTCACTGACTCCTCATCACCTACATTGTCCAAACTTTCCAAAATGGCATTCAGGGCCATTCCTTGTCAGGCCCTCGCTCATACCCAAGTTTGGTCTTCCATTCCCCTTCCTCACATACCCCTCATTCATTCTAGACGTGGGTTCTGGAGCCTGCCGCCTGCGCTCAGATCCTGACTCCAGTCCTGCTGGCTGTGTGCCTTTGGCAGATTTTTTAATATCCCCGGGTCCCCATTTCCTCACGTGTGAAATGGGGTTGTTGAGGATTGAACGAGATAGTGTGCGTGAAGTGCTTCCAACAGTACCTGACCCCGAACACGTGCCGGGTGGGTTTGGGCTGATGTGATCGTTGCTGCGGTGCTCTGGCCCGACCGGTCTCAGCGGTCAGATTTCCAGGGCTCTCCCCGCTCCACCCACTCCCTGCTCTCCAGCCATCGGGGCTCTCTGCAGTTTCCAGACATAAGCCACTCTCTCCTGCCTTCTTAAAAACCACGTGGCAGCATCTTCCTGCTCAGATCTCCCTCTTTGCCTCAGCTGCCTACCTCAGTCTGGCCCCGGGGAGCCTAGTTTTCAGCTGACTCAGGAATTGCCTGAGTGCCAGGAGTAGGATTTGCCCGAGTGTGAGGCTCAGTCCTCTGAAGCTGGAAGGGGAAGGGCGGTCCCTGCACCCTGTCCGGCGTGTGCCCTGTGACACGTCTGTTTTTGCTTAAGATCTGCCTGTGCATCTGCCTGGGCCTGTGCCACGGAGGGTCTGGGCTGCTAAGACTGAACATATATCCACCCGAGTGACAGAACACCGCTCTAACTGGCTGTGACTTCCCGGGTATTGCAGATAGTGTTTTTTAAGAAATTGTCCTCCTACCTGCCCCTCACTACTAATAGTGCTTTATGGCTTGGTATTCCTGTTGCTGAATTTCTCTCTCACAATATTTTAGCTTGCTTCCCCCAGATGCCCAGCCAACTTCCTCAAGTGCATCGTAAATCTCCCATCCAGATCCGCTCTGGTAGATTATCCCGACGTGCTGCTCACGGCAGCTCAGTATGAACTCTCCGCCGATAACTGTCACTTCCATGTTTATAACACAGCCTTCACCTGTGGTGATGTCAAGATAAATCACTGTTAGAACCTGTGTGCTGGCAGAAGCCAGGAACCGTAGTGTGACCTCTTTATTTTATAGGTGGGTACAACAGAGGCCAGGAGGTCAGGTGACTCTTTCAAGGTCATTCTCCAAGGTCACCTGACTGAGTGGAGTAGGAGCTACATTTTCTGTCTTTCGCTTCAGTAGTCTTTCACACAAAAAGCTATTTATTTTCTATTTTTTAATTTAAAAAATTTTCAACTTTATAAAAATTGTGGGGAAATATGCATAACATAAAACTAGCATCTTAATCATTTTTAAGTGTCCAGTTCAGTGACATAAAGTACATTCACATTGTTGTCCAACCATCACCACCATCCATATCCAGAACTTTTTTCATCTTCTGAACTGAAACTCTACCAATTAAGCACTCCCTCCCCCAGTCTCTGGCGAACATCATTCTACTTTCTGTCTTTATGAATTTGACTACTCTGGGTACCTCCTAAGTGGAAGCATACAGTATTTGTCCTTTTATGTCTGGCTTACTACTTCACTTAACATAGTGTCCTCAAGGTTTATGTTGTGGTAGATGTAAGAATTTACTTCCTTTTTATGGCTGAATAATATTCCATTGCATGCACACACCATATTTTTAAATCCTCCTTTTGCTGATGGACACTTGGGTTGTTCCCACCTTTGACTGTTGTGAGCAATGCTGCTATGAACAAGGAGGTACAACTATCTGTTCACAAAAAACTATTTCTTATGAAAATCTTTGTATTTAGAGGCACTCACTGCTGCCTGCCATTGCTATTTTTTTTCTAATAGAAAGTTTAGAAAATGCAAAAAAAGCACAATGAGGAATATAAAAATTACTGATTTTCATGGCATATATTTCCAGAATTTCATATTCATGTTGACCCAAATTTTAGAAGTTTATATAGGCTGAGAGAATTTAAAAAGGTAGGCCAATCTGTGTAGTAGAGAGGACCCTTGAAAGTAGTTAAGACAGTATAAAAACTGAATGTGACCTTGGCTAACCCTGGCATTTTAGAGTTGAGTTCATCCCAAAGTATAATTTTACCTTAACAGTACCACAGCTTTTTAGTGGTGTTTTAAGATCTTAATAGAGTGTCTTACTGCTAAGAACAGTCAGAATTTTGAATGTGGGGAGTGGGGGCTGTCCCAGTTATATTTCTTAAATATCCACTAGGGGGCGGTAAAAGACACATAAATTTTTTAACAGGCCAGATGACTGCCAAGCAATCAGGCCACCACATCCTCCTGGTATCTCTTTCAGCCATCAATGCATACAGTTACAAGATAATGGATTTCACATCCACCAGCAGGTTTGGGTAAAAATGGAGATACCATCAGCTTTAGCCTAAGTGCAGGTCTTCCTCATGTTCAAGCTGCCGTCGATGCAGAAAACGTCATTTAGTATGTTAATCCCAGATTATCTTTTTAGTTAAGTCACATTAGTCCAGTGGCTCTCAAACTGAGTGAACATCAGAATCACCCACCATGCTTTTTCCGAAGGACACCTGCCCAGGTCTTTCCTCACATCTCTTAAATCAGAATTTCGGGGGTTGGCGCCTGGGTATATAGATTATATTTAGATTCTGGTTCATGACTTCTTGCTAAGAACCAATGCATTAGTTCTTAATATTAATAACTTTAAATAGCTGGGAGGAAAGGGTCACCCTTGAGTAAAACCTCAGAGGAGAATGGATTTGAAATTTTAGAAAATCTCTCTTCCTCTTTAAAATAGAAGTTACTGAAAGGTCTGGGGGCTGGAGAACCACATTCAGCACAACTATCTGGCTTTCCCATCGACTGTGCCAGGAACCCAGACAGAAGGCCCTGGCAAACTCAGGGTCTGTGCTTCCAGTTCCAAGGAGGCCATGCTCAGGGGCTACCCTCTTTCATGTGAGGACAGAGACCAATGCTATCTGCTCCATTAAGAGAATCTTTCCTATAGTGTTCAGAAAAAAATTTATCAGAGCTAAAAATGACGCAGGGAATGTGCGGTGGGGTGAATAGACCTCAGCTTTCAACCTCACCACCCCCCTAGCCAGTCTTGGGACCCCAGCAAGTCATGTCACCTCTCAGAGCGTCAGCTTCGGCATTTGAATTACAGAGGCCTGGGCTGTGCTGATCTCCGAGGATCATGCCAGTTCTAGAAATTCAGCGATTCTGTTAGTATTAATAATCCTGATTTGTATGGCACTACACTGGCAAAGAGCAAAAGAAATATCCAGTAATGCAATGAATGGCAGAGACTATTGACCATGCAGTTTAATTTATTTAAGGCATATACTGGATTCAAAGGAGAAAATATTGCTCCAGATAATATATTAAACTGTTAGCATCTTCAGCATTGCAAAAGCTTTCCAGAGGGAGGAATTACCCATCGGTGCAAGCCTGACATTTTTCACTTCCTGATCCATAACTGCCATTTCTCCAGCACACTTCTATTTACTGTAAAGGGCCAAATGTATGAATGCTTTGGATGAATATTAAATAACTACACATCAGCGTCAAGGTCACAGTTGTAAGAAAGGCTTGGTGGAGGGCCCAGGGAGGCTTGCATTGATCTCTGGTGAGGTTTCATTCTCGAATCCTGCTGACAAGGGGGAAAAATTGATGTGGGCCATTATTAAGGCTTTAAGTGTTTCTCCATTGTTAAAGATCTTTTACAAGCCTGGAGTAACTGATAGTGCCCGAGGAATTGGCAAAAGCTTCACTTAGAAATATAGGCTGGTCAGAGAGATAAGTAAAACTCAGAGTGCACATGTCCAGGGTTGGGCTTACACAGCAAAGGTGGAGGCCAGTGGTGGGGCGTGCCGCCTGCGCTCTGAGTTACAGATCCAGAATGGGCGAAGGCCTGCTTTGGGCTCTTTCATGCCAGATGTGGCAGAGAGAGTGGCTTCAAAGCCCACCCTTGAGTTTCCTCCAGCCCCTTCACCCCAGCCCCCTGTGAAACTCCTCTCCTGGCGTTCAGCCCGTACATTTCCCATAGCTGCATGAAGGATATGACAAGGGTCCGGGGGAATCGGCTGCCCATGAATTATGCAGCCCTGGATCCAGACTGACTGTCTGGACTGGTCAAGTGGCCTGGATAATTATGGGAATGTCCTGCTGACCTGGAGCCGGCCGGACAGCAGACATTACGGATGGCAGAATCTAGTTTCCTAAAGGTCTCACTAGACTGAAGGATTGGCTACGTCTACTAGGTGAGCCTAATAAGAGACATAAGTGATGAAACTAGCATTTCTGGGCACTGGCTCTGTGTTTAGCATTGTGCTTGCCCCTTTGCACATTTTAGTTTATTTCTTCTCTACAGTGATCCATGAGGGTTTGTTTTATATCCCCATTTTTAAGACAAGGAACTCAGACAGGGGGAAGTACAAGCACATTAGAATCTTTGATCTGGATTCTGATCCCAGGCCCACCCCTCTGTTAGCTGGCAAGTTACTCCATCTTTGAAAAGCAGCCTCAGCTAGGCTTGATGGCTGCCTTGGATGTGTCAGGGCCTGTGGGCTTAGCCTTTGCATTTATGATCTCATTCATCCTCAGAACACTCTTTCTCCTCTTTCACAGATGAGGGAGGCATAATAACTTAAGTAATTTGCCCAAGGTCACCCAGTACGTAGTAAGGCCAGGCTTCGAGACGCCCAGGCAGCCTGACGCAACGCCCAGACTCTTAACAACTAATGCACCATCCTCTGTTTTCTGTATCATGAGAGGAGAGCCCCCGGATTTTCTTAGAAATCTTATGTAAAGTGCCCAATATAGTGCCTGGCACATAGTTGGCACTCTTAAACAATAATAGATCGTCATCAATTGCATGACTTGCTCTGGGTTATAGCTAATCACCGGCAAAGATCTGGGATTCGAACCCAGGTCTAACGACAGCAGATCACTGTGTTCTCGATCTCCCTCTTGGAGGGCAGGATTGGGGGGCAGCCTTGGGTTACTACGTTGGTAACTAGCACAAGTGTTATCTCCCTGGCAGGTGCTCAGTGAGTGTCACATGGGTAAGACTCATGTTGTTACTCATTCACTAAACATTTGCCAACATCCTGCTCTGTCTTGGGGGTCCAGAGAGGAGAAAAACATCATGCTAACCTTTCTTTTCTCCCCCAGGTGCAAATGGTGAAAGAAAGTGACCCCTCCTGGAAACCCACTTTTATTGTGAAACCTGATGGTGGTTGTCAGGGTGACGGAATCTACCTCATTAAAGACCCCCATGACATCCGCCTGTCGGGGACCCTGCAGCGCAGGCCGGCGGTGGTCCAGGAGTACATCTGCAAACCTCTCCTTATTGACAAGCTCAAGTTTGACATTCGCCTGTATGTCTTACTGAAGTCCTTAGACCCCTTAGAGATTTACATAGCCAAAGATGGACTCTCCAGATTTTGTACAGAGCCATATCAGGAGCCCTCTCCCAAAAACCTGCACCACATCTTTATGCACCTAACCAACTACTCACTGAACATCCATAGCAGTAACTTTATCCACTCGGACAGCACTAGCACAGGCAGCAAAAGGACTTTTTCTAGCATTCTTTGTAGGTTGTCTTCCAAAGGCGTTGACATCAAGAAGGTCTGGTCCGATATCATCTCCTTGGTGATTAAGACCGTCATTGCCCTGACTCCAGAGCTCAAAGTCTTCTACCAGTCGGACATCCCCGCAGGGAGGCCGGGGCCCACGTGCTTCCAGGTAACCATCCCTGGTTCCCAGCCGGGAGGTCTCGGCCTTGGCCTCATAGGGGATGAGCAAGGGGGTGGGGTGAGGGGTGGTCTGAGGGGGGAGGGGTGGTTGCTGGCGTGATAAACCGGGGTCCAACTTCTGCTTTCTGTTTGCTAGCTGTGTGACTTGGGATAAGTTGCCTCCCTCTTCTCATCTATAAAATGAGACAAATAGCACCTCCCTTAAAGGATCTAGGGTCTTTTAAGAATTAAATGAGACAACGTATGTAAAGCACGGTGCCTGTGCCATTCGTTTATGCATTCTTTCTTTCGGCAACTTATACCACCAGTTGAGAAGGGGACCAGGCACTGTCTGAGCTCCCAGTGAGACAGTGGCATGACGGGACTGAGCCAGAGTGTAGTAGGGAAGGAAGTGAGGATGACGGTAGTGCATTCTTTCAGGTCATTGGGCTGTGAAGGCGCGAGCGTGGGGGGGGGGCGGGGAAGAGGGACAAGGAGTTCAGGCACCCAGAAGGCAGTTTTCTGCCACCAGATAAACAGAATGGGAAGCAGATAATAAGACCGAGTCTGGGATCCTCTCCATCTAATCTTTTAAACTACCTTGCAGCATTTGTATATAAAAAAAGAATTCACGGACATATACCGTATTTGCCGGCGTATAAGACGACTGGGCGTATAAGACGACCTCCTAACATTTCCACTAAAAATACAGAGTTTGTTATATACTCGCTGTATAAGACTACCCCCCACTTGGAGGCATATTTTTCAGGGCCAAAAAATTGTCTTATACGCCGGCAAATACGGTATGTAAGAACATATTCACAGAACAACAAAATAATCACCCCCAACCCACCTCCCAACCCCAGAGTTCCACTTACCATGCTGCTCCCCATCCCATTCTGACCCCCGCAGCATCCACTATCCTGAATTTTATGTTTATCACTTCCTTGCTTTAAAAATATTTATAGTACCCTGAATGTATCCTTAAACCACATATTGTTTGCTTTGCTTGCTTTTGAGCTTTATGAGAACTCTGTCACAAGGTGTGTAGACACAGTAACATTCTTTCCATGCGTGTTCATGGGAATCGCTGGTGCCGTTTGATTCCCACTGCTGCAGAACCCATTGCGAGTGTGCAGTTTGCTCGTCAGTTCTCCTGTCAGTGAGCACTAGGGCTGTTTCTAGTCCCCTGTCTGAAACTGTGACAGGAAGTAACAGCTGGAGAGGAGGCTGGGCCTGGAGTGGGCGGGAGGCTTCACTCCAGGGAGGCTACCGTGGGCTGGGCACTAGTCAGGTGGATTTTCAGGCAGGCTGGTGGGACCCTTTGGGGGCAGGAGGGAATTCAGGCAGTGATCAGTGTCAGGAGGGGCTAATTGTCATCCAGAGACCTGTCCGTAGGCTCTTGGACTCCAAGGCTTTGGTTCCCAGGCAGGATGTCCAGCTCAGCCATCAGGTACGTAGCTTATGGCATTAGAAAGGTTCAGTGGGCAGAACCTAGAGGTAGCACCAGAAGAAAACAGGGCCCGGCCGGAGCCATCAATAGGTTAGGGCAAAAGAGACAGTTGCAACGTGGAGGCATCCAGGGGTCATCCCGGGGGACTGTGTGGTCACATCTGTTTGGCCATGACAGCTATTCCAGGAGTATCATGTGGGCCTGGCCTGCGTGGCCAAGCCACAGAGCCCTGGCACAGTGAGTGCAGGGTGGAGTGCCAGGGCGGTTGTCTTGCTGTGGACAAGTGGCCTGGGCGGCCACTGGGGTGGAACCAGGGGCCCAAGCTGTGGGGAACTGGAGGGTGGACAGACAGGGAGAGAGCCACTGGTTTGGACAGATCACATCTAGCGAATGGAACCCCAGTCCTGTGACCATTTTCCATCGCTTGAATCCACTAAACGCTTCCAGTCCTGGGGTCAGGGGAGGAGCAGAGCACCAGAAATGAACTCCAGGGGGAGCTCTTGGGCCTCTGCTTCTTTGTGAATGACCACTCACTCCCCTACCTTCCTCCCTAGGAGCCTCGTGAAGTAATGTACGTGAAAAGGCTTTGCCAACTAGAGAATGTTAGGTATTTCAAATGTGTTTACCATACATTTCAGACTCATAGCAATTGATAAAATATTATCCTTTTCTTCTTGGAGTCCTCTCATGCTTTTTTAAAATTCAGATCACTTGTTGAAACACTTGTTAGTTTGAGTTTCACACACCTGAATTAACTTGGAACCCAAAGATTTAGGGACAACATATGGTTCTGCCATTGATGCTGCATAAGTCACTTAATTTCTCTGTGCCTCAGTTTCCTCAACTACCTTACAGGCTTGTTGCCCACTCACATGAGATAAAGATTATGCAGGGCTCTGCAAAACTATAATAATGTTCTGTGCATGTATAGTATGATGCATTGTTTCTTTGCTATGAAGCCTCTTTTGCTTGAAGCTTGGGCCTGGCCCAGACTGCAGCATTCCAGGACATAAACCCCAGCCAGTAAAAGTACATTTATCTTAAACATGTGACTGGGACCCCTTTCCAATCATAGCCACAATAACTACTTGGGAAATCGTGATGGCCCATAGCGGCCGCTGGCATAGCTCGGGCTGTGGGCAGGTTTCCTGTAATGTGTAGCCTGGGAACGTGGCTGCCCTGTCATTCTGGCTTTCCCCCTGTCATTTCCCTGGTCGTCCCCAGCTACATATCCTCACGTCAGTCTTCTTGAGGGCAGAAGTGTGACCTTGGCTTAAACAGTGAGGTCTGTCTGAGTGTAGATGATTCATGTGGCAGAAATGCACAGGCGGAGGAAAAGTTTCCAGCTCAGCGTTCAAGAACATCGGATCCCAATTCATTGCTTGGTCTTTATCTGCCTATAGCTCCGTGTCTAATTCTCTCCTTGGCCATGACCTTCTCTCCTTCCTCCCGCCCCCATGTCTGGAGGAGACACCTTCCCTAGGTCCTCAGGTGCTTCTCCTCTTCCTTCTTTGTTCTTTGACTTCCTCCTGCCCCTTCAATCCCAGACAGCCCATGGGAGGGAGGGGAAGAAACAGTCTAGGGGTCTTGCAAGGCCTTGGGTTTTGTTCTCAGATGCCCTGGGTTTGAGCTAATCCCAGCTCCTCCTTCCAGCACTTCTAGCTGCAGCCTTGGCAAGTTAACCTCTCTTTACCCCAACTTCCTTATCTGCAAATAGAGATACTATTTGTATCTACCTCACAGAACTATTGTAAGATTGAATGAGAGAAAGCCATATGGAACATTTGGCACAGTACGAGCACACAGTAATCACTTAATATATGACAGTTTTAGTTATTATATCATTTGTTATTTATAACAACAGTTCTCAAACTTGTCTCTGAGTAAGCACCTTGAATTTACATGAAACCATGAAATTGTCACATTTTAAACATAATGGAACACCAGTGTTCCTAGGCATCTAGTTTAAGAACCAAGTCCTTAGCTTAGTGTTGGCTGCCTCCCACCCTGGCTCCAACCTCACTCCCCGCCCCCTCCATACCCTTCCTGAACCTTGCTGGCTCACCAAATAGAGCCAATTCCTGTCTCTTGGACATAATTTGTGTTTGTTCTCTTCTGTCTTGGCCTGCCATGCTCTCTCCTATTTTTGTCATTTTTTGAAATCCAATGCTTTCCAACAAGATACTACTCAAATCCCACCTTTTCTATTAAGCCTTCCTTGACCATTTCTGATATTGGGCTTTTTTCTTTTTTTCTTTTGGACTCTCACACACGCCCTGGATACTCACTGAGACAAGCTAGTTGTGGGGTATGTGGGTATGGATGTGCTCTTAAGAGGTACACAGTTGAGTGGGGAAGACCAATATGTGGGAATTCCTTGTAATACATGTTGCAAGAGGGCACGTGCAGAATGCTGCGAGACCACAGAAAAGGGAGTCATTAGCTGCCTAACTCAATCAGGGAAGGCTGCTCAGAGGAGGAAGTGCTTAAGCAGGAGCTTACAGCATGAAGAATTCACCTAGCAGAAAAAGAGAGGGACACCATGCTCTCCTGGTTTCCCTCCTGCCGCTCAGCCCCTTCCTCTGGACCTGTCAGTGTTGGAGATTCCCAGGACTCAATACTCCGAGAGCTCCCCTCTTATCTACAATCACTCTCCGGTCTCATCCAGCCCCAGGGCTTTTAAGGATCAGCTATGTACCCTTGACTCCTAAATTTGTATCTCCAGTCTTGACCTCTCCTTGAGCTCCAAACTGATATAACCAACTGCACACTTAATCTTTTTACTTGGCTTTCTAGTGGGCATCTCCCATTTGACATGTGCAAAATGAAACTCTTGATTTCCCTCCTGAAACAACTCTTCATTGTCTTTCCTGTTTCAGTACATGAATAGCACTCAATTAGTTGCTCAGAACAAAAATCTGAGTCATCCTTAGTTATTATTTTTCTTCCTTTCTACATCCATTCTATAAGCAACTCTTGCAAATAGGCTTTAAAATGTAACCACTTCTAACCAGCTCCACTGCTACCATCCCAGGCCTGGCAGCCATCACCTTGCACTTACACCATAGCAGTAGTCTCCTAGTTGATGCCCCGATTCCTGTTCTTATTCTGCAGCCTCTTTTTCTCCAAAGTGACTCTTTTAAAACATGCCAGATCAATTTCCCTTGAGCAAACTCTCCAATAGCATTCTCATTGCATTTACAATCCTGGCTCCTTACCATGGTTTACAAGATGCTACATGATTTGTCCATTGTCTTTTTACCTGACCTCATTTCCTACTACTCATTGTCACTCTTGCTCCTGGATGTTCTTCAAAAGTGGCCTTTGTTTTGTTGTTCATTCAGCCTGAAGTGCTTTAGCTTAGCTCTCCAAATCATTTATTTGCTCACTTCATTCAGTCCCTGTTCATATATCACCTCTTGAGACTTTTGCTTCTGGTCATGATGGAGTAAACAAAGACTGGACCTACACATACAAAACCAATACATTTGGGGGGGGGGGAGGGAGAGACTGGACCTAACCCCCTGCAAACAAGTAAAACACCAGACAAAATGCATGAAATAACTGTTTTAAGACTTTGAACAATAGACAGCCCAGCACTAGGATCCCTGAGGAAAAGGGGAATAAAACTACAGTGGCCTTGGTTTTCTGTTTGGGGCAATTTCTGGAATATGGGAGAGAAAAAACTAACAGATCCTTGTGACCTCAATGTGTTGAGGAAATGGAGATCAAATTTTGGGAAGGCTGAAGTGGCTGGAATTCTGTGAGCAGAATTTTTAAAGAAAATATGAGCTTAATAAAGAGAAAATGGAAGTTATTGAAAAGAACCAAAATGGAACTTCTAGAGAAGAAAATACAATGACTGGAATGAAAATTTCACTGGATGGGATTAATATCACATTAGATACTGAAGAAAAATTATCAGTGAACTTGAAGACATAGTAATAGAATGTATCCAAAATGAAACAGACCCTCCCTTTCTCCCACTGTTACACTCAGTGTTCTTACCTTGCATTAGTTCATAATCCCCATGTTGTGTCTCTCTCTCCACTGGAAGGTAAGCTCCAAGAGGGCAGGATGTTAAAACATCCTTTGCCTTGTTCTCTGCTTTATCCTCAGTGCCTAGATCAGTACTTGGTATTTAGTAGGTAGGTGCTCATTAAATATTTGATAAGTAAAATTGTCTTCCAGGCAAACTAGTGTAAAGGCAGAGTGGGGAGTAAAGCATTCTAGAACTACTTATAGTTTGGCACAGTTAGAGCCTGAGATGTGCAATAGTGAATGGGAGTGGGGATTGGGGGTTGGGGGGACATAAAGCTGAGTGTGATACAGATGCCAGATCAGAGAGGAATTTGTAGGCCATGCTGTGGAGCGTGGGCTTCATTCTGTAGGTGGGGGTTTTATGCAGAGGAGTGTTGATATTCTAATTGCATTTTATAAAAATACTGTGTCAGCCCCTTGTGCCAGGGAAACAAATGGGAATGTCCCAGTGCAAGATGGTGCAGACCTAATCCAGACTAGGAGCAGTGAGGAGAGGGCAGATTTAGACAGTTCTTTGGAGGTAGAATGTACAAGAGTTGGTGTGCAGGTAGATAGAAAGGATGAAGGAAAAATTTTTGGCTTGTGTGATTGGGTGATAAGGAATACTGTGTAGGCAAAGTTGACTTTAGAAAGATGGTATGTTAATTATCTATTGCTGTGTAACAAATTACCCCCAAATTTAGTAGCTTAAACTAGTAAACTATTGTCTCACAGTTTCTGTGGATCAGGAGTCTAGGTTTAGCCAACTGCCTGTGGCTCAAAATCTCTCACAAGGCTGCAATGAGCATTTTGGCCAGGACTGTAGTCATCCCAAGGCTTTACTGGGAAGAGATCCTCTTCCAAGCTCACTCTCATGGCTGCTGGCTCAGGTCCCTGCTTTCTGCCCCCGGCTGCTGTCCCACCTGGGCCTCTCCATTGGGCAGCTCACAATACAGGCTGCCTCCCTCAGAGGGAGTGAGCAAGGGAGTTAAGGGAATGCATGCCAACGTGGAAGTCATGATAATTTATAACTCAACATTGGCAGTGACATTCCATCATTTCTGCCCTATATTATTAGAAAGAAGTCACCAGGTTCAGTCCACACTCAAGGAGAGGGGAATACACAACATGAACAGCAGGAATACACAACATGAACAGCAGGGACCTTAGAGGTTGCCGACCACAGAAAGTGAGCTTGGAGATGTTTGATTTGAGGAGTCTGGGACCTCACTTGGAATACCCTGGATGCAGATGGATGTGTAGTTTTGGATCTCAGGAGAGAATCCCCTCTCCTTGGAATATTGGTTGTAGCCTTCACATTAGTGTTCTCCTCAACTTTGGAAGCTACTAGAAGTCAGAGATGAAGACTAGAGATCTTTGAGTCCCCAGGGTCTTCCTCAAGTAGGAGGCGAGCAACACATACATGCTGACTGAATTACTTGGCGGAGGGCAGAGTATTACATGATGGAAAAGGTCTCTCCTCTTTTCTTCTTCTTCTTCTTCTTCTTCTTCTTCTTCTTCTTCTTCTTCTTCTTCTTCTTCTTCTCCTCCTCCTCCTCCTCCTCCTCCTCCTCCTCCTCCTTCTCCTCCTCCTCCTTCTCCTCCTCCTCCTTCTCCTCCTTCTCCTTCTCCTCCTCCTCCTCCTCCTTCTCCTCCTTCTCCTCCTTCTCCTCCTCCTCCTTCTCCTTCTCCTCCTCCTCCTCCTTCTCCTTCTCCTTCTTCCCCTCCTTCTCCTCCTCCTCGCCCTCCTCCTCCTCCTCCTTCTCCTCCTTCTCCTCTCTCTCTCTATCTCTCTCTCTCTCTCTCTTTCTCTCTCTCTCTGCCCCCCTCACCATTTGACAATTCCTGCTCTACCATGAAACCAGAGGCAAGACTCCCCCTTTTTAAGCTGCAGGTTTCTGGTCTGCATAAAGCAGATGTTAGACTAGATTAGTAATTTTTTCCAATGGAACTTTTTTCCCTAGGAACCCCAGTATGGGAAAATAGGTAAAAGTTGATCTGATCTGGCCTCTCCAGTGCTTCCCCAGAAAAAAAAACCACCCCATTTTGAAAAACACTAGATCAGGTAAATCCCAATTTTCTGCCAGCTCATCATTCTCGGATTTTACAAGATCCACTCTAAGCTCCTCCCTGTTCTGTGATTCTATTTATTGAGATCCATTGGTGCAACGTATTTCATTGAACTTTTGAAAAGAAAACTCATATTTCCTTGAACTTGTGAAAAAATACATATGCTAAAGCTGACTTTCATTAAACACAGTCAGGCACTGTGCAAAATACTGATTGGCCAGATTATTATAACTACCTGACATTTATAGGCAAATTAGCTGTACACTGCATCATATGGGATATGGAAGCTGAAGGTCTGTTCAAACACCTTTGCTGTGTGCAGTTACCAAGATAAAAATGCTCCAATTTGCACAGGAACACAAGGATTGTACAGTCGAGCGTTGGGAAAAAGTCATGTGGTCCGATGAATCACGTTTCCAATTGCATCATGCAGATGGCAGAGTGAGAATTTCATGGAAACAGCATGAAAGCATCACCCCACATGCATGAGTACAATCCTTCAAGCTAGTCGGGGCAGTGTTATGATTTGGGGCATGTTTTCCTGGCATGATTTGGGCCCTTTAATTTGTGTGGAACAATGTCTGAATAGCACAACATACCTAACTATTGTTGCTGATCAAGTTCATCCTATCGTGTTGATGTCGTATCCCAATGGAGATGGCTTCTTCCAACAAGACAATGTGCCATGCCATGGTGCTCATATTGTGCAGGAGTGGTTTCAAGAACATGAGGGAGACTTTACCTTGCTTAGGTGGCCCCCAGAATCACCAGATCTCAATCCAATTTAGCATTTGTGGGATGAAGTTAAAAGAGCCATCAGACAGCTGGTTCCACAACCATCAAGTTTCACAGAACTGGAGAGTGCTATTCGTCAGGCATGGTGTCAGATTCCTCGCATCACCTTTCAACGTCTAGAGTCAATGCCAAGAAAAATCGCTGCAGTATTGAAGGCAAAAAGGTGGCCCAACGAAGTGCTGATGGGGTGGTCATAATAACATGGCCACTCAGTGTACATTCTATCTTTATTTGGTCCTGCTTCCCTGCTTCATGAGGGCAGGGATGTGGTGTAGCTCATCACTATGCCAGAAGCTAGAATGCTCCAGGAGATAGGGATCATTTCAATAGCTATTTTATAAATGAATGAACTAAGGTAAGGACTGTTCTTATTCCCATTTTACAGGTGAGGAAACTGGGGCCCAGAGCTGCTAAGTAACACGCCTGTACGTACACAAATGTTAAAGGCAAAACTAAAATTTGAAATTAACTCCCCTGGACTCAAAGCCACAGATGTCATTTCTGGTCAGTGAGACGAGAAGGAAACTGGAAGGGGAGTCAGCATATGCTGAGTGCCTCCTGTATGATGAACATAGTCCTAGGAACTTTTTCCTTCCATGATCAACTGCCCGGCAAGGTAGCCACTGTTATCTCCATTTATAAACAAGGTAAACAAAGCTCCGAGAGGCTAAGCACCATACCTCGGGTTGTTTAGCTAGAATGAGAGACTGAGCTGGAATTGCAGCCTAGGTCTTTCTGACTCCAAACCATTCTTCAACTACATGCACCAAAGTTTGCGTTCTCGAAAATATTATGCCACTGGCAGGTTTAGGTCAGTGTGGCTAATGAGGTTTTGTCACCCCTTCTCCAGCATTTCTATAGCTTTACATTCACGAAACCACTGTGTATTGAACTGGGAAGAGCCTGCAGGCTGAGAAAGCACGAGTCCTAACTTCTAAGATGTAGCAAAAAGTAAGCGTTGATGACCAAGGATGATAAACGTTGGTACAGCAGCCCGCCATTCCCCGTGGCCTCATCCACATCACATGTCTCAGACCAGGTCTGAAGTTAGACGATGATGTCACCAGTCTCTTACAGGCCTCATCACTCATACCCACTTGTCATATATTATTAAGCAGCTCTATAACACACGTAACATTTTCTACTGGATTTCCATTTTTTTTCGTTTCATGACCAGGGAAAGAAAAATAGAGTGAGGACGACTTTTCCCAGCTTCTCATCCTTATTGGCCTTCTTTGAAGAATAACCTTGTCTTGAATTATCCCCCCAAATGGTCAGTTAAGCTCTGATTTCATTAATAAGGATAAAGCCACAGTTTAATAATTATCATTTAACTGATGCATATTCTATCTAGACAAGTAAAATGGATTTCCTCCCATCTTTTTGAGTCTACAGAGGAGGGTGCAGCTATATCTTTTTCTTTTCTCTCCTTTATTCTCCACATTATTTTTTGAAACTTCGGGATTGCATCAATTATGTTATAAGCTTTCTATCTTATCACCTACTGTAGAGATAATGAGAGGTCTCTTAAGAACCTGACATCCTCACTGTCTCAGTCTGAATCTAATTAGGATCTGTGATCTCAAGGCTGAGGAGGAATTATCTAGGTGAAGGGTTGTTTCAGGCAGATGCACGGGTGGCTTAGGGCTTGTAAGGAATTGAAAGAGGCTAGAAGAGGAGAAAGCCTCACCAAGTCAGCATGCGGGGTTCAAGGGCAAATGGCCAACAAGTGGTTGGCTTTTGGAGTTAGCTTTGGGTGTGGGCCAGATTCGTGAGCATGT
Source organism: Vespertilio murinus (assembly GCA_963924515.1). Taxonomy (NCBI): domain Eukaryota; kingdom Metazoa; phylum Chordata; class Mammalia; order Chiroptera; family Vespertilionidae; genus Vespertilio; species Vespertilio murinus. The sequence continues at coordinate 171,029,924 of OZ004708.1, forward strand.
GATCTGCGCAATCACCCAGTGCCTCGTGGTCAGAAGGGTTCCGTGCCTGGTTTCGTGCTCTGTTCTCACTGTCATGACATTGTTAATACTTCTTGAACAAGGAAATTTGTGTTTTCATCTTGCATTGGGTTCCACAAATTGTGTAGCCTTGTCCTGATTGGGTGTGAAACCCGGCTCTGTCACTTATTAGGGAGGCGGTCTTGGGGAAATCCATGGGCCTTTCTGAGACTTAGTTTCTGCTTCATGAAGAGTGTAATCTTTACTTCAAATACACTGTCACGTGGATTAAATGTAATGGTGAAGTTACCGGTGCCTAGTAGGTGCTTATAAATAGTCCCTTCTCCTTAGCTAAGATGGTATATCAGAATCATCAGGGGAATTTGTTATTCAAAATACATTTGCCTGCATTCCACTCTGGAAGATTCTGACTCAGAGGTGTGGATTGGGGATGCACAGTGGTTGTGAAAGGGGTCCTTAAATGATACTGATATACACCCAAGGTTAAGAAAGGTAGCCTTGGGTTTTCAAAGATCTAGCTAAGAAGCAACTTAATAGAGGAGAGCAAAAGGAGAGGGAGAAGTTGATGGACTACTACTGATCCTTAACATAATGAAAAACCTGTTAAAGAAGAAAGAGGTCATCATCTATAGCACTTCAGATGATGGTGATAGTGCTGCAATGCACTGTGGGAACTCATCCCATTATCAAGGCTCCTATAAAATGTTCTGCCATCCATTTGGCTTGACAAATATGCCCAGAGGAAGAGGGGCTGCGGACAAGAGAAGCCAGGGTCAAGGCCCAGGTTGGGGGCCACATTTCAATTTATTTTCACTTTACTGACCTTTACACCAACCCCAATTCCTGAAAAGAAATTGCAGCTAGAGGGAGTAATTCTGAATTATTTTTATCCTGTGCAGATTTTAGGCTTTGACATTCTTCTAATGAAAAATCTGAAGCCTATACTACTTGAAGTTAATGCAAATCCCAGCATGAGAATTGAACATGAGCAAGAAGTAAGTCTTTTGAGTATCTCATTGAATATATTGCCTTACAGCTGATGTTTCTGCTCTCATATTATTCACTTGGCTAAACAAGATTCAGCTTTCCCAAATTTGCACAGCAAAGTTCTGTTTAAGTCTAAACTCCCAATTTTGTTGAGCTCTGAGTGTACTTTATTAATGTAAGACCTATCCAACCTGTGGTAATTTCCCAGCATGCTGTTCTTCCAATTTTTAAGATCTGGAAATGTAGAAGCAGCTGAGCCTCTCCATCAGTTCTGACATGAACTAATTAGCCTCGGGAGATGAACTAATTGAAATTCTATGAATATGATTTAGCCATGCCGACATGCTTGAATCACTAAGATAAATAGTACATTTAACAGTGGTTATATTACCACCACCACCACCACCACCACCATCCCCGGCCCCCCAAAAAAGTGCATTAAAAAGACTGGAGGGAAATACACTAAATACTAGTAATAGGTTTTAGGGGATTATGTGGATTTTTAAAAATTTCTTAACTCCTTTCGATATTTCTAAATTTTCTACAGTGAGCATGTATAATTGTAATAACCAGAAAATCATGCTACTGTTTTTCCTCCTCATGCATTTTGTTAATCTGTAAAATGAACCTGAGGTAGTATACGGGGAACCTTTAAAATATTCTCATCTAGATTAACATAAGCAAACTTGACCACTGGGCACTGACAGTCACTTGATACTTAATCCCTGAGTCTCTCCAGTGTAACATGGAATTCTTACCCATTCAAGCTTTCTCCAGGGATGTTTGAAAATATCCCCAGCGTTGTCGATGAGGAGGTGAAAGTGGCTGTGATCAGAGACACCCTGCGCCTCATGGACCCACTGAGGAAGAAAAGAGAAAACATGTAAGTGCTTTTTGTATCATCTGTTTCTATCAACTCGGCTCCCCATGCCCGATGCAGCAGGTAAGTTAAGTTCTTGGAACATGTTAACGTCATGAGTGAGACTTACATATGAAATAATTGAATGGATCATTTTTCACTTATGAATATCAAGCTCCAAACATAGTGACTCGGAGATGGAGACTTGCCTATGAATTTCTAGCTAGTTGTTATCTGGATCTGAAAGTCTCACCAAAAGCCCATATCCCCCTAGTGACGGGGTCTCCTCTTGCCCACCACTGCTCACGTGGTGCTTCTCTTTGAAATCCTCAAGCAGAGGGAGAGAGTAAAACAAATCAGAAGAGGGCACAGGTACCATGGACGTGGTGAGTAGATTGCTTCCTTTTTATTTTCTTCATGATGGCTGCACTCTTTGCAGTATAAACTCTTCGTTTCGACATTTGCAGAGCCAATTTATTGACTTTTGGTGCTTCTATAATGTTTACAACAGTTATAGTTCCTGTCAGTCCCACCTACCCAGTGGGCGTCATATTGGGATGTTGGTGAAAGCACAGCCCCTCCCATGGAATCACCCCTGAAATGAATGACATTTCACTTGGGTATTTTGTTTGTTTTGCTTTCCGTAAATTCCTGGCTTCCACAAAGTAAGGGTTGAGTAAATATCACCGTGGTGGTTTTAGGCAGAAATCAAAGACAGGCATTTCAAATAGCACTCCCCCGTACCCGCCACAAATCAGATGGACCCAAACGCTCCCAGACAAATAAAGCGCTTGTCAGCTATGGTTCCAGGCTGCGAGGAATGCTGACTTCCCTCAGCAAGTGGCGTTTTGCAGGTTCCTGGACTGCAGTCCCTCACCAACTGGGCTCAAGCTCAGATACTGTTAGAACCACCCTGCAGTACTGCCTTCCCCTTGGCTGCATTCTCGAATCGTCTCGAGAGCTTTCAGACACACCAGTGCGAGGGCCCCCGCTTCTACAGATGGTGATTTTAATTAGCCGGGGCGGGAAGCCTGGCCACAGACATTTTTGAGGTTCCCTAGGCGACTCTACTGTGCAGCCATGATTGGCACCACTGCCCTGCGGGAAATGTCACTGATGGAGTGTTTGTCATACTCTGAGGCAGGCTGGGTGGTGCCTGCTTGACTGAGTTCCCCTCCATAGAGCACTTCACCGTGTGAGGTGCACACTGTCATTGTTGGCAAGACTCAGCCAAGGTTGGTCACCTCTCATGTGCATGGGCCGAGCCTGCCAGATGTGGCTTTCATCCATTAGACACTTAAAGGGACAGCGTGGCAGGTCTGCCAAATCCTCCGAGCAACTCAAACACTATGGCAGCCAGACAGTGTCCATGTATGCATGCTTGCAGCTGTGTTCTTGAGCCATCTTTAAAGGAAAGTGGCAGATTTATGCAGCTTGGTCAGATTAATTGCAATATAACTCATTTCTCAAAAATCTATGATGAGCATCTAATGGTTATTGATCTCACTAGTAGAGATTAGGTCTTGAAAGACTGGTGAGATTTTGGTGTCATGCTGGTTCAAGCTTTTTAAAGTTGACCTTAATATATTAGCATTCTGGTTCCTTCGGTGGGAACAAGTTCAAAGGCCATTGTGTGGCCCCAGCCCTCTTAAACTCTGCCACCAAAATCATTTTTGCATTAAGTGGATCTGAATATGATTTGCTTTCTTTTTCTTGTTCTAAGTTGTTTTCCCTTACCTCTTACACCTGGCATTTAGCATAGCTCACGTGAGCTGTGGATGCGATTTTTTAATAGCAGTGGGACACAGAGCCATTAGGAAGGATGGGAAAGGCATTTACAACTTATTAAGTCATAGTGGCAGCACTTCATCTTTAATTTTAAAAGCATTGACTTTTCTTTTAATTGATAACCAGGAGCAGTTTGAACTTCAAGAATCTGACTTCAATTCTAATATAAAAATCCTTTCATCTCACCCTTTCCTTACCTACAATATTAAGGGTATATGTTAATAGCTAAATGTGATTAATTATATTTTCCCTTAATTTCATCTTTAAAAAAAAAACCAGCAATGATTGTTCATGAAAGCACTTTGTAATATGTGAGGCGCAGTTCTACGCAAGAGATTATTATGTTCATTTTGAAAATTTTACCAGGCAGAGAAAAAGGCTGAAATTCGTCTCCACTCCTCTGTGTAGAAATGTCTCAGAATAGCTTGGAAAAGCACCATATTTATGGCCACAAAAAAGGCACAGAGTTGTACTGAATCACACGAGTCCACGTCTGAGACCATGTCACTCCAACTATAGGAAATGATGTCACATAGACTTCTCAGCTGGAAGTTACCTTTAGAAGCCAGAGCTTTTGTGTTTGCATAGGATGTGACCTAACCACTTGAAAACAAATGTTATGCTAGCCTTTCTCTTCAACTTGTTAGCAAAAGTTGTCCCTCAGTAGCTAGCTCCTTCTTAAGTACATTTTGTCAGCAAGACTGCTGAGGTAGGTCTTCATTTTTCTGCACAGACTGAAGGCAAAGGTATATAGTTGCCACACTTGCTCAGATCTCTAAATTCCTCTGAGAAGATGCAGAGGGGGCATTAGAAGGGCTTAGGATGTGTGTGTATCATGCCTCTCCACACACCCCGGGGCCTGTAGGCTGCAGTCATGTTCGTGGCAGGACTGAAATCAGTCCTCATGCCTTCTCTGGGGCGAGAACTTGCTGATAACCCTTTGGCATAGTTGAAAGAGTTTTTTCTTGATCTAGAGAGACTGAGATGCAAATTCTGACTGGGGAATGTTGCAGTTTTGAGTCTCAGTATCCTTTCCTATAAAATGGGCATAACAACATTTATTTTTTTATTGTTTAAAGTATTACCCATAGTGTGTGTGTGTGTGTGTGTGTGTGTGTGTATTATATCCCTTTTTTAATGAAACAATGTGCAAAATTTGTAATATATAATAGGCACTTAATAATATTTCGTTTACTACCCAACTATAAAGTTATCTACTAAAACATTTTTAAAAAAATACAAAAATAATGCTTACTTCCTGTTATCTTTTCTGTATACTTAAAGTAAAATTTTGAGTTTAAAACCAATAATATATCCTAAAAATGAAGCTACTAGATCACTTTGACATTGATGCTGGTTGCCAGTGGAAACGTCTGTTTCCAACTAGCAAGATGTAACAGGCCCAGGCATATTTACTTGTTGGATTAGGAATAAAATCACTGTCATATGAGAACTATTTGGAACTATGATAACATCTATGGTATATAATAAAAGCCTAAGCGACTGCTGGTTACAGCAGAACTACCAGTCGCTATGATGTGCACTGACGATGGTGTGTGTGTGTGTGTGTGTGTGTGTGTGTGTGTGTGTGTGTGTAGCTGCCCCCTGGTGGTCAGTGTGCTCCCACAGGAGGAGTGCCGTTCAGCCAGAAGCCAGGCTCACGGCTGGTGAGTGCAGCGGGTATAGCGGGAGCCTATCTTGTCTCCATGGCAGCGCTAAGGAGCAGTGAGCCTAGCAGTAAGCAGCAGTGAGCAGGTGGGCTGTAAGGAGCAAGGGGTCCTGGACTGTGAGAGGGTGCAGGCCAGGCTGAGGGACCCTCCCCTCCCCAGTGCATGAATTTCATGCACCAGGCCTCTAGTTTTGTTATAAGTAGTTACTATATTAATTTTCGTACCAGGTCTCTTTGGAGGCACTGTTGGCACGTTGGAATGGGGAGACTAGTGGGATGGGACTCTGGAACCTCATATATCTATACACACACATATGTGAAGGTAAAATTACATAATATAAAATTAGCCATTTAAAAATGTACAATTTGCCTTGGCTGGTGTGGTTCAGTTGATTGGAGCATTATCCTGTCTACTAAAAGATGGGGGATTTGTTTCCTGGTCAGGGCACATGCCCAGGTTGTGGGTTTGAGGCCCAGTCTTGATCTTTGAGAGGCAACAGATCAATGTCTCTCTCTCTCTCTCAAAAAAAAAAAAAAAAAGAGTGCACAATTCAGCAGATGTTGTGCAACCATCACCCTAGTGATTTTTATATAAAACCCATCACATCTAGTTCCTAAATGCTTATCACCTTGAAAGGAACTTCTGTACACATTAAGCAGTCACTGCCCATTGCCCCCTATACTAATCTACTTTCTGTCTTTGGATTTACCTATTCTGGACACTTCATATAAATGGAATCAAATTATACTCAGTCTTTTGTGTCTGGCTTCTTTCACTTAGCAAATGTTTTTTGGGTTCACCCATGTTGTAGCATGTATCACAAGTTTATTTTTATGACCAAACTAGAGGCCCAGTGCACAGATTCATGCACTGGTGAGGTCCCTTGGCCTGGCCTGCAGGGGTTGGGTCAAACTGGCTCTCTGACATCTCCAGAGGGGTCCTGGATTGCGAGAGGTAGAGGCCAGACCGAGGAATCCTACTGGTGCACGAATTCGTGCATGTATGCATATAAGATCTTTGGTTAATCTCTTCCCACCTTCCCCCTCCCCCCTTTCCTTTGAGTTTCATTAGTCTGTTCATGTTTCCATGCCTATGGTTTCTGCTCCTGTATTGAGCATCTGCCCCCTTGTGGTCAGTGCGCTTCATAGCTACTGGCTGGTCGGCCGGTTGCCTATATATATATATATATAATTCAGATATACCACATTTTATATTTATTTGTCACTTGATGGACATTTTTGTAGAAGCCATCTCTTTTTCAACCAGAATGATCTGTTTTCTATTTTGGCATTCTACCATAGATTTAATTTGAGGGAAAAGAGCTTTTTTGCTACAAGAAGTTTTTAAAACCTTTGGTTTAATCTAACCACCTTATTTGATGAATGGAAGCACAGACTATTAGAATTGGAAGGGACTTGGAAACCATCATGCCAATCAACTCCCTGGTTCAGGAATCTTCCTCCTACCATCCCTGACAGAGGATCAGTGTCCACAAGTCACTGGACATGGCACCCATCAGGTCTGGGGTGATGTCCTCAATCTCTGGTCATTGCTCCAGGAGCTTGGCCAAGTGGCTTTGTTCTCTGGTCTTGTCTATAAGATGGGATCCTGGCATTTCCTGGGCTGGATTGTCATGGTCGTCATATGAAATGACACATTGGGGAGAGCCTTAGACAAACTTGAGCTCTTCGGGTCACCAGGTGGCCAGTCAGACTTTATAGTTATGCTGACGGCGACAGCTCCGCCACCAGCTATAGAGAAGCCCAACAGAATTGTATGTATAGTGGTTCTGAATCGTAGGAGATAAAACTAAGGAGGTCAGTAACTTGCCTCAAATCACAAAGCTGGTTAGAGGCAGAGCAGATGAGCTGTGGGTTCCCTGACTTCTACCCCAGGGTCCTCTTTGCTTTGCTACAATGCTCCATTGACCTTCAGCTTCTACTTCAATTCGAAGCTAAGCTCATAAGGGAGGAAATCAGGAAAATCAACAGAATATCCTCCCCGCTCTCCTTATTAAAAGGTATTTGGGTAGCTTGAAAAATAAATTTTTTAAAATTTGATCAGAAGTAGAAGTGGATAAATTGCATTCCCTGATTATTTTAAAAACAAGATGATGCCATCAATTGATTAATTTTGGGGAAGTCAGTTTACCCCTTAAAGGAGCCATTTTACTCATATTTTGCTCCTTTTCTGGAATGTAGACATTTCTGGTAACCAGATTCCTTTTTCAGGAAATCATAATAAGTTAGGACCCCAGAGTAATAAAAACGAAGCCAGAGATAGGCGTGGAGGACTCTGGGGGCATTTTCTTGCTATCACGATGCCATGCAGTGCCTGGGAGCTGGGTGTACACTGCTTACCTCCTATTCAAAAGTGTATTTTTGGAACCTGCCTTATATAAGAGGCCCCTTTCCCACAGTAACGTTTCCCCCTCTTCTCCCAGTTTCATTTACCTCCTGTCACCATAACAACCAGGCTTATTGCACAGATAGGGCTTAGCCTGCAGGGCAGCTTTTGCCCTGATGCAGAGAGGATTGTCCTCTGAGAGCTTCACTGGGAGCTCAGGCTCCACTTCTTACCACGACTCCAAGGATGGCCCCTGTGCCATGTTTAGAGCCAACATATTAGGTGAATCTCCACCTGAGGTCCATTCCACAGGGAATCTAGGAGAGGTGAGACATTCTAAGAGAACAGAGATCATGGAATCTCTTGGTGGCTCTGTTCCATGCCCGGGGGGGGGGGGGGGGCAGGGAGGGGAGGGGCTCATTTCTTCCATCAGGAACGTCCTTTCATCCATTGTCTTGTTTCCGATCCAGCTCATCCAAGGATGGTAACTCTGTCCAGGATTGTTGAGGGCACATTAATTAGAGGTCCTCAGAGCCTAGACCTCTGCCCTTAAATTGGCAGTACATCCTACTGAAATCCCCTCAACACTAGACAAGAGGTTTCTATACCATCTCAACTAAATATACCTTTGTACGTGTGGAACATCACCTTTCTCATCAGAGAGTGTTCTTCTGGGAACACTTTTTCAGGAGAATGGCCTGTCCATGTGTGCACAGCTGAAATTTTGGTGAAATTCTTGGGTTTTGTTGATTCCTAAGCAAGACCCCAAGCATCTTTGAACATTTTACATAAGTCAAGAATCTAGTACACTGAGAACGAATATTTGCATATCCATTTGAATTTCATTTATACCATGTGTGCATTAGAGAAACAGGTATTGATTATTTAGAGTTTTTATAGAGCACTTACTATGTGCCAGGGAGAAGTCTACAGAAGTGAATTAGCTCACAGGCCAGTTGAGGAGGCAAGACCCACACATAAATATCTATGAGGTGGAAAGTGTGACAAACTGCCACGGGAGGGAAATGTAGGAAAAGATTATTTTCTGAAGAGTTTTTTTTTTTTTTAAAACAAAACAAAACAAAAAAGCATTGACAAAGAGGAGGTGGCACTATAGATGGGTTTAAATGACACGTAGAATTTGAAGCATGAAAATGGATAGAAGGCCCTCCCTGGTGAAGGAGACTAGGCACAGGGCTCTATTGGGGGAACTTTGGGAATCTGAGTCAGCTGGGGAGAGAGTGTAGGAAATGGGTTAGTAGAGAGGAGGGACTAGTCTGAAGTCACGTAGTTTTGGTACCAAATTGGCCCCTGGGAAGGGGGATGGAGACCCAGAGGCCAGAGGTGTTGCCTTGAGTGTCCAGCGAAGGAAACCAGAGCTTGTTTCTAACCAGGAGTACAGGAAAGATGTAAGGGTATCTGTGAACCCAAAAACCACACAAAATTGTGTGTTTTTCCTGGAGAAAAGGCCAGGAGTTCATCATAATCTCAAAAAGTTAACCCAATAGTTTTCTTACCATCAGAGGCTACAGAGAGCTGAAGCACGTTGTCCAAGGTTGAGTGTCCTGGCTTCAGATACGCTGTACCCTCCTCTGACCCTCAGAAGTTCTCACGTTTTGATGGCAGTCAGCAAACTGAAAAATGTGCGTGCGCGTTTTAGTGAGAGCAGAGAGGACATGGCTGTGATAGGAGCATTACGTTGTGTGCAAGACATAAAACCAGGCAACTCTCTCCCATTGAAAAATGTGGAAGAATTAAGTCAGAAGTACCCAGCACAGGCGTCTCTTGCAGGAAGTTAGTTGAGCGGGAACCATTTCTGAGGCTTATGGGGAAGGTGGAGTTTCTTGAGCTGATGTGAGAGTGTCTTTTCAGAAACCATTAGACAGGAGCCGAGCCATCTGTCCACAGGGAGCAAATGGGACAGCAGACAAGCACATGGCCGGTCCATCCCCGTTCTGGGGAAGTGCAGTGCGGAATCCTGCAGTGCCCTTCCAGAGCCATTCCAGGTCGTAAAGGGCCAGCGGATGTACTTGGAAACTTCCTACGCCTTGCTCCAGTGAGCCTTACATGTCTGTGTGCTCTCAGCAAGGAGCTGCTGGCGTTGGGAAGGAGGCGGTATGGTCTGCGCTGGGGATACCAAGGTTTCGGTACCAATTCTACGTGACCTCAGACTAGTCTCTATACTTCGCTGAGCTTGGTTTTCTCACCAGAGAAACAGTGGAGGTGAGGGCTGCCCCTCTGCCTCTTTCATCAGCTGTTTCTGGAGAGCTTACCGTGTGCAGCACAGTAATGTGTCCACTCACCCCCAGTTCGGCCTCACACAGCTGCATGCAGCCGGTGCCATCACTGCTCAGTTTATACTAGTAAGTGAGGACGCTTGGAGAGGCTGAGTGACGCCCCCAAGACCTCACTACTTACGAGCAACACATGGAGACATAAAGCCGGGTCTGTCTTGCTCTCGCCTTGAGAGAGAATGTTTGTGAAGGTACTTAGCCCATCAGAGAGATGTGTGTCCATGAGGCGTTCTCATTGCCTGGTTGGGTTCCCGCCTTCCTAGTAAACTTTGGGGCACGGACTCATCTCTATCTGCAAGCACTGAACATGAGTAAGTGCCTGTGGCTGATTGATTATCTCTTGTGAGGAAGCTCGGTAGCCATTTCATTTTCAATAACCTTCAAAACCAGAATGAATAAAACATAAGCCAGTGTGCAGAGAACACCAACTTAAAGCAGGCTCTACACATGAGACAAAAGAGAATGGTACCAGATGAAAATTATTTGTGTGCAGTGTGCCTCCCGGCTGGCAACATTTCGAAATCCAAAAGAGGGCAGGGTGAGCGAAGAAGTAGGTCCAATCATATGATGTCACCAATATTAGAACTTTCTTTGGATCTACAAGAATGGCAGTTTTCATATGATTCAACCTAATAGCTGGCTTGGAGTAATCATGGCAGGCTTCTTGGAGGTGGTAAGAGCTTGTATTCTCTTGAGCTTGGTTTGGTGAGAAAGTGTAAGTTTGGGGGAGGAAGGATGGAGGCAGGAAGCTGGGCCAATGGGTTAGGAGGGTTGGGAAGGTCCATGACATGCCAGGACCACCAACCATGCTTCCTTTCGCGTGCTTTGGGGTGGAGAGGACAGGTGCTTCTCTGTTACACACGTCTTACTACATTTTTTTGCTCATAGAAAAAATCATATGTGCTTATTGTAGAAAATTAGAAAATGTTGAAATGTGTATAGCATGGAATAAAAGTCTCCAGCAAACTCAACCTCCAGACTTAAACTTCATTAATGGTTTAGTTCATAAAAAACAGTAAAATTTTCTTCTCTCTATAATGTGTCAGAGTTGGGGCCATGTTATATAATTTTTATACTGTTTTAGTTTCTTTCCATTTTTTTGTGTGACAGTAATTTCCCCTTTTGATTAACAACTCTAAGCATCATTTTCATCAGTGGCTGGGGCAGAATCTGCCTCCATGTTGGTGAGTGCTTCTTTTACGTCCAGCATCTTGTGCTTAAAGCTCTGCGTGCAATTTGAACGTTGTCTTAGGACGGAGAGAGCCCCGAGGAAGCGGACCTGGAGATCCACTCGGTTTTTAGTGCACAGAGGGGAGCAGAGTGAGCTGGAGAAGGGGCCCCGAGTCAGAGGCTTCATAGTGAATCCTGGCACCGCCATTACAGCCATAAATGGTACGGTTTCTCCCTTCTCTGAGCTTTGGTTTCTTCATCCATAAAAGGGAGTGTGCAGTTGGATGTCTTAAACCCGCCGAGCAATGCGGAGTTCTTAAATTGGAGGAAGGGGAAAATGTTACTTACTCCTAAGAGCCTTTGCCATGGGAAATGTCCATCTGAATGCATTTAGTGAAATGAAAAAATATATACAACCTGGCAGCTTAAAAAAAAAAAAAAGGAAAAAGAATGTGAAGGAAGAGCTAGTGAAGTCGGTGGGAGGGGAGCTCCAACAGTGACAGGGTCATCTTTGGCTGTGGGGATGGGTTTGCTTTCCCACTAATTATCTGCTAGATTAAAAGAAAAGAAAGATAAAAATTAAAGCCAGTCTTAGTAATCATTTAAAAGCTTTTGGTTATCACACCAAATGGTGGGGAGTATTCTCCAGCTGCTTTCTTTCCTTTTCTTGTTACACGATTTTCTTTTTCTTTTTCTCTTCCCTTTAAGCAGCATCACAGAGGCTGGGGCTCTCAGCACAGAGGCTAATGGGAGGGTGGGGAAGCGGGTGGGATCTGCACAGTTCAGCATGGGAGGATCCACCCCCAAGCTCATCCGAGCTGTGAGCTCATCTCAGTGAGAATCAGCAGCACTCCTGTCCAGCTGTGGACTGGCTTTCAGAGTGTGCATTTCCTGTCGAGGTGGATGTCTTCACTTGCTCAGAGAGGGTGGCTTTCTTCCTCCAGAACGGCCCTGCCTCTGCAGCCCCGGGGTCAGCTGGAGCCGCTAGCACGTGCCTGGGTGAATGCAGGCGTGCATGCGTGAGGGAATGAGTATTGTGGGCCTTGTGCCGGCAGCAAGGTCAGGATGTGGTGGCAGCACCAGCAGTGAGGGCAGGGTGGAAGTGAGAGGGGGCTAGGCAGAGAAAACAAGTCCCCCTGAGGGCCACAAGGCAGAATAGACACGGGACCCTCAAGGCACAGAAAGAACTCTAGCTGGGTGGTTCACAAAAGCTCCAAGCGGGAAACAATGGAACTGTCCATCAACAGAAAAATAACACGCAGCATGAGTATTCACTCACTGGAATACTATATGTGAATGGAAACGCACGGACTATAGCTCCGCGTGCTGATATTAGTGTTGAGCAGAAGAGACAAGTCATGGAAGAATATCTACAACATGGTTCCAATGAAATAAAACTCAAAACAGGCTAAACTAAACTTTATTTATTTTTATTTTTTAATATATATTTTTTATTGATTTTCTACAGAGAGGAAGGGAGAGGGATAGAGAGCTAGAAATGTCGATGAGAGAAAAACATCCACCAGCTGCCTCCTGCACACTCCCCACTGGGAATGTGCCTGCAACCAAGGTACATTCCCTTGACTGGAATCGAATCCGGGACCTTCAGTCCACAAGCTGACTATCCACTGAGCCACACCGGTTTCGGCTAAACTTTACTTTATAGAGATGCAACCGTAATGGCAAAAGTATGAAGCAAAGCAAGGGACAATGAGTGATCAGAGAGTTTGCGGTGGTGACTTTTAGGCAGGGCTGGGGAAAGGCAGATGTGCCCTGCGAGAAGCACATGGCAGTTGGGATCCTGGCTCTGCTCTGGTGCTTACCCCGGGACAGCTGCATAACTGCTAATCTGTTTTCTACACTCTGGGTATGTGTGGTCTATCACAATCTTACAGGTAAAGGAAAGCTGTCCAGGGAGGCAGGATGCTAGAGAGTAAGCGGGGAGGGTTTCAGATGCTGCAGGACCTAATGAATCAGACCAGGAATTTGGCTTTTTTCACCCTAAAGCAATGGACACATTTTAAACAGCAGGGCATGATGCTGTTTGTGTTTTAAAAAGATCACGTTGGCTGTAGCATGAAAACCAACCTGGAGCGAGGCGAGGATGGGCGGCGGGGAGCAGCAAAGAGTTTGGGGAGATGGTTGTGTGGATTAGATGGCAGTGGCAGGGATGGAGAGAGACGTCACCTTTGAGGTGTGTAGGAGAATGAGTGGTAAGACTTGGTGATGAATTGGGTGTGAGAGGTGAGGGTGGAGAAGAGTCAGGGAAGGGGCCGGTTTAACAGCGGGGTGGCTGTTGCTGCCGGGAGCAGCTTTGTGGGGGGAGGGAGAGCACAATACCGGATTGGAGACTTCCACGTGGTCTGTCTACTAGTTAGTTGGGTACATGAGCCAGGGGGGCAGGAGGGAGGGTCCCACTATGAGAATAAATGTTCCCTAAAGCAGATCAAGGCATCCACATGGGCAAATGACATCCACACTATGTCATCCAGGGATCTAGGGGAAGCTGGTGAAGTGGAGGGAGTGAGGAGGTCTGGGTGGAGATCCTGACTCTGCCCCTCTTTCTGGCAGATTCTTCAGCTCTTCCCGGCATTGACTCCGTGGCACCATGCTCATGGGCTCACCTGCTTGCTGGCTCCATTGCTGGGCACAGAATCATCCGCCCTCTAGGCACCTTTCGCATATCCTCATGCTGTTTTAATTTACTTTTAGGCTCTCAGAGCTGTGCGGATGCTTGGTGTCCTTCACAAGCACCTGGCCCCGTGCCCTGGCAGGATGAGTGACGGAGGAACTAGGCTCTTGGCGCAGGGGGGGAGGGTTTCTCTTCTGCACCTGCTTCAGGGGGCTTCCCCGATCAGCCTCCTCTTCTGCGCCCTGTCATCATTGCCATGGCCACCCCACAGCTGTACAGTGCTCTGCAGCTCAGGGAGTCATTTCAAAGCCAGTGACCTGGAATAATTCTCATCCAGCCATGCAAACGAGGCAGGTGTGAGTCATTATTCCCATTTTACAGGCAAGGACACAGGACATTCCACAGGCTTGGGTTTTAGGAGAGGGCATTGCCAACGGTGGGAATGGTTACCCACGTGTGCAAATCTAGCCGAGGCCTCTGATAAGTTGTACTTGTGAACATCCAGCATGTAGTGCACAAAGCAGACTGCCAGGTGCACACTACACATGGTCTCTTGAGTTCCTATTAGTGTCATGACATCCGTCATCTGGTTTAATTGTCACCAGGTTGCATGAGCAGGCCTGCCCCTCCCATCTGTGGGGCCTGAGAAGAGCACACATTGAGGTCCCAGCCTCCTGCCAGCCCCCATTCTCTCCCCACTCCCAACACCATCCTTCCCTGTACAGGGTGGGGAGGCTCCCCAGTTCACACACCTAGCCTGGTGGGCACTGCTCCTCAAGTATGGGGGTGCTGGGGCTGGGGGTATACCTGAAGCACCATTCATCTTTAAAAGGATGGACTCCAGCCATTGAGGAGGGGACTTACAGGGTGCTGTGTGCCCAGAGAGCTGGGGACACAGCCATCGAGTGGGCGTGTCTCCTTAGCCTCCAGGACTGCTTGGCCCACGGGAGGGGGAGGGGGGCTGCCAGACTTGGCCTTTCAGGGCCCTTTCAGTGCAGAGCCCCGGGCAGGGCCTGGTAGCCACGTCTACGTAGCCAAGAATTTTCTGCAGGATTCTCAAGTGGTGCTCAGTTATCTTGGGTATGCTGGGCATGAGCAGGCTGAGAGGAAAGGGACAAAGCCAGAAAGTGGGGAGGGAGCAGGGGGCTGGGATGGGGCGGGACAGAACCAGCAGCTAAACTGTAATCTGGATAGGGGATCTTATTTCCAAGACAGTGGCGGAACTGCATGGGCAGGGTGCTGCCCTTAGAGTCCGTGGCGGAATCAGGGAGCCTCCTGATTCTGGGCTGTCCAGACAGTGGGAGGGAGATCTGAGAGCACAGACGGCTCCCCTGGGAGAGGGGCTGGAGCTGGGGTGGGGAGAAAGAGACAAGGACCAGGCCTTAGCCATCTAGCCTGAATGTCAGATGGAGCTGCAGTCCTCTTAGCACAGCCAGCATGGCGGCCGGATGGCACAGCTGGCATCACACTCTGGGTCTGAGTCAGCAAGACCACCGCAGAGCCCCTTCAACGGGTGCTTCGGCATCTGCTCACTTACCCCTGCTGAGACAGACAGCACGGGCCCGGGCTGGATGGAGGCAGATATACTAGTAGGGTCTTAGAGCCTGCAGCTAAGGCGGGGCCAACAGAAGAGGCTGTGCAGACTGTGTGGGCAGCTCCCAAACTTTAGTGAGGGGCTAGAATCACCAGGATCGGGTCGGGGGTCGTTGCTAAACCCAGATTGCTGAGTATCACCCCCAGTTTTGATTTGTTTGCATGTCTAACATGGTCCCAGGTGGTACAGATGCTGCTGGTCCAGGCACTACACGACACCAAGAACCACTTGCCTGCCAGCCCCCCGTCCTTTGTTCCAAGCCACTTGAGGACGCAGCCCTCAGGCCCTGGGGAGTTTGGCACTGAGCTCTCACTGGGGTTGTCAGGACTCATCCTGATGCGGAAGAGATGTCCCATGCCCCTGGTGAAGGAGGCGCTGGAGACGTTTGTCAATAACACAGAGAACAAGATGCCCCAGTTTTCTATAATTCTACTCCTAGGTGTCGCATATGCTGCATATGAAACACGGCCGCTTCATAAATTCACGTTCCTGTTAATCTGTTTCCTTTTCCTGCCTTTCTGTGAGGTTTCTTAAGACAAGTGAGATATTAAGTGATTGTAAAAATCTAACCTTTAAGGCACAACGGAACCCTTATAACACACTTCTTCTAACGAGGGGAAATGTTGCAGATATTTCCGGCTCTTCTAGCTGGTTTGCAGGCAACGTCCTTGACGCATCCTTAATTTTGACTCAGCCTTTCTCTCCAGCAGAACAAGTGGCGGGGAAAATTTTTCTCTAGGCAACAGCAACATTTCTGTCTCATTTGTTTGGTTTTCCGCTGGAACGACAGCTCAGGGGGTTGCTAATTTGAACGTAGGTCCTTCCAGGAATGCAGTGTTCATGATCAGTAAATACATCAGGCTGCAGATTTTAGCCATTTAATTGCTGAAAATGGGAATGTGCTCTTGCTATGAATATTTAAAAATGAACAACAGGCCAATTGTATTTTACTCCCAAATTCCACTGTAGTTCTGAACCAGTTTTCATCTCAGCATCATCTGATTACCCGATGCCGTGAGCAATATTTTTCTTCTGGGAATTTAGTAGCGGGGTTACTTTGTTCCAACCCACAGACAAGGCATGTACAGGGGACAGGTC
Source organism: Vespertilio murinus (assembly GCA_963924515.1). Classification (NCBI taxonomy): domain Eukaryota; kingdom Metazoa; phylum Chordata; class Mammalia; order Chiroptera; family Vespertilionidae; genus Vespertilio; species Vespertilio murinus. The sequence goes on from OZ004708.1 coordinate 171,046,380, forward strand.
ATCTTAGCACCATCTCGTTCATCCTCACCTTCATAAATACCCTTGCTGGAAATGGAACTTTTTATAAATGAGCTCGTAGCACCGTGTAATGGAAAAGACAAAAGGTTCTAGAATTCAGTGGGTTTGAATCTTGACTTTTCTTCTTGTTCACGGTGTTGGGCGGGGCAGGTACTTAACTTCTCTAAGTCTCTATTCATCTATGAAATGTGATAATAGTAATAACTGCTTGGGATTGTTGTGATCATTGCATGAATTAAAGTATTTAAATGCATAGCATAATGACTAGACATGCTAACTTTTAATAAGTAGTAGATAGTTTGCAATTATTCTTCCTGTTATTATACACAGTGCCTCTCACAGTGCTGAGCACACAGGAGTTCAATAAGTGGTAATTACTACCATTATTATTATCAATATCATCATAATTCTTATTGATGGACACATTAGATATACGGTTTCCACCATGCAAAACTATGTTTTATTTTTAAAGATATTTGATCCAATGGGAATTTATATGAGTAAATGGGCAGTTTAGTAAGGTTGAAGTAAATGAACGATGCTCATATTAATACTTTAATGAAAATAATCACTCATGCAAAACATTTGCTCAGTTTGTGCCTCAAATTACAAACGGGTGTTGTAGATTTTCAAGAACTCCTCTGTTGCACCACAGGATACGGTCCACCCATGGAAAGGCAGCTCTGACCATGGCAGATGACCTAGGCTGCGAGTCAGGGTCCTGGGATGAATGTCGGCCCAGTCACCTCTGCATTTGACCTTGGACAAGTCCCCTCACTTCAGGCTGTTGTTTGTTCATCTCTAGAGTCAGCTCTGGTGGGAAAATGCTGGGAGCCCCTTAGTGCATGTGATTTATTCCCTTTAAAAAGAGCGATGTGAAACATTTTAAAAGGAAGATTTCATCCTTTAAAAACCCTTAGACTCTGCACATTTTGCCAGTTGCTTTAAACCGCCAGGTAGTAGGTGCCAGATATTTGCGGCAGGCTTAATTGGAAGTTGTGTTCTTCATCTGCAGTGTGCGCGTTCACACTAGATGTGCCTCTGACAGCTCTCGCCGTCCGGCCTCCTGCTCCCCACCCAATGAGTTGCCTCTCCACTGCATTCAGAACACTCTGGTCCTGGTAACGAACGTTAATTAGTCTGAAGAAGAGAAACAGGATTGTGCTTCTAAAAATAGTTCTGATACAGTAGGCCATTTTTTATAATCTTGGTGCTTCACGAGGGTGACATTACAAGGCTTTGCATTTATTCTCTGCCCAAGTTCATTGCTAACATTTTTTAAATTGGTGAACTGGTGCTTGTAATCAGGGGATGGAATGGCGCTTATCTCTCTGCTTAGCTATTGCACATGTGGCCCAGCCTCTCCCATGGTTTGAATCTCAGCACTTACGCTACCAATTATTTGCAGGAAGTCTTTCCTCTGGTCTTGGAAGCCTGTTGGCTTGGCCTATCAGAGGGTAATAGTTTGGAAGCATGATGTCGGAGAAACAGACAGAAAGGTATCACTACGGGCAACACAATATAAGAAAAGGAAGGAGCGCTGGTGTGGGAGACCCGAGTCCTGGCCTTGGCTCTGCCACTGACTTGCTTTCCTCCCACATGCTGTGGGCCAGGCACTGTGCTGGGTGAGACCTGTGGGTGTGAAGCTGATTCACGTGGCTCCTCTGCCCCGCTCCGTCACCTGGGCTCTGTCTCTTCACCGAGGGCCGTGGGCTTGACTGCCGAGAGCTCTTTCTATTCTAACATCTGTATTGGTAGGAATAGTAATACATCTCAGGCTTGTTAGTTAGTAGGCATTTTGGTAGAACTCTGGCAGCAGACAAATCTCTAAAGGAGTTCCAAATTATAGATGGCTGGGGTTTTTTTTAGCTTGGTTTTTACCTCATGAGGTTTGTTGTTGGCTTGTGTGTGTGGGTGTAGGAGAGGGAGTAATCTCCACAAACTGGTTCTTGGCTCCATCTCAGTAATTGGGAAAATGGCTTTCAGATTAATATCTCAAGGTGGGTAAGGTATGCCCTTGTACTCGTCTTGACTTAGGATGTAGTCATTTGAGGTTGTGCTTTATCTTTTAGTTTGTCTTACATTTGAGTTGTTTTGGTGCTATCCCCGAACTCTCCCATTTTTCTTCTCTTTAAACTGTGTGCCTAATATGAACTCAAGAAATTAGGTTCCTAGAGAGCAGAGGTTCTCAACCTTTCTAATGCCTTGACCCTTTAATCCAGTTCCTCATGTTGTGGTGACGCCCAACCATAAAATTATTTTCGTTGCTACGTCATAACTGTAATTTTGCTACTGTTATGAATCATAATGTAAATATCTGTGTTTTCCGATGGTCTTAGGCGACTCACAGGTTGAGAACCACTGCTGTAGAGCCTAAGACCATCGGAAAACACAGATATCTACATTACGATTCATTAACAGTAGCAAAATTACAGTTATGACGTAGCAACGAAAATAATTTTATGGTTGGGGGTCACCACAACATGAGGAACTGGATTAAAGGGTCGAGGCGTTAGAAAGGTTGCGATCCACTTCTATAGGGTAAGAATGTTTGGGGCCGTTTATCACGTATTGTCTGATGCTTACGCTATCTCTTTAAGAAAGAGCCGTGTCCATCTCCAGGTTTATCTATGCAGCAGGCATTGGGATGGACAGACTCTCTGAAGTAGGCCCAATCCTCAGCCCTCTCTTCTACCTAAATTCTGAAATTACTGGAGAATAAGATACAGGACTAAAGAGGATAAGAGCCCAAATATCACCATTATGGAAATGATGATGCTAGAAAATGCCCTACGTCTATGGGCAAATGAGCCTCCTGGTGTTGAATCCAGAGAGACTCCTGCAGGCAGCAGCGCTGCCCCCACCCCCAGGAGGACTGTGGGATCGGGAGCCAGGGGTTGGTGTGCAGCAAAAGAGGAAGGGAGGAAGGGCTGAGCGTTTTCACCCATTTCCTCCCTCCAAACTCATAAAAAAAGAAAAATAAAAAAAGACATTTTATTTCCTCAGGGGTAGAGCAAGGGTGGGACAAAAAGAAACCCAAAATATTCTCCTAAGTGGGTCCTGACCCTAGAAGAAAAATCAAGGGCCGGGAAACAGTGCCTTCCCCCAAAACAGCCACACACTCACCTCACAGGAAGCAGATACTCAGAGGTTAAAGGAGAAGCTTTGGAGCCTGATAGACCCGGGTTCAAATCCTAGTCTCCACTTGCGGAGAGTGATCCCAGACCAAGGCCTCCACCTGGCTAAGCCTCACCTGGGAAGCAGCGGTCGCAATCAGGCGATGGGAATGCAAAGCGAGATCATCCGTGGGATGCCAGGCACATGACAAGTGCTCAGTAAAGAAGCGAGGGTCAAACGGGATAACGGGTAGAAGCGTCCTTTGTAAGTTACACCATTTCTATAACTGTGAAGAAGTATTGCTATGCCTGGTGGTGGGATTAATGTAATATAATGTCCTATTCTACTTGCTATGCAACGCTGTTAGTGCCCCGATGTATCTTATTTAAATTGGCCGGGGGTACCCCGTGGCTTGTGCACATCTCTTTTCTATCAGCGTTTTTGCACAGAAGGTCCACAGGCCAGGAGGAAGAAGAAATTAAATTAACGAGAAACTTCTATGCATCAGCATGACAATTCCTCTGATTCCAGCTATTTTTGTAGATCCTCCTGAAAGCTGTCGTGTAATTCTCTAGCGGCCATTAGAAAGTATTCACTCCATTTAATTTATGCTGAAAAATCATTAGTGGGGATTTGACACAGGCCTGGCATGTTCACAAGCCGATTCTCGGCTGTCAGGCTTCAAGGGACAGCTCCATTTGCCGGAGGCACCCTTGGAAAGGGGGAGAGAGGGAGAGAGGAGAAGAGAGAGAAGGAGAGGGAAAGAGAGAGGAAAGATGGGAGAGGAAGAGAGAGAGGGAGAGGAAGAGGGAAAGGAAGAAGGAGAGGCAGAAGGAGTGGGAAAGAGAATTGGGAGCGGGTGAGGCTGTGGTTCCTCTCTGCCTCCTCTTTGTCCTTCTCTGTCATCATCTGCAACATCACCCTCGTCCAGTGTCACCGCGACCAGCTATTCTCTTGGTTAGTGTGCACCACGGCCCTAGGAGGTCTTATCATCTGCTTCTCACTCTGACAAAGTCCACCCACTGACCTGGGCAGAGTCCAGCTTGGGAGCAGGTTTGGGTCACTCTAGTGCCCTGGCCTCTTCCTTGGGAGGAGCCTTGGTGACAAACTCTCAAAGGCTGGAGTAAAAGGCTCGTGTGTGTCATTGCGGCTCCCACGTCACCGACATTGGGCATAACCCAGCAGAGCAGTCCTTTCCTTGGCAAATATTATATCTCATCAATATCCATGCCTCAATTTTCTCATTTACAATATGGAGGTAATGGTAGCTGTTTCCCAAGCTCTCCAGAGGATTAAATGAGATAATGTACCTAAGGGCTGGGGATAGGGCTTGACATGTAACAGTTGTTCAATAAATGTCAGTGCTGGTGCCATACATGAAAGCTCATGTCTGTCTAGCTCATGCCTGCTTGTAAAAATAGGCACTCAGTAAGCGGTGGTTTCCTTTATCCCTTTTCCATTTACAATCTTCTTCAACCCCTAAAAGCACCGGCCAGCATCTCTAGGCTTACAGCGAGGGAGCCATGCTGGGGGAGGAGCCACGCTGTGAGGGAAGAATGGCTCCGAGCCGCTGGAACCCAGATCACAGAGGGTGGGTCACTTCTGTTAGTCTCTCCTGCGCTGCCTCACCAGGAGGCTCCGACCCAGCCGTTCAGTATTGGAACTCCACCTATCTGGGCAGCTAACGCAGCCACAGGGCTGCCTGGCCGCTGGCTTCAGTGAACATTTTCTATTATGCTCCCGGTGGGAGACAGGGAGCACCTCAAAACACCGTGTTCCACACTCTTACCTTCCATTCCCACTGCCGCTAAGTGGCTCTGAGCCGAGCTCCCCCAGCAAATAGCAGCATACAAAGCGCACTGTGCCCTTGCGGCGCCTTCATAAAATTACAGGGGTGCATTTTCCACAGCCTCAAGGTGCATTTCTTTAAGCCCCCAAACTCCTTCAATTTGAACTGTTTGGAGATGGAATCTTCTAAAATGCATTACACACCTGCTTCCTGAATTTTAAGGACACAATATGACTTTTCCCCCCTCTTTTTTCTTGGTGCCGTGGTGTTAGGAGGTATGCTGGTAAACTGGCTTTCAGAAACAAAACAAACAACCCCAAAAAGCCCTGATTTGAAGTGTTTGCTTATGCCCATGGTGTAAATATTCCTACAACAATCAATTTCAAGCTGGGAGCGATTTTTAACAACCAGCTCCAGGAAGGAGTGGGTGGTCAGCTGGAGCGCCCAGTGCAGGGGCAGCAGAGCAGGGGGAGGACCCGCCCGGCCTCGTCCTCATTCCCTCCCCGCCCCCCACACCGTGAGAGCTGGGTTATCCGGCCAGGATAGTTAACCCAACTTCTTCATATGTACACTGAGGTAAAGTGACTACCCCAAGGATGATCCTAAGGACTCAGTAAGGCAACATGGTTAAAGTCCCAAACTCAAGTGCCGTAGGGGCCAAGCAGGAGACATAATGAAGGCGGCAGGCTGGTGGATCTTTTGGCAAACACCTAAAGCAGCGATTCTTGAACTTGGCCAAAGAGCTTCCCCTGAGCCTGGGCCTCACCTCAGATCAATTAAACCAGGATTTCTGGGGGACCCAGGAAGTGGAATGTTTTTGTTATTTCCAGAAATTCCTCAGGGAGAGCAGTTCCTATGACAGGATTTGTTCGTGATGGCGCATTGTGGACTACTTTCTTTATGGGACTGAGACATTGGCTTTCAAAATAATTTCTCTCTCTAATATTGTCCTAAATGGAAACATTAAGGTTAGGGTGAGTTTGGGGAATTGTAAGTACTTTGGTTTGGGTGGAAGATGGTGGGTGTAGGAAGCAGCAGGGATGAGGCATGGTTAGATTACAAAGTGCCTTAAATGCCAAGCCAAGGAGCTCTAGATTTGCCCGGGGGCAGGGCACAGCGCCCGGCAGACACTTTAGGGGAGGGATAGATAGCAGTGACGTGATCTGTGGTCGGGCAGGAGAATCATCTACCACTGAACAGACCAGTGAATCACTCACCCTCACAGCGGTCCTCCACCCCAGCTTGTGTGCCTGCTCTTCCATTTGCATAATTTACCTTTAATTATCGCTTTCATTATTTTCACAATCCAAACTGGCAGGGATGGTCTGATGCCAGGTGGCATTAAACTGATGGGACCTCAGAAGACCTCCTTTGTTCATATTATTAATCTTAGTATTTTTTCAGAGATTTTATTAAAAGAGATCATCTGGGGTTTGTTTTGAGCTGTATTTTCCGGAGAGAGCATGGCCCACGACTGTCCTTGCGCCTGACTTCCCTCTGTGTTTGTGCATTTTTAAGCTGGTGTCACTCACAGCTCAGGGAGCGTCAGTTTCTAATTAGTCGCTTGTTAAACCACAGGCCTCCAGATTGTGCTGCTAAAATTACTAGCTTATTTGATGAAGAATCCCTGCTGGAAAATTTTTTTTTCCACCCTGAAAACAAGCATATCCGGTGTTTTACTCCTGCCACGTTTTTTCTGAGATTGTTGTTGTTGTTACTGTTACATGTTATTGTTACTGTGTATGGTGCCAGGGGCAGTGCGGGTACTTTGCAGATATTATTGTTTCGTTGAATGTCACAGGAACTTTGCAAATCCCGTCTCTTAGAGGAAGAAATGTGACCTCAGAGAACCCAAGGTCACACAGCGGTAAGGGTCAAGCCCGGCCCAAGGCTGGGCTCACGTCCATGTTCTGTGCTACACTCTCTTCTCTGTAAGGTGCTCATTTTGTCCGCTTGCCTATGGTAAATTGGCCACATTTTATGATTTGGAATTTGTATTTTAGTTAAGTAGCATCTGGAAAGTAATTTTCAAATGCATCTTAAAGAGTAGAGCAGGGATGTAGATTAAACACGACTAATTCTTCCCCTGGACTGTTGTCACCTGAGTTCACTGAAAGGAACACATTCAGTCTTTCCTGACTTTTGACAGCAGTAAAGTCCCAACTTCTAAAATTACAGCGAGGGCAAGAATTCAGTTCTTCGGTGTTATTCGTGGTGTAACCAGCCTTCCTAGGCTGGGTTGATCATTGTTACTTTGGTCATAGTTCATTCCTCCTCCCAGGAAAATGATAATTGTATAAAATCACTGTTAAGAGGATTTTAAAACATCACATTGCCTTGTTTGTTTGTTTTTAACTCTCTCTCTCTCTCTCTCTCTCTCTCTCTCTCTCTCTCTCTCTTTCTTTCTCTCTCTCTCTTAGCTGTTTACTTTGTTCTGAGGATAATTGCTATTCTCTGGTCAGACGTGAAAAGCGAGGAGGGCGGGTTATAGAACCACTCACTCATTGATTCGTTGACTCAGCAGACACTTCCCAAGCACCTGCTGTGAGCGGATGCTTTTCTAGGAGAGGGGATAGAACCGCTGGGCAGTCTCATGCCACCTGCTGTCACGGGACTTGCATTCCAAAGGGAGAGGGATGTTAAATAAGTACATTAAGTGGGGGGGAGGTAAGTACATTAAGGAGAAAGCATGGAGAAGTGTGTTCTGGTGCCTGTGAGCATGATGATGGCAACGAGGGAGACGGTGAGGCATGACCCTTCCTCTGTACATACAGGGGAGACAGGCGCTTCAACAAATAGATACAAATGCTGGCTTCTGGGCATTTGTCGGTTTAACACTTACCATTTTCATTATTCTGGAGCAGTAAGAAGATCTGCGAAATATAGCAACTTGTCATTTTGCTGAGCTGTACATTTTCTTCCATTGCAAAGGGAAAGATTTTTGCTTCCTGGTAAAATAATTTGGATATAACCAGTAGGTGAGTTAAGTGTCTGGGGGGAGGGGTAGATCTTTCCAGTGCCCAAGGAATCAATCTGCATAGGTCTTATTTCACTTATTACTTCAACAAATTTTTAATTTAGTGTCCGTATGTTCTGTATAACCAAGGGGAAAGCTGGACTGCCCAATCCCTGTGCTGGAGAAGGGAGACAAAGATGCATTAAGAATTAGAGTACAGTTAGCTCTAGACAGTCATGAGGGATACTCATGAGGGACTGTTGTGATTTTAAAAAAAATAGTTTTATTGATTTCAGAGAGGAAGGGAGAGGAAGAGAGAGATAGAAACATCAATGATGAGAGGGAATCATTGATTGCCTCCTGCAGGTTGGACTGAGCCTGCAACCCAGGCATATGCCCCCCGACCAGGACCCTCCAGTCCGAAGGCTGACCAAATCCACCAAGCTAAACCAACTAGGGCTGTTGTGACTCTTTAAGCTTACTACTTATTGCCAAAACCGGTTTGGCTCAGTGGATAGAGCGTCAGCCTGCGGACTGAAAGGTCCTGCGTTCGATTCTGGTCAAGGGCATGTACTTTGGTTGCGGGCACATCTCTAGTGGGGGGTATGCGGGAGGCAGCTGATTGATGTTTCTTTCTCATTGATGTTTCTAACTCTCTATCCCTCTCCCTTTCTCTCTGTAAAAAATCAATAAAATATATATTTTTTAAGTTTACTACTTATTGTTGTGTAGAAACAAACCAAATGTTTATTGATCAGCTAGACTCATTCATTAGTTAAGTGACTTACTAATTCACACCTGCCTTGTGGAAGTTGTGAATCAAGGCCATGCAAGTTGTTTTACATATGTCATCTCATTTCATGCTGGTGGCAATCTTGTGATCAGGATTTTTATCTTCATTCACTCTACTGCATGCCATGATCTTCAGGATTGTCAGTGCCAAGGGCTTACTGGGCACCACCCCTAAGTTCTGCAATACAGCTGTGAAAGGACATGAGGACACTTGCTTGTGGGGACTGAGATGCACCTTTTCGGGGATGGTAGATGGAGTCTTGAGACTGAGAGAAGTCCGTCAGACAGAGAAAGGGACAGTATCAGACAGAGGAAACCACATGCTTGTTTTGTTTTTTTGTTAATCCTCACCTGAGGATATTTTTTCCATTGACTTTTAGAGAGTGGAAGAGACAAAGATACATCAATGTGAGAGACACACCGTTCAGTTGCCTCTTGCACACGCTCCAACCAGGGCCTGGGATCAAGCCTGCAACTGAGGTCCGTGCCCTTAACTGAAATCGAACCTGGGATCTTCAGTCTGCAGGTTGGCACTCTATCCATTGAACCAAACTGGTTAGGGTAAGGCATGAAACTTTGAAAGCACATGCTATATTCAGGTAAAAATAAAAAGAGACAGAGAGATAAAAAATTTGGAGGACTGAGTGGAGCAAAGACAGATTGGATCCAGCCGTTGAGAGGCCTGAGTGTGCTGGGAGGCAGAGTTGACAGGATCCTGTGGCTCCCCTAGAGGAAGGCAGGGAAAGGAATCAGGATGCTCCTGGAAATGTGGTCTGAGCCACTGGAAGAAACTGGGAAGAGGGAGTTGGTGGTCTGTACCACCAAAATGTCTCTTGGGGGACAGTCCCACAGATGGACTGGAAGAGTGAGAACTAAAGTTCGGCTGGCAGATAGGAAATGAATGCTCTGAATCAAGGCATTTGGCAATGGAACTAAGAGAGGGATCTACTAGAGACCATTCTTGGCTTGATTCAATGGGCTGGGATCACTGGGATCCAATGAAGGGAGAGAGTGGAACAGTTCATCTAGGTCAGGAATGCAGCAGGGAGAACAGATTTCAGGGGAAGACATGCAGTCCAATTTGGGACAGGCTGACGTTACCTGGGGGCCTTCCAGGTGGGAGAAGTCTAATGGCTGTCATAAAGGCGAGCCGAGAGATACCCTAACATGGGCTGTGAAGCAGACCACATGGATGCAAACTCCAGCTCGGCCACTTGTCAGCTACATGACCAGGACAAGGTGCGTAGCCTCAGTTTCCTGTGTGTTTCAAATGAGGATATTAGTAGCACCTACACTACAGATAATTACATGTGAGATACACGTACAAGAAGTTCACAGGGCACCTCAATAAATGTTGCCTAGTATCATCATTTTGTCATTGTCAGTATTGATTTCTTAGCCATCAGTACATCAGTGGCAGTTGAGGCCATTGGTGTAGATAGAGCACGAGAAGGGATGGAGGAAGAATGCGGTTTCTACCTCCGAGTCTCTCAGAAGCCAGTGCAAAAGGCATGTGCTTGTGTTCAGGGCTCACTTTCATGATGGATGTGGCTTGACTTGACATTTTCTTAAAATTAATTGTAATTGTAGAAGGTAAGGAATAAACCACTGAATGTGTCTAGCGACCCCGAGGTCCCCCTTGTACAAGCGCTCTTCTGAACACGCGAGTAAGATAATGACAGGCTCAGCACAGCTAAGATATTTTAATGAGGAAAAATGGATGTAAACGGCAGAATCTTAAATGCATTAAGTTTCAACATTGTGAAATTAATTGGCTCCCACTCCTGGAGCAGTTGGAGTTCTGAGGAGTGTCCTGTTGTTTTTTTCTGTTACCTTTAGCCAACATTTCTGGGTTCATTGGTGAAGAAAGGCCTCTTTGTTTAGTTAGAGTTGAATCATGTTTTAAGACATTAGTATAATTAAAATTATATTTCCAGTGTCTGTGAAATGGGAAAAGAAGAGATCAGCAAGTGTTTAATGGAGCCTTCTCTGTACCTTGTAGTGATGCGGGGTATCCGAGAGACTCCAGATGAGAAATGGTGATAGCCCAAGGTGCTGTCAGAGCTCCGGGGAGAAGGTGACTCCCTCGGCCTGGCGGGTCAGGAAGCACTCTCCAGAGAAGGTGACATTTGAGGTGGGCCTTGGGGGAGGCCAATCTAACAGGAGGCCAGGTGGGAGAATGTCACAGTGGTCCAAGGAGTCTGAAGACATCTAACCAGACACCGACACCACAGCCATCTTACCTCTCCTGTGGTGTGTGACGAGGTATGGTACGTGAAGGAGAGAGGTAATCAAGAAAAAGAGAGGAGGTCATAGCTCACATACAGTTAGAACTCCATGGGAGGGAGAGAGAAATCGAAAGGGTGGGCAAGAGAAGAGGCTATAGGTTACCATGAACATACAATTTAATGTAATTTAGAAATAGGATTTATGACCAGCAATCAGACATGTATTCAAATCTAACGTGGCCACTGAAGCCCTTTGCTGGTACACCATTGTTTGAAAGACTGGATAAACTTTGATCTGTGCCATTGCTGGAACCCTTGAAAGTGAGCCGATGTCAGGTTCCAGTTATGAAGGAAGACGAGCCTCTTATGTGTGTATACGTCCACAAGATCTTGTGATTCTGTCACTCTCTCCTTCTTTACTGTCACCACCCAGTGCAGGCCACCGTCCTCTCTGGTTTAGATGGCTCTAAGAATCTCATAACTTATTTTCTCCACCCATTTTATTTTTCCTCACAGCAGCCAGAGTCATCTTGCACTCAAATCTAACGGGTAAATTCCTGCTTAAAACACTTCAATGGCTTTTCACTCCCTGATAGGCTAAAGATAAATCCATGTGAAATGCCTCATGAGGTTGGCCCAACGTAGTCTAGACTAGCTGTTTACAAAGCGAGGTCCTCCGACCCCAGACGCCCAGGGTTCTCCAAGATCTTTTCGGGATACCTGGAGGGTCAAACTGTTGTCGTTATAATAATACTAAGACATCATTTGCCTCTTCATTGTGGTAACTTGCACTGATGGTGTAGAGCAGCTCTGTGTGCAATCAGTGCTAGCACTCACTGTGTTCTTCACTGCCAGCTTAAAACAAACAAAAAACCAGATTCATGTAAGAAAGTCCTTGAAAAAAAAAACAGTGTAAGTTATTAATTTAATTAAATCTCAGCCCTGAGTGCACTTCTTTTTAATATTTTGTGTGACAAAATGGCAAGTATAAGCCGAAGCACTTCCGCTGCCGCCTGAGACACGGAGCTTGTGTGGCAGAAAGCTCTCGAATGATGGTTTGGGTTGCAAGCTGCACAAGCCCCTTTCAGTTATTCAGATGTGGGCATTTGGCAGGTATTTCCTTAAAACTGAAAAAAAGAAGTGAGCTTCTTTTTCAAGGAAAACAACCAATAGCATCTGCCACCAATGATAAAATGTGAACTTTTAAGCAAAAATTTGAATTTTAAGAAAAATTATATCTATCACCATGAGCTTAACAGCTTTGCAATATTTAAAGATTTTTTTTCATGAGCTCAGTGGCAATATTAATGAATGTAATCTTTGAGTGTTGTATAATGAAATGTTGTACAACATTTGGAAGATCTGCGTAAACCAGTGTTTTCCAAATGTCCAGTGCATGATGTTGGAATAGTCTGCATGGGTTAAAGAATCATGCAAAGTGCAAGAAAGACCAATAGATTTCCTAAAAGAGTACAGGGAGTTTAGTAATATGGTTTCAGCTTCCACATTGGGACTGACCTTTAAGAAAGTGCCATTTGAGAAGGTTTTTATTAAGCCAGACATTAAAGCAACTTGTACAAATATAACACTATTTTATCTATTGTTGTTTTGGGGAAAACATCCTCACAAAAATGTGATTTACATTAACATATAATGCATTTATTACTGTTATTTTAATGAATTTTTTAAAGTTGTCCATTTTAATTTCTATGATGGTAAATCGGCAGATTCTAAGAACATAAAAGGACTCTTGAGACCAAAACATTTAAGAATCACTGATGCAGACCTCTGCCTCACCTTACATCACTCCTGATAATCCCAACTCCCCACACTGCCTTCTGTCCATCACTCCGTCACTTTGTGGCTTAAAAAGAGGCCACATACTAAGCCTGACAAGTGCAGGGAGGCCTCACAGTGGCCTTACAAACTCAGAGAACGAAAGTAACCACACAGGATGGTCTGCACACAAAAATTCCTAACTAGAAGCGAGTCATGGTGGGTAGTCATGTCCTAGGTGTATAGTTTCCTTGACAAAGATCAATCTTTACCTTAATGAGCCAGTCTATTGTATTTTCCATCTAAAATAGCACACTTTTGAAATGTCAGGGTGATCTTCTTTTCCAGACCTCTCAGGGCCCAGCCTCCCATTAAAGCACGAGGCCACAGAATCCCTCATGTTATCTAGTCTCTCCCCCGCCATGTAAAGCAAGTGGGTGTTTCTCTATTTTGCCTTTTTATCCCATTCCAGAGACTTGCCCCGTTTTGCTTTCTACTACCCATGGATTTCGTATAACCCTCCTTATGTCTCCTTTTATTCTAATGCATAAAATAAGTTACAAAATGGAGCATTCTCTGGAGCATTTTCTCAGTCTATTGAGGTTTTGCTTCCCAGCAAATGCCATCAGTTTGGCCTCAAATAAACTTATAAAAACTTTCTACAGGTTTGGACTTTTCTTAACATTGGCACGTTCCTCCATTCTGTCTCCCTTCTGCCTCAGGGCCTCTGCACATGCAGTTTCTTCTGCCTAAAACACACTTGTTCCCCATTCTCCAGGTTTCTCTTATTACCTCTGCTCACTCTTACCCATCACAGCTCAGGAAAGCCTTCTCTTCCTGTATCCATTATGTCCATCCTCAACCTTCCCTTCCACAGGCTCGATGTTAAAATATATGTGTTCTTTCACTCTACCTTCAGATCTAAACTCTTTTAAAAAAATATATATTTTTTTTATTGATTTCAGAGAAGAAGGAGAAGGAGAGAGAAATAGAAACATCAATGATGAGAGAGAATCATTGATTGGCTGCCTCTTGCATAGCCCCCACTGTGGATCGAGCCCACAACCTGGGCATGTGCCCTGACTGGGGATTGAACCATGACCTCCTGGTTCATAGCTCGCTGCTCAACCGCTGAGCCATGCCGGCCGGGCTAAACTCTTGTTATATCCCTCCTTTATCATTTCCCCTTTGTGCCTCTTTTGCAAGTACCACCTCCTCTGATGTCTGTTGTATTATATTAATCACCACCTGTCTCATACAAGAGGGAGGAATAATTAGCTGACATTTCCAAGGCTAAGGGAGCTGCTGATGAATCTTTTCCTTGAGATTTCATACATTTTTAAGAGGGTCCTCACATACCTCTTCACAGGCTCCAGTGTAATATACTCCGTGGTTTCTTTTCAGCTCAGGAAGAAAAGTATCTGCATTTTGTCATTAATGAAGCCGATTTTCCTGTCTCTGGTAGTCAGAATCCCCTGCAGTGGGTACTTAGTTTTTGTATCTGCCAAACAGCTCATTTTAATGGGACATCATCTTTCCTGTGAGCCCCAACCTCTTGAAGTGTAAACTCAGACCTCCCCTATCCTCAAGATCAGTGGGAATTAGCCTTATTATTCAATTTTCCTTAAAAAAAAAAAAAAAGCCAGGTTATGGGGATCTATCAGTCTGCCATACTGCTGTGAAGGGTTTGATGCTGTTTTCTTTTTGAACTGTTGGGGAAAGCCTTTGTAGTGCTCTGCCGCCGCTGGTGAGGTCTGGGAGGGGACCTCCTCCTGGCAGCCAGTGACCGAACAGGCCTCACCCCCCATTTGTGAAATGAAGGGCGTTCACCAGAGCTCACCCTGCTCTGAGACTCCGTGATCCAAATGCATCCCAGAGCCTGGTATATGCCCAGGCTGTGCTTGCTACCGAGCCGGGCTGCAGCTGCAGGAGAAACAGGCTTGTGATCCCAAAGAGGACAGTGTCCTTGGAAATCAGATGCTAAATTAGATGTAATATAGACTGATACTTGTTTTATAATGTATACATATGTACGTGTGTGTGTGTGTGTGTGTGTGTGTCTGTGTGTGTATGGTGCTCACCTTGTGCCAGGGTCCTTGCTACATCCTGGGCACAGTGGAGGCAAGTGAGCACAGTGTATGAAGGTCAGCTCTCAAGAACTCATGGGCTTGTAATGGAGACAATAGAATGTACAGCCCACTGGACCCCAGAGCTCAACAGGCAGGACACATGCCGTAAGAAATACAGACCGAGAGGCCCTCAGAGTGTGCTGACATCGTTGAGAAAGGCCATAAAGGAAGATGGCGAGAGAGGAGCCAGGGTTGGCACCAACATTTCTTTGCTGAGAATGCAGGAGGACTTGTGGTGCCCTTAGGAAAACGGGGTCAGTGAGTGGCTGGCCTGATGGGACAGTGCCCTGTGGGAGGATCCTCTGTAGTGTCTTGAGGCATATTTCCAACATTCATCAAATTGCTTATAGTCTGCGGGCATTTCAGTTCTTCCTGGGGGAGGGGAAGGTCGAGTAGAACAGGCTGGAAAGACAAGGGTGGGGCAGAGAAGGAGGAGAGAGAAATAGAAACATCAATGATGAGAGGATGGGAGAACGTATTCCTCCCCTCACCCGGGGCTGGTAGCAGAACAGCTGATTTCAGCCTCTCGGCCGCTCAGCTCCCCAGTTTCTCTCTGGGAGAGGTCTGCGTGCCGCAAGGCGCTCTGAGGATGTCGGTGGCCCGTCACCATTAGCACGTGCTCTCTGCCCCGAGCGCATTAGATCATTACCGAGCGCTCTCAGCGCTTGACAAATGTGACAGCTGCCGCTCAGGCAATTTCCTAGTGAACGGCTGAGCCGGGTGGAGCGGGTAGATAGCTGGCTTCACCGAGCAGGGAGAGCTAATACTAATCATTAGGTCTTTGAACCTTGCCATGTTACCAATTAATGGGAGAATAAAGTGAAACGAGTAATTAGATGGGTTCCAGCCCACTGGCTGTGCTGCCTGCCCGAGTGCTCCCCTCTCCGCACTGTGTAAAGGAGTACAAATTCAATTACGGGGAGAGGGGCAGGGTGGGAGTTATAGCTTCTAACGCTGAAAGCATAAAGTGAGCACTTACTATGGGCCAGCGTCTGTGCTAGGAATGTGCCTCTAAACACGTTTCCTCAGCCCTGCCCTTTGAGGTGTGGATGCATCTCAGACACCCAGAGGTCAAAGTGCAGGGAGGCGTCATGACCGCCAGCCCCGCCTGACTGCGAGTGGCACAACTGGCATTCAAACCCACGTCTGCCGAGCCCTAGAGCTCTCCCTACTGTCCACTCTGCACCAGATACCATGCTGCTGCTCACATACACGCGTCTCCTTTAAGCCCCACAGACCCTACCAGGTGGGGAGTGAGTATGCATTCTGAATTCTCCCGAGAGGGACCTGAGGCCAGAGAGGTGGCTTGCTTGCCGGGTCCATTTGGGGAACTGCAGGCAGAGCCTGGTTTCTGCCCGACTTAGATGTCCTCTCCATTCCCTGGGGCTTTGGGGCCTTGTCTACACTGGGGCATGCACCCTGGGGCCCTGAGGGCTCAGCCTTCAGTATCTCAGCATCCCCATAGCCCGTAAGGCCCTGTGACAGCAGCAACCCGGGGAGTAAGGAGCTCCGGTCCCTCTGACCCTGGGCCCAGGACTCTCCAGTGCCGGCCCGCTGGCTGGCGCTGGGTGGGCCATGTCCTCTCTTGCCGCAGGTGACCTCCAGGACTGGCACTGTCTGGTGCAGACTGATATGGGGTTGAGTTTAATCCATCACCAGCCTTAAGCTTTATTATTGAGTGGCACACCTTAAGATGTGGAACATGGTTTCAGTAATTGTGTAACTGAGAAAGTGAGCCAATTTGTATCTGTATTTCCCCCAAATGATCACTTCTGGTTACTCTCTCTCGCCCTCAACTACTGAGTAAAAGAGCTCCTGGAGGCCCCGTTCCTTGAAGAGCTGAGCGCCTTTCTCTCTCCCCCTGATCCCAGTTACCGCCATTGCATGCTTTACCCCGTGCCGTGCCGATCACAGCCGCGGACCCCTGGGGGGTGCAACGGTCCAGCCAGGAGCATCACTGCCCAGTTCTCTTTTGCCTCGAATTAACTGTGGTCAAAATAGGTTCCCTGGATCTCAGTTTTCTTAGATGTTGGAATGAGACTGGGCCATCTCTAAGGACCTCTTCTAGTGCTCAAATCCCGCGATTTTCCGTTTATTGACCTCTCATTGCCTCTCATTTGGGGAATAAAGTATTCCCTCTAAGTGAATTCTTTTGAAAAGGCAGGCACTTACTCCATTTATCACCAAAATTTAACAATTTAGTCACTCAAAATTGAAAATCTTTACAAAAGCTTACATATATTTCTCTTCTTAACTACAGTAATATTAACTTTTATAGGATCATCATTTTGCATATCAAACCATAAGACCTTATTGCCCGAAAGAACTGTGATTCACCCTCCCTCCACATACACCTGTTCTACAAATGCTCCAAGGAGCCAAGTGCCTGTGCACTCCGCTTCCTTTTACCGAGCTCTGATGCACTGCCGCCCCGGGCCCTGGCCTGTGTTCCCGCACCCAGCCGCACAGAGCGAGCGCTGATTCCTGTGTCAGGAACCAGTGAGTGAGCGCATATGCCTGTGCACGGCCCTGCTTTGTAGCACTGGCGTCTGAGTGTGATATTCCATCCCCCACCCCCATTTTTCAGACACACTCCTACACCAGGAGAGAAGCTACGGATGCCCCTGGCTCTCCTAAAATAAGATGCATGAGTTTTCTGGAAGCTCTGTAGTCCTGGGGCCTTTGTGCTCCCTTCATGTTGGAGGTTGTTTTGATAGCTGAGGGCCCGTTCTACTGAAAATCACAGGGGTTGTCTCTAGTAGGCTAAAGATTTTTTTCCAAATAAGAAGAAATAAGTCATTCATTACTAGTGTGGCAAGTGTATGTTGTGTATGTACATACAATTGAACAAAAGTTTTTAAGATACTCTACTGTGACTATTTAAAAAAGCATCAAATGTACCATGGAGGGGCCGATTGAGAAGTGGCTCTGAGACAGAATTCTTGATCTTTCTAAATCACAGACACCATGTGTCCCACACCCCTCTTCCCTGGTTCTCGATCATCTGCTCGGATATGTTCTCTAAGATTGTGGTCTCTGGAGCACCCCCATCAGAATCTCCTGGCTCCATACTCAATAATATCAAAGTCTCTGGGCTTGAGGTGAGAAACACACATTTTAACAAGCTCCTCGGTGATTTCTTAAGCACACCGAAGTGTAAGGTTCATTGGCCTCTGTGGTAAGATCCAAACCCAATACCATGGGACATATAAGGTCCTCCGTGAGCGGGTCTTGCCACCTTGCAGACTAATCTCCCACCATCAGGGAAGATCACAGTGGTCCCGACTGTAAGACCAAATAAATTATAACCCCCGGCCCAGCACTCACTGCCCTTCCTTCTGCGCATTCGGCTCTTGCTTTGCCTGGCTGACTCCCAGTCTCCCACCAACATCCTGCTCAGAACAAAACCCCCAGAAGTCTGCCCTGACTTCTCTTAGCGTCATTAGCATCAAAAGATGCCCATTTTCTGTGCTCTTATAGTATTTACTATTTTATTTCAAAACTATTAGCCATCTTCTTTTCACCCATACACTGCAAACTTCCTGAAGCAAGGAGGGGGCCTCATATGTCTCTAGATTCCTTTACTTGGCAGTGCCTTCGTAGATACCCCATTCATGGTGCTTTCGTGTGTGTGTGTGTGTGTGTGTGTGTGTGTGCGTGTGCGTGTGTGTGTTGTTGTTTTGTTTTGTTTTGTTTTTGCTTTTTGAGATTTACTGATCGAAATAGCTGGATAAGAGTTTAAAGACAGGCAGTGGATAGAGGATAATGGTGAGGACATTTGTTGAACAAAAATAGTTACCAGGAAGGGCAATTCTAGGGAAAGTGTAAAACCCAGAGACAGTGATGATAATAAAATCTCTGTGTGCATAGGCGTACCTATGGGGCATGTGCTCTGTGTCAGACACTGTCCTAAGAGCTTTGTAAACAATTTCAATTCATTTTTACAATACTTCGGCGGGGGGGAGGGAGAGCATTATCTTCTCCATTTGCTGGATGAGGAGATTGTTTAGAGAAATACAGCTAAATTCGTGGGATCCAAAGCCAAGTGTGTCTGATGCCTAAACCACTGCTTCGTCCTTGACGAGAAAGAATGACTGAAGGGAGACACAGCGGTGACATGGAAGAGAAGAGATGGTCTTAGCTGACAGGAGATTGGACGAGAACCCCCCACTCTGCCACAGTCAGCTCTGCGACAGGCCACCAGCCTCACCTCCTCCCCAGCCTCAGCTCCCTGGCCCGCACCAGCGCCATAAGAGCGCCGCCTCTGGGGGCTGGCGGGCCTCCTGCATGTGCCATCCTTAGCCCAGCGCCTGGCACTGGGCCCACACATAGTGGATGCTGGCCGGTGTTCCACCGTGGGGTTGTCCTGAGAATGAAAGGAATGAACGAATACGAGTAAGTCCTTAGTAAACTGCATGGCACTGAATAAAAGAGGAGTTATTTTTAGACTCTAAACAAAGCGTGGTGAGCAGAGGCCTGGAGGGCGGATGGAGCGAGCATGTGGGTGGGAAGGAGAGTTTGGAAGCGCCTGGCTCTCCAGACCCCAAAGCCTGGAATGGGACGTGGGCAGCGCCTGGCCTGCCCAGCACATCCTGGCAGTGAGCCCAGACCTGGCTCCTCTCTGAAGCAGAGGCTCTGCACATCTAAAAACCCGTGCCTACCTCCTGGCAGGCACCAGTGAAGGGGAACTTCAAAGTGTGTGATCCCCTTATAACTCTAAGGATTGAAGAACCCCTCAAAGGGCGAAATAGCCTCAGAGCCTTCACGTGGGTGAACGGGTGTCTTTGAGAGGAACACCAAACCTGGGAGAGATTGATGTGCCAGAGCTCCCGTGGCACAAGAAAGGGGAGAAAGCAAGACGAAGGCTTTGTCTTCGGATGAGCGCCCTGTGCCTTTGATCCTGAGATCAGAGCCCTGGATGCCCACTCCCTTTACCCACAGTGGGTGGTGTTCTTCAACAAAGGGCGTTGGAGGAGGGGAACGGGGACTGCCATCCTTTCACTCACCCACAGACCTGCCTGGAGCCGATGCCGTGCCAGGCTCTGGACGAGGCCTTGTGCCCAGAGAGATTGCAAAGGCCACCGAGGAGCGTGTGGTCTGCCCAGAAGGCAGCGTGGGAGCCAGGAGAGTCCTGGTATGAGAAGCTGTGGGAGCCCAGGGAGGAAGCAGCTCATTGGGCTTACGGTGTCTCGGGGGCTTCCCATGAATTGGAAGAATGAGCAGCTGCTTGTGAGAGGAGGGGGAGGGCACCTTGTGCAGAGGGAAGAGCACGAGCAGAGGCCCCGTCATGAACAGGTCTGGCGTGTCCAAAACAAGAGGAGAAGGGCCATCAGCAGAGGAGCCCAGGCTGGGTGGGTGAGGCCCCCACTGCCTGCACCCATCACCTTGTCAGCCTCTGGCCTCTGGGCTCCTGAGTCCAACAAGCACCGAGCTGCCATGGAGTCACTTTCCGTGGGTTTTTGCTTCAGCCTCAGCAACAAAACTGTGTACATCCTCTGCCTGCCATGGTCTTCGGTCCCTTCTTCCCTGTTGAGAAAGGTCCTGGTAGAAGTTAGGACTGAACATCTGGGTGTTAGACATCCTCAAAGAGTCTTGAGGAGAGAAATGGAGCGCCTGGTGCCTGACTCGCTCTCCTCAGTGTCCGCTGAGCCTGTTCTCCTCGCCACGAGGAGAGAAATCTCGTGTAATGAGATGATATCGTCGGATTAGAACAGGTCGAAAAGAAACAAAATCAATATTTTGCCATTTGTTTCATGATCTAGAGCCCCAAACCTGCTTACAGACATGTTGGTTAGCTTCCAGCCCCTGTGACAAATGACTGTCTGCGGGAGAGATAAATGTCTCTCAGGAGCCGGGGGAAATCTCCGGAACGCATTTGAGATGATAAAAGTGGCTGGGCTTGACGATTTTGCTAAGGTTAAAAAAAAAATGCCTGTTATCCCCACAGGTATTTCTGCAGGAAATTGCCTGGGTCTGTTTTTTCTCTCTCCTTTCTGGAAGAGCCAAATTTCACGCTGACCCCTGCCTTTTCATCGGGGCTCTCTGCCAAGTTCTTCTCTCCACCTGCCGTCTTCTGTTTCATCCTTAAACTTCTCGTCTTCATCCACAGAACCCTCGCCTGCCCTTCCCCCGGGTCCCGCTCTGCCAAGTCTTTTCCGTTTTCCTCTGAAAGGCTTCTTCTTAGCGTCTTCTAACTCTGAATTTGCGTTGTGGTGAGAACTAACCAAGCAGCCAGCCGCCATGCCCTGTCGGGAACTCAGGGACCCGGGGAAACCAGGGTCCATCCTGCCGCCCCGCGTTGTAAAGCAGCCGCCCTGTTGGGGTGCTGGGAGGGAGCGAAATGAGTCTGATTCACAGCATTGCTATGCACTGAGCACCTCCTACCCTGTTTCCCCCAAAATAAGGCAGTGTCTTATATTAATTTTTGCTCCCAAAGATGCGCGAGGTCTTATTTTCAGGGGATGTCTTATTTTTCCATGAAGAAGAATAAAGTACACATTTATTGTGAAATGAAAATAAAGGAAATTTATTACCTGTATCCGGTACGGTAGTACGGTAGTTGTCCACACAAACCAGACAAACTGTGAATCCTGGGGGCCTTATTTTCGGGGGGATGCCTTATATTTCACTCAGAAGGTAGGTCTTATTTTTGGAGGATGTCTTATTTTCAGGGAAACACGGTATGTGCCAGATCTTGCGTTGGATGCTGGGAGCATGAGAGAGTGGGTGGCTCACCCCCAGTTGGTGATGTCTGGGAAGACTGTGGAAAGCGGATGACCACACTAGTCTGAAAGCAAACCTCCTGGAGGGAGGAATTCTCTCGCGTGAGGATGGAAACCAGAGTGTCCCTTCCCTCAGAGCTAAAGGAAGGCAGGGTGACACTGGAGCCAGACAGCTCAGGGCTGGAGCCCTCAGTAGCTTTCGTTAGCCCTGTGAGCAGGGAAAGCCACTCACTCTCACTGGACCGGCTCCTGCACCTGTAAAAGGAGGTGCTGGACAGCCAGCGTCCTTGGGAGCGGTAAACGTGACTCCTCTGTTCTAGCTCCTGAAGCAATGCCTGGCCCACAGGCGTCTCTATAAGTGCTGGTGTCACCTGTTTCCAAAAGGGTGCTCTGCAGTTTTTGAAAAAATTAGTAAACAAACAAATAAACAAAACCCCCAATGGTAATGCTAAAAACAAAAATTTAAAAATAATGAAATAAAACCCAACCTCCAACCTCAACTCTCCCAACATAGTGAGTGCTTCCCCAGACCTGTCTGTCTGCAGGTGTGCCTTTAATACTCTGTTGACATTTGCGAGCGATTTGACTTCTGTGGCTTTTCAAGGGACTGGATGGATGGCTCAACCCAGTGGGTGGGCTTCAGAAACGCCCTCTGGAAGGAGCGGGTGGAGTTGAAGAGCAGCCATAGCAGCAGCAGATGTTGAGGGAGTGCGGACTGCTGCCCAGCTAGCGTGCCGGCTTCTTAGAGGTGCTACCTCCTAATCCTGGAAACCCGGAGGGAGGGGTTTAGTCTGTGATCATCATGCTTCCCCGGTTCCTCTGTGGGCTGAGATGCTCTCCAGGGCAGACCATCAGCCCCTTGTACGTTTCTCGGCTCTTCCTTCTAAGATTTGGGATTACTTCCCTATATCTGCCCTCCGAGGCTGCCTGCTTTGCTTTCTTGCTCTCTTCCTAACAATCCCGCGCTCCCTCTTTGTCTAGCCATCCCCAACTGGAGCGCCTCCTGACCGCCATCACTAAGCTGGAATCTTCAAGGTGCTGAAAAAGCAGCAGAAACAAATCAGCAAGTGCCAGAATTTCTCCTAAAAGGGCTCAGCCCTGGGGAAGGATTACTGAGGTTTAATTTACACAACAGCTGTGCTTCTAAAAGGGTGTGTAAATCAGACCTGGGGTAATTGAAAGGCACTAAGAAAAAAATTTGTTACTTAGAGGAATCCTATGGTGAGCTCTTTTGTCAAACAAATCTCACTGATCTTTTGGGGTCCAGCTCTAAAGTCACCTCTTCTGGGAAGTTCTCTCTGATCACCTCCCTTCCCCTGACCGGATTAAGCCCTTCCTCTAAGTGCCCTTAGGACATTGGTTGGTGCCTCAGCCCAGCAGCCTGATCCAACCTGTCTTGTGATATAAATAGATCTTGGCACCAAAAAAAAGTGTGAAATGAATGTTTGCTGAGTGAAGAAAGAAGGAACCAGTGAATTAGACTCTGCTCCCCGAAGAATAGGCATATGTCTGATTTAACTCTTCTTCTGCACACCGCCGGCAAGTCTTCCACCACGATCTCTCCCTCTGCAAGCAGATCTTTGAATGAGTAACCGACAGAAAACAAATGAGTGTCTCTTAATTCATCCTTTATGCAAACCCCTCTGTTAACAACAAAGCGATAACTAATTTTAAGATTAGAAATTTGTTGGCAGGAGTCAAGGTAATTAAAAGACAGAAGGATGTACTCCACGCCGTTCACATTAATTGAACATCCTTTCTCTCCTTCCCTTCCCCAGGCAAAGGGGTCCTGGGCCCTCGGTAGTAGGTAGGGGTGTTCCTGCCTCTTTAAGAGCGCCTCTTCTCCTGTGATGGGGCTGCTATATATATATATCACTGAGAGGAAATGACTATCACCATATTTGGTGGCATGAATGTGGGTGAGCCTACAATCTTAGAGACTGGTCTTTGTGTTTAGAGCGGACACATGACCGGTTTGAGAGGGAAACCTTAGCCTTGGCCTAGATTCTCCCTTAGCCCACTTCTGTAGATCATCTATTCATGTATAAGTCTTGTTAGGCACATCAACTTAAAAAAAGGATTTGATTGACTACCAAAGAAAATAGCTTGGGTCCACATTTGCAAGACAGTCTATCTACTTCCCAGTGATTTGCTGCCTAATGACATCCAGGAGTTTACTGAGGGACATGGGATCCATGTGATCGCGCTCGTTGCTCTGGGGACATGGTTCCGCTGCCTTTCCTGATTCTGCTCCGGTGCTGGCTTTGCGTTGGAAGATGCTATAAGAAGCATTGGTTTTAAATTTACATTGTGTGGGTAAAGAACTGAAAACAGTGCGTGGCACAGAATTAAATCATATGAAAGATGCTAGGGAGGACGTCATGCCTACCTCACTCGCTGGCTCACCCCGGGGGACTTTTCTCTCTGGCATCAGTTCCAAGAAAAGCTGGCTTCTCCTTAAGCAACTGGCATGTCTTCTGTATCGGAACAGCTTGCTGTCAAAGTGAAGCTTTCAAATTTTGTTTTCCTCTTTCCTTTGGTTATCAGGAAGCTTGGAGCCAAATCTGTGACCCGTGCCCCCACCATCCACAGTGCCAACCATTGGAGCATGTGTTTCTGTGTGTTTAGTTCACCTTTAACCTTGTGTTCTTATACTACCCATGCTCTTTCTGTAACACTATTTACATGCGGATCCATTTTATTTATTTAAAAAAATATATGTTATTGATTTCTTACAGAGAGGAAGAGAGAGTGATAGAGAGTTAGAAACATCAATGAGAGAGAAACATTGATCAGCTGCCTCTTGCACACTTCCCACCAGGGACACGCCCGCAACCAAGGTACATGCCCTTGACTGGAATGGAACCTGGAACCCTTCAGTCCGCAGGCCAGTGCTCTATCCACTGAGCCAAACCAGCTTCAGCCATGCGGATCCATTTTAAAGCATCTGTCTATCTATCAATCTCTGCAAGCCACTGCATATCCTTTTTTTCAAAAGGTCGTGCACGTGCATGTGTTTCTTATTATTCTATTATTTTTTTATGCATGTGTTTTTTTTAAATCAAAATTTAAAGTATTTCAAAGGCCAAAGCCATCTAAGCATTTATCTCTAATGAATGGATTATGAAAATGTGGTAAATTCATACATTGGCATATTATTCAGCCTTAAAAAGGAAGGAAATCCTGACCTATGCCACAATGTGGATGAACCTTGAGGACATTGTGCTAAATGAAATGTCAGTCACAAAAGTAAAAACTATATGATTCAACTCATGTGAGGTACTTGGAGTAGTCAAACCCATAGAGGGAATGGTGGTTGCGGGGCTGGGAGAGGGAGAAGGGGAGGGAGTGTTTAACAGATACGGAGTTTCAGATTTACAAGCGGAAAGGAGTCTGGGGTGGATGGTGGCAATGGCTGCAGAGCAGTGTGAATGCATTTCGTGCCACTGAACTGTACACAGGAAAATGGTTAAGATGGTACATGTTATGTTATATATATTTTAACACAATAAAAATCACACTGTCTTAAAGTATTTCAAAGGGATGAAGCTCTTAAAGTTATATTGCCATCTTTAAAGTCACCTAAGATTGATTTTATTAAAAAGCACAAAAATGGCCATAACTGGTTTGGCTCAGTAGATAATGCGCCGGCCTACAGACTGAAGGGTCCCAGGTTCGATTCCGATCAAGGGCAAGTACCTTGGTTGCAGGCACATCCCCAGTAGGGGGTGTGCAGGAGGCAGCTGACTGATGTTTCTAACTCTCTATCCCTCTCTCTTCCTCTCTGTAAAAAAAAAAAAAATCAATAATATATATATATTTTTTAAAAGCACAAAAATGAACACTTTAAGTTTATAATCAATTAAATTCATCCCTATTTTCTCCATCATGTATTCTAACTTCTAATCTTTATAAAATATCCTTGTTAAGTGGACATTTACTTTTTTACTGACAAGTACCATTCACAGAGAAAAGCGCATGATTTATGCTGCATTGTATACTGCTCAGTGCATTGTGCAGTGCCCAGGGAATTATAAAGTGAACACACTGGGGTAACGGAATCCGGAACAAAAAATGGAACATCATCAGATGAAAGCCCTCCCCTCCAGAACTCTTCCTCCACCCACTGCTTTCTCCACACAGGTAACCACCGTCCTGATTCCTAACACCATCTGTGCTTTTTGCCTATTTTTGAACTTTACATATAAATGCAGTTTTATATAGATTCTTTTGTGTCTGGCTTCTCGCCCTTAACATTTTGTTGGTGATAGTCATCTGTGTTGTTGCATATAGTGGCAATTCATTTTCATTGTTGTATGGAATTATATTTTGAAAATGTGCCCCAATGCATTTTTTTCTACATTCTATAATTATTGAGCATTTGGCTATTATTTCATGTCCTTTTGAGGAGCAAGATCAGTAAGAGAAGAAATTAAATGTGTGAATGAAGGAACTTTTTAATTGTCACAGATAATGCCTCTTCACTCCCAGTGGCTTGGCCATAGAGCCTGTAGGGCCAAGTTCCTCCCCCATCGGAACTTCTTGGAGAGCCCCTGTATTGCCCTTAATGCCATCTGTCTTAGACTCAGCTCGGTGGCACCATTCATTCATTCATTCATTCATTCAACAAATACATATTAAACCTCTTCTATGTGCATGCATTGTTTTGGGCTCTGGGGATACAACCAGCATGAGAACAGATGGCAGTCGCTCTCCTAAGGGAGCACAAGTTCCAATGGCATGGAGTTCCCCCGCCAACACTAATATTTCCCATCACTCTGCGACCTCTGGTCTGTGTGCTTACCTGTGTCAGCCCTTCCCTATTAGGCCTCACTGAGCCTGGGCCTGCATATTCAGCCTTCGATCAAGGATGTGAAGAGTACCCTCCACCCCAAACCCAAACTGCTGCTCCCGGTTTCCCCACCCCACACTCCAGACACCTCAGTCCAGACACCTCAGCTCCCAGTGCTGATCTCGGCCTCAGCAGCTCTGAGAATGGGCTGCTCCCTACCCCTCCGGCCCATGACCTTCAAGGCGCCTGGGTAGGTGAGGCTCACCTCCTGCTTCCCTTTGTTCAAGGATCACCGTCTGCACTGCCTACCATCCAGTGATAACCCTTTCCTCAAAAACTGTCTTAGCTTTATGGTTGTTTGAGGCAGGAGTGTACATTTGCCATCGCTCTGTCACGGCCCAAGGAAGTGTATGCTTGTCGTTTTAATGGCCCCATATTATTCTATTATATGGGCAGAACTTGATTCTAGTGGATTTTTTAAAGTGCAATTTATTTCTTATAGAGCAATGAGAATTTTAAGATTTAGAGATTATACCCCTTTCTCTAACTCAGGCTCACTTCACCAGATGCTGGGATGGCCTTTTTTCCCTTCTTTTATTTTTATTTTTATTGTGGTAAAGTATACATAACCTGAAATTGGCCAGTTTAGCGACTTTAAAGTGTACTGTTCAGTATCATTAAGTATATTCACAACGTTGTGCAACCATCAATTCTAGTGGGTTTTAAAGGTAAGTGCATTTATTGAAGTTAAAGTGACTTCTGGCATGAAACGGAAAGCATACTTGTGAATAAAATATATGACTTGATCCTGTCACTAGAAAGAATATGTTTTAATTTGTTGGAATATTTTGGCTACCGGTAACTGAGAACCCAGCTTAATTTGGCATAGCTCAGTTCGAGGAAACGAATTGCCTCCATGAAAATATGTCGGAAGCTGGAGAAGCTCTAGAGCTGGTCCATGTGGCGGCCCCATGACACCCGCGAGCATCCAGGTGCTTTCCCTCCTTTGTCCTCCATCCTCACACAGCGCTTTGTCCTCAAGTTGTTCCCCTCTAGTCACTGGGTGGCCACATAGTTTCAGGCATCTCTTCCAAATTAGCAGCATCTCCAGTCAGGAAAGGGGACCACCCCTTCCCATGTGTCTCTAAAGAGTCAAACTGTTCTCAGAAGCCCCCTATAGATACCTTATTACATCACAGCCAGAATTGGCTCACAGTCCCAAACCTACATCAATGTTGTCCATCGTGAGAGTGAACTCACCCAATGCTGCATCTTGGGCTACAGTCAGCCTGCCTTGAGGCATGTGGTCTGAGAAAGAGCATGGATTCCTCAACAGCATGTGCGTTCTGCCAGGAAAAGGGAAGGGAGGAGATGGATGTTGGATGGACCATAAATCATGTGTGCAAAGCTTCCCAACACTAAAATAAACCCGCCTGGGTTCTGAGTAAGAGACATTTACCTGGCGAGAAGCTACGTTTGCCTAAGTAAAATCACAAGAATCTTAACTAGAGATCAAGTTTCCTGAGAATTTTTCTAACCATCTGACTGTCATCAGCTACAAATCAAAGTCTAATGTGGTTAGCCATCCTCCGGCTCACAGGCGCTCCTGTTCCTTCAGCGGGGGCGCCATTTCCTCAGTTCTTGCTTCCAGCCACCTTTTTAAGTCCACTCAGTAAGCATTTCCTCTGACACCCTCCCCTGAACCCCAGAATCAAAATGAATTTTTCCTTTTTCTGTCTTTTCTTTCTTTCTGCTTTGCATAACCACTGTATATCCAGGTTTAGCGCCCCCTCCCCTCTTCTTCTTTGTATAAAAATCATAGAAGTAATACTGTATCTTCCTTGTAAATAATTCAGACACTGTGTCAAGTATATAAATTGAAGGTTGATTGTCCCATTTAGCCTTTCCCTCAATCCTAGGCCCACTTTCCAGAGATCACCACTGTAATGATTGGCTTTGTCTGGTGTTTTAACCTCCAAGGAGATGTCAGTTTGTTTTCCTATTGTAAATTTTAGAAAAATGGAATCACACTATGCACTCTGCTGCTGCAATGTCATTCTATGACTTGCTCTTTTTATTTATCAGGATAGCAAGGGCATCTTTCATGTCAGTAGAGCCAGCTATAGACATTATTATTTCTATGGCCTGAGTGTTATTCCTTTTGGGGGCCTTACCGTACTTCTTATAATCCCAGATGACAGGCACTTGTTATTTCCACTTTTCCACATTTCAAACAGTGTTATCAGGAATAACCCCACCCCCACCAGTGTGTGTGTGTGTGTGTGTGTGTGTGTGTGTTTCTTTGTCTACTTTTGCCAATATTTATGTAGGATAGATTCCTAGAAGTAAAATTGCAGGGGCCAAAAATAGGTGATTTAAATTTTTGATAGCGCCTGCCAAGTTTCATGGGTGGGTTTTGGGGCCAACTGCTGCTGGTGTAAGATAAGTAATTTCCAGACTTCCTGACTTAATAAATCAATTAATGTAAAAATGCATTGTGGAGATAACATAAAGAAAGAAGCCAACATTTTTTTTCTATGTAAGGTTAATGGGGGGAGGGGGGAGGGTACCTATCATTAGCCTGAACTAGTGAAACTGACATTTTTAAAATGTCAGACTAGTCTAGGTTTGTCTGAATAAGGTAATAAGAATATTTTTTAAAATGGGTTTTTATTGGTTTGAGAGAGAGGAAGGGAGAGAAAGAGGGAGAGAGAGAAACATCAATGGGCTCTTGGGCATCCAGGAGAGCACTGGCATGTGGATGGAGCGGGGGACTCAAGAACTGATGGAAAACTCCTCACCCCTAGCCCCTGGCCCAGCTTCCTCTCCCTGGGCCTGTCCAGGGACTAACACAAAAGGGTAGGAGGCAGGACTTGTAAGGGCTGACAGAATGAAATGCTTGGGACTTGGATGTTATTTCAACATGAGCACTGGGCAGAGACATAATGTCCCTGGTCCTCCGTGCACAAAGCCTTCGGGTGTCAGTTCAGTAGCATCTCAGTTTTATTACATCCATCACAAGCAGCTTAAGGCTTCCAAAAACACCGTCCAAGACAGGTGTTGAGCCTGTCAGTGGATTAGAAATATCCTTCCCATTAAGCATAAATTAACTTAATCACCGGGTGCGAAAGATAAGCAACATAAACAGCATCCCCCGAAGCTTTCATTAAAATTAATATTCTATTTAAAATTTAGCTTGTATTTTCTAGGACCTGAACCCTCTCACAGAGGTAATATCCGCTGTAAATTTTACACCGAACTGCGTGGCAGAGATGAACGGGCCGAGGACAGTGATGTACTATGCAATTTAACTTTGCCTCCTGGACTTCTTTTCGCCAATAGATGGATCTGTACGTCTTAAAGAAATAATTAGTCTCATCTTTGACCATTTTCAGAGGCCGTCAGGCTGATCCAAAAAAATGGAACTCTGAGTCAAGATGACTAAGAGCAGGGGCTTCAAGGCTCACTGTTGAGATCTGTGTTGTGGAAAGTGCTCTTAGGGAAAGACAAGCAGAAAGGTGCTGATAATGAGTTGCCAGGGGCCCTCTAAATGGGCTGCTTTGGTTTGGCTTGTTTGTCTGGGGTGGAGCGGGTGACTGGGGAACAGAGACAGTGTCAGGGCTCCCTGCATTCCTTATCAAAGGTCATAGGAGAGGCGACCTTGAGGGAATCCAGCAGGGTCAGCCTGGTGCTCAGGCAGACCTGAGCTTTGGATCCTGGTTCTTTTTCCCCGACTCTGGTCTTGAGCAAGTTTCGTCACTTCTCTAAGCCTCACCTTCCTAATCTGTAAAACGAGGAAAATACTGTCTACCTCATAGAATCATTGTGAGGGTTGGGGATCAGCTTAGTGCCTGGAATTCATCCCATCTTGGTGCTTCCTGAATGCTTACTATTATGTATTCATCTCAGAAATAGCTGTTGAGCATCTGCCTTATGCCAGGTTCTAGACTAAGTGCTGAGGATGCAGACCGTCCTAAGAGCCAGCGCCCACTCCCGGGATGCGGAGAACTACTCAGCATGTTCTAAATACAGGAAGTGGTTCGGTGCCTGAGTTCTGGGGGAGATTTCCCTGCTACCCAGTGTAGTGGTTGCTTGTGGTGGTTGCTTGTACTAGCCCTTATCCTTCATCACTCCTTTCTCCTCTCTCACTGCTCTCCGCATCTCACCCCTTAGGCTCCTCCTCCATTCCCCGAGTTCCAGAACTGGGCCCATTGTGCCCACGCTCCTGTTTGTTTAAGCCCGTGGTTTCTTTTGCATGGAATCCAGGCATTTCTCTCTTCCTACCTGCTCCCTAAAAGGCTCTACCCAAGTCTTCCACCCTCTCGGCCCCAGTGCAGTCCCCCATGGCAGGGAGGGCCCTGTTCTGCTTTGTACCTCTAGTACCCAGCAGTGTCTGGCACATGCTAGGTACTCAGTTAGGGTTAGAAGAATGAATGAACAAGCAAACAAAGGATTGATTTAGTTGATTACCTGTCATGGGCTGAATTGTGTCATGCCCAGAATCTGTATGTTAAAACCCTAACCCCCAGTACCAAAGCATGACTTTATAAAGGTAACAAGTTAAAGCAAGGTTGTTCGGGTGGCCCTAATACAGTATGACTGGCACCCTTATAAGGAGAGGAAGTTGAGACCAGGGAGAAGACGACTCTCTGCAAGCCAAGGAGAGAGGCCTGACCATCAGCTCCTAGAGGACAAACCCCGTCTCCATGTGTGTTCCTCAGACTAGATGCTCGCCCAGCTGGAGAAATCTCTGACTGTGTGGACAAACAAATGGAGATAAGGGGGAAAACCACTTGAAATGAAAGATGACTTCATTAGTTTCCAATATTTTATGGATTCCCAGTGCAGCACTGGCAAAATGGAAGATGGATCTGTGCATAGTTCATGAAACACCAGCATGTGGCAGGATTTTCTCGGGCAAGTGCTAATTATTCTGCTTATGATTATAACAGGGAGCTGGGCTGCTGGACATGTGAAAGCCTGAATGAGTGTCGTTATGATGGCAGTGTTGACACTGCTCTTGGCTGAAGAACTGTCCCCTGCCTCACACACTTGAGAAGAGAGAAACAAGGGGTCTGATAAAACTTCACAGCCGGGAGGGGCATGGAGCCATCTATTCCAGCCTGCTCACCGTAGAGGTGGGAGAACTGAGGCTGTTCGAGGGGAATGAACTGGAGTCACCCAATGCCTGGGCTCCTGTTCATTCTTCTACCCACCAGAAGGTTTCTTCTCCCGTAAGCCATCCGCAGGCCCTGTGTTTGGGCACTAGATAGTCACACCCAGCCTGTAGA
The DNA here is from genome assembly GCA_963924515.1 of Vespertilio murinus. Taxonomy (NCBI): domain Eukaryota; kingdom Metazoa; phylum Chordata; class Mammalia; order Chiroptera; family Vespertilionidae; genus Vespertilio; species Vespertilio murinus. The sequence continues at coordinate 171,077,990 of OZ004708.1, forward strand.
CAGCCCTCTGCTTCATCCACCCCACACCCCTTCTTTTTTAGGAGGTAGGTATCATTATCACTCTTTTATAGATGAGAATATTGATCAGTGTCATTGGATTAATAACCAGCAGAACAGGGACTTTATCCCTGGCTGTCTTACTCCAAAATTCCCTACCATTTCATGCTTTTTCTTAATGAATCTTTATCCCTAGGCCTCAGACATCCCCCCCCCCCAGATATGTATAACATATTTTAAAATGCTATCCATTTGGTTCAAAGTAATACATTTTTCATGGCAAACCAGCCTATGTGTGAGAGTCCCTGGAGAATCAAGTGGTAAGAGTTAGCAGATTTCGAAGGTCTTACCTTTCATTGGGAGGTGGCTACCAAATGGAAATGAGTGAGCAGGCGACCTAGACTCAGGCAGGTGCTGGATCATGGTGACTCTCCAAAGACTGGAATGATTTGTAGATAATTAACTAAAGGCCATAGTCTCCAATTAACGGGGGACCAGACTGTCTCCTCCGTTTGGCATGTGCGCTTCCCCTCGTCCATGGATAACCTTTTAGTAGGATCTCTGAAACCTCTGTGTGGTCGTCGTTTCTCCACGAGCTCTGGGAAGGCAGAAAGGATTTCTCATAGTCATCCCTCCCCCACTTCTCTGCAGTTTCCCTTTCTGTGGTTTCAGTTGCCCTCCATCAGCTGCAGTCTGGAAATATTAAATGGAAAATACCAGAAGTAAACAATTAATAGGTTTTGAATTGTGTGCCATTCTGAGTAGCATGATGGTATCTCACGCTGTCTGCTCTGTCCCACCGTGACATGACTCACCCCTTTGTCCAGCAGATCCACGCTGTACATGCTCCCTGCCTGTTACTCACTCGGTAGCTGTTTCCATTATCAGATCAGTTATCGGAGAGACACAACACATTCATACAGCTTTTATTACATATATTGTTATCATTGTTCTGTGTTATTACTAGCTATTGTTAATCTACTGTGTCTAATTTCTAACATCTATCACAGGTGTGTGTAGAGGAAAGCCATAGCATCTATAGGGTTTGGTACTACCTGAGCATCTTGGAACATATTTCCTGCAGAGAAGCGGGGACTGCTGTATTCTTCTCTGAGTTCCATCACTTAGCACAATGCTATCACCTGGGAGGCCCTCCATAAATATCTGGGAAAGAATGAATGAATTTTTCTTTCATTTTGGAACCACAGGCTTTTTAGCAGAAATAGCCTCGTCTTCTGACCATTGCTGTATGGACAGCCTCAGGGCTGGCATTGCACCTCCTTCTGTTTTCCCTTTGGGTCCATCCATTACACCAGATTCCTAGCAGCACACAACCCACGTGCTTACCGGCAAATTGAAAATCAATCCTCCTACCATTTAGGTGTGCCTGTTATTTGTTGATCTTCGTGCTCGGACTTGGGAATCACACTAGGTATGCCTGCTAGGAGCTCCCAGCCTAGCGGGCAACGTGAACAAATAACTCAAATCTAATGAAGACCAAAGCAAGTATTAACTGAGGCCCCAGCGATGAGCTATGGGAGGAAGGGTGATTAATTCTGCCTGAGGGAATCAGGGGAGGATTCATGGAGAAGACAAATATTTTTTTTAAATTTATTATACTAGTATGAATGCATTCTGAGTAGCTGACATCCCAAGTTCACATTCTACACAAGAAACTCAAAAATAGAATTCACTGTTTCCAATGCTGGCTGTTTAGGGTGCTAACTCAGACTCGGATTCATAGCTTTGAGAGCTGGATGTAAAGAATAAGTAGAGATACAAATCTCAATAACTGTTTCCTATGATTAGAAAAGTGACTATGGGTCACTTGAAAAATATTGCTTAATCTCAGCTCTTTTAGTTTCACACTCTCCTATGTGAAATATTTTTAAACCCATATTTGTGTTGAAATTAATAGAAAAATGTGTCACCCTATTTTATTGTGATGTCAGGAGTTAACTTCAGGGCAAACAAAAGATTATAGATTTAAAAACTTTGAATTGGTGACTATGAATTTATTCCTTGTTAACTTATAAGGTCACAGACTAAAGCCAGATTATATACTAAGGGCCTTAAAAATGTTAATATCTCTTTTAACTCAGAAATTTCATTTCTGGGACTTTACACAAAAGTTATAATAAAAGATCTTGAGAAAAACTTCTGTAAAAATGTTCATCCAAGTAATAAAAAATCAGAAACAATTTAAATATACACTAGTTTGAGAGATAGTCATTCAATCATTTATATGTTTATAAATAATTGTGGTAATTGGCAAAGGGCATATAATAAAATGTTAAATGTCGAAGACGGCTCTAAAATTGTATATATAGCATGATTTCAACTATATGAAAAGTATATATTCATAGAAGAGGACTGGAAGGGAATTTGCCCAAATATTAAAAGTGATTGGAAGCCCGGTGCATGAAAATCCATGCACTGGAGGAGGAGGTCCCTCAGCCTGGCCTGCCCCCTCTCACAGTCTGGGAGCCCTCAGGGGCGGGCGGTGATCTGGCCATAATGGAAGGGTGATGCCCCCAACACACCTGTGCTGCTGCCATTGCTGGCAGTTCAAGCCTAGGCCGGCCTTGGTTACCTGAGCCTTGGGAGGCCCTCGGAAGCTGGGCAGCCATCATCTGAGGCTTGCTTGTGCCTCGGACCAGCCCTAGGTGGCTAGGCAGCTGACACCCAAGGCTTGCCTGCTTCTTGGGCCTTGGCTGGGCAGCCACCATCTGAGGCTTGCCTACACCTTGGGCTGTCCCTAGGCAGCTGGGAAGCTGCCTTCCAAGACTTGCCTGCGCCTCAGGCTGGCCCTGGGCACAGTGGGACCAGGCCTGCAAGGGAGGGCAGTTGGTGGCAATCAAGCCTGCAGGGAAGGCAGTTGGGGGTGACCAGGCTGGCAAGGAGGGAAGTTGGGGGCGACCGGGCCTGCAGGGAAGGGCAGTTTGGGGGGGGGCAGCCTATAGGGGAGAACAATTTGGGGGGACCAGGCCTGCAGGGAAGGACAGTTAGGGGCAAACAAGCTGGCAGGGGAGCAATTAGTCATTAATCAGGCTGGAAGGGTAGTGGTTAGGGGGTGATCAGGCTAGCAGGCAGAGTGGTTAGGGGCAATCAGGAAGGCAGGCAGGTGAACAGTTGGGAGCCAACAGTCCTGGATTGTAAGAGGACCCCTGGAGGGGTCCCAGATTGGAGAGGATGCAGGCTGGGCTGAGGGACACATACACCCCCGTGCACAAATTTCATGCACTGGGCCTCTAGTCGTATATAAAAACCAAGCAGTTATCATTGTCCCTTTGATGACTGTTATTCAAGATGGAGATATTTCTAGTTAGATTTTCTCCAATGCTGTTTCCAGGGAGCTTTGTCATGAATGTGGGAATTCAAGCAGTTTAGGTTTCCTTTTCAGACTTGGAGTGTGAAGCAAAGTGAGCCCATTTATTTAACCCAGACTGTATTTAGTATCCCTGAGCCGTGCTGGGGAAGCCTGCGGATCCCTAGCTATAAATGACAGGATAGATAGTGTTCCATTCAAGCACAGAAGAGCATACACCTCAATGTCTTCTTTAAATATTTTACATTTGCCTACCCCTAACTCTTTTAACCACGTTACTGCATCTGTTCTCCTGGACAGGTCTGTAAAGTGTGGAGATGGCCAGCCCAGAGAGCTTGGTGACTGCTCTATACCAGCCATTGTTTATACCTACGTGTGTGTGTGTGTGTGTGTGTGTGTGTGTGTGTGTGTGTGTGTGTAAAATGAGTATTCTGAAACATTTTACCAAAATAATATCTAATCTCGTATTTTATATATTATATGTATTTATATATTACTTAGTCTTTATAACAACCTTGCAAGGGAGCTGTCTCCATTTTAAAGATGAGAAAACAGATCAGAAGAGCTAAGTGACTTGCCCAAAGTCACACAGCATCTAAGTGGCAGACTTGGGACTTGAACCCCACCTGGATGACTGTTACTCTCCCAGTAGCACAGGAGGGGCTTCCTCGGTGCTGGGATGTGTGCCATACTCCTTGCAGGTCCTCCAGCTCCTCCCTGAAGTCCAGGCACCTGCAGTTTTCCTTCCACATACCTTTCTGTGCAACCACGAACATGTCTGTTCCCACCAATGAGAAGTGTGAGTTACTCCTGTCGGGAATAGTTAGAAAAAGATGGCCTGGGAGTTGGGAAGGGAAGAGGGAAGAGGGAGAGAGAAAGGCAGCTCAGAGGGAAGAGGGAGAGAGAAAGGCAGGTTGGCCACTAAAGCTGAGAGTGAGCCAAGGGAGCTAAGAGATGTGGCTGGGCTTTGGGACTGACTCCCCCGTGGTCACGAGGAGAGGTGTACCTGGCGAAGTGGGCCCGTGGTGCGGCTCCTTGGCCCGGAGTTAGGAAGTGGGGCCGAAGCCCCCGGGAGCTAGAAACGGGCACGGGGAGTGTGGTAGGCACGTCAGGAAATTGCTCAGTACCTGAGCACCGCCCTGAGGTGGGAGCACCAAGCATTTCACACTCACAGCAACCATGTGGCTCTGGTAGGATCCGGAATATAGGGTTCAACAGCTGGTTATTCAGTTAGAGTCACTGAGTGTGTAGAAGTGGAATACACACACTCACACCTACAAAAGCACACAGAGACACAGACACACAGGAACCAGGCCCGTCCTGAGCCTGTTCTGCAGCAAAGCAGGACCTGTCCCGGTCAGCTCGTTCAAACTGTGAGGGAGAAGCTCCCCAAGATGTCTGGGAAGTAAAGCGTGGGATCTTATTGTTCCTAAATGGGAGCCATGAAAGGTAAAGATAAGATAAGATACAGTATTTCATCCTCTGTCTTTTCTGTTTTATTTCCATGCTCAGAGGGCTGTCATCCGTTTGCTTCTGCCCTGGCCCCCTTCCCCCAACTTTTCTTCTCAGCCATGAATTCTTTCATCTGAAAGGAAGCTGACCTTGAGGTTCTGTGTCTGCCTCCTTTAGAGCTCTCTTCTCTCAGATGGCTCCCGCATCAGCTGTAAGCTCCTTGCCCAGTGTAAGCCCTTTGCCCAGTTTATCTGCTTGGTGCCAACCTAAAGATGTTGGTACTTACAGCTTTGTCAGACCATTTGAGAAAGCATGGAACCCAGGCCATCGCTGCGCCCTCCCCACGGGCGTGCAGTGTCGCCTTTCACAGCTTGGCTGGTGGGGCTGGAGGAGGCCCCAGGCCATCTGTCCTGCAGCCTCCCTGTAGAAGTTACTTCTTTGTTTTATGAGAAACAGCTTGCAAAAAATAGTTCCTATGTCTTCTGATTTCTGCCTCCCATGTGTCTGTCTGGAAAGAAAACACAGATCTCTCCGGTTTTTGACAGAATGCCTTCAGCAAAGCTTCACCTGTCAAAGCTTTCCAGAGTCAGTGCTGGGCAGCGAGTCCCGTGGCTGGAACTCTGCATCTCCCGCACCTGCAGCTGCCCCTCTCACCGCTCAGTGGGGGACGGTCCGGCGGCGCGGGCAGGGCGATGGGCCACAGGAGTAGAGATGTAACGAAGACTATTCCCCGTTCTCCCTTAATGAGTGGGGAGCAGCCTGGCAAGAGGGGGGAAAGATTTTGACAAAAGAAAAACTCGACATGAATCCCTGTTTAGCCATTTATCTGCTCGTGTGACTTTGGGCAAATCACTTGCACTCTCTGAGCCTCGGGTTCCTCATCTGTAATATGGAGATGATAATACCCAACCCAAGTTAACAGTGGTTTTTTTGTAGAAGGGAGATCACAACTATGTGAAATCTCACATGCCATGCGCACGAACACATACTTGGGAAGGGCAGGGGCACGAGAGCCGTGCTGGGAAGAGGCCACCAGCATGTGAGCGGTGGCCATGTGTGGGCGACGAGACAAAGTCTGACTGGGCGCTCTGGTTCTTCTTCTGCTTTTCGGTAGCTTTAAATATTTTTTCCATGAGCATCTATTGACTTTATAATAAGAAAAATAGAAAATAAATAAGAAGGAAAAAAGAAATAATATGCTGTAAGTACCAAGCATCAGTTGGCTTGGTCAATGGTAGCCATTTTTACTAATTAGTCATCACACCTAAAAATAATCATCAGGAGTAGTGCTTTCCTCCCGGCCAGAGGTTGTGCATTAGTGTGCTGGTGGTGGCGGGTAACTCACAGCTCCCTTCCCACTGAAAGGGGGTTCTGGGTTCACTTCCAACTGGGGCCACCCTTTGCTCACCTTCCTGATCCTTCCACCAACATCCTGAGCTCCAAATGCTGCATGGTTCCGCCGCCGCCCCCCTCCACACAGTGCGTCAAACAGCACCCCTGTGCCCACGACAGAGGAGAGTGGCCGTGGCTGTGGTGTGGCCCTGGTGGACACTGCCATCCCTCTGTCAATGGCAGGCCATTTGTCCAGGGGCCAGTAGGACCCAGAGGATTGAGAGTCACATCTATTTCTTCTGTTTGCATAGCAGAGAAAGTCCCTGGGAAAGTTTCCCCGCATCTAAAGTGAACTTGCTGCTGCCTGTGGGAAGATTATGGAAGTACAAAAGGTTTCCTTCTGTCTAAAGTGATTACTATTCTGATGATATGGTCAGGATTTAGCTGAAGTGAGGGTTTTAGACTAACCTATCAAATCCTTAAGGTCCACTAGGTTCAACCAGAAAGAATTAAAATTCCGCATTAAGGAAGGAGGAAGCGAAATCCCTGCCTGGCTGTGAGCCTGTGAGCAGGCTGGTCAACCTCTCCGAACCTGCGTCCTCAGATGGAAAATGACAGATCCACACAGTTGGTCCCTGAGGCGCCGGAAGTGTTCAGTTCCATGGCATGCTGCTTATAAATACAGTCAGTTCTGAGGAGAGGACTCAGAGGTCTTCTCTGCTCAGCGGGCAAGCTGCCGAAATGTGATGGCTAAGACAGCAAAGGACAGGAATGCTCCCTGGAGCCCATACTTCTCAGCGTGGCCCCCCAGAGGTGAGAATGATGCCAGGACTTCAGCTGGTGTCTTCTAGAACAGTGGACACAGCAGATCTAACCCAGCAGATCCCTCTGTTGCATCCGAGTGCCGACACTGAGACGCTAGGTGTGAAGTGGCCACCCTGTGCCAGGAGCGGTGGTAGGTGCCGCCCACTCTGTGCATTGTTTCTCATCCTCGGGTTCCCTGCAGGAGTGGCATGGCCCCTTTCTCACTCATGAAGTAGTGGCGACTCAGGAGCTAGCTTGTTTTCCCTTGACATTAGCTGAGCAAGTGCAGTGTGCTTGGTACTTGCTTTGGGAATCCAGAGTGAGTGAAGTTATCCGGCCCTCATGGAGCCGGGCGTTTAGAAATAGCTGCTGAGTAAATGAGCAATTGCAGTATAGTGTGTAAGATTCCAAAAGAAGTAAAAATGGGGTGCCATGGAGGGTAGTGGGGGAGGGCATCCGTGCCATCAGAAGGGTGGGGCGAGGTGACCTATGACATTCTGGGCAGAGGCAACAGCACGTGCAAAGGCCCATGCCAGGACATCACAGAAGGACTTGGTAGCAGCGCAGTCTGGCTGGAGATGACACGGAATATGGTATGGCCAGGGCTGAGCCAGAGCATGAGAGGACTTGACCAGCCAGAGAGTTTAGACTCTATTCTGCAGACAGAGAGGAGCCAGCCATTCATGTATTCACTCACTCAGCCAACACTCATGGGCACCTGCTCTGTGCCAGGACTGAGGAGTCAGTGTACACAAAGCCATCAGTTCCCCCTGCCTGTGTGAGACGGACCCTCTTTATTGAGGCTGCAGGGTGAGAAGGCAGGAGATGGACAATAAACAAAATATAAATGAGTAAAACATATACTCTGATTATGGCAAGTGTGATAGGGGCTCTGGAGGGCTGGGGCGCCTGTAAGCAGAATGGTGGAGGTCACAGGGTGGGCTTACCCCCTGGCATGCTGGGACCCCCGCAGTGGACTGGTGAGGAAGGGGTCAATGATGAGACCAAGAGGAGCCTGGAACCCAGAGATATGGGGTAGGGACTGGAGGCCAAGGCTGCAAAGATAGGAGTGGAGACAGCAGCGGGGAAGTTCCAGGCTCACTGGGAAGTGGACATGGCTTACCCCAGGCCCCCGGCACCCACCCCAGAGCCACTCAGGCTGGACTCCCAAGGAGCACACCCGCCAGCCGCCCTGGCGGAGGAGACTGTCTGTGAAGGCAGGCGTATTCTGGGCTTGATCTGCTGTAGGGGCAGAAGCACTCTACTCAGATCACAGCCCTACCCCAGGCGCAAAGGAGAGGACAGCTTTCTGTGTCTGCTCCCAAGGAGCCTCTACCAGAGGATCTGGAGGGGTTTGCATCTTCGGCCCACATCCCCGCTTCGCCTGCGGGACCGCCGGGAAAGTGTCTGTCACGTTCCTAATTGCTGGCCTGCCTTCTGGCCCTCTCCCCAGCTCATGCCGAGACACGATCCACTCACTTCACATGAGATGCTGCTCAGGTGCTTTCTTATCTGCGTCGGAATTAAGTCCAGCAAAGTTCAGTCCCAGGGATCATTGGTATGTGCACAGGCAGTGCATTTCCCATTCAAGTTCTCAGCGGCCAACTGCAGCCGATTAAGGTGGGGAGCGAAATTGCAGGTTATCACCGGACCACTGCGGGCATCCATATGCATGAAGCCCGGGGACCTGACTCCCTTGCAGAATTAAGCATCACCTTTAGAGGGACCAATTTCAGAGAGCTCGCTACTCCCCACCCCACCTCCCCCAACTGCTACGCTGCTGCAGGTCCGCAGGCACGAAGGCAGCCGAGCCGCTTGGGCTGCCCACAAGCAATCTGTGTTCTCGCGGAGTTTGATGGGCTTCTGCCACTTAAGATATTGGTCACACTTAGAAATATTCAGCTCCAGTGAACATGTCACGGCTGAGTATAGGAAAAAACATACCATTTTCTCTAGAGTTTGCCTGAAACAACAGGCTTGTTCCTGAAACAGATGTTTTGGGAAACCCACTGTGACAGGCTCATCAGAGCTGGAGCCGGGCCAGCACTAGTTACCAGCCTCCCAAGGACACAGACGTCTCGGCCGACTTCCGTTCACCCCCAGCACCTGGCCTTGGAGCAGATACTCCCTGTGGCTCCTCCTTCTGGCTCTTGGGTTCTTAAGTTAAACATTTTACAAACCTGATATTGTAGACGGAGGCAGTTTGCCAGCGGTGCCCTGGGGAGAAGTTTCCAAGATAATGACTCAGAATTTCTTAGTTTGCTTCAAGTAACTTGTGTGGAGCACCCGGCACCGTTCTAGTTGTTTTTCAGCTACGTGATCTCCTAGTAGCTCTCTGAGGTTACCCATTGCAGAGATGAGGAAACTGAGACCTTGTATGTATTGACTTCCTAGGGCTACCGTCAGACGTTACCATAAACAGAAATGCAATCCCTCACAGTTATGGAAGCCAGAAGTCTGAAATCAAGGCGTGTAAGCCCTCCTGAGGGACTCTCCCAGGAGCCGACCCGGGTGACCTTGGGCACATTAGGTCACCACTCTTGTGTCCCATACAAAAATGGGAGTCGTGGTGAGAATCATGGTAACCTCAAAGGCTGTAGCGAGGAGCAAAGGAGAGCAGGTGCTTAGCGCACAGGCATGAAATCAGCAAGAGGCCAGGCACCTTGACCCACAGTCTCTGTGGATCCGTGGCACCTACTGCTCCCGCTGCTCGGACTCCCCAGAATATTTGAAGCAGAGCCTCAATGCCGAGGGGACAGTGGGGGCCTTCTGTACAGGTCCCCAGAAACTAGGCTGAGCAAGAGAGAGGAGCCAAAGCTGACTTGAGGCTTTTGAGCTTGGCTCCCCGGGAGGCTGAATTTGCCAATAACAACATGGAAATGGCAAGAGGCATTTGGGGGGTGTGGGGAAGACAGGGGCTGGGGAGCAAATCCTGTTCAATTTGGATGCAAGGGGGATGTCTGAGTGGATTTGACTGGCAGGTGATGGACTTAAATGGTGACTTTTAAAAGCCAAACAGAGCTTAAGAGTAAAGGGAAGAATTGAAGCACTGTCGCGGGTGGAGCCTTTGGGGAGGCAGACGCTGATCAGGAAAGAAAAAAGAAAAGGGTCAGTCCTCGCCAGTTTGTGGTCATAGCACTCCGTTTTCTTGCCTGTAAAATGGGCACACTGCTTATTCTCCCCCAGCTGCATTAGACCACAGAGGGGGAACATAGCCTGGAGACCAGGTGAGCTGGCTAAGTGGGACATCCATGTGCTTGAGTGGTGCTTGGAGAGGCTGCTGTGAACGAAGGAAGTGTCAGGACTGAGTGATTCTGGCCACTGTTGTCCCAATAAATACACTGCTCATAAGGCTGTCCCCTGAGGGGGTGGCGAGTGTGCAGCAGTCTCTAGACCCGATCTCGGGGATGTTTAAGCTGTCTCGTATGGAGGACCAATGATCTGTGTGGCATTCTTCACATGTCCTTACATTTGGTGTTCCATTGAGTGCTCACTAAAATCCCGCGCACCCATTTCCAAAGGAGGAAACTGATGCTCAGAGCGGTGGAGTACCTTCCCCAAGGACACTTCAGCTAGTAACTGGCAGCATTGGTGCTAAAGCCCAGGCCTGCTTGATGTGTAATCCCTACAACTCTGCCTCCCCGCCCTAACCTTATACTTGAACTTAAGCAATCTCTGAGAGTCTCTCGAACCATCAGGGAGACATCACCGGAAAGATGTACCATGATAACTAAACATTTAGTACTTCTGTGAGAAACAGCTCTGTGAACTGTCTGGATGTCTGCTTGGGGAATTGAGCAATGACAAGTGAAATTAAATACTTTAATGGATTTTGACAACAACTCTGTTAGGGGAATTCAAATTGCATGAAGAAAAAAAGTTCGACTTGCTCTCTGGACCTGATTGCTAATATGCATGCCTAATTTATTAGCTGCGTTTTTTTTAAAACCTAATTTTGTTAGGATCAAAGTTCTCGAAGGAAAAGAACGTTGTGGACTGGAGGAGGCAGTTAAATCTCCCCGGAGGAGGTTGGGCTTGCGCTGACCCGATGGCCCTGATTTTGGAGGAGGGTATGCTATAAATGTGTCACGTGAGTGATAACTACCATTTCTCTAGCACTCCAGCCAGGAAGCCCGCCTCCTGTTCTGTGCCATCCCAGCGCGTCCACTTTTACGGAAGAGAAGCAGGCTGAGCAATAGTGCGACTTCCTGGAGGCCGTTCACTTAGTACAGAGTGGACCCAGGATGACTATTATTCTTATTACCATAAATTACTTTTGTTGTATTATCACGCTAAGCAGTGTCTTTATAGAACCTTAAGCTGAAAAATGACACCCAGAGATTACCCTGTCTGTTTTCTTGCCTTTGGGCAAAAGAACACCAAATTCCTCCTTCATTTGTCCTGAAGAATACGAATCTTATACAGTGGTTTCTCAGCACATCTGCTTTTGCATCACCTATTACTACTAGTAAGTGGAGAATACTGTGAGGGGAGCAAAAGTGGATTTATTTTCTTCAAACGTGCAGTCTGTGGGAGAAAAAAGCCATGGGCTTCAATGGCCATCATGTAAGTTTAGGAAATGACAGCTTCCACAAGAAAGGAAGTGCTGTGGGGAATTGGAAGAGAGTATTTCTGGGTGGGGGGAGGGGGGGCCAGGGGAGGCCTGCCCTGGCATTGGAAGTGAGCTTGCAAGGACGAGCAGGGTTTGGACCTGGCTGTGGGCAAAAGGGTGCGCAGGACAGAGGCAGCCAGGCCAAGAGGGGACCTTGGAGTCATCTCCCTATGTGACTGAGGTGGCCCGGGAGGCTACGCGGGGCAGGAGACGGGTCAAGGACAGGCTTAGGCACCACCTACCAGGAAGGGCCCTCGGAGAAAGAGCAGAGAACAGGAACACTCTAGGAGAATGCATGGGCACAGATGCATTCGGAAAGAGTGGCCAGCTGCATCAGATGCTATGAAGAGCTGAGCTGGAGAAAGATCAAGGCCGATGGCAATCAGGAGGTCCATGGTCACCTCTGAGAGAGCAGTGTGTTTGGAGCAGTAGACACAGAAACCAGGGTGCTCACACTGAGGTCAGGCAGGAATGGGGTGTGAGAGTGACTTTCTGTAGGTCACGCTCCCGGGGTGAAGGCTGTGATTGTAGTCTCCTAGTGGGGGGCCAGCAGAGAACCCCTTTGGGTTTCCCTAACCTTGATTGGAGCCTAGAAAGTACAGGGTCCACACAGGTCAGACAGACCCAGGTTAACCTGACTTTAGCTTTGATAACAACATCTACCCCCTATTGAGTGCTTACCCCATGCCAGGTGTGGATCTAAATGCTCTGCATATATTCACCCACTTAATTCTCACAGCACTGCTATGATGGGTAGAATTATTATCCCATGACACAGATAAAGACACTAAGATACTAGTAGGTTAAAACCTTTTTCCAAGGTCCCCAGCTTGTTAGGGGTAGGATTCCAACCCAGACATGCTGGATCCAGAGCATAGGTTAATACCCTATTTTCCTCTTAGGGTCTCAGTGTGGCCTAACCAGGATAATTAATGTGTTGGAGAGTTCCTGGCCCATAGGAGGGGCTCAGTAAGAGTCACTCTCCTTTCTCCCTGACCAAGTGCAAATGCAAAGTCAGGGCTACATTGCCTCAGACAGTCTATGGGATCAGCTCCATGGACCTCACTAGTGCAAATCCCATATAGAATGACACACAGAATTACCTTGGAAAATAGGGCGCAAACGCCACGAGCCCCTGGGACACAGTCCAGCAAAGATGGTTTTGCATTTAACACCCGGAATGCAGGGTTGACCAGCAGGACGCACTGGACCCCCTTGGTGGGGAGCACCCTTCAGGCAAATCGGTGGCAAGTGAAATTCACAAAGCCACCATTTCATCGGAAATCTGAGGGGGAAGGATATTTGACGTGAGACACGCCTACTGAATGCCTGGATCCTCGTCACTGGGCATACAATATACAAAGGAGAATTAGGAACCCTGTAGAAAATGAACTGGGTTTAGAAGAAATTGAATGCCAAAAAGACATTCATTCTCGACAAAAAATAACTTCTACGCATGGTTTTCCTCCTATTGTCTGTATTCACACAGCTCTAGACTTTTGGTACAGAACTGTGTTTAAACACTAAAACGCTTTGTTTTGCAGATAGACACTAAGCATGTAATTAAAAGGATCCCTTCATTAGCCAAACTAGACAATGAAAGCCCAAGTTGGCCTTCTCTGCTAATTTCGGAAGTTGTAAAAGAGAGGCTAATCCAACCACTGATTATGGTTGTCACATAGTGCCTCGCTGTTCTCCAGAGATAGACAGGTCTTCCCAGGAATCGGAGAGAAAAAGGAAGAAAGACTCATTCTGGCAGCCAGAAGCAGAGGGCTGTGGTAGTGTAGGGGTTAAAATGTGGTCTCCGGAGACAGCCTCCTGGTTAAGTCCCAGCTTCTCACTTAGGCAGCCCTCTTAAACTCTCCCAACCTCAGTGTCCTCCAACGTGAACCTGAGCCAATTAATGTGTCTAATTAATTGAATTGTCATGAAAGCTCATTGAAACAGTTACTATATCTAGTGCCAGATATTCTGAGCGCCTACTATGTGCCAGGAATGTATTGAGGCTATAAATGCAGTCATAATAAATGAGAGCACTGCCTGCCCTCCCAGCTCTCAATTCTAGTAAAAGAAACAGGCATCAAACAGTTGCACAGATCACCCTTTCAGTCGTGATAATGACTGAAGAAAAGATGATGATGTTGATGATGATGATGATGAACAAATCTGGAAGGTTGTTTAGAAAGGGGTGGTTGATTCTATCTCCAACAGCTTTGGGAAGCTTTTTGGGAAAGGTGGCATGGAATCTCAGATGGGAAGGATGAGTGTTTTTCAAGGGGAAATTGGGAACGAGCATTTAAGAGGAGGGAGAGGTGTGCAATGTGGACGACGGGGCAGTAAGCAGGCAGTGGCCAGACGGGCCTGCTCAGTGGGGCCCTGGGCAGCCAGCACAGACAAGGCTCGGAGTTTGAAACATCCTTCTCCGGGCTTCTGTAAGAAGCCAGCACAAGCCTAATCGTCCACAGAGAGACAGGGGTGGTGTACTCAAAGGGCTGAGGAGGGACTCGGCAATCCTTTTGGGCAAAAGAATTCTGGGCCCTGCCTGCCGGAGTGGCTGGGAGAGCCTGGAGCTTCTCCCTCGGGGCCGGAGTGCCGGCCTCTCTGGCATTTCAGCTCAATAGCGATGCAGTTTTCTGCTTTTTTCTTTCTCTTTTTTTAAGGCTCTGGACAGGGATTCGGGAGAAGCGGGCCTGTCTTTGCCTCCACCTTAAGCAAGTGGCATTGCTTCGACTTCCCCATAGAGGAAAATGAGGTCACTGCTAGTGCCCCTCTAGGCCCGCAGTTGAACTTGCTCTGTGTGTGGAGAGAGGCAGTTACTTTGTGGCGTCGTTTTGAGACATCAGTAACCTCAGGAGAGAGCCAGGGTATCAGAGAAGGGGAAGGTGTCTAGTGGGCTCGAGACAATGGGACTCATGTGGGGCTTTAGTTAGGTTGGGACAAGGGGCAGGTGCAGTCCGAGCTTAGGCAGTCCGCGGCGAGATTCCCCAGGTGGCCTTCGAGGAACAGGGCCACCGTCTGGTGTCCAGTTACGTGGGCTGGGGTGGGGCAGAATGTTGGAAATCACTTAAAGAAACCCCATACTTTCCTGAGTTCCCAGAGCTGTTTGCCTACCTCTCCCTTTGAGGCTGGTGACTGGACTGGGGGCCTCTCGTGATGATGGCACCCGGGAGATAAAGACGTGGTGAATCTAATCAAGGTGTCTCACAGGTATTAAGGCTGTGCTAAGCACCGTGCGTTCCTTTGCTCTGTAATTACATCCGTTCTGAAGGTTAGTACCATCCTTAGTCCCGGACTACATGAGAGGAAACTGAAGCCGTGAGGCTATCTGACTTGCCCGAGGTCACCCAGGTGGAGAGGGCAGAGCTGGGATCTGCACAAGCCTGAGCACCCCTGCCTCTCCCTCGGGCCATCTGGCGGGGGTGGCACCGCTCACTAACTGCCCGAGCTCTCAGAGAGCAAGAGGGACGAGGCGGAGACACCGCTCTGGACAGAGGGCAGAGCAGAGCCCTGTTAGAAAAGCAGCATATGGGAAGTTTTGAAAAGTGAGTCGTCAGTTCCTTCACCCAGAAAATGAGAGGACTGGGCCCCATGAACCCTGAAGGCCCTCCCAGCTCCACAGTACTGTGAGTTCTGGTCATGGGAACGGGGGCCATAGAGTAAGCCCTGAGAGTGTCCTTTGTTCATGCGTTGCCTGGCCTGGCAGGAAGATGCTCCTGCAGAACCGGGTCAGGCAGCTCTGGGGATTCATCCCGAGCAGGACAGAGACCTGGTCTGCCGCCGGGCCTTGGTTAATTCACACTCGACAAACTGTGCGTCACTGATTCGTGTGAGCCATTGCTGATTTGTTTGGCAATCCGTGGAACAGCCCCGCAGACAAGTGCGGGTCCCTCCCAGGTCATCACAAGGAGGTCAGTTACAAGCCTCTCAGCAAACTCCTCTAACGCTTTCTAGAAAGGCTGTGCTTTGTCCTAAACAGTTGTGTGCTAGGCTTAGTCTCAGCACCCAATCAGCCACTCTCCCTCGGAAGCCTCACACCACCCCATAAGTCAGAGACTTCGGTAGGGGCGGAGACAAAGGAGTTCAGAGAAGTTGTGTAACTAGGATGAGTTGTAGCGTGATAGAGTGGAAGGCACCTGGGCTTTGCACTCAAACAGATCCAGGTCAGATCCTCATTCTCAGCCATTTAATAGCGGAGCAGCCTTTGGAAAGTGGTTTAACCTCTCTGAAGCTGATTTTTTTCTCATCAGAAGAAGTAGGGCCAATGGGGCCACGTAGCGTACCTAATCTAATAGGCTCATTGCCAGGGTTTCTGTCCCTGATCCACGACTTGTTTAGTTTGCATCTTTGTGCCTTGGTTTCCTCATTTGTAAAATGGGAGTGATGATAACACCACTTCATAGGATTTTATAAGATTAATTGGTTTTAATGACAGTTCCTGGCACATAGTAGGTGCTACCAGTACCGTCAACACGGTGTGTCGCTGTTGGTGTTACACCATGCCATGGAAGAAAGTGGCCAAGCAAGCGTTCAGAGGCCAGCGGGTGAAGGGGAGCAGGTGGGGACAGACCCAGTGTGGGTCTAGGTCTTCTGGGGACTTGAACGTCAGACAAAGATCTCTCATTCAGACTTTCTCCTCATCAGTTTGGAAACACATGCCTCACTCATTGTGTAGTCTGTCGCCTTCTCTTCAAATAGCATAGCATCACCATCAAGCAAATGGGGTCTCTGTGATGGCAGACATTTATCAAGTGACAGAGCTGGACGACATGGTAGTTAGGTTTATTTTTAGTGCCTTCATCCTCCAACTCTTTAAATTAGCTGCTGGGCTAATTTAAGGGACGTCTGCCACACATAGCTAGCAGTTTCCTCAAGAATGCCAACGTGCATTTGAAATTCCGAGTGACTGGGGATAGGTCTCGGCCAGATTACGGGGGAGGAAGCCCGCTTGCCTCCCTTGGCCAGCGCAGCGCCACTGCCCACCAGGCTCTCCTGCTGGATCACAGGGTCGCTGGGCACAGGAGCCAGGGCACTCTGTCCCCATGGCCAAGCAGTTACCAGTCCCCTTTCAGCTAGACTTTAGCTGGCATCAGCATCAGGTCAGGGCTTACTAAACAGATTGCCCACCCGCTCACAGGTTCTGAGTCCACAGGTCTGGGGTGGAGCCAAGAATGTGCCTTTCCACCAAGCTCCCGGGTGATGCTGATGCTGCTGGTACAGGGACTGCCCGTGCTTCCGAAAGCATTGACTTGGACGCTCCAATAGCTTCCTGCCATCATCCATCCCCGATCAGGGTCAATCCCGCTGACAGATCAGATTCCTTCATCTTCACCCCACTTCTCTCCCCAAAACCCACCAAACCCAAGCCCCCTTGTCTGACGTTCCAGAGCCCATGAGACCCAGGCCCACATGGGCTTTCAGGTCATATGCCCACCCGTTTCTCTTCAGTCATACCGCCTCCTGCCGAGACCCAGCAAACCTGCTCTTTCCACATGCTCTGGGCCCCAACTCGGGACACTCACATGGCCACCTCTGCCTCCTCAGCAATTGCTATGGATGGGGCTTGTCTTTCCCCACTGGGTCAAGTGCTTCTGGGCTGTGTGCACCTTACCTGTGTGTCCCAGGCCCCAGGGAAGGGGAAGTGCTTGGGAAGTGGCTCAGGAATGAATCAATTGCCGAAGGGATGCTTAACTGAAAACGGAAAGTATTTCTCTGAGACAATTCGAACGCCTTCTCTGAATCGGCAACTTTACCTTGCCTTGTCTGCCTTTCTCTGTTGTTAATTTCTGGGAATATATATGGCTTATATAGAAGAAGAAAGGTCTTTGGTTTGATTTCAATCAAATTATTAGCATAAGAATTATATAGTGAATTAAACATGGAGTGTTTAGTGAGACAGTCCTGAGTATAAATGCTGATCCCACTATCGATTTGTGACATTGTGTGCAGGTTCTCTGGGCCTCAGATTCCTAATCTGTAAAATGGGACCAGTTTCTACCTACCTCATAGAACTGTTATGAGGGGGAAATGAAATGATATGTTGCTTAGAACAATGCTTGAAATATATGTAGCAGGTCCCCAGTAAATACTGGTGATTTTTGATAGTTGGCTTGCTAGGCAAAATAGAGATTAGGTGCTTTTCCACAAGAGCTTTAATAAAAATAATTCCATTTTATTTGAAAAATTATAATAAACCATTCTGGGATGCTTTCTCCTATTTTAATGAATCAAGGATACACCAAATTCAATTTTTAAAAAAACTACCCCAAAGGACTAGTAAACTGGATTTATATATTTTTACTGGTCACTTCTATTTCATAAGCCCGACATTTCCATTAAAGTGCTATTAAGTAAAAATAGGATTTCATAGTATTTGTGATAACCTGGGTCTCAATGTGATAACTGAAATTATCTCCAGCAAGATACTATTTCTCATTGTTTTATTTCCTCTTATATATCAGCTATATCTTTACTACTTCTTCCAGTCCAGTAAAACCCTTCCCCCCTGAATTTGTGGTTTTGAGTCCAGGAAAATGGCTTCTGTGGCCTGGAAGGCCCCTTTCATCTTGAGGTTGTTCACTGGGAAGCAGGAAGGAAGGGGTGGTCATCCACCCGGTAAGTGCTGCAGCCCTTGAGAGAAACGTGAAAGGCTGTGTGGCTCTGGGTCAGGTGGGACGCAGGCTGCAGACCCCGGAGGGAGACATCCTCTGACATGCCATCCGGAAGACCTGAGAGGTCCCCATCACCAGGACAGCCGAGCTCAGGCCACCATGCTGGAGGGCCTGCTGATTAAATGGCCCGTTGGTACTGATGTCTACCTAGGAGTAAGATTTTTTTCTCTAAAATGACATCATTGTGGGAGTGTTCTGGCACTAGAGATGGCTTTCCAACATTGTGAAGGTACTAGATGCCATCGGGTCATACACTTCAAAATACTTAAAAATGGTGAGTGTGTGTTATGTACATTAGGCCATAATAAAAGGCAGTGGATGACGTCATTGGACAGAATGACTCCCAAGGCTGCAGCTAGTCACACGTGTTGTTTCTGAGGCAGCACATCACTTAGGTCACCTGACTGTTGAGTCAAAGACAGGCCATGCAGACACTCACTCCTTAACTCAGTGATGGTTCAGGCACAACACAGAACATTGCGTGTCCATGAGAAATTGAGCTCCTGAGAACATGTTCAGTTTCACAGGAAGATACTTACAGCGTGCAAGGAGAAGGGTTTTAACTGCGTGTCATGTGATCCTAACTTTACAGATAAATCAAACCGTTAACACAGTTCATCCCTGACTCGTGGGGTTACAAATGGTTTTGATTCCGTAACACATTTCTCAAGTTGTCTACAAAGGGCATGAATTACTATTAGAGCCCATAAAAACGATTTAAAGCAAATAATAAATAGCAGTACTTAGGATTCTGTAAGCCCTGACGTGCATGTGATGTGCTGCAGAGTAATGATGGCAAAGTGGAGTGAGCGCTGGTGAGAAGCCCGGGTTTATGACTCGGGGCCCGCCAGGGTGCAGAGGTGCCCCACCCTGCTGCGCCTCAGTGTCTCCATCTGGAACAGGGGTGCAATAACCACAGACTACCTCACACAGGGCTGCGTGAAGAGCACACGAGGGCTTGCAGGCGGGACAGTTGTGTCGACTGGCACTTTTTCTCAGCTCTTTTCCTGGTCACTAAATGTGTTCACACCATTCATTTCCCAATCTTCCCTTTAACAACAACTTAATGAGTGCCTATAAAGTTGGTGATTGCCACTTAGCCAGTAACTTCAGCGCTAACTTCCAGCAACAGTGCCGCTTGGCGATTTCTCATCTTTCTTCCTGTAACCTTAATAGGAGATCATTTCATTTCATCTGAGAAGGAACCACCTGACTTTTACTTCCTGTCTCCAGTTGAAGGAGATGAGGATGAAGCCAGTTTGGCTGCCAGAAAATTGCGTCCCCTGGGAACTTGGGCTGCTCCTCTTTGCAGAACACTGTTGAATTTTCTTCAATGAAATTATTTCGGAATAATTTCATACAACATCCTAACTAAGGAATCATAGTAATATAAGCATTTTTTGTATGAGTTCCAAATAAGAAAATAGTTAAGCCCAAAAATATAATTATGCCTATTCCTAGAAACAGATAACTGATGTATCTTTGCAAATTGTTCATTTAACCATGCCTATGGCTTCTTGCCAACCCTCGATGAGATTTTTATATTTCTTAATTATTCAATTACTACCCATACGTAAGAGTTTAAAAATCAAATCCAGACTGTTTCACAATAGAGAATTCTCTTGAATCCTGCGTACATATAATCAAGGAAGTTGTCCTATTGGGAAACCGGGATGGTAGGACAAGGGAAGGATAAGTTTCCAGTGCAGGGCCTGCCCTGGGTCTGAATCATGGCTTTGGCTCTGTGCGTGTGGGGGCAGGTCGCTTCTCTGAAGTCAGTTCTCTGGTCTGTACAGTAAAAATGGTGACAATACCCACCTCCCGAGGTTGCTGCCAATCTAAAGGAAAGATTATGCAAGAGAAAGTCTCTCTGTGCTGTAAAGCCCGCACAATTGTTTCAGTCGTTCATCCCTTGTGTGCTTCAGGTCTCAGCAACTGGAGAACCCACCAGCCGGAAAGGAAGACCCTTCCGACCTTGATCTGGCCATCTCCTTGGAAGGCAACCCCAAGCATGAGACCCACCTGCCCTCCATCTGCCTCAAGCAGGTGTTCCCCAAGTACGCCAAGCAGTTCAACTACCTGCGCCTGATGGACAGGATGGCAAACTTGTTTATCCGGTTCCTGGGAATCAAGGGGACAATGAAGTTAGGACCAACAGGCTTCCGTACCTTTATAAGGTCAGTAAGACCAGCCCTTCTGACCTGGGCTGCAGGCGGGGTAGGATCCAGGCCCACTTCAGGCCAGTCCCATCTGCCCTACTGCTCCTGGGTTGGGGGTGGGGGGTTGTGGTGCTGGGTCAGGGCCCCCCTATGATTAGGTCTGACCAGGGTCGTCTTTGTTGAATGAATGGATGGATATTATGAGTGTGACAGCGTTCTCAACCTTATGTTGTGGTTAAAAACAATTCTGCGCTACCTTGAACTAGGTCCTTAAATCAAATGTAAGTAATCACCCGTGGACTCAGACAGGCCTGGGCTTCCTGAACGAGGCTGATGTTGTCCCAGCAGCATGTGGCTGTGTGGGGAGCGGTTATGAAGCCACAGCCAAGAGACAAGGTACATCTTTCCAAAGTGTCAGTTTCAGGAGAGAAAAGTTAAATAATTCAGTCAATAAATAATTTAACACGTTTGCTCTCTTAAAAAGATAACAAGGTTATATTATAGAGTATAATACAAATTTTGCATGATTTTCAAGATAAAACTAGATTGTTGCTGACGCCTGCAAAATAAGCCATTGCCACTTAATCTATTTAGATTATTCGTTATTTGCCTCTTACCTGGGACACTTGGGGGCAATACAGGAGCGGTGTAACCCTTGGGCAAATTAATGACCATCTCTGAACCTCAATGGACCTATCAGATGGGGTGGAACTCCCTGACCCCAGCACAGTGTGTGTACACCTCAGACAAACTGTCAGCATTGGTGCTGCCATTGTTTTTCTCGTCGTTGGTTTTACTATTTCTACCTTGCTCCTCAAAGTCACATGCTTCATGGTTTATTCACTAAAGCAAATAATTAGAAATCTTGACTCAGGAATCATTTTTGTCCCAGTTTTCTCTGAGGCAATTTTACAAACCCTAACTCTAGCCTTCTGATGTTTCTGAGAGAATGGTGAACGGCAGTATCAGCGGGATTTTTGCCATTTCAGTCACCCTGAAGCAGTATTTGCTCGGTGATTTTGAGAAGGGCTTTGTGTTCGTTTCAGGGCCAAAAGGAGAGCTAGTGGAAAAGCACAGGCTTGGGGGTCTGGCTTCAAAGCCAAGCGCATTACTGTGTGACTTTGGGCAAGTCCCCTGTCTCCTCCGAGTCTCGTCTGTAAAATGGGAACAATCTCTACTGCCTAGCATGGTTATCATGAGGTTGGGATGTAATATATCATAACCACCTGGCCCAGTGCCCAGTTCAGGGGAGCTGTTTGTTAGATGGGAGTCTGATTATTATTTCTAGCAGGTAGTTGAAATTTTCAAGTCAACAGACACATGTTATTTCCTTGAGAAAATAACAGCACCCTCTGACTCACTTAGGAATTGCATCGGAGGTACAGTAATGGATACCCCCCTATAAATGGTTTAGATAGTGCGATCAGTTTCTGTCATATAACAGGAAGTTTGGCAGTGGGGGTTCTAGGGCTGGTTAGTGACTGCACAGAGTGATCAGCACCCCACTTTCTGTCTTTCTGCTTATCCCTCCTAAGGTGAGCTTCTAGCTTCAGAGTTGCCTTGTGGTCACAAGGTGGCTGCTCAAAATCCAGCCATCATGGCCAAGTTCCCGGCAGAAAGGGGGGAGAAAGGAGGGTGTGCAGAATGCCTCTTGCTAAATGAATTAGACCCCTTTCCAAAGCCTTCCAGAAGCTATAGTCAATGACTTCCATTTCATCTATCTTCTTGGCCACTGCCATCTGCATGGGAAGCTGGGAAATAGAATTTTTCTGTATATATTGTTGTCTGAATATAGTGATAAGGAGGAGGAAAAGAAAAAGCTAAACATTCTCTGCCCCTTTGTGATTGCTGTGGCTGGGGCCTTAGGGAAATAGCTCAGTGACAGGGGCCCCATCATGAGCTGCCGTGGAAGTGTGCAGGGACAGAGGCAGTGATGAGGGTGCGCAGTCTTCTCTCAGCATGACACGTCCAGGGGCTCAGACCTTCCGGAGCAAAGGCAGGAGGTTCCCGGACCCCACCCAGCCCCTGTGCCATTGCACAGAAGGGTCCACTCAAGACCCACAAGAGTGAGGGGTGGCTCGGCTTTATGTGGACAACAGCCTGGGTGCTGCAGGGGACCGGCCCTGGGAGACCTGCTCTGTCTCAGCCTCGTGTGGCAAAGGACAGTGTCTGGTTTGGCCTAACAACTTCTCCCAAGCATCTGGTAGCCACAGGACAATCAGAGATGAATAATGGCACCCCACCTACCCTCGGGGGATTCTCAGTCTAACGGACAGCACACAGGGAATAAGTCATTAAATGCAATCCTTGGCAGAGCCATGGAGTAGCAGACAGAATAGGGGGCAGAAGAGGGGACCCTTCCTCTGCCTGGTGGAATCAAGGCAGGCCCCCCAGCGGAGGCAGGTTGGGGCTGTTATAAGCCGGAGTTTGCCTGCGAGTAAAGGAGGCCTACCCCGTCCAGGCAACGGGGAGAGCCTGAGAATGGCGTTCATGAGTGGCTCATGTTCAGAAATTGATCACCAGGATCAATTTGGAAAGGTTGATTATCAGGCTCAATTGATGGTGGAAACTGAATGCTTCCTTTTTATTCCTAATAAAATTCAACTAAAATGGAGGATGGAGGATTAGGAAAGCTAGTGTACCATAGGAATCACAATGTCCGGCGGCTCCAGGAGCAGCGGGAAGCCGCCCAAGCGCAGTGACTGACCTGGAAGAAGGCGGGAGGCCGGCCGGGAGCCTGGAGAGCGCACCGTGGGGAGGAAAGACCTGGGCTAGTGGCCCCCAGCTTGTGGTTTTTCGGGAGAAACTAGAACTACTGGCTTCTGTGTAGAACCTCAATATACGTATATCGATGTTGGCCATTCAGAAAATAACTTTTAAACCCTATGGGGTTCAGTGAAAGCGTGGCTGCCCTCGAGAGCACGGGTGTGTGAGCTCCGGTGTGAGGAGCCGGGAGCACAGCAAGAGGACTGCTGCGTCCACACGCCGCCCTGAAAAGAAAGCCGTGGGAACGGTTCTCGCCAAGAAGATCCCTACAGTGCGCTCAGACTGGAGCTGGTGACGTCAGAAACATCGCTGCAGACCTGTCTCTGTGTGATCAGCTTTATGCTTTCCCATCCCTTTGTTCTCTATAATTACGGACATTTGCATGAAAAAATGAATTTGTGGTGTTAGAGACTGTTAGGTCCTGCAGCCGTCAGTCCCCATCTGTGTCAGTGCGTGTCAGGGGGAGGACAGTGACTGTGAGAAGAGAGCCGACGTCTGCAGGTGGGAGAGCGGTGTCTGCAGGTGGGAGAGCGGCGGCAGAGCAGACGGGCTCAGTGAGCCGCTCCCCCTCCCCCCACCCCCGCCTCTCTGCCCCCCTCTCCTCCCAGCACACACATACACACACACACACACACACACACACACACACACCCGGCAGCAAATGCCCCGAGTAATTAAGATGCAGGAAGAAATGGAGAAAACGTTGCACGGCTGTTAATAGATTTTTCCTTTTTCAAATGTACCAAGAGATCCCAACAGCAACTTAATCATGAAAGACAATACCCTCTGCTTTCAGATTTATCTGAGTATGTTCGGCCTCGCCAGCTAAATTTAACAACAAGCATTTTCTCTTGCTAACAACTATCCTCTCTCTCTCCTTTGCACTTGGTTTAAATCTCGCTTCATTATGAATTAATAATATTATGCCATATGTCAACTTGAACCCAGTGCCTTCTCTGGAGCACTGCTCGGGAGACACACGCTGGCCGGACAGACGGAGCCTCCGTTCGGAGCCCACACAGGGCAGAGGCCGCCCTTGGCTCTCGTCGCCACCACCTCTCTCTCTCCACGTTCCTCGAAGAGAACCGGAGGGAACAAAATAGCCAATATTCCGCTGAATTTATGTCCAGTGGCCATCGCTCACGGGGTGCTGCACAGATCAGCAGTTTCGGGAGTGAGTTATGCTAATGCCGGTCCGGCCATGTCCTATTTTTCTCTTCCACCAGGAAATGAGGAGTAACGAACTGTCGTTCCCTTGTCTAGACTTAACTGTCGAACCAGCTTTTCCTGTCATCTCCTCGGGAGGCACATAAGAGTAGCACAAATTACCATGAATTAAGTGCCTCTTTCTCTGTCTCCTCTTTATTATTATTTCATAATAATTGCCGGGGTGTGGAGACTTCTCTTTCTCTGAGAAACAGAAATGATCTGGCTCCTCAGTGTGACAGCTTCCTTTGAGGGAAATGCATTCGTGTTGTTTTCCTTCGCCTGGATTGCTAATTTGGGGGCGTCCTGGGTAATTCACTAAGAGCGCGGTTTCCGAGCGTGTCCTCCATCAGGATTTGACATCAGTTCCCACACGCCGCACTGCCGC
Source organism: Vespertilio murinus (assembly GCA_963924515.1). NCBI lineage: Eukaryota > Metazoa > Chordata > Mammalia > Chiroptera > Vespertilionidae > Vespertilio > Vespertilio murinus. The sequence goes on from OZ004708.1 coordinate 171,102,702, forward strand.
CTCTGGAGCCTGAGAACTAAACAGTTTGCCGCGACTGGGTTGGTTTCTAGACAATGGAGGTGGCTGCCCCACGCTCTGAGCATGTTTGCTTCGTACAGACCGTCCTGCTTGGAGATCCCTGCTCATCCCTCCATGGTCTCTGATTCTGATCTCCTTTTAAATTAAAGAATGGTTTCTCTTTTTCCCCATCCTGCCCCCTTCTCTCAAAAGGAGATAGTAATAGGCTTCATAATGGGTAGCTGGGCTGGGGGTTATTTTCTGAGAGGCAATATGGTGTGTTAGAATGTTCTAGAAGGGAAGTGTAAGGCGTCTTGCCTCTCTGGCATTAACTCCTCCGTGACTTTGAAAATCCCCCTCTTCCCTGATGACCTCTTTTGGCAGTATTGTGAGAGTCCACACCTGGGGTTGCAAAAGCCTTTAACATGCTATATGCATTATTAACCGGAGTTGCTTCCCCTCGCCTCCTAGGCGTTTAGATAGTGGCTTGTGTTTTTTAAAACAAATATCGATCATTTGTTAGCTTTCACCTTATGGACACGTCTCCAGGTAAAAATAAGCTCCCTCCCTGCCCAGAGAAGGATGAACACAAAAGAAATTCTATAAATAGGATTTTATGGAGTGGAAAAAAGTTGGCGTCTAAATTTCCCATGAGATGTCGGTTGTTGTTGGAAGGAAATGGGGATGATCATTGCAAATCCTTCTAAACTCGGGATCCTAATGAACTTGAATGATTTGTGATTCTCTCCCATCATCTGTGCCCAAATTCCTTTGATTCTAAAAACAAAACATTTCTCCAAGCTGGTTCTGCATCATGGAGGAAGGCTGGGAGTATTTGTCACTGCCCCACATGTTCCAGGCACTGAGCTAGTCCTCAAAACAGCTCCGTATGGTGAGTGGCCCCATTCTTGTACAAATAAGGAAATTTAGATGCAGGGAGTGTCAGTGACTTGCTCAAAGTCACACAGCAAGTGCAAGGTTCAGGATCATGTGCGTTTGACTGCACAGCTCACTTTTCCCATGTACGTTGGTAGCCCATCTTTTCTTAGGAATGTTTCTGGCTTCTCATGGCACCATAGTGCTTGGACTCCTCTTCTACTGAAGAATTTATCCCTTAGTCATTTGAAGAGCTGCCTCCCAGGACAAATAGGGAAACTGTTCTTAAGGATTCACTGCTACCAAGGCTTCCCAGTTTGGCTCTGAGGTCACTTCCACTTCTGAGAGTGGTACCCGAGACTGACTCGGCTTTGCATCACTTACTGGGCCCAGAATACTACATGCATGTAGTGGACACAAAATAAATTCTGCATTGAGTCGATGGATGGACGAAAATTAATTCTAAAGTCTTGACCCCCCAGAGTCCTTCCCTTTGGGAATGTCTATTGAGAATGTTATACATTGTCCCAGCTTTATATCCCAAAGATTCCCAGCAGGGGCTCTCGACACTCTCCTGATTTCCTGCCCCCCACCCCCACCCCGAGACTTTGTGTCTTGCATCCTGGGTTCGTCCTGGGGCCCAGGGCTGGGCCACCTCCCCATGTCTCCCCAAAGCTCCCAAGTCTACCACTCTATCCTCCAGGAGATGACTTGATGTGGATTCCGGCTGTGAAATTTCGGGCTGAGTCTCAGCTTCCCCATCACTGAAATGGGACTAAGAATACCTCCCTCGTAGAGTGGTTGTAAAGATCCAGAGAGCTAACGGGCAGGAAAAGGCCTGGCATGCAGATGGTGCTCCCAAAACTGCCTACAGAATCAAAATCCTTTTCAAGCACTTCCTGCCCGCTGCAGCCAGCATGGCCTCCTCCCGTCCCCGCAGCAGATGCTGCGATCAACTGTACGCGTCGGCATCACCAGAGAGAACAAGTTTCCTTGGAAAAGGGATAAGTGGAGAATTCTTCTTGGTAAATTACGGCTCCTGCTAAAGGTTCGACACTTCTATTTTCCACCTGTCAGGGGGAAAAATAACTACATACCAGCGGTCAGTTCGGTTTCGCTCTTTATACTCTATTAACCCACAGAGCAGGCAGCGGCACTCCTGTCCTGGGGGGAGCAGGGAGCCCAGAGGACACGGATAAGATAATTAGAGAAAATCGTAGCGTTCCTGATGAAGCTTTGGAAGGGAGCGGTGCAGGGTGTTGGAATACCTGGGGAGAGACGAGCCCCGCCCCAGGAAACCCAGTAGAGATAGTCATCATGGTGACCGGGGCGTGACAAGCTCTGCCTCCACTGACGTGTTGTTACTAGGGCTCAATAACTGAGTTGATGTGCTTTGAAGTCTGCCACGGTGACTGGTGATTGAAATATGGAGCCAGCCCAGGAGGAAGCGGGTGTGAATTGATGGCTTGAGAAACATGCACAGGGCTGGCGGGGGAGAAAGGGAGGTGGGGGGAGAAGCCAGAGAGAGTGCTAGCCAACAAGGAGCACCAGCCTCGTCCAGGCACCTGCCGGCACACTTCCGGCACCCTTGTTAGGGACGTGCGTGCGTGGGTTTGGAGAGGAGCCTCCGAAATGCCTACATCCTGCTTGCCGATCAACCTCTGGCCTGTCAGGTTCCTAAGGGAGACGTTCTCACAAGGGATGATGACAAATGGAACAGCAAAGAACCACTTTGTCATTAGCTGGGGGCAATGGTGTGGACGCGTTTGGAAAGCTGAAGCAGCGTTGAGCGTAGTTTGGCCAGTGGACAGCTGGCCCAGGGGTCTAGCTTTCAGGATTTTCCGGCAAATCCAGCCAGTGTTGGGACTCCCCTCACAGCACAGGCCAGGCCCGGGGAGCTGAGCCCGCACCCACATGTTGACTGGCCAGCAGCGTTTCTCCAGCCTGGACAGGGCCACTCACCACAAGGCCAGCCGCAGGCAACCTCTCACAGGCCGAGCTGGTCCAGGTTCTGGAGGAGGAGAGGAGAAAGGGAAAGCGATGGAGAGGGAGCCGAGAGTTAGCGTGCACCAAGCCGGTGCCAGGCACCAGGCCGGCTCCTCATCCCATCTTCACACCAGCCATGTGGGCGGCTGTTACCTTCATTTAGAGAACAGCAAATAAAGGCTCGGAGGTTTAAGTAAATCACCCACAGTCGCAGGATTCCAATCTTGGTCTGTCGAATGCCCAAATCGTGCTCGTTTTTGTGTGCCAGACTGCCTCCCACATTTCCAGGCAAAAACACACCAACAAATGAGACACAATTGGGGGGGGGGGATTCTAAACGCCCTCTGTGACTTGGACAGGGAGCGCCATTGCTGACGTCAGACTGAAAACCTGGCTCTCTCGGCCTCTGCTCCTAACCTAGGGGACAGCTGAAGCTCAGAGGCCTGCCCTCTCCCTCCTCCTGTGTTTCCAGGTGACTCCCCTGAAGTCAGGCATGAGCATCAGGGGTCCCCTTGCCATTCTGCTCTGTGCGTCCTGGGCTCACAGAGCTGACCTGGACCATGTAAAATCTCTGGGTGACAGACTGAGGTGGGTGAAGTGCAGAGGCCTCGAGCCCGTCTGCAGATTTGGCCCCAGGACTCTCCTGTGAATGTTTCCTGTGGGGGAGGGGAGGGCAGCTTCTGCACAGCAGTGGCGCCTTCAGAGGTGCCGGTGACACGCTGTTATCATTGGTCACCTGAGCACGCCTCTGTCCGCTGTGGGCACTGTCCGCTGTGGGCACTGTCCGCTGTGCCTCTGTCCGCTATGGGCACTGTCCGCTGTGCCTCTGTCCGCTGTGGGCACTGGCCGCTGTGCCTCTGTCCGCTATGGGCACTGTCCACTGTGCCTCTGTCCGCTGTGGCACTGTCCGCTGTGGGCACTGGCCGCTGTGCCTCTGTCCGCTATGGGCACTGTCCGCTGTGCCTCTGTCCGCTGTGGCACTGTCCGCTGTGGGCACTGGCCGCTGTGCCTCTGTCCGCTATGGGCACTGTCCACTGTGCCTCTGTCCGCTGTGGCACTGTCCGCTGTGGGCACTGGCCGCTGTGCCTCTGTCCGCTGTGGGCACCGGCCGCTGTGCCTCTGTCCGCTGTGGGCACTGGCCGCTGTGGGCACTGTCCGCTGTGCCTCTGTCCGCTGTGGCACTGTCCGCTGTGGGCACTGGCCGCTGTGCCTCTGTCCGCTGTGGGCACTGGCCGCTGTGCCTCTGTCCGCTATGGGCACTGTCCGCTGTGCCTCTGTCCGCTGTGGCACTGTCCGCTGTGGGCACTGGCCGCTGTGCCTCTGTCCGCTGTGGGCACTGTCCGCTGTGCCTCTGTCCGCTGTGGCACTGTCCGCTGTGGGCACTGGCCGCTGTGCCTCTGTCCGCTGTGGGCACTGGCCGCTGTGCCTCTGTCCGCTATGGGCACTGGCCGCTGTGCCTCTGTCCGCTGTGGCACTGTCCGCTGTGGGCACTGGCCGCTGTGCCTCTGTCCGCTGTGGGCACTGGCCGCTGTGCCTCTGTCCGCTGTGGGCACTGTCCGCTGTGGGCACTGTCCGCTGTGGGCACTGTCCGCTGTGCCTCTGTCCGCTGTGGCACTGTCCGCTGTGGGCACTGGCCGCTGTGCCTCTGTCCACTGTGGGCACTGGCCGCTGTGCCTCTGTCCGCTGTGGCACTGTCCGCTGTGCCTCTGTCCGCTGTGGGCACCGGCCGCTGTGCCTCTGTCCGCTGTGGGCACTGGCCAGAGAACACGGCGCTGCGGCCCAGCTTTCCTTCCCTCTGCAGAGCCCAGCGGAGGGGGAGGGGAAGACACGTGTGGGGGGTGTTTTGGAATGTGGAGTCTCCATTTCCTCTGCAGAGCAGACAGAAACCTACATGGATGTGTAGGGACAGCTGGGCACACTTCATTACAGATGCCTGCTCTTTGCAGCCCATTAAAACCCTAATTAGCTAATACAGGAGCCCACATGACCTAACGTCAATGTGCATTTCCAGCCTTCTCTCCCACCAGCCCCTGCCATGCACCCTCAGCTCCAGCCTGGGAAGGGAAGGTCTGTCCTGTAAGGAGCACCAGCCTCGTCCAGGCACCTGATATGATAATTAGAGAAAACAGCCCGGCAGAGGCCTGGACACGAGACCGAACAGGACGGGTCTGCCCAGCGGTGACTGTCCTTCCCGCCTTTTGCAGGAATTGCAAGCTGAGCAGCAGCAGCCTGACCATGGCCGCCGTGGACATCCTCTACATCGACATCACAAGGAGATGGAACTCCATGACCCTGGACCAGCGGGATTCAGGTACCTGGCGACTGGCCTCCACCATGTCCCGTGGGCGTTCAGTACATTTTCCAATCCTTCTCTTTCGGGGTCAAGGTGGGGGAAGGAGGAACAGCGTGAGGGATTGTGCTGAATTTGAGTTCAAGGGTACTGACTGCTCCAAGGCTGTGCCCACCCAAATTCTAATCCCCCCAGAAAAATCCCTTGTTTTTGCTTAAGCCTTTGGTTCTATTCATACTGGGAATACTCTGTTCATTCATTCTTCCCTCTGCACACACTCGCTGAGCACATGCTGGGCCGGGCCCTGGATGGACCAGAGTGCAGAGTGCTCGGTTCTCACCCTGAAAAAATTTGCTGTTGAGTGCGAGGCAGATGAGAACGCGATACTAGTGCCGCGGGATATGTGCTGTGGGAGGGAGGCACGGAGAGGCTCTCGGGGCACCCAGGGGGCACTCCTATAAGGGGCACCCGCAGAAGACGTCCTGGAGAGCCAGGAATGCCATCAGCTGGTGCCCAGGGTGGACCAGACCTCCTCCAGCAGGGTGCTGCCTGTGAAAGGCTCTGGGAACCCCAAGTGGCTTAGGTGGGCTGGAGCGAGAAGATGGGGAGGAGGGGGAGGATGTGGGTCTGCAGGGGCTGCTGAGGCCTTGACGGTCACACGGACATTTCCACTTGAGCCTCCAGGTCACATGGCATCGAGGCTTCAATTAGAAGGATCCACCTTTAGGTGGATGCGTTTCTGATCTTTTTCCTTATAAAGAGTATTCTTCTACAAAGTCATAATAACCGTACCTGACATTCGTACCGCTCATCACAAAGTTACAGAGTGCTTTCGTGCGTACCCCTCAGTAAGTGTCCCCCGAGCGGAAGGTATCACCGGGCTCATTTCACAGATGAGTAAACTGCAGCTCAGCTCACCTGGCAGCTCCGGTCCCCTGGCACCGGCTTCCCTCCGAAAGGGACTCGCAGGGGAGGGGGCACCGGGAGCAACTTCTCCTGTGATCTGGTGGCCAAGACATGCAACGGGGTTGGGAGGTCCAAGTTGGAACTGTCTGCCCGTTCTAGGATGTAAACTTGAAAAGCCATTTCACTTCCTAATCCCCGTTTCTTCTCCTGGAAATGGTGCCAACGATGCCTGCTCTCTAGGTGCTGAGGCCTCCGGTGTCAGGGGCGTGAAAGCCATTAGAGCCCTGGTTGGCGGTTAATCTTGTTAGGAGGCACCCCTCAGGGAGAATGGGGGGTGCGCCGTCTGGCAGCACGCGCTCCCTGCCAGATCCTGCGCACACCTGTGGTCTGCCCTGGGCCACAGCCTCCTGACCAGGGGCCAGCCGGCCCTTCCTGCGGGCTCGGTGCTCAGGCTGCGTCTGCTGGTTGGCTTCACAGCTGATGATGATGCTCCCCCCTGACCGTCCATTGTCGGGGGTTTCCTACGTGCCATGCCCTCCGCCGGGCCCTTTACACGTGCAGCACTGGTTAGAATCCTCCTGGAGACAGGCGTGGTTATCTCCATTGTACAGAGAGGGAAACTGAGGCTCAGAGGCCTGGCTGGTGGCTCAGGTCCTCACGCCACACTGCCACTGCCCCTTCTCGGTTGCTTTGTCCTACTACTTGGTCCTAGAGTAAGATGCCCGCCAGCTCCCAGCCTTGCTTTCATTCCAAAGCAGACCAAGGTGAGCGCTCCCGTGTGTCTCCACAGCGGGCGCCTCGCAGCCTCCCTGGCAACAGGAGGGTAGGCAGATTAATTATCATCTCGGGGGCCAAGGCGCTCATGTGGCAGTTGAGCAGACAGCTTTTGCTGACGCCTTCAGAAAGTAAAGAGTGTTTGCTCTGTGAATCGAATGCGGGGAGAGGTGGCAGGATCCCAGGGAAGGGGCCAGCCGAGGGGGTGGGGTGGCGGTGGAATTATTAAATATTGAAATTGATCAGGAGTTGCCGCAGGAAGCTATTTATCATGTTTTATTGCTTCAAACTAGCATTACCATCTGGCCCGTTGTTAATTCTGAGCAGCTTTTCCTGTTTTGTTTGCCTCTTAAATTGCTCCCTGGACATGGAATCCATGGGGGGTGTCCACAGTTCAGGCATGGAGAGATTTTTCTGGGGCCTGCCAGCTTTCTGGGGAGTCTGCTGACCAAGCTAAGGAGATGAGAAAAAGACTTCTTTGTAGCGAATTCTGGCAAGAGAATCCTGGGCTGGAACCCTCCAGGCCTTGCGCCTGCCTCTGCCAGTTTGGATAAGATCATCACCCAGTGCCCACACCAGCTGTGTCCAAGCGCTCATGCTCCATTCCCTTTCTACAAAGTAGCCCAGACCTTCCTTCTGCCCTGATGAGACTTCGGTGCCCACACAGGGGTTAACCTGATTCCTGAACCTTTATGAACCTACCCTTGAAACGGAGAAGAAAGGGGATGTGTAAAAAGAGCAGAGAGGGGGAAAGAACTAGTGAGAAAAAAGCATGCACGTTCTAAAATCTAAATCTCAGACCATCCTTTTGAATAGACTTGTTTTCTTTTGATTTTTGTTTCATTGGGCCAGGTGCACAGGATTGGATTAATATTACTAATCCTTGCTTCATGAGATACTTCCATCCTGGTCCATGCATAGCCTACTTTTATTTAGTTAACTTACTTTTAATAATGGCATAAGCATTCCCTAACTCACCACCCAAAACAAGAGCTAAGACCTGACAATAACCCACATATCACAGGTGGCTCTTCACGATACCAGCCCATCCCCTGCACTCCCACCCAAGGGACACTCCCCGGCATCCGGTGCTCACGGTCCCTCAGCTCATGGTCCCGCCTTCCTCCCTGTTAGACTGTCAGTGACTGTTCAGGAGTTGATGGAATTTAGTAATACATACCCTCACATTCCCCAGCAGGCCAGTGTAATTGTCATTTTTAAAAAATTAAAGATTTCAACTTCCAATTTTAGCATTTCTAAAAGAACATAGGAATCCAACTGAGGGCATTATCAGCCCAACTGGGGTGTGGGAGCCTCTGGTCGCACAGCATCCCATGAAGAAATGAGTCTGTCAGTGAAGTTGAAGTTACTTCCTGGAAATTGTGCTCACGAGCTGCTCATCATCATTGAGACTCTGCTCTCAGCTCTTCCCAGAGCGGCCTCTCACTTCTCTGTTGAGAGACGAGGGCAGCATCTAGACTGGGCAATGAAAGGAGGGGTCGGTGGTGTTCTGGTTGAGGGACAAACATCTCACTTGCAAAGGGGACATGTGAGCCCAGAACCTGGGCATCTAACACAGGACCAACGTCTTGAGGCTTCTGCCCCCTAACAACTGTGTTCACTTCGTAGCCAGGTGTTTTGCTGTTTTAAGATGCAAGCTAAAGGTTCCTCCAAGAAACCAAGGGAACAAGATTACAAAGCAAGAAAAAGTACCACCCATACGAGCATGAGTGAGGGACACCTGTGTGCATGCACAGCACACATGAGCACATATATACATCCCTTGTTCACAGGGAGAAATCTAAGAGTGGCGTGGCTTAATGTCTGTTAGACGCTTTGACCGAATAAGAAATATTTCCTCCACTGCTTGAAGAACGCCTGAGCTGCGTGCCCTCCCTCCTGGGGCTGCCTGGGTTAGACTGGCAATATAACCAAAGCCCGGGTCTCTGGGAGCTGCCATGCCTGCCTTCGAGCCTGGGCTCCATGACTTGCTCCCTATGTAGCCTCTGCAAGTTGTGTCCCTTCCTCTGAGCCTTGTGCTCGCCCTCTGTGAAGTGGAGCTGATCATGAAATCATTGACATGGATGAGGCGAGACCAGGCGCGGGAAGCACTCAGAGCAGGGTCTGCCGCAGGGAAGGCTCAGTAAGTGGGGCTACTGTTGTTATCCTGTTACTCTCACTGCACCCCTCTCAGGAAATGCATCCTGGACACCTACTCATGCCAGGCGCCTGCAGGTGTTGGGAGCAAACAGGAAGAAGTGCCTGCCTTGGGATGCTCACAGCCTGGGAGAAGGATGGAACAGGTGGCAACAGACATCCCTTGGCGCCCGACAGAGTGCTGGGCCCTCCTCACCTCTCTCTCCAAGACTGCCCTCCCGCCTTGGCCTGGACTGTTGCTGGAACAGCCTAGCGCCAGCCTGCCCCTTTGACCTACACTGTGAACCCCTGGATCCAGCTCAGACAAGTGGGGGCGATGGGGACTGAGAGGCCCGGGAAGGCTGGGATGCAGCAGGACAGGCAGCGAGGAGGCCTCAGGGCTGCAGGCCTGACCAGCCAGGACCAATCTCTCTTTGGTCCTGCCGTGTCTCTGAAGGCCAGTCTTTACCATTCCTCAGTATGTCTGCTCTCACACTGGTGGGCACTGGCTGACTGCCCTGGGGTGACCGTGTTGGCCACCAGCCCTCTTTACATCACCTCTCAATTCAGAGCCGACCACCAGCTCACTGGCCTCATGACTCCAGCTCAGTGAGTGGGGGCCTGGCAGACTGACCCCTTCCCACTCACAGGCCATCAGTAGCCCCACACACACTCGCTCCCGCCAGGTCTCCATTGCAGGCACTAGGCTGTGCAGGAAACCCCTCCCGATGCACACACTGTCGCCTCCAGGAGCCTTCCTCAGCCCTCCAGCTGGGCTAGTCCCCCCTCCCATGGCTCCAGCAGCACCCAGCCCTGCTCCTTGACCACACAGTTCCCGGTGCTAATTCAACACGAACAAGAGTGTGGTATCTGCCCCTTAAGCTGGACTAACCTCCATGAAGAAGAACGATTCCCCCCTCAAGCCTGGCGCTGTGCCTGGCACGGTAGGTGCGCAGCAAACCCAAGTCCAGTGGAGGAGGCATTAGACCTGACAATGAGCTGATCCTGCGGGTGTCTGAGTCGTGTTACCCTTTCTCCCCAAACTTCCTCAGTGGACCTCAGAGCACCCGCCTCCTATCTTTTCATTAGCTGGAATGAGCCCCACTGAAATGCATTTGGTTAACGAGGTACTGAAATATCTGAAAGTGTTTTTACTTGGAATGTTTAGCACAGCCTTGCTCATGCACATGCGTGGACGCCCCCCTCCCTCTGAAACTCGGGGACCATGGATAACTAGGCAGGTTGCACGCAGCGCCTCAGACGACATGTCTGGCACAAGTGACATTCTTCAGCCTTGAAATCATCTTGGAGTCAGATGGGCCTCTCTGGATGTGCGCCCTACACGCTTACCAAATAGTCAGTGTCAGAATTCTTTTAATAAAAGCAAGTGAGCCAAGAGAAACGCCAGCTCCCTCTCCCTCGCACAGACACTTCCCTCAGCCGTTAGCGGCAGCCTGCGCGTTCTGTAATCCCGCCTTCCCTTGGGAGGACCTCCGGGAGCCCTGGGTTCACACCACAGCCCTTCATCAGGCCAGCGCCTGCTCTTCATCATCCTCTCCTCACCTCCCACTTGCAGGGACCAGGAGCCCCGCCCACTGTCTGGCCTCAGAACCAACCCTAAAAAGAGGAAAGGAAAACAGGAATGGTTTTTTATGCCGCAGAACCCTTTTCTCAGACTTGCTGCGTACCCTTTCCAGATCTTGCAGGAATAGCGGCGGCAGTATGGAGTGTTGTGGGAAAAGCATGAGCAACCGAGGCAGACCGGCTGTTCAACACCCCGCATCTCCCTCTGGGAGCCCCAAGAGGGGGCGCTTCAGCTCTAGCAGCCGCAGTTTCTCTTAAAGTAGAACGGGTGACATCCACCTTGCCTTGCTGTAAGGATTTGGTAAGGAAGGAAGTAAACGGGAGCTCTTTTTCTCTCTGTTTTAACCACCATCGTTGTTCCTGGCATGTGGGGATGGTTTACAGATTACAAAACAGTTTTCCAGTCCATTTGCTCTTACTCCCGCGGCTCAGTCTTACCCGCAGGACTCCGTTTAGGGAGGAGGAAACCAAGGCTCAGGGGTAAAGAGGTGCTTGGGGGCAGAGCTGGCACTGGGTCCTGAGATCCATCCTCTGCTGTCTGGGGAAGTGACAATAGTCACAAGCTCCTGACCACGGAAGGACTGTGTCAATCCAAAAATGTCTCCAGGCCCAAGAACTCAATTTGGTGATTGGGGCATCCCTAAGCATTGGGCAGAGCTGTGTTTGGTATCCATTCACCTACTGAAGGGCATCTTGGTTGCTTCTGATTTTTGGCGATTATGAAAAAAGCTACTATAAACATTTCATTTGCAGGATTTGGGTGAACATAAATTTTAAACAGATGTGGGCAAATACCTAGAAACATGATTGCTGGATCGTATGTTAAAACTATGGTTAGCTTTTTAAGAAATTGCCAGTCTTCAAAGTGGCCTTGCCATTTCACATTCCCACCAGGAATCAATGAGAGTTCCCGTTGCTTCACATGGTATTGTCAGGTTTTTTGATTTGGCCAATCTAACAAGTGTGTACAGTATGTTGTAGATATTCTTTATCAAGTGGGGGAGTTCCCCCCATTCCTGGTTTGCTGACAGGTGTTTCTGTTGTTTGGTTGGTTGCTGCTTTAAAATCATGATGATGAATTTTGTCAAACGCTTTTCTTGCATCCATCAATGTGGTCCTATGATTTTTCTTCTTCAGCCTGTGGCTGTGAAAGATTACATCATTTGACTTTTTTTGTTCAGGCAGCCTTGCATGCCTAGAACAAACCCCCCTGGTTATGGTGTAGAATTATTTTTATATATTGTTTGGTTCAATTTGCCAACATTTTGCTGAGGATTTTTGCTTTGTGTTTATAAGAGATATTGATCTATGGTTTTCCTTTCTGGAAATGCCATCATTTGGTTCTGACATTAGCGTATGCTGGCCTTATGAAATGAATTCGGATGTGTTCCCCTCTGCTTCTGTACTCTGGAGGAGATCGCAGAGAATTTGTACTGTTTCTTTCTTAAATGTTGGGTAGAATTTATCAGTGAAGCCATCAGGGCCTAGTGCTTTCTTTTTTGGAAAATTATTAATTGTTCACTCAATTTCTTTAATGGATACATAAGCCTATTCAGATTATCTGTTTCTCCTTGTGTGAGTTTTAGTAAGTTGCATCTCTCAAAAAATTGGACCATTTAATCTTAAGTTACCAAATTTGTGGACATAGAGTTATTCATAATATTCCTTTATTATCTTTTTAATGTTCATAGGATCAGGAGTGATTATCTCCTTTATTTCTGATGTTAGTAATTTTAAATTACTAATTAATAGTCTAGTAAATCTTCTTTTTTTATTTCTTGGGTTGCCTGACTAATTAGTCCTTAACACATTAATTATTGATCTTTTCAGAGACCCACCTTTTATGTTAATTCATTTTCTCTATTGAGTTCCTGTTTTTAATGTCATTGATTTATACTCTAATTATTAAAAAAATATATTTTATTGATTTTTTACAGAGAGGAAGAGAGAGGGACAGAGAGTCAGAAACATCGATGAGAGAGAATCATCGATCAGCTGCCTCTTGTGCCACCCCTACTGGGGATGTGCCCGCAACCAAGGTACATGCCCTTGACCGGAATCAAACCCGGGACCCTTCAGTCTGCAGGCTGACACTCTATCCACTGAGCCAAACCGGTCTCGGCTATACTCTAATTTTTATTATTTCTTTTCTTCTGCCTAAATCTTCTATTTAATTTGTTCTTCTTTTTCTAGTTTTCTAAGGTGGAAGCTCAGGTGACTGATTTTAGATATTTTATCTTATCTAATATATGCATTCAATGCTATAAATTTCCCTCTAAGCACTGCTTTCACTGCATCCCACAAAATTCAGTAAGTTCTATTTTTATATTTATTTAGTTCAAAATATTTTAAGATTTCTCTTGAGACTTATTATTGACCCATATGTTGTTTAGACCTGTACTACTTAATCTCCAAATACTTTGGGACTTTCTGTTGTTGAGCTCTAGTTTAATTGCATTGTGGTAGGAGAACAAACTTTGAGATTTTTTAGTTTATTAAATTTGTTAAGGTGTGTTTTATGGCCCAGAATGTAGTGTCTTGTGAATGTTCCATGTGTATTCTGCTCTAGTTGGATGAAGTGTTTTAGAAATGTCAATTAGATCCAGTTGATTGATGGTGCCATTCATTTCAACTATCTCCTTACCGATTTTCTGCCTGCTGGATCTGTCAATTACTGATGGAAGGGTGTTGAAATCTTAAACTATGATAGTGGATTTGTCTATTTTCTGTGCGGTTCTATCAATTTTATATGTATTTTGACCCTCGATTATTATGTAATGCCCATCTTTATCCCAGATAATTTTCCTTGTTCTGCAGTCTGCTTTGTCTGAAATGAATAAAGTGACTCCAACTGGCTTTGTGGCTTGATGTTAGCATGACCTGTCTTTCTCCATCTCTTTACTTTTTAATCTTTGTCTGTGTTTAAGGTAGGTTTCTTATAAGAAACATGTAGTTGAGTTTTGTTTTGTTTTTTATCCACCCCAATTAAAAAGTAATTTTTGTCTTTTAATTGATATACTTAAACCATTCACATTTAAATTAATTATTGATATAGTTGGGTTAGTAGCTACCATGTTTACAACAGCTTTCTACTTGTTGCACTTGTTCATTGCTTCTTTTTTTTTTCAATCTTCCCTTCTTTTCTGCCATCTCTGGTTTTAAGTGAGCATTTTTTGTGATTCCATTATTTTTTTAACATATCAATTATATATATTTTAAATTCAGTTGTTGTCCTAGCATTTACAATGCACTTTTCCAACTATAATAAGTCCATCTTTAAATAACACTATGCCATTTCATAGAAAGTACAGGTGTCTTGTGATAAAACTATTCCCATTTGTTCCCTCCTGCTCCTAACAATGTTGATAGTATTTATTTCACTTATTTCTAAAATATTATCACCTAATACATTGTTGCTATTATTTTTTTAATAATATATTTTATTGATATTTTACAGAGAGGAAGGGAGAGAGATAGAGAGCTAGAAACGTCAATGAGAGAGAAACATCGACCAGCTGCCTCTTGCACACCCCCTACCGGGGATGTGCCCACAACCAATGTACATCCCCTTGACTGGAATCGAACCCGGGACCTTTCAGTCCGCAGATCGAAGCTCTACCACTGAGCTAAACCGGTTTCGGCCATTGTTGCTATTATTACCTTGAACAGTAACCTATTAGATCAATGAAGAATAAGAAACATTAAAAGATGCTGTTTCGCCTTCATTTATGCCTTTTCTGGGTCTGTCATTCATTTTGGAAACTTCTCAGCCATTATGAGTTCATATTATCTTTCTTCTTTCTTCTCCTTCTGGTATTCCCATTACACGTATATTACACCTTTTGTCAATGTCCTACTGTTCCTGGATATTCTCCTTTCTTGCATTCTTTTTTTTCTTTGCAGTTCAATGTATGATGTTTCCATTGACTTATTTCCAGCCTGACTGATTCTTTTTTTTTTTTTTTCAGTTGACCAGTGATGATTTATTTTTTTTTATTTTTTTTTAAATAAATCTTTATTGTTCATATTATTACAAATGTTCCTCATTCCCCCCCACACATTGCTCCCCTACACCAAGTTTCCATTCAATTCTCTGCCCTTTCCCCATCCCCCATTGTCCTCATCCATAGGTGCAGTTTATGTTCAGTCTCTTCCCGCCCCGCTCCACTCCCCATTTCCCCAAGAATCATCAGTCCACTCCCCTCCCATACCTCTGATTCTATTATATTCACCAGTTAATATTGTTCATCATTTTTACTTCCCTTGGTTTTTAGACTCACTTGTTGATAGTTACATGTTTGTTCATAATTTTTATCTTTATTTTCTTCCTCTTCCTAAAGAACCCCTTTTAACAATTCATATAATTCTGGCTTGGCAGTGATGAATTCCTTTAGCTTAAATTTATTTGTGAAGCTCTTTATCTGGCCTTCGATTCTGAGTGATAGCTTTGCTGGGTAGAGTATTTTTGGCTGTAGGTTCTTGTTATTCATCACCTTGAATATTTCTTGCCATTCCCGTCTGGCCTGCATGGTTTCTGTTGAGAAATCAGCTGACAGTCGTATGGGTGCCCCTTTATAGGTAACTACCTGCTTTTGTCTTGCTGCTTTTAATATTCTCTCTTTGTCTTTAGCTCTTGGAATTTTAATTATGATGTGTCTTGGTGTGGTTCTTTTTGGATTCCTTTTGTTTGGGGTTCTGTGTGCTTCCTGGACATGTAAATCTATTTCTTTCACCAGGTGGGGGAAGTTTTCTGTCACTATTTCTTTCAATATGTTTTCGGTATTTTGCTCTCTGTCATCTTCTGGGATGCCCATAATTCTGATGTTGGTTCGCTTGAAGTTGTCCCAGAGGTTTCTTACATTATCTTCAACTTTCTGGATTCTCTTGTCTTCTTGCTTCTGTGGAGGAGTGTCCTCTGGCTCTTTGTGTTGCAAATCTTGGACTTGATTCTTACAATCTTCCATTCTGTTTTTAGGACTCTGTATAATATTATTTATTTCAGAGATTGTATTCTTTATTTCTAGTTGACCTTTTATTATTTCTTGTTGACCCTTTATTATTTCTTGTTGATCCTTTATTATTTCTTGTTGATCTTTTTTCATATCCTCATAGGTCTCATTTATTTTATCAGCCTTTTCTAGGAGATTGTTGAACAACCTTATAAGCGTGGTTTTGAACTCTATATCCCGTCGCTTTTTGTCCTCCATTTCTTTCGTTTGTGATCTGTTTCCTCGTTTCGACATTTTCGCTGCTTCCCTGAGTTGGTAGGTTGGGAGGATCAGCTGTGTCTATGCCAGGAGATAACCTTATTCCACTAGACTTGGAAACCTGCAAAAGCCTCTCTGAGTTCAGCTTGGATGGGGCAGTTTCAGGGTGGAGCCTACAGCCTTGGCTTCCGGTTAGCCCCGCCCTCTGAGGTTCCTGAGTCTCAGTGTACCTCAGGGTCCTTTGGTACTCGCTGCAAGCACCTCTGAGAGAAAGGCGCCCTGGAGCTTCGCCCGCTTCCAGACAGTGTAGTCTCTCCCCCAACAAGCCCACAACTGGGGTTCAGAGCAGTTGGAAGTGGGGTTAAGAACAGTCCGGAGCTTATGTCTCCTTCCCGCTAGGGCGATCTCGCGGCCCAAACAACAGTCTGTCCTCTGTGCGCGCAATGTGCGCGACTCAGGGGATCTGCTTTTCGCTCCCCTGAGCTTCTGCCTTACAGCCCAGATTCCCCCTGTATGAGGCTGGGGCCCGAGGGTCTTGCCCAGGACTGGGGTTCAGTGCAGTCAGAACTGGGGCTCAGCACATTCCTGAGCTTTTGAGTCCTTCCCGCTGGGGCAATTCAGCAGCTCAGGGAACAGTCCCTCCTCTGCGCGCAATGTGCGCGACTCCGGGGCTCTGCCTTTCTTGCCGCTCGGCTGAGCTTCCGCCTTACAGCCCAGATTCCCTCTGTGTGAGCCTGGGACCCCCGGGGTCTCGCCCAGAACTGGGGTTCAGTGCAGTCGGAGTTGGGGTTCAGCACGGTCCGGAGCTTTTATCTCCTTCCCGCTGGGGAACGCCAGCCAGGCACTCAGCCGCCCCTCCTCTCCAGCTCAGTCCTCTCCCCGCGCACCGCGCCTCCGTACCTCAGGCTTTTACAGCTCCTCTGGTTTTCCTTCTGGTTTTCTCTTTCCTTCTAGTTGTAGAATTTCCAGTCAGTCAACTTTCCTGTAGTTCTGGATAGTGTCCACTCTATATTTTAGTTGTATTTTTTTAAATTGTTGAGGGCGGCTGCAGTTAGGCTTTTACCTCTGCCGCCATCTTGTTGTGTCTCTCCAGCCTGACTGATTCTTCCTCTGGCCATGTCCAGTCTACTGGCAAGTCCATTGTGGGCATTCTTCATTTCTTTTATGGTGTTTTTATTTCTAGCATTTGCTTTTGATTCTTCCTTAGTGTTTCCATCTCTTACCTACATTGCCCATCTGTTCTTGAACATTGCCCATTTTCCCCATTAGAGTCCTTAACACATTAATTATTTTTATTTTGAGTTTCCCATCAGATAATATTCCAACATCTTTATCATATTGTGAGTCCAGTTCTGATGCTCTCTTTGTCTCTTCAGATCACATTTATTCTTGTCTTTTAGCAGGCCTTGCAACTTTTTGTTGAAAGCTGGACTTGATATATCTGGTACTAACTTGAAACTAAGGCAATCAGGCTTTTAATGTGAGGCTTTGTGTTAACCTGGCTGGAAGCTGGGCAGTACTTAGTGTTCACTGAAACCGTGGGTGCCAGAGGCTTTTGTTTCCTTGGTTTATGTTCTCTCCCTCTTACCTTTGGGTTTCCCAAAAACTCCTTTTTAAATAGAGTCTTTGTCATGCAGCCCACTCAGTTGTAATCCACTGTTGTTATATTGGAGCCCTACTGATGTGATGGTAGAGTACTGCGGAGAGAAAACACTTTATAACCTTTTAATTAAATCACAGATTCTTCCTGGACTGTGACTTTAGAAGTGTTTCTGAACCACAATTCTTCGTCTTTAAATTCTAATGGTCTGTGAAAAGCTGCACAAATCACAAGCATTCCAGAAGTGTCCATCATACAAACACTTTCAGAGATTTTCCATGGAATCCCTGGTGAAATCTGGGTTTAGTCATTTAACCTTGAGAATGAAGTGAGAACCTCATGAGCTATCTGATCAGGTTGTTGTCTCTAGTCAAGTAGATGGTCGATGTAGCCAAGACAGAGCCTTACCCAGCCCATAGTTCACCATCTCTCTCATGAGGCCAACTCCAGTATTCACTGGTAGCATTCTCTGATGTGTGTTCATCTTACTGCCACAGAATTGTAGTATTTACAACCAGAAAGTCCTTAGAGATCATTTATTCCAATGCCCATACTTAACAGATGAGGGACTCTGAGACCCTGGCCAGTTAATGGGAGAACCACCTTCTGATCATTGGCTTTCTACCTTCCCTTCCTGCTCTGTTTCCTAGATCTTCCTAAGAAGTAAATCACACATTTTTTTTTTTAGATAGTCAGCATACAAGTTTGTTCATCCTTTGTCCATGGAGAGAAGGGAAAGTAGGGTCATGCACTTGGAGTGCCCAGCGTCCCACTGGAGGACTTGGGAGACTTCCGTGGCTGGGTGTCCTTGACCTCATGTATTCCCTGAGGTCTAGAGAAATCAGTGGTTTTCAGCTGGGGGCAATTTTGCCCCTTCCCTGTGGGACATTTTTGGTTGTCCCAACTGGGGAAGGAGGTTGCTATTAGAATTTAGTGAGTAGAGGCCAGGGATGCTACAAAACATCATGTAATGTACAGGACAAACCCCACAATAGAGTCCTCTGGCCTCAAATCCAAAAGGGGTTGGGGTGGAGAAAACCTGAGATAGAGAATACCCCTTGAGTATCTCCACAACAGCTCCATGTGTACTTGAAATGCTTCCCTAAAAGGCAGTCCCCTGAGCTGCGGGAGCAGTTCCCTGTGCCCCACCACAGTCAGAGGATGCAGCGGCCGCCCAGCTCAGGGCACAGGGTGATCAGGTTTCCCTGCTGGGAAAGGGAGCACACCTGGACTGCTCATGAGACCTTACATGACTGAGGTGCTCTTTTCTCGGTAGTAGGCGGGTATATCTGCCCACACTTCCCCACAGATTGCATCTGTGAAGGGAGGAGCAAGCTTATATAAGCGCAGCCTCATACAACCTTCTGTCGCTTTGGCGCTCCAGGGCCTGGGACCCCGCTCCCTCCTGAAGTCTCAGAGGAATGTGGTTCTATTTGAACAGGCCCTGCAGAATAAAATCAGAGTTCTTCAGCCTTGAGATTGGCCTGGCCAGCCTCCTGTCCACCCTCGGCCCCCCCAGCCCCCAGCCTCGCCCCACTCTTCTCCCACACGCCCTGTGCGGCAGCCACAGGCCGCTCCGGCCAGGCCCACACACTGCCTCTGCCTCTGGTCAGGCACATCGCCCTGCCTGCCATGCCATTCCCTGTCTTCATGGCCTGGACCGTGCTCACATGTGAGACCTTTGTGAAGCCTCCAGGGCCCTCTCCCTCCTTCCTGTCAGCCATGCCCTCTTCTGTGCTCTGTGGGTTCCTGGCACATTGGCCCTTTATTCTCAGAGTAGCTATTTCCTGGACCCTTAAGGGTTCCCTGTTGCTCACCTGATTAACTGAGACACAGGTCACATGACCTCAACTTTACCCCTTCTTCTGCCATTGATGCTATATGATCTTGAACAAGTCACCCGCCCACTACACTCAGGGCACCCCTGGTAACCAGCGGTGGCACTGCAATGTGTTCCTCACATGGTCCCAAGTAGAGGAGGTAATAGAATCCTAACCAAGCTCAGAACTCTCCCTAACTCTGCGTTTGCAGTGGTCCCCTCACCCCCAGACAGCCCCCTGCTCCTGAAGTGAGTACAGGGAGAGAAACGTTTTCCTGCACTAATAAAATTACCTTCTCTAAAGAAGGCAATTTGCATGTTAATGTTTTGGGTAATTCTGTGCAGTTCCAATGCCCCCAGGGCTGCAATTTCTCCCTGACAAAGTGACAAAAATAAACTCACGCATAAAAGAGCATTTCTCTTCTCTCATTTGTACTCTAAAGTGACATTCTTAATGTGAGTCAAATTGAAACCCACCTCTCTGTCTTATTTTTGACACTGATCTGTCTCCCCTCACCTCTCCACGTGACAGGCCAGTTCCTCAGAGCTCCTCAAAGGGGTCTCTCCTGAGGACAGGGCTCGGTCCACCTCCAGGGCTTGAGACCGGTCTCCTGTGAGTCCCAGAAGGCCGGCCAGTTCACCGGGGCAGGCAGAGGGAGCCAGGCAGCGGGCCTTTGCTGGCTGAGAAGGCTGTCTAACCTCCCCAGCTGGACTCTTTGGGAAGGAAGAACAGCTCTGAGCCTCCGTCCCCAGCAGCAGACGATTCTCTGCCAGGCTTAGCCCCTCGGACGGCTCAAAGACAGTGAACAGTTTGACCTTAGGCCTCTGTGATACAAAGCCGGGTTCTATCCTAAACGGATGCTGAAGGTTTGCTCACAAAATCCGTCAGTGACCCAAGCAGGGAAGGGAGGAGAGAATTGACATTTGTCTAACACCTAGTACCTCATGCCATGAGCTACACAGATGGATTTCATTCAGTTAGTCAGCTGATGTTCAGTTAGTCAGCTGATGTTCAGTGAGCACTGACCACATGGCAGGTACTCGTAGTGATGGGATGTGCAGTGTTTAGGCCCCAGGCCCCTGACAGTCTAGGAGGAGAGACAGACATTAAACACAGAAACACAAAAATAAATGTGATGAATTCTATGAAATAAAATAACTGTTTCTAAGGAGAACAGCAGAGAAGGCCTGGTTTATATTAGGAGGTGGATCAGGGAGCTGAGATCTAAGAGCAAACTGGGTGAAGACCAGGGGAAGGGTGTCGGGCAGAGGGACGGCCCAGGACAAGAGCCCCGGCTGGGGAAGTGTGTGGCAGCTTCTAGGAGATGAAAGACAGCAGGGCGAGGGGACAGACATTAGCATGGGGGCACTCAGGACAAGGGGGCACTGGGTTTGGAGCGCTGCAGGAGCAGGCTCAGAGCAGGCTGAGAACATAGATTGTGTTCCGAATGTTGTGGGGCAGCTTAAAGCAGGAGAATCCCCGGCTTGGTTCCTGCTTCTAAAAGGTGCTGGTAGGAAGGGCACAGGTGGAAGCGGGGACCCCTGCCGGAGGCTGCGAGGGAGCCCAGGGGAGGGATGGCCTCCCCGCCATGGATGGGTGTGCTGGTGATGGTGGTGATGGTGGTGATGGTGGAGATGGTGGAGATGGTGGTGTGGTGGTGATGGTGGTGGTGGTGGTGGTGATGGTGGTGATGGTGGTGATGGTGGTGATGGTGGAGATGGTGGGGTGGTGGTGGTGGTGGTGATGGTGGTGATGGTGGTGTGGTGGTGATGGCGGTGATGGTGGTGATGGTGGTGATAGTGGAGATGGTGGTGTGGTGGAGATGGTGGAGATGGTGGAGATGGATAGCAGGGGTGGGAAGCACTCCGGACGTTGGGGGAGG
Source organism: Vespertilio murinus (assembly GCA_963924515.1). Lineage (NCBI taxonomy): Eukaryota > Metazoa > Chordata > Mammalia > Chiroptera > Vespertilionidae > Vespertilio > Vespertilio murinus. The sequence continues at coordinate 171,123,760 of OZ004708.1, forward strand.
AGACTCAACAATGGTTCTTGGACTCCTGGCTTAAGCAAGGGTTTTAGTTATTGAAATGGGTAGGATTTGAGGAAGACTCGGATTCAGAAGGGAAGACCATAAAATCTATTTCTAAGGGGCTTTTAGAGATGCTAATGAGATATCCCAGTTTGGGGGCGAGGGGGGAGCAGTCTGGCCTGGAGGTAAGGACTGGAGGCGTGGCTAGTTAAAGCCTAGGGAACGGAGGACAGCCAGAGAGGAGAGGCTGGGCCTGGGCCCGGGAAGCAGAGAGAAGCCACAGAGGTGAAGATTCGAAGAAAAACAGGCCAGTGGGGAGTCAGAGAGCGAGAAGAGAATTTTTCAAGAAGGGAGGTGTCCTTCTTGAAAACGCTGCGGAGAGAGTGCGCTAAGAGGAAGGGAAGGGACAGTTCCCAGGCTTTTGGCAAAAGCAGTCGAATGTCCCCCAGTGAGCAGGAGGAAGGCCGAGGAGACAGCGGTGTGCCAGCATCTTTCTGGGACATTTGGCTGATCGAATGCCCAGTGAGATGCCCTGTCAAGGCCACCTCTTCAACAATGCAAGACCCAGGGTGTACTGGTGGCCGATGGGCAGGATCCAGGAGAAGGGGAGAGGCTGAGGAGCAGGGGCAGCAGGCACTAGCTCCAGACCCCCTGCCCCTCCTGCCTTGGGGCTCTGTCCGCTTGCCTGCCTCTCCCAGGCAATTCCAGGCCTCTCCGTTGCATTCTAACACTCCACTCCCCAGTTCCACAGCCCTCTCCCCTCCCTGAGTCCCCTTCCTTCCCACACAAGGGCTTGCATCCCCCTACCCCGCCCCCACGTCCACCTGACAGGCGGTATTAGTCACCGGGCTTCTGACTTACGAATCCCCCAGAGCCAGGCCATTGCGGGAAGGTGAGACTGGCTCTGTGGGAAAGCAGCCCAGTGGGGGGCTTTGCACGTGCCAGCTCCGAGGTAGAGGGCACACCGCGAGAGGGGCTCCTGGGGCGTCCCGGGCACCCCACCCTGGAGATGGCCGTGTGTGGCCCAGGTGACCGTTGTTTGCAGTGTCAGGGAGGGCAACCGCGGCTGCGAACCTCACAGGGAAAGTACGGGAAGCTGGACAAATAGTGCTAGAATCGGTTTTGCCAACTCACCGTTTACCGCTCCTTCCCGCCTCTCTGAGTAAACCTGACACTGTGAGGGCAGACTCACAGAGCCTGGGTTCAAATCCCACCACCACCTCCAGTCTGGGACTCGGGGGGGGGGGGTGTCTCTACCTTGCCTGCACCCCAGAAGCCTGCAGGGCCAACCAAGACAAAAGCAAAGCTTCTCTATGTCATTAAACACAGGTGAACAACCAAAGGTGGAATGGGGTGGGATGGTAAAGGCACCTACCACCCAGATTGCGTTCCGAGGATTGCCTGAGAGGGTCCCCAAGAGCTCGCCGCAGTGCCTGAGATGTACTAAGCATGCGCCGTATGCCGGCTGCTCTTATTCATTCTTGTTGGTTTTGGTGTTGTTATTATCATGTAAGGTCTGGATTGCGTGATCTTCAAAGTCCTTTCCGAGCCAGGGAGTTTGAGCACTTGCTGGGGAGTGAGTGTTGAGCCTCAGAAGATCCCGTTGGAGCCATGAATCAATCACACAAGAAGTGTGTGGAAGAGCACGAAGAAGTGGCAGGAAGTGGTGACCAGTCCTTAGACCGTCTTCCCAGATCATGACTTGGGGACTCATGTCCGTGCTGCGTGGAATCAGGGGTGACGATAGATGGGGCTGGACCTCTGGGGCAGTCTGGTGCAGTGGTGTGACCTGTGTCAGTGAAATGATGCCTTCATCTTTGATTATGTTTGTTATTGGTGCTACAGGCCTCTGGGGGGGGGGGGGGGTAATGGTTTTCTGCTAAGTCTGCTTATGGTTCCTTCTGACCCTTATTAGTTTTTCCATCTAGCCAAGGACAAAGGTGACGCTTAAACACTCTGACTGTGAGAATGTGACTTCCGTGCCAAGCGCTCCCTTTCTTCTCTGGAAAGATGGGCTGTGAGGAGGGTCCCGCCTGGTTGGGGGGAGAGGCATGTGGAGCAGTGTTGGCTCCCAGCCCCATACTCTCCCAACAGCGTGACCTTGGGCGAGGGAAGTGCGACCTTGGGCCAGTGGCTGGGCTGCTCAGGTTGCCGTGAGATTAAATGAGCATGCCCAGAGAAAATGCACCGTAAGAGTCCTGGCGGGCAGAGCGTCCTCGGTAAATGTGGTGTGTGATTTTAGTTACCATTTTTAAAACGTTCCGTAGCTGCCATCATCCCCGTGCCTCTGGAGTCCAGAGAAATCGCCTAGGCTGCCGCTCGTTTCACAGGGGAGAAGGGAGGCTGGCTCACAGCCACGTAGTGCTCAGGCGCAAGACCTGGCCTCCTGCAGGGCTTCCCCTGTGGCCCCGCCGTGGGCTCACTCATCCTGCAGACACTTGTTGAGCGCCACTCTGTGGGAGCTGGGGAGGGAGGCAAAGGCCCCGGCCTCGCCACAGTCACGTGTGGAGACAAGCAGCCGGCTCCCTGCAGGGAAGGGGAAACCAGTGCTCCCAGCACTGCGGGTGGTCGCTGTGAGGGGAGGGTGCAGCATCAGAGTGCGGGTGACGGTGGCGGCGCCACTGCTATTTTGAAGCATGGATTGAGCTTTTCTGGGCAGGGCCTGGCAAAAGGGGCAGACAGTACAGTCCCTACTTTCCAGGCAAAGAAACAGAGACCTTGAGAGGTGACAGGACTCACTAGAGACTAGGCAGCTAGTAAGTAGAAGAGTTGGGACCCAGCCCAGCCCATCTGACTGCCAGTCCCCGTTCCACAGACCTGAATGCCACCTCACAGGGAATGCCCGGGTGTGCTGTCCCTGAGCAGTTCCTCGAGACACCGTCTCTCACATCCCCCCTTCCCCCCCTCCACACACACACACACACACACACACACACACACACACACACACACACAGGCCTGGAGAGACCCAATGTCTGGGGCCCGTGCGGCAGCAGACCGGGATCCAGGCTGGGGTGCCAGGAGTGGCGAGCGGACTGGGAAGCCGGTGATTAACCACCCGGAGTCGCGCCGCCTTCACAGATCGCTCTTATGGGGAACATTCCACCGCACGGAGAGGAATCACTGAGCTAATTCTAGTCAAGATCGCTCAGCTTTATTTCCTACCGACGCTTCCAAACGGAAGGCTGTGTACTTACACATTTAGGATCGCACTGTGAGACAGAAACGTCTATTCCGGGTGAGTAATGGGAAAGAGATTTAAGGGCTGGGAGAGAGAAAGGACTGGAAGGAGCTGCCCTGGCCCAGCACACCGGCACCGTGAACCAGAAGTCCTAGCAAGGAGCTCAGTGTGTTCGAGAGGAGAGAAAACGTCTCCTAGCCAGTGTGGGGTAGCATCTCTGGCAGCCGACAGTGATTTAATTATCTCATATGCAAATGCGCCCCGTGAACTAGAAGATAATTTGCGGATGTCAGATGTAGTAGGCAAGAGCATGCCATAGGCAAATGGCTGGGCCTGGGAGTCAGATGGGCGTGGGTGTAGGTGCTGCCTCACCCTCTCAGGGGGCCATGACAGGCTGCTTGCCTCAACTGTAAAGGGGGAGCGCTTGCGGGAGCATCGCCTTCCAAGCATTGCTCTGAGGGCCAGATAAGGAGACGGATATTCTTTATAAATTGGCAAGTGCTGTGCACCCGCAGGTATTATTCTTGTTTCCATCCTTAAGCCCCGAAATAGACGATGGGATTATCAGAGAGCGGCCGCCGGGGCTGTCACTAAGCCGGTGCAGGACCCCTCCCCGGGAGCGGAGCGGGAGGACTGGAGCCAGAGGAGCCCGTGGGCCCGCCCTCCCCGCCGGATTGACAGAATGAGGCCATCTTCCGTCAGCGGCCGCATCCCAATAGCCAAGTGGCCGTCTGGGTGAGAGACGTGCGCGCGGCTACAACGGGACGTTTCAAAGCTTTCTCCAGCGACATCCGTCAGCCCGAATGGAGTTTCACAGAAATACTCCACAGCTTATCTCGGGGCGTGGGAGGCAGGTGGGGACGGCCTTGTAGGAGCCTGGCAGACCGGCTGCGCGTCTCTTCTGTCCTCTCTGCAACTGGAATGAACACTCCTCGCAGCCGTGGAGGAGAGTCAAGATAGCGGACCTGGGTCTGCCGATGTCAGCTATGTGTGACTTTGATGGACTTCTAATTCGAAACGGGTCTGAGTTTGATGCTTCCACCTACCTGCCTCATACGGTTTCTGAGGAATTGAGTTAAATAACCACACTTAGCCCGGGGCCATGCACTTAATGAGGGCTCAGTAAATAGTCACTGTTATTGTTTCCTTTCATTACTTTTACTGTGACGGGTCACTAAAGCAGTGTTACCAAAGGCATGCTTCCAACTCTGATCAGAGCTGTGAGGGGTTTTAGGGGGTGGGGAGGTGGGGGGCAGGGAAGAGGGTAGGATTACTTATATTTCTGATGAGTGGCTCAGGTCATTTTAGAGGCTTGACTAGTGGTAGGAGAGTGTCCCCAGGCGCTGGGTGCACCTTAACAGAGCTGAGCATGCGGGGATGCTGTGAGCTTGATGTGTCCCTGCCAAGTCCATATGTTGAAATCCTAACCCCAATGTGACTGTATTTGGAGACAGGCCTCTAAGGGAGAAATGAAGGTGAAATGAGGTCATAAGGTTGGGGCGCTGATCTGACGGGACTGTGTCCGTATATAAGAAGAGAGACCAGAGAGCTGGTCACTCTCTGCCATTGAGGACACCGTGAGAGGCGGCCGCCTGCAGGCCCGGAGAGAGACCTCACCAGAACCAACCTGCCGGCACCTGACCTCCAACTTTCCCCTTTACTTCCTCGTCTATTTTCCACACGTGTGTTAGTTCATAGATGTCAAAGTAGAACGTATGTGCAGAAAGCTTACATTGTATTCTTTCCCAGGTAATACAAGGCATAGCTTCTCATTTAAATAGCAGCAGAGAGCTCATAATGAAAAGCAGCGGCCCTGGCCTTGTTCCCCCCTCTTTCCATGGCCTATTTTAGAATTCATATGTGTTTACTACACAAAATACAGACAAGCAAACCTAGTCTAACATTAAATCCCATTTCCCATTTTAGAATTTCTTCCAAATCACTTAGCCATGCATTTTCCTCGGGAAAGGTCCTCCGTGTGTTTTTCTGTGCATTAAAGCTCTAATCACCGTCTGCCTTCGACCGAGGGGAGGAAGCAAATATTTGCTGAGTAGCAGGCGCTCACCCCTGGCTGCTCAGAGTGTGTTCCGAGGGCCAGCAACCAGGCACCTCGGGAGCTTGTCAGGAATGCGGGGTCTCAGGCACCCCCTCAGATCTGCGTTTGACAGGATTGGGGTGCCCGGGCTGCATGTGGAAGCTGGCGGGGGGCTGTGGACTCGAGCTGCTCACAGGCGCCGTCCACGCTCTGCTCCTCAGTCCGGATCAGGAGGCTGAGCCGGCATGCGAACACGTGCTGCCGCCTGTGTAGGGAAACGTGCCTCAGGGCGCTGCCAGCTGAAGGAAACAAGGTGATTGATGAGAAAGGGACTTACATTCGGGCCGAGTCCTTATCTTGTCAGGGCCAGGACACGCAGTTCCTGGACGTGGCACCAGGCTGCAGACCACACCTCGGGTAGTGCTGTTTAGATCACAAGCAGGACAGCTGGGGGCTGGGACGGCACCGGGCTTCTCTGGCTCTGGGTCCCGACCTCTCCCACTCCGCATGCGCCCGACTCTCCCACCCACAGTGACACACACGCAGGCAGGCACGTCCCCGGAGAGCCCTGGCCCCGGACTCGGACTCGGTGATTAGAAAGCGTCTGCCTCTCGATCCCCTGCCTCTCTGTCCCACCAGCCTCTGTGCACATTACAGGGCTTTACACCAGGCTGTTCTCATTGCCAGCTCCTCCTGTCAGGGCCAAGCAGAGCAGGGGACTTGCAGCGTATCTGGAGTCAAAAGAAGCCTTGGTGGACTTGGGAAGAGACAGAACAACTTGGCTCAGCCCAGGTTCCCAAGGCGAAAGAGCTCTCAGGTCCCAGGCGCACACAGACCCAGTGTTTACAGACTCCAGGCCCGGCTCCGCCTGTGGCGGCAGGAGGGCGTGAATAATGCCTCTGAGAGGAAGCAAGGCCACTGGGAGGTGTGGGCCAGCAGAGGCAGAGCCGGCCTCACCTCAAACACTGCAGGGTCTTGGGCACCACCTCAGATCAGATTCGGTCCAGCCCCGTGTCACCCTCCCCAGGGAAACCAGGGGACCCCATGAATTTGGGTCCTGGGCTTCATTTTCACGTGGCCGTTGGGAAGACTCAGAACTCTTCATATAGCACAACGTAGTTAAACGAATTGAGAGTCAGAGTTTGAGTTTCCAGGCCACTGTTCTCTGCTGTGTGACCTTAAGGAAGTTACTCAACCTTTCTGAGTCAGTTTCCTCGTCGGGGGGGGGGGGGGGGGGGGGGCAATAATACTGACCTCGGAAAGGCATTGTAAGGATTAGTGATAATGTCCGTAAAGTGCCTAGAATCAACTCGTTGATTCATTCAGCATGACGATGTGGAGCACCTTTGGGTGCCTGGGGCTGGAGGTGCAGTCGTGAGCTGGGGCTCAGAGCCAGCAAGGAAGACAGTGTCGAAGAGCCACACAGGCGAGCGCTGAGCAAGCCGTGGTGTGCGCTCCAAAGGAAGTGCAGGCAGCTGGGGGCGGGTCTGAGCTGGGAGCCAGGGAAGGTCTCTGAGCAAGTGATTTTGAGCTCAGATCCCAAGAATAAGAAAGGATATTCCAGGAGCACAGAGGGGACTACTGTTAATACGATGCAGAATACAGTTTTGGGTAGAGAAGGGGTCGGTTGTATTTTACTTTTTGAGGTGAAATTTGCATACAGCCAAATGCACACACCTTAAGGGCCAAGTTGATGACTTTTGACAAATACGCCCCCAAAGCCAGCACCTCTGTCCAGATGTGAAACACTGCCATCAGATTGGGCTGACCTGAGTCAGTGTCTCCCGTCTGGTGGAATCCAAGTCAGGGCCTGGCTTTTCCGGTGGTGCAGAGGGCTACAGCTCTGGGCTAGGCTTACATCCCAACTCCACCACTTCCTACGCAGAGGACTTGGCCCAGGTCTCCCCACCTCCCTGAGACTCAGTTTTCTCATCTGTAAAATGGGGCCAATTAAACCTACTCCATAGGGTTGCTTAAAGGGTTGAATCTGCCAAGGGCCGTACATGCCCAGCTGGGCGTGTGGTGGGTAGGGGCCTGTGATTGAGCCCCGTTTCGTTTCCCGATTGGGAACTCCGGTGGGGAGTGCTGGTGATCGGAGCCGGGCAGCTGCCGCGCACCTGCTCACCCTGGTCTCTTGCCCACAGGGATGTGCCTGCAGGCCTTCATAGAGGCGTTCTTCTACCTGGCCCAGAAGAAGTTCAAGCTGCTGCCCCTGCACCAGCAGGTGGCCTCGCTGATCGACCTGTGCGAGTACCACCTGTCCCTGCTGGACGAGAAGCGCCTGGTGTGCGGCCGCAGCAGCAGGTTCGGGAGCCGGCCCCCCCAGGGCGGCTTGCCCCGGGAGGTCACCCCTCCGCTGGTGGAGGGCCACCTCTCCGCCAGCACAGGCAAGCTCGCCCATTCCCCACGCGCCCTGTCCTGAGGGCCACCCTGCCCTCCCGGAACAAGCGAGCCCCTCAGGGCTGGAGAGAGGCCCTGGGCCTCCCACGTGGAGAGACGCCGGCTGCTGCCATTCCTGCCGGGACTCTGCGCTTCGGGAGGCCGACTGACTGCGCCCGCCTTCCTCCCGGTGCCTCGCGGTGGTAAACCTGTTTACAAGTCACAGTGGACATATGACATCCCAAAGGCGACAGGCGGCACCTCCTAGTCTGAGCTCATGGGAAGCGACAGCGGGGGTGACACTGTTGTGTGTGGGGCGCCCGCAGCCCCAGGCCGCGCTGTGGTGAGGAGAGGACGGGGGGCAGCGAGTCCTGGGTCTGCGGCCCGAGGGAGCCCGGCTGGAGCCCGGGAGCGTCAGGCCCACTTCCGGCCTCCGCTCTGCGGGACGGAGTGGAGATACCCGCGACTCGCCCTCCCATCATGTGCTACCTGGGTGTAGTTAACAGATTAGCCTCATTTATTTCATTAGCTTGCCTATTGCTGCAGTGTTCGGTTTGTCGTTAATTAAGAAATAATTAACTAAGAAGTCACTAACTACGGCTCCTCAAGTCTTCAAGCTGGCAGGAGCCAAAGGGGTCATTTTACCTGATTTTGTTTGACCTTGACCCCAAGGCAGGAGCCCCATGGCTGTATGGCCTCTGACTGAGGCCCTCCCCGTTTGGGGTGCTCTCTGTGCGGCCAGCACTGCCCGGGGCTCCTGTGTGCTGGGCACCTGGGTGAGAAAGGGAGGCTCCTGGGGGGAGGAGACAATCCCGGTGAGGGCTAGGAGGAGGAGGAGCAGGAGGCCAGACCCAGGTGCCAGAGGTGGTGGGAGGAAAGGGGAGCTCCGTGCACAAGAGTGGGCGCCCCTCCTCTCAGAGGGGAAGCCACAGGGGCATTGTGGGTATGGCCACGGGCAAGAGCGGACCTAGGGCCCACCCACAACACGTGGACGGAGGCTGCCCTGGCAGAGTCACGCTCCCCACAGCGTGGCTGGATTTGGGTTAATGTGGCCCTTGCTCAGAGGGTCCCCTTTGCTGCGTCCTGGCAGCCCTGGGAGAGCTGAGGTCACACTCCGAGTCAGGAGGATGCCAGGTCTGAGGGCATCGGCACAGGGCCTGGCACACAGGAGGGCTCGGGAAATGCTCGCAAAGGGAGGGCAAGGAGGAGGGTCCTGTGGGCAGGAGTGTGCCCGGACCAGCGTCTGTCCTCCTCCTCGCTGTCCTTGTCTTCTCCCTCCCACACCCTCCCTGTCTCCCGAGTCCCCTTCGCTCAGGCCACTGGAGCCGCTGAGGCAGCACACACAGCCGCACACAGTCCAGAGCGACTTGCACTCAGCCTCCCAGGAATGTTTCTAAACCCAAAGAGAAGGTTGTTAATCAAGATCCTGCCCACGCCTAGCCAGCTCTTTCACTGCAGGAGGCCCACCTGGGTCTCCGCTGGGCCCTCCTTCAGCCAGCCCATCCTCTCCAAGAGTAACACCTGCGGCCCTGCATATGGCCCCAGGCAACGCCCTGTCCTGCGGCTCCTCCCTCCCCTCCTGCTCCTAGAGCACAGGCTGCCCCCCCTGGGTCAGGGTCCAGATCTAGGAGCCCCCTCCCTGCAGACACAGCAGAGTAAGCCCCGCCCCCATGCCCCCGGGGCATTGGGGAAGTGAGGCTGCTGGCTTACAGGGCCTGTTTTCCCGATGCTGTTGACCAGAGTGGGTGATGGGAGACTGTCCACCTCTTTGGTGTCTAACAGAAACCTCACCGTGTTCACCTGTAACTGGCACCGGTTTGGCAGGGTGTGACTGAAGCGATAGCCAAAGCAGACGTCTCCTTCCTCCTAGCAGAGAGGCTGGACCCAGAGCCCAGGCCAGAGCCAGCCCTGTGCTTGCCTGTGGGATAAGCCCGTCTCAAGAAGGCCCTCACCTCCACCGGCCTTCCCTCCCCACTTCCTCCAGCTGATTCCCGCAGGCTGTCCAGCCACCGGCCCTCACTGTTTCCTGGCTGTGTCCCCGGAGGGCAGCCTCCAGCACGGGCTCCCGGCCTTGTTTGTGGGGCGTGCGTCACTGGGCACCGCAGCCTGGCCAGACCAGGGCAGCAGAACGTGCTTGTAACTGTGCGTTGGGTCCAGTGCAGCTGTTAGCAGGGCCCCTGGAGACGGCACCTCCATCTCCTAAACATGCCTCCTTCCCCTCTGTCTCCCTGGGGCTCTGTCCACTCTCCCTAGCTCAGACCTCATCATCTCTCACCGGAATTCATCTGTCTCCTGCCTCTCCACCCCTCAATCCTTCCTCCATCCCTCAGATGGAAGGAACTCGGAGAACCACAGGCTGACTACAGGAACCCCCACTTCAATCAACCCTCATCCCCTTCCCCGATGAAGCCCCAGCTCTTGACGCCAGTACTCACGGCCCCTCATAATCTAACCCCTTTCTTCCTGAAACACCCTAGATCCACACCTGACCATGGCCCCGTGCTCCCTCTGCTCTTTGTATCTGTTGTTGTTTTTTTTATTATTGTGTTGTTGTTGTTGTTGTTGTTGTTGTTGTTTTTAAATCTTCATTGTTGGAAGTATTACATAGGTACTTCCTTTTCCCCATTAACCTCTTCCAGCCCCTCCCCCCCACCCCCCAGGTCCTCACCACCCATTCTCTGTGTCCACGGGTTGTGCATAATGTCATACAAGTTTATTGGTTGATCTCTTCTCACCCACCTGCCTTCCCTCTGAGTTCAATAGTCTGTTCATTCTTCTATGTCTCTGGGTCTGTTTTTTGATCATCAGTTTATTTGGTTCATTAGATTCCACATATGAGTGAGATCATGTGATGCTTACCTTTCTCTGACTGGCTTATTTTGTTCAGCCTAATACTCCAATTCCATCCATGCTGCTGCAAATGGTAAAGAGGTTTTTTTTTTGTTTTGTTTTTGTTTGTTTTTTATTGCCACATATCCATTGTGTAAATGGACCCCAGTTTTTTGTTTTTTTGTTTCACTCATCTGCTAATGGGCACTTAGGTTTCCAACTCTAAGCAATTGTAAATAGCGCTGCTATGAACATAGGGGTTCATATATTCTTTCTGATGAGTGTTGTGGGTGTCTTAGGATACATTCTTAGAAGTGGGATCAGTGGGTCAAATGGCAGTTTCAATTTTAATTTTTTGAAGAAACGCTATACTGTTTTTCCATACAGTCTGCATTCCCACCAGCAGTGAACTAGGGTTCCCTTTTTTTCCACAACCTCGCCAACACTTGTAGTTTGTTGATTTGTTGATGATAGCCATTCTGACAGGTGTGGGGTGATAGCTCCTTGTCATTTTGGTCTGCATCTCTCCGATGATCAGTGACTTTGAGCATTTTTTCATATGCCTCTTGACCTTCTGTATATTCTCTTTGGAAAACTGTCTATTTGGTCCTTTGCCCATTCTTTAATTGGATTGTTTGTCTTCCTTTTGTTAAGTTGTATGTGTCCCCCGCATATTTTGGAGATTAACCTCTTATTGGGCTCTTTTGTTGTTTTATTGATTTTTCACTTTATTTATTTATTTTTTTTGCTGTGCAGAAGCTTTTATTTTCATGTAGCCCCATTTATTTTCTCCTTGTTTTCCTTTGCCCTAGGACAAAGGAAAACTGGCTCGTGAGCCACATGCGGCTCTTTGGCCCCTTGAGTGTAGCTCTTCTACAAAATACCAAGGCCTGGGCGAGTCTGTTTTGAAGAAGTGGCGTTAGGACAAGTTTAAATTTAAAAATTTTGGTTCTCAAAAGGAATTTCAATCTTTGTACTATTGATATTTGGCTCTGTTGACTAATGAGTTTGATGACCACTGCCCTAGGAGATGTATCCATAAACATATTGCTTCAATAGCTGTCTGAGATTTTACTGACTATGATTTCTTCTAATACTTTTATGTTTTCATGTCTTACATTTAAGTCTGTTATCCATTTTGAGTTGATTTTTGTGTATGGTGTAAGTTGGTGGTCTAGTTTTTTTGTTTTTTGTTTTGGTTTTGGGTTTTTTTGCGTATATTTGTCCAATTTTCCCAATACCGTTTGTTGAAGAGACTGTCTGGACTCCATTGTATGCTCTTGCCTCCTTTGTCAAATATTAATTGAGCATAAAGCTTGGGTCAATCTGGATTCTCTGTTCTGTTCCATTAATCTATATGCCTGTTCTTGTGCCAGTACCAGGTTTTTAGTACAGTGGCTTTGTGGTATAACTTGATATCTGGTATTGAGATCCCTCCTACTTTGTTCTTCTTTCTCAGGATTGCTACAGCTATTCGGGGTCTTTTTTGGTTCCATATTAATTTTTGGATAGTTTGTTCTAGGTTTGTGAAATTTGCCGTTGGTATTTTCATAGGGTTTGCATTGAATCTGTAGATTGCTTTGGGTAGTATGGACCTTTTAATGATGTTGATTCTACCAATCAATGAATACTGTATATTCTTCCACTTGTTTAAAACTTCCTCAATCGCTTTTTTCAACATCCAGTAGTTTTCCGAGTATAGGTCTTTCACCTCCTTGGTTAGGTTTATGCCTAAGTGTCTTTGTATCTATTTTCACCATGTGGAAAGAAACATTCTGGTTCTTACCACGATGGGAAGACCACAGGGTGTGGGCCCACTCTGTGCTCACCTGTCCTTGCATTTGCTGTCCCCTCTCTCTCTGTCCAATGGAAACATTTCTCTTTCAAGGTCAAGCTCAAATGTCCCCCATGCAAATCCCCTAAACAGAATGAACCACACCCTCATAAACCTGTGGAGCCTGGGCAGTTCCTTCACTATTATCCCGCCTGCCCTGTGGCCGCACAGCATTGCTCCCACCAAGCAGTGAGTTCTCTGAGGGGCAGGCAGGGCAGGGTGCATGCCGGCCCGAGGGGTCCATGTCAGCTGTCTCTCCTGCTCCGCAGCAGCCAGCCACTGCGCGGGGTGGGGTGGGTCAGACCAGATGATCCCCACGTGAGTGCTGACAGCGGGCGTGGTGGAATGGTAGGACCCACTGCAGAGGAGCCCAGACTCTCGGAATGGCGCTCTGAGCCTTTCTAGAACCAGCTCCCTTCCCACCGAATTTGACGTCAGTTCAGCACAGCACAGTTTACAGAGCACTCTCACAGCCCTTCTCATCCGGCCCCCTCTGCCCAGCCAGGGAGAGGGGTTCTCATCACCATCTCTCCACATTTGGGGACTAATGTGCAAGGCCTCGTGGCTGAGCCTGGGCTCCTAATGAGGTCCCCTGGCCCCAAATCCCATGCTCCTTTCTCGGCACCATAGCTGTGCACCCCAGCAGGGAGGGGGTTTGGGGCCCCGTTCACAGATGTGGAAGCCCGCGTCTCAGAGAGGCTGGGAGAGGCTGGGGCTCAGCTCGGGGCTGTCTGGTCTGACCTCTCGCTGAGCCCCCAGAAGGGCTCTGTGGGCCGCGTGCACCCTACGGGCTCCGGGTCCCTGAGGCTCGTGAGGGGCACAGGCCCCTCTCACTTGGTCTCTGGGAAGGCAGAGTGAAGAATGGAAAGGGTGGTACACTAGAAGGTGTTTCGTAGAACAGAGTGCTGCCCAATGCTGTGCTGCCTTCAGACGGGCTCTCATGTAAGCCAGGTGTGTGTGTGGAGGGGAGTTCCTTCTTGAACGTTGTAATCCATCTAGACAGACGCGGCAGCCGCCGCTCCCCCAGTGCCTCCCGCCATCCTCCCACGTGAAGACTTCCCCGGGCTGAGGAATGGCCTCTGCCGCCCCCCTGGCACCTGGCGTTTGCCTTGTATCAGAGCAGAATAGCTTAATTGTTTTAATGTCTTGATTAATGGCCCTGCAGTTGAGAATTGGGCTTGAAATGCTGGGCATCGGAGCGCCTTCCCCGGAAGCTCGGAAACCACGCCCTGCCCTCTGGGAGCCGGGCCTCTCCGTCCTCTCCGCGGGGTGCGAGCTCACCGCGCACCGCCTCCCCTCGATGGAGCTCCTGCCAGGCTCCTGCTTGGTGTGACGGATGAGGGGGCATTTCCCTGTGTGGCATGTGGCTTTCTCCCTCTTGGGATAAGTTCACAGTTTTTTCTGTACCCGGGGACAAAAGAGCTTTGCAGAACAGGCAACGTATTCAATTACCTCCATCTCTGATAACCAAAAGTCTTGATTTGTATGTAACTAGAAAGACCCAGTGCTTGTGCATACGGTACATACATGTGCACACGCGTGCGTGCACACACACACACACACATACGCACGCTGAGCACCACTGAGCTTTGGTATAAAATGACAAAATGACTGATGTTTTCCTGGTTTCTGACAATTGGCCTCTGAGTCTCATGTCGGGAACAGAGAACGGGGCTCGATGCCCCCGGGGGTAACATCTGAGCCCACCAAGAGCTCATGGAAATGTTTTCCTCCACACGGAGGCGTTTCCTGAGGTTCAACCAGCACCTCGTCTCAGGCCACCGGGACCTGCCAGCTCCCCGGCCCTCCCGGCTGCAGAGGCCAGGCCAGGAGCTGGGCAGCGAACGGAATCAGCAGATGCTCCCCCTCCCGAGTGGGGAAGACGAGGGCTGAGAATCCCCGAGGAGGCCTGGGTGGTGGTGGGAAGGGCGAGGGAGGGGCTGGTTCTGCTGTCACTCTCACTAAGTGACCGGGGCTTCACCTCCTTGCCCTCGGCCTGGCCTCTTGGGGGGAGACCATGAGTGTGAGGAGGCTGGCTGGGGACCTGGCACCGGGGAAGCATCGTAAATGTCTGCTGAGGGAGGGAAAGGGAGCCAGGGAGTCCTCCGCCCACCTCGGGGCTCCCTGCGGTCTGGCCAGAGGGCCCGGTGCTCGAGCTCCTCCCCCCGCGGGGGCGTTGCCGCTTGCTAGTCCGCTCCTGCCGCGTACCGGCTTTTACCATTCTTTATCACATTTTCATGGCGCACAAAGTCGAGGTTCCATCACGCGGCCTCAGTTGTCTTGGTTACTCTGTAAAATGCAATAATAAAATGAAGCTGAGTGTTGCTAACAGTCTCGTTGTATATAAACGGCCGAAAAGTATTGACGATTTTGTTCTGTGTGATAATGTTTGACAGCAAGTCCACCGGGATGGACACAGCTTCTTCATTTGGGGCCAACTGGTGAGAAAGGGGCTCCTTTTAATTTTTCCTCCCCGGGTGGCTGATGTCGGCCCGGGAAGCTCATGTGGCCTCAAGGAGCCGGTGAGACCGGGGCAGCTGGCGGGAGGTGTTGGGGAAACCCTACCTTCACCTGTCAGGGCAGTCACGCTTAGGGAGGGAGGGACGAGTCCCGGAGTTTGGACACCTGTCGGGCCCTGAGGCAATGGCGGCGAGGCGGGCGGCTTGCTCCCCTTCTACAGCAGAGGCCACCGAGGGGCCCTGGCGGGACCGCACGGAGGGGAAGCCGCCGGACACATTATTATTGCAGGTCAGCATGTCCCGGACCCCATAGCGCCACGACACCCACAGCCTCCTGCCCCGAGGCCAGGGCTCCTGGCTCCGCGGCCTGCAAAGAGCTGCCCACACAGGGTCCAGGGTCCACACTTCCTCTGCTCACACGCCCCGGGCGAAGTGGCACCTGCTGGGGGGGGGGGGGAAGGACAGGAGCCTCGTCCCGGCAGAGGGGCCGTGGCGCAGGGCTCGGAGCCGCTGCTTCAGGGCAGCCGGGGTGCCCGCACGCGCCGCAGCCCCCACGCGCTAACCCGGAAGCCTGTCCTGCGGTTCACGTAACGCTCCTCCTTTCTCAATAAAAGCTTTTAAAGAGTTTTGAGTCTGGTGATGTATCTGGAAAACTCACCTGCGTGGAAATCCATTCTTCACGGAGCCTGGGGAAAAACGAGAACCACGCCTGGAAGGACCCCCGGCCACTTGGCATCTTGTTGCTCTGATCATTTTTTAAAATATGCAATGGCTACACACACACACACACACACACACACACACAGAGCACGGATCGACATACATCGACAAGTCATTTTCTATTCACGCCCTCCCTCAATCCTCGTTGTGTTCCCAGAGGCAAATACAGTTTCTGGGTTTGCGTGTCCCAAGCCAGCCCCACATATGCAAGAATCCTCACACATGTGTGATACTCCTTCTCCTCCTTTTGTGCTCTGACCTGCAGTCTGCTGTTGCCACTTAACACTGTTCCTTGGACATGGCTGCAGGTCCCCATATGCAGGCTGGCTCAGTTTTTAATGGCATCACGGCATGCCTTTATACGACGCACTGCAATTACTTAAACACTTTAGTCTACGGAACTGGTCCCAGGTGATGCTTTTAGGTTGCTTCCAGTTTTCTGTTGCTACATACAGTCCTTCAGGGATGTTCTTGCACATGCATCTTTGTGTGTAAGAATGCGTGTGTGTGTGTGTGTGTGTGTGTGTCCTAAAACCAAATTGCTAGGTCAAAGGGCACATGCCTATTAAACTGTCATCGCTATGCCAAATTGCCCTCCAAAGAGACTGGACCAACTTTCAGTCCTACCAACAAGGTGAGAGGGTCAGTTCCCCCTCCTGCCAGCACAGCTATTGTCACAACGGTGACCTTTGCCAACTGATGGGTGAGAAGCATGTCACATCCTGATAATAAATGTAACGTTTGCTTCTCTCATATGATGAAGTGGAGACTTTTATGTGTTGAAAAGCCATTCGTATTTCCTTTCCTATGAGCTGGCCGCTCCTGTGTTTTGCCTCTGCTTCTACTTGTCTTTCTCATGTGGATTTGTAGCATCTCTTTGCAGATGAAAAGAATTCACCTTTTGTCATATTTTTGCAAAATATACATGTTCCACATGGGCCCTTTTTCAGCAGCCAGCTGTCTCCCTGCTTCCAGCACGTTCTCCGGAGGCTGCCTGGGTGGCCTTTCTCTAATGCCAACCTGGCCCTGGCCGGTGTGGCTCTGTTGGTTGAGCTTTGTCCCGTACATTGAAAGGGCATCCGTTTGATTCTGGGTCAGGGCACATTACCCAGGTTGGGGGTTCGATCCCTGGTTGGGGTGCGTGCAGGAGGCAACCGATTGATGTTCCTCTCTTGTATCAATGTTTCTCTCTCACTTCCTGTCTCTTCCCCTCTCTCTAAAATCAATAAAAACACATCCCCGGATGAGGATTAAAAAAATAAAATGCCAGTCTGACCATGTCACCGTCCTACCTAAAGATATAAAACAGCGTCCTGCCACCTGGGTCCAGCTGAAACTCCTCCCTTGGTTTTGGGGGTCCTCCTTTTGGGGCCCAGTCTTTCCCCACCAGGCCAACGGGGCCACCACGTGCAGCCTGAAGGATGTGTACCTCCCTGGGGCAGTGCATGACATGCAGAGAACCTCAGGTGCGCCCCCTGGAGGTGAACAACGGGGCAGGCTGCTCAGCCAGAGCCTCTGTCCCAGAGCCTTACCTCAGGTCTCACCACACTTTCGGCCGTTCCCCAAATGCTCTTCCAGTCCGGGGCTCCCCCCAGGCTCTTCCTCTGTCCTAACACCCTTCCATCCCTGTGCGCTGGCGAGCTTCCTACCACCCCGCAGATGACAGTCACCTCCTCTGCAGAGCTGACCCCCAGCCGGCTCATCCCTGCCTCGGCCCCCTCAGCCCTCCCGTGTTCCTTTAACCCACCTCAAGGTGATCTCACTCGGGGAAGGACTGTGGGCACTCGTGTCTGGATCCCGCCCCAGCCAGAGCCCGCACAGGTGTGGAGAGAAGGAATGGCCGGAGGAGGCGTGGGGGGTGAAGCCCAGCCTAATGCAAAGGGCCGCGTTTCCCCAGCAGGCTGTTCTTCTGGGCAAATGTCCGTCCAGCCCTGCAAAATGCAAGTTCTCACAAAGGCGCAGACTGGTTCTTCCGGGGATGCCAGTCTGCAGGGAAGCCTTGTATTTAGTAGCTGTTGCTCTTTTCAGATGATAAAGCAAAGCCCTTCCAGGGAGCAGGTTGCCTCTCTCCCCTAATTCCCGGGGATGGTGTGTGTGGGGGGGAGCATCGTGATCTACAGGGACACCTGCCTGGGGACTGCCCAGCGGCCCGGGCCCAGGGCTGCCGGTCTGTGAAGGTTGAGGGGCGCAGGCACCAGCGCAGCTCCGTCTCCCCACACGCCCTCCTCCTGCCTCTGTCCTCACCGCCCATCCCTCCTCAGGCGGGAAAGTGCCCACAGCTCTCCTGCTCCGCTGCCGTCACCCACGGGGCACCCGAGGGGCCTCCTGCTACTTGGCTCACCTCCTGCCCTCTGTTACCTTTCCCCGCAGCCTGGGGGCCTTAAAAATGTGAGCTGGGTAATGGTCCTCCCGGCTGCTCCCTCCCCCATGGCTTCCCCTCACTCTGAGGATCGGGGTGAGTCCCTGCCCGGCCCCTGTGGCCCTACCGCCTCCCCGGGCCCTGCACCCCATGGTCTGTGCCTCTCCAGCCCTTCCTCCCCGTGCCCTGCACCCCATGGGTCTGTGCCCTTCCAGCCCTTCCAGACACCGTGTCACTGGGTGAAGGCCTGCTGAGCCGGCAGGGCTCCGGGCAACCACCCCTTCCCCACACGCCCACGGGCAGGAACACACACTGTCCCAATAAATAAATCTGGGCCACTTTTCAGCTTCGTTTAGCGTCCCGGGCAGGGTGGTCACGTGGCAGCCGGCAGCAGCCCGTTAGCCGGCAGGCTGAAGCAGATCATATTAAATTCCACGGCCGGCGAGCCCGCGGGCCCCGTGCGGCGCGGAAGTCTGCGCTGATTTATGAGAAGGCAATCCCGCCGCTCGCTTCCCGTAATGAGCACGCCGCCCCTCCTCCCGCCAGGACCCCGTTCCCATCCGCCCCGAACCGGAGGGGGGGTCTTGCGCTCACTCCCTGCCCACAGCGGGACAGGAAGAGGGCGACGTGGAAGGGAAGTGGTCGGGGGCAGGTTCTGGGCTGGGGGTGAGCCTGGATGCTGTTTGCAGAGTCGGACTCGAGGCGTCCCACTGCCTTCCTGCCCGGCCCTCTGCCCCCGGCCCTCTGCCCTGGGTCCCCCATCACCTCTGGGCAGCCTCAGCACCGGCCGGCCGGGCACACCGGCCTCAGCTGTGCACAGTGGACGCATCCCCACAGAGCCATACGAGCCACACCTGACAGGCCCGGTGCAGAGCGCACCCGCGGATCCCCACCCATTCCCGCGTGCAGGCCATACCTGCGACACCGAACACACCACAGCCATCACAGCCAGTATACCTGGTACACACTCGCGCACACACGCACACACGCGCACACACGTTCTCATACACACACGTTCACTTCTACTTGTGAATTTCCAAGCAGCAGATGAACTTTATTAATTGCTTCTTTCATTGATCAGGAGTAAATATATATATATATATATATATATATATATATATATATATATATCCTTTCCTTTTTTGAACTTACTATGTGGCATGCACACAAAGTTGCATAAACTTGGACCCAAATCCACCTCGACAACCGGACGACCCCTCTGCCGCAGAAGGAAGCCCGGCGCTGCTGCTTTGGAATATCGCATCTATTTTCCTCTCAGGGTGATTCCCTGAAGTTTTGGCGACTTCAACGCTGCTGGCTCCCCCTCCAAAAATGGCTATTTCATGGTTATATTCACTTGCTTTTCTTGAATTATTAGTTTAGATGAGTGTATTCTCATTTACTTATTATCCATTGCTATTCCTTCTTGGTGACGTGTGATTTCATATCTTTGCCTGGTTTGCTGCTAGGATAATTGTTTAATTCTTCAATTTTTCCAATTATTTGTCTTTTGCGATATTCTCAGATAATTCTTTCAGTTGATGTTCCAGAATGTATCACAACGGACTGCTCCCTGCAAAAAGCTTTACTGTTTCGTTTGGTCCCATGCATGGGAGAGGCTTTGGGGTGGTTAGAGAATGGCTAGCGGTTTCGGGGAGAGGCTCAGGTAACAGCCAGACACGGGGGACGCAGAGGGGCCCTCCAAGGCCTCGGGCTCCAGAGGCTCCAGGTCGGGCGGAGGGGGCGCCTTGGAGAGAGGCCGCCCCGCCCAGCCTGGGGCGCAGCCTGCGGAGGCGGCAGGTGTGGCCCATCTTCCTGATGAGCTTCCCTCCTCACAGGAAGTGGTTCCCGGGGAGTCACAGAGCTGAGGGTCTGCGGGGAGGACCCAGGGCCGGCAGCTCCCAGAGGGCCCGGGCCGGCTCCTCTCCGAGGCCAGGGCGGTCCGTGGCTGAGGTTTGCCCGCTCATCTGGGGAGGCCTCAGCCCGTCCTGGAAGAGACTGGGCCTCAGCGCTGGTTTCGCATCTCTAAGGGCCGCCCAGCGCCCTCAGCCGCGTCTCCGCCAGCTCGCCGAGGTGGCCCCACGGCCACATCCTCACGGTGGACACAGCAGCCCCGAGAGAGGTAGGTGTGAGGCCCACGCAGGCGGGTGGCCAGGCGGTTGACCGCAGCCTCCGCCTCGGTGCAGTAATGGTGACGGATTTGGGAGCTCGTGGTTGTTGGGCAATGAGGAAGTTAAGATAGAAAAACAAAAACCCAAAAACCCGGTGTGTTGGCTGGTCCCCGAGCTGGTTGTGAAGGGGGTGACAGGATAAGACGCAGGAGAGCGGCCGGAGGCTGGAGGAAGGGGCGTCCCTGGTCTGTTCCGTCCAAACACCCTTGAAGCAGGCGGCAGATCCGGGACCGCCGAGGGCACTATCCACAACTGACTTTTAAACCCCATGGAGTTTTTTGTTCTTATCAGTGACATTCTTTTTAAAAATATATTTTTATGGATTTTTAGAGAGAGGGGAAGAGAGAGGAAGAAACAGAGAAACATATGTGAGAGCAGGACATTGATTGGCTGCCTTCTGCACGGCCCGCCCGCTAAGGCCGGCGCACCACGGGAGCAACGCACGGCTCCTGGCGGTCCTGGCTGGCCCGCTCAGTCTGCGCGGCGCCCTGCTCCTCCCTCAGGGCAGGTGGGGCAGCTCCCCCTCCTCCCCTCTGGTTGCTTCTCCTCTGACCAGCCTGCACCTGCTCTTCCTGCCGCTCTCAATGCCGGAGTCACTCGGGTACTTGTTAAACTTCAGAGTCCGTGGGACTAAGGTGCAGAAGCAAACTCACGTGTTATAAACTCACGTGTTTATGTGCACATGCCTATGCGTGCATGCATCCTTGAATTGTAGGCATATGTGCATACGTATATACACTCATTTCCTAGCCATCTGCTGGAAAGGTCAAGAAGAAAGGGCATCCGGTCGCTCAGACCTAGCTTTGTAATTGCATTCCCCCGGGCGTTCCAGAGACATGACTAATTCCGTAGCTGGGCCAAGGTAGGCACAAGGTGAGCGGAGACATCTCGTAATGCCGGGGAGTCAGGAAGTGCTTGCAAACAACACTGGGGACGTGTCGCTAGGACACGGGCACCGGTTTGAAGGGGCTCCCTGTGGCCAAATCTGGGACTATGTGAGCACCAGGGTAATTAAATAGAGTAGTGATGATAAACCCTTAATAATAGGACTTTGTGAGTCCACACCGACAGTAAGACCAAAGCAAGTACGTGGGGAGAAGGGAGGAGGACCTTTGCGGGGAGTCGCCTGGTGGAGCGGAAAGAGTTCTGGAGTTGACACATCTTTTGCAGCCCTCCCGGAGGGGAGCGGATCAATCGAGAACCACTACTAGCCCTCGCCGGTTTGGCTTGATGGGTAGAAGGTCGGCTTGCAGGCTGAGGGGCACCTCCCTCGGTGGCAGGCTGGATCCCTGGCTCCGGTTAGGGCACGTGTAGGAGACAGCCAATCGGTGTTTCTCTGGCTCTCCCCTCCCTTCCATTCTCTCTGAAAATCAGTGGGAAAATACCTTCAGGGGAGGATTACCAACAGCCACAAAGAAAAGAATCATTAATAGTTGCTAAATGTCTAGGAGGACATTTTTATTAAGAGTAGGATTTTGCATGGTTTCAAAGGGTCTCCTCACATACTGCTCATTAGTTGTAAGCAAGGCAAAACACCAAAAGCCAGGAATTATACGATGGCGGCATCGGGCCACGCCTCGGGCAGGTGGTCAAGATCAACATCACCAGCGAGGGGCAGGAGGGCATCATTATAGACTTCCTGTGTGTGTGTGTGTGTGTGGCATGTGACGTCACATGCTGACCTGTAGATTTGTGGCAATAGGATGTAACCCCGTTCGTTGCCTGTGGTTCTGCGACCCTGTAGGGCACTGCCTGGTTTTGACCAGGGCCGGAGGAAGACACACCATCACGCTGAGTGGCCTCGGCATAACTTCACCATTTCTCATGGGGACCCCTCACCACGACTCCCCACCAGGGATGCTCATCTGCTCTGGCCCGTGTCCCCGGCTCCGCCTGCTTTCTGCTGGGCTCCTGGCTGAGGCTCTGGCCAAGTTGGGGAACTCGATTTTGCGCCCCGAAGGGTCTTTGTGCGGTTCTTTCATCCTGGACTCTCAAACTGCCTTCCGCTCTAGAAAAATGCCCTTTTATGAGTCCCTGATCTCTTTCTCTTACCCTTTTCTCCCTCCAGGGATTCCTGATAGCTGGACCTTGGACAGCCTGGATTGAGGCTCCAGTTTTTTGTTTTTTGTTTTTCTCTCTCTCTTCTACTCTCTACCTGCATTTTTTATTCTGCTTTCTAGGACAATGCCTCAACGTGGTGTTCCCGCTCTTCTATCGGATATCTTATTTTTATTAAAAAGTCTAATAGGAGCTCCTTTTTAATCTCGATTTCTTTTTCATAGCATCCTGTTCTTATCTCCCTGATGATGTCATAGTTCAGAGTTTTGTCGTGTAATGGACTTCCTGTGTGTGTGTGTCTGCAGGCCAAGGTAGGCACAAGGTGAGCTGGCCCGCACACACACACACACAGGAAGTCGATAAATAAAGGGGCCAGGAGGCAAAGGCCCCTGTGTTCCAGCGGCTAGGGTTGTTTTTTTTTTAAATGATCTTCTCTTTCCTGCATGCTCTCTATTTCCTGTCTCCCTTCTTGGGCTGGTTGATTTGGCCTCTCCCTTTCATGCTGCGAGTTTTCTTTTGAGCTGTTATATTTGCAAATAGGAGGTTTTGTTGCCATTGTGAAGCAGAGGCCTGGGGAAATTCTCATCTAGGGTCTATTATTCATTGGGCACTGTCCTCAACTGTCTGGGGCGGGGGAGGGAAGGGGGAGTGAGGGGAGGGTCCGGCTCGCTGTGCTTTCTGCAGGTGTGTATACACGCTCACAGGGCATGGCGATTGGCAGGGGTCATTCTGGGATGCTGCGACTGATGCACTCTTTCGTTTGGGGGAATATCTGTAGGTCTTTTCTCCAAAGCAGCCAGTTTTTCCAAACAAGTATGTCCCACCCAGTTACTGGGGGAAAGATGCCTGGCCCTGGGCATTCTGGGAGCCGAGAAGGCTCTCATGGGGTGGGAACTACTGAGGGAAGCAAATGAAAGCTCATCTTATGCCTCCCACCTACTGTTCCCCCACACTTCACAGAGTTCTCTGCTTTACCTGGTGTCCCCACGTCAAGAGCATAACTGTTCAATCCCAGCCTCCTGAGAGCCTTCAAGCCCTCATTCCCAGCGGAGCGCCACTCTTGTAGCTCCCTCCGCCTTCCTCCCTCTCCCTCCCTCCTTCTCTCTCCCTCTCCCTCATAGTAGGCATCCAGCCCTGCCTGGCCACTTTGCACCTGCATATGCAAATTAACCTGCCATCTTTGTTGGGTTAATTTGCGTACACACTCCAGATTGGCTTATGGGTGTTTCAGAGGTATGGTCAATTTGCATATTTCTCTTTTATTATTGTAGAAGCTATCTCCTCCCATGTTAATTTTGGCCACTTTGGAGAAGTGTATATTTAGGTTCTTTGCCCATTTATTTATTAGATTGTTTATCTTCCTTTTGTTTCATTGTTTATCTTCCTTTTGTTTCATTGTATGAGTTCCTTATATATTTTATATATTAACCCTTTATTAGATGTATCATTGCTAAATATTTTCTCCCATACAGTGGGTTCCTTTTTTGTTTTGTTGATGGTTTATTTTGCTGTGCAGAAGTTTTTTACTCTGATGTACTAATAGTTCCATTTGTTTACTTTCTCCTTACTTTCCTTTGTCTGAGATGTAGCTGTAAACATATTGCTATGAGAGATGTCTGAGATTTTGCTGCTTATGGTTTCTTATAGGATTTTTATGGTTTCCCAACTTACATTTAAGTCTTTTATCCATTTTGAGTTTATATTTTTGTGTATGGTGTAAGTTGGTGGTCTAATTTCATTTACTTGCATCTACCTGTCCAATTTCCCCAACACCATTTGTTGAAGAGACTGTCTTGACTCCATTGTATACTCTTGCCTCCTTTGTCAAATATTATTTGATCATAATGGCTTGGGTCAATTTCTGGGGTTTCTGTTTTGTTCTATTAATTTATATGCTTGTTCTTGTGCCAGTACCAGGCTGTTTTGATTATGGTGGCTTTGTAATGTAAATTTGATATCTGGTATTGTAATGTTTCCAACTTTGTTCTTCTTTGTTAAGATTGATGCAGCTATTTGGGGTCTTTTTTATTCCATATACATTTTTAAAGTATTTTTTCTAGATCTGTGAAATATGCTGTTAGTATTTTAATAGGGATTGAATTGAATCTATAGATTGTCTTTGGTAGTATGGGCAATTTAATTATGTTAATTCTACCAATCCCTGAACCCTGTATATTTTTCCACTTGTTTATATCTTCCTTTATCTCTTTTTTCAATGTCCCATAGTTTCCTAAGTCTTTTACCTCTTTGGTTAAGTTTATTCCTAAGTATCTTAATGTTTTTGTTGCAGTTGTAAATGGGTTTGTTTAGTTTCTCTTTCTGAGAATTTATTATTGGTATATAAAAAAAGCCATTGATTTTTGGGTGTTGATTTTGTATTCTGCTACCTTACTAAACTCATTTATTAAATCTAGTAGTTTTTTGGTGGCGTCTTTAATTTTCTTTGTGCAATATCATGTCATCTGTGAATAATGAGAGTTTACTTCCTCTTTTCCAATTTGGATGCCTTTTGTTTTTTCTTGTTTAATCACTGTGGCTAGGACTTCCAGTACTATCTATAATAATAAAGTGTAATATGCTAATTAGACCAGACAACTGTATGACCTTCTGGACGTTCTTCCAGACAAAGCTGCAGTGGTGGGGGCTGAGGCAGGGACAATTAGGGGTAATCAGGCATGCAGGCAAGCAGTTTGGAGTGATTAGGCAGGTAGGCGAGTGGTTA
Organism: Vespertilio murinus; assembly: GCA_963924515.1. NCBI lineage: Eukaryota > Metazoa > Chordata > Mammalia > Chiroptera > Vespertilionidae > Vespertilio > Vespertilio murinus. The sequence continues at coordinate 171,148,504 of OZ004708.1, forward strand.
GGGGCAATCAGGCAGGCAGAGGTGGTTAGGGGTGGTGAGGTAGGCAAGTGGTTAGGGGTGATCAGGCAGGCAGGTAGAGGGGTTAGGAATCATCAGGCAGGCAGGCAGACAGAGTGGTTAGGGGAGATGAGGTAGGAAGGCAGAGTAGTTAGGGACAATCAGGCAGGCAGGCAGAGTGGTTAGGGACAATCAGGCAGGCAGGCAGAGGTGTTTAGGGGAAATCAAGCAGACAGAGTGATTAGGGGTGATCAGGCAGGCAGGCAGGCAGGTAGGTGAGTAGCTAGGGGTGATGAGGCAGACAGGCAGAGTTGGTTAGGGTTGATGAGGCAGGCAGGCAGAGTGGTTAGGGGTGATCAGGCAGGTGAGCAGTTAGGAGCCAGTGCTCCAAGAATGGGAGAGAGATGTCTGACTGCTAGTTTAGGGATCCCTGTGGCATCTGGTCTAAACCAGCATTCAGATATCCCCTGAGGAGTCTCAGATTATGAGAGGGTGCAGGCCAGGCTAAGGGACCTTAGTTGTGAAATCGAACATCCCTGTCTTGTTCTTGTTCTTAGGGGAAATGGTTTCAATTTTTGCCCATTGAGTATGATGTTGGCCATAGGTTTGTTATATGTGGCCTTTATCTCGGTGATATGCTACCTCTAGTCCCACTTTGCTGACAGCTTTTATAAAAAATGGGTCTTGGGTTGCCCTGGCTGGTTTGGCACGATGGATGGAGCATCAGCTTGTGCAGGCTCCCGGGTTTGATTCTGGTCAAGGGCACATGCCTGGGTTGTGGGCTTAAAAATGTGTGCAGGTGGCAGCTGATCAATGATTCTCTCTCATCATTAATGTTTCTCTATCCTTCTCCCTCTCCCTTCCTCTCTGAAATCAATTAAAACTATATTTTAAAAATTGTTTAAAAAATGGGTGGTGGATTTTGTCAAATACTTTTTCTGCATCTATTGATGTGATCATGTGGTTTTTGTCTTTCAATTTGCTTATGTGATGTATCTCGTTTATTGATTTGCATCCATGGAATAAATCCCACTTGGTCATGGTATATGATCTTTTTAATATATTGCTGGATCCGGTTTGCTAATATTTTGTTGAGGATTTTTGCATCTATGTTCATCAGGGATATTGGCCTGTAATTCTCTTTCTTTGTGGTGTCTTTATCTGGTTTTGGAATTAGGATAATGCTGGCCTCATAAAAAGGTGTTGAAAGTGATCCTCTTGGATTTTTTTTAATAGTGTGAGGAGTATAGGTGTTAGTTCTTCTTTGAATGTTTGGTAAAACTCCCCTGTGAAGCCATCCAGACCCGGGCTTTTTGCTGGAAGGTGTTTTGTTTGTTTTGTTTTTTACTGTTTCTGTTTCATCGGTTGTTATTAGCCTATTCAGGTTTTCTGATTCTTCTTGATTCAGTTTTGGGAGATTGTATTTTTCTGGGAATTTGTCCATTTCACCCCCCTTGTCCAGCTCGTTGGCAGAGTTGTTCATCAATTTTATTTATCTTTTCAAAGAACCAGCTCTTGGTTTCATTGATCTGTTGTATTGCTTTTTTAGTCTCTAGGTAATTTATTTCTGTTCTAATCTTTATTATTTCCTTCCTTCTACTTACTCTGGGCTTTTCTTATGGTTCTCTTTCTAATTCTTTAAAAAATATATATTTCTTTATTGATTTCAGAGAGGAAGAGGGAGAGAGATAGAAACATCAATGATGAGAGGGAATCATTGATCAGCTGCCTCCTGCACGCCCCTTACTGGGGATTGAGCCTGCACACCCCTTACTGGGGATTGAGCCCGCAACCTGGGAATGTGCCCTTGGCTGGAACCGAACCTGGGACCTCTCCGTCTGCAGGCCAACGCTCCATCCACTGAGCCGAACTGGCTAGGGCTCTTCCTAATTCGTTAAGTAGCAGGGTTATATAGTTTATTACTACTTTTTCTTGTTTTTGAGGTAGGCCTGCAGTGCTATGAACTTCCCTCTCAGGACTGCTTTTGCTGTGTCCCCGAGATTTTCCCCTTGAATTATTTATGTGGCGCCAGCTCACAAAGCGATGGCAGGCCTTGATTGTGGGGTCTGGGGACAGGAGTGCAGAGCACTGAGGGGCCATGGTTTTGGCCATGTGGTGGTGCGCTGGGGAAAGAACAGGTGAGGAGGCAGAGGGGGCAGGTTCCTGGAGGGAAGAAAACCCAGCTCACAGCAGGTGGAAGCCCAGCGCGTGGAGAAGCGAGGCTGCAGGTTAGGAATAATGAAGGCAGCAAGGGGTGCGAGGTTGGGGAATGGGCAGCACCTGCCCCTGCTGTGGGGAATGGGAGCAAGCTGAGCGGGGCGGGCGGGCAGGTGCCCACGGGGGGCGAGGAGCTGGCTGCTTCTGTTCCGAGTTCTCAGCCGTCCAGAGAGCAGGGGCCATGGGTGGACCCAGGACTGATGTGGTCAGAGCATCTGGCCAGAAGAGGGGCCGAGGAGGGAGACGGGGCTAAGCTTGGAGCGGAAGCAGAAGGGACCTGGGGAGCCTGGGAGGAAAGAGGCCTAGAAGGTAGATGACAGGGAGGGTGTGACAGAGGAGACGAGGTTGAGAGCCTGAGAGGCCACGGTGCTGAGGTCACCCAGGCTGATGGGGGCAGGGCACAGTCGGATGGCAGTGTGAGGCAGGGGGCGGGGCCTTAGGATGTCTTCATTGCTAAGCTTTGAGTTGGTAGAACAGGTTGCAGTGTCTCAATAGATCCTGCCCCAATAGATCCACAAGGGTTTGGAGCTACCCCAGGGCTCAGACAAGGGGCTCTGGGGGTCAGGCTGGCGAGGGTCGACAGCAGCCGGTGGCTCTGCTGCACCCTTCCATCCGCCCCTGAACCAGCCCCCCCATTGGAGGAGCCCCGGGGCTCCCGTGGAAATGCTGCACAGCTGGGGCCCACGGCCCGGGCAGGAGCGGAGACCCCTGTGCAGGGACGGGCCAGGCTGTCTCTCTGGGGATCGGGCCAGATGCAGCCCTGCCTCCGCAGAAGCTCGGCCTGTGTGCCAGGCTGAGGTGGGCAGGAGCTGGCCTGGACCTGCCCCCTCAGAGCCAGTCTCGCCACATGTGCAGAGCGTGCGCTGACCCTGAGTGGTGGTTGCCCGGGGGCCTGCTGAGCGGGACACAGGGCTGCAAGGCCCCCTGAGTGCAGGTGCAGCTGAAGGGGTTTGGGGCCAGTTTGTTCACAGTGGAGGCCGTGGGTTCGGTCTTGCAGGTGGGGGGACTTGGGAGAGCCTTTTGAGTTGGAACCTTCCAGACATCGGAAGGTTGGGTTCCATCCAGCTTTGCCATGACTTGCTTGACCCTGGGCCAATCTCTTCCCCTCCTGGAGGCAGACGTCCGCAGGTGGGACAGCGTCCGAGGCAGAGCGGGCAGGAGCCGGAGTCTGCTGCAGGGAAAGCGGGCCCTTCTCCCGGGAGACCCTGGGCCAGCAGAGACCTCACTTCCAAGCTGGCTGAGCCGCGGGGCGGGGTGGGGGGGCTTTCAGCCCACCTGCCCCACTGCCGGGAGGAGGGTCCGTGCTGGCTCACTCGGTGCCGGAGGCCGGCGCTGCCATTGCCGCAGGGTCTTCGCCGTGGGCGGTGCCACAGGTGACCCAAGCGCTGGCAAGAACCCCTTAGCGAAGGGCAGCCTCAGCCCACGACTCAAGGGGCACCCCCAGAAAAACCTCCCGAGGCACGGCTGAATGGAGAGGCGAGCCAGGCTTAAAATAGCTAAATAAATCTTTAATATTTCTAATTGCAAATGTACAGAAATTGCACAGCCACACAGTCTTAGAACACCAACACTTTCTCTGTACATTATTACATAGTTAAAAGTCACGGCTGGAGAGGCTCCGGCCGAGACTCCGCGTTTGCAGTTTTGTCCTTTTCACATACTTACAAAAGGGGGGAGCGGGGGTGTGGGGCCGGGTGGCTTGGGGGCCGAGTGTAGAAAAGAGGGGGGGCTGTTTCCCTGGACAGTCTGCCTTCGGCAGGCGGACGGGTGGGAGGAAGAGGTGCAACCCGGCAGATGCTCTCTGGGGGCGGGGAGAGCTCTGGCCTCGGTTCCCCACCCCCTTACTGGGCAGTTGGAAAAAGTCTTCGCTTATAGGAAGTTTGGCAGTTCCCTTCGCCCTAAACATAAAAGTTCAGCAAAAAAGTCAGGCCTCTCTGTGTCGGCAGAGGAGGGCCGAGGGCCTCCTGGGGTCTGGGCCGGGACAGTGGTCCTCCCCGCCCTCCCCGCTGCCCGCAGGCCGTCCAGCACCGGCCCGGGCTCTGCGTGGCCCAGGCGAGAGCCCCCTTTGCTGGCCCAGCCGGGGCGCACGTGCCCCTCCCCGCAACCCGGGCAGCACGCTGCGCACAGCAAACAAATTAATGCCGCGCGGGCAGGGGAACGCCCCAGCACCCAAATCCCCAACCTCTTCCTCCTGCCCAACACTGTTCTCTAGATTAAAATATAAAATACAAACCACCGGAGAGCAGCGGCCCCGGGCGGCCCTCGGCAGCACCAGGACTAGAGGACTATGTACAACCGTTAGGTGAAATAGTTACATTACAGTCAAACACCGAGAGACATTTACAAAAATGGGTCAGACTTGCAATTCAGATAAAAATCCGCGGCGTCTGTACACGTTTACAGTTTTTGCACTAGGTAAGTAAGGTTTTGGCCTGAGAGCTCACAGCCCAGCCAAGGCCGCCGGCGCCGGCCACCGCGCCGGCCTCGCGCCCGCGCCCGCTGCGGGCCCCGCGGGCCCCCCCTGTATTGCTAAGAGGCGCTCCGTCCGAGGTCGTTCTACGAGGCAGAGGCATTCGGTGGGAGGAGAGTCAGGTGGGGGGGAGGAGGAGAGGGGGGCTCACTGGGCTGTGGGGGGACGAAACTGACCCGGAGGACGTCAGTGGGGCCGGGCCCTGCCTGTGAGACCAGGGCCTCGGCCCCCACGGCCTTCCTTCCTGAGGTCTGTGGCCCGGGGGCTGCCCTCGCCCACCAGCGTGCCTCCGGCCTGACTGCGCTGCAGGTTTCGTCTGAGAGCCCATTCCCTGAGCTTGGTCCAGGCCCAGGACGGGCGCGGTGTGGTCTGGGCCACCCCTCCCGCTCGCGCCCTCCTGGCGGGCTCTGTGGCACCCCCAGCCCCGGCGCTCCGTCTCCCCAGGCCGGGGGGCAGGACGGGCTCAGCACGCTTCCCAGGGGTCCCCTCGCTTCCTGAGGCTGAGGGCTGGCTGGGGCTGGGAACAGGGAGGGGCCCAGAGACCCCAGCTCCTGCCCACCTGTGTCCCGAAAGGGGAGGTGGAGGGGGGCGGGCTGAACAGCTACAGAACAGCCTAGAGCTGAGGAAAACCGGCCCCAGCGGGGGGTGGGTGCCCCTTCCCTGTCTGCGGCGCCTGGTCCTTGGCCGGGGCCCCGGGAGGGGTGAGGAGGCGGCGGCCGCACACGCGGGCCCGGTGCAGGCCGCTGCTGTCTCGGAGAGGGAGCAAGTCTAACATCCTCCGGGGCCGCTATTTCCCATGCAGTGCGCACGCTCAATTTAAAAGGCCCCTGTGTTCCAGCAAGCGAGCAAGCGGGCTTTTGTTTCTAATGCATACTGTGAAAGGAAAAGAAATCACAGTTATCCGCCTGCTCAGGGTTGTGGGGGCATTAGAATTTTTTTTTTAACCCTCAACGAGGAAGATCATCGGCCTCTCTCTCAGGACGGCACCAGCGGCCACTCCCTGCAGGGCCCAGGAGGGCAGGCCGTGCCGCTGGGCCGGCTCCGCCCAGGTCTTTGGCTTCGGGGGCCCCAGACACTGGCCCGGCTCGGAGGCGGGGCTCCGGTCAGGGCGCTCTGAGGCGGGGCCAGGGCCCACAGGTGCAAGGGCCCGGAGCACGGAGACTGCGCCTCACCGGGTCTTTTTGGCAGAATAAGGAGGGAGGGAGGAGGAGAGGAAGGCGGGAATGTGGGGGCAGGTCTGGGTGAGTCCTCGGTTCCTCTCGGCCGCGCCCCGGTGGGCTGCATGCAGTGGCAGGTGCTCGGAGCCGGGCAGGGGACACAGGCCTCATCTACTCATCCCCAACAGAGCGGCTCCCTCCTCCCCACCCCGCCGGCCCGCTGGCCTGTCAGCTCCTGAGACTGAAGGGCAGAGCCCACAGGGAGGGGCTGGCTGCCGGGAGCCTGGGCCCAGCTCTGACTCCCCCACCTCTCCGGGCAGCTCCCTCCCGGGGAGCGCGGGGGCACATGCACGTGGCCAGGTCAGAGGAAAGGTGACACACACCGAGTTCAACAACCAACGGAGACGTGTGTGGCCGCCCCCGCCCCCGCCGGGCCGGCCCGCTCCCCGCGTGCAGTCTCTTCGGCCTGAACCCAACGCGCCTCGTGGGCGGAAGAGGGGGGGCCCCCGCCGCGTCGGTCTCTCCCGGCTCCCTCTGGGCCGCCTCCTGGGCCATGGGCGGAGGGCACGCGCGGGAGACGAGCCTCGGCCTCCTGCCCCCCGCGCCGGGGCTGCAGCTGCGGGGCGCTCCTCCCCAGGCCGGGGCCCGGCCCCGCCACCAGTCCGCCCTCTCCTCGGGCAGGTTAGCAATTGCTGCTGTTTCGGAACTCGCCGTTCTCGGTAATCTGCAATTTGGTGGGGTTGGTGGGGGAGATGCCGTTACGGGCCTGCATGCTGTACCTCTCTTTCAGCTGCGTCAGCGCGCTCATGAGGCGGGCGTTGGCGGCGTCCAGGGAGGCGATGCGCTTCTCCTGTGGACAGAGGGGGCGTGAGCTGGGGTCACGGCGGGGAAGGCCCCCCCTGGGGCTGAGTGTGCCTGGGGGATGTGGCCAGGAGGAGAGGCCGCGGAGCAGAGGGCGAGGGGCAGGGCGGCCTTGCCGTCACGGGCCACGACCTCCTGGACTCCGCCTGCCACATCGTGCCTCTCATCCCCAACAGAGCGGCTCTCGTGTCCTCCATCATCGCCTGAGGCCGGAGGGCAGGGACCCTGTGCCCATGTGTGACATGTGGAGGTCACAGCTCCCGGGCCTGCGTGCAGTTCGCAGTCTGCAGGCCCGGCCCTGTCTCCGGGCGTCTGAGAGGAGAAGGGAACAGGCCTGGGGGAAGGAGGCCAAAGCCTCCAACATGTCTCTCCTCTCAATGCAGTTGGGAAGCCGCAGCTCTGAACAGAGCCCCTCCCCCTCCCTGTGCCACCCCAGACACCCCCCTTCACCTCCCAACACACCCGCTCTTCGGTTAGCACCCGGTGAAAGGCAATGCCTACCACGCTGCCCCTTTCACAACCTGTCCCAGTGAGCTGGGGGTCCACTGAGACCCTCAAGCCCGACCTCTCAGGGCAGGGGTGCTGTTCCCCGTCCCTCTGCAGCTTTTGCAGAGGGCTGTGACTAAGGGAGTGGAGAAGCCAAAGCCACCTCCTTATCCTAGGTCCCTCACCACCTGTGGCCGACCGAAGAGCCAGAGCCCCCACCTGGGCATCGATGATCTTCTGTTTGGAGTCCACCGCCGCCTGCATCTCTGCGTGGTCCTTCTTCAGCTCCTCCTCCACTGACATCAACCTGTGACGGGAGGTAAGGACAGTCAGCGCCCGAGGAGCAGGCGGCGAGGTGGGTGTGGGCGCAGGTCACCACACCTGCCGAGGAGACACTGCCTGGGACCGAGGCCCTCCAGCTGGCCCCTGGCCACAGCACGGGCTGGATCTACTGCTTCCTTACACTTTGCCCCCAATTCTGTTTCCAATTCCCCAGAAGCCACTGGGGCTGCCCCTTTCCCGATGTTCTCTCTCAGGAGGTGGGAGTGGGTGCTGGTCCTCCCCTCCCCCAGAGCCTGGCAGGTGGTAGAAAGCCGAGGGGATGTGGTTTGGGGGGAAGACGGAGACCCTGGCAGGTCTAGAGCTCCCTCCTTCCGCTGCATTCATGGAGCTGTGGTGGCACTCTGGTAGCGAGATGAGTGAAGTGTAGTCCTTCCCCTCAAGGCCCGAGTGAGGCAGGAGGCACACAGACAGAGACTGACGCTACGCCCTGCACGGGAAGCTCGGGAGGAGCTAACCAGCTAACTGTCCTGAAGGGTGGGGACGGGGCACACACCGAACTGGACATCTGAAGGACCGCAAGGTCTGAGGTGGGAAACAAGCAGAGAAGACGGGAGGAATGCCATCTGCGGAGGCTCAGAGCTAAGGCAGGTGTGGGTCTGCCACCAGCCGCTCCTCTCCCGAGACCCCTCCGGCTTCCCCCTGTGGTCTCTCCCACAACTGTCATCACTCTCCATGTCACTCCTACCTTCCCACTCGGCTCCTCTGGCTTCTGAAGCCCACACTCTCTGTGTCCCTGCCAGCTCCCAGGCCACAGCTGGCAGACGCCATGTCCTGTCTGCCCCAAGGATGTCAGGCCTCTGCTTCCTCTCCGTTCTTCTCGCTCTACAAACACTCCCAGATGAGCTCATCGACTCCCCCGTTTCCTCCCCCTCCCCTGGGTGAGCACTAGCTCCCAGCACAGGAGGTGCACAGGGAGGCCCATGGTGCTGGGCAGGCACCACACAGGCTGGCACGAGAAGTCAATGGGCCGGGAGCACCAGTCAGGAGAAAGGAGCGTGGGGCCACGTCAGTGGGGGTTCCTGTCACAGGAAGGCAGTCATGGCACAAAGCCCACCAGAAGGGGGGAGAGGGGAAGGGGTAGAAAGGCAGTCGATGGCATCATTAGAAGGGAAATTATACTGGGGGGAGACTTCTGTTTCCAGCTATGGTGGAATAACAGGGACTAGATTTACCCTCCGGCCACAAATAAATAAAAACTATAAAACCAGATAAAATACCTATAAAAAAAGTTTTCCAGACGCTAAATAACTGGCAGCACAGTCCAGTGCCCCTCCAAGAAAGGAACAGGAGTGAGCCCTGTTCAGCGCCAGAGTGTCCAAACAAAAGGGGGGGGGGGGGGAGAATGCCGAAACCGGTTTGGCTCAGTGGTAGAGCGTCTGCGGACTGAAGGGTCCCGGGTTCGATTCCGGTCAGGGGCATGTACATTGGTTGCGGGCACATCCCCGGAAGGGGGCGTGCAGGAGGCAGCTGGTTGATGTTTCTCTCTCATCGACGTTTCTGGCTCTCTATCTCTCTCCCTTCCTCTCTGTAAAATATCAATAAAATATATTAAATAATAAATAAATAAATAAATAAAGGAGGGGGCGACCTCAGAATGGAGGAGACCCGGGGAGGGCAGGAGATGGGGGCTGGGAGTCCCAGGACAGTGAGGAAGGACAGGAGGAGGATGCAGAGAGAGGGCCACCTGTCTCCTGAGGGGTCCCCTCGGGGCTTTGGCTGAGGATGGTCTGCATGCCTGTGAGAAAAAGCCAGGCTGGGACAAGGACCACTGGAAAGTTCACAAAACCACTCCAGGAATCGTGCCCGCTCCTTCCAAGCACAGTGGAAAGTCCTGCTAACCCAGGAGGCCTCCCCTCGGATCCCCAGAAAGAAACTGCCGGATTGGGCCTTGACTGAGGGCTGTCTAGGACCCGCCCAGTGGAGTGTAAACGTAAACCTCAGCGGAATCCAAAGTGATTCCAGATAACCTCATTGTGTCCCAGAACAAAGCCCAGAATATTTAAAGGAACACAAAACATCCAGCTCCTACGTAAAATTCACAATGTCTGGCATCCGACCAAAAATGCAGAGAAGTAGCAAAAACATAACCCATAACCAGGAAGGAAGAAAACTAATCAGTAAAAACAGGTTCAGAAATGTCAGATGATAGAATTAGTAGGCAAGGACATTAAAACAACTGTTATAAATATATTGCACATGTTCAAAAAAATATAAAAAAGCATGAGCATAACGAGAAGTACATGGGAATTAAACCAAAGTCTAGAGGCAAAAGTATAATAGCTGATAAAAAAAAAAGTATTGATAGAATTACTTAGCAGATTAGACTCTGAAGAAGAAATGATTAGAGAACTTGAAGACAGAGCAATAGAAATGATCTAAGATAAAAGACAGGAACGGAAACAACAGAGAATCAGTGGGATGTGGGGCAATATAAAGTAGTCCAACATATGTGCAATGGGAGTCCCCAAAAGCAAACTGAGGTGTCATGACTATGTACCCAGAGATGCAAGAGCCCAGAAAACCCAAGAAACGTGAAGAAAACCACAGCAACCAGTGATAAGTAAGTAAATCTTACAAACAGCCAGAGGAAAAGGTATGCTAAATACAGAGGAACAAAGATACCGACAGAGTGCCCATTATTACAGCCAGTATCAGCCTGGTATATCCTGAAGGTTAAAGCAGGCCCACTGCCTGTTTTTGTCAACAGCCACACCACACAAACAGTTCTGCTGTAACAGCAGAGAGAGTCGAATAGTTGCAAATGAGACCATCTGGCCTGCAAAGCTGAAGATGGTTATCACCTGCCCCCTTCCCAGAAAATTTCTAACTCCTGTCCTAACAACAAAGAGATTAGCTAATAAACCAATAGAGGAGATAAAATGGAATCATAAAAATAATACAAAAGAGGGCCAGAAAAAGGAAATAAAACAGTCCAAATAGAAAACAAGTAGCAAGATAATACATTTAAACATAATTATATTGACAATTACTTTAAATGTAAGTGGTCTAAACACTTCAATTAAAAGGCAGAAACTTATCAAATAAAAAGCAAGAACCAACAACAGGGTGTCTGTAAGAGTAATCCACTCTTTACAGAAACAAAAAGCTGGGTTAAAAGTATAAGAATTGAAAAGGATATGCCAGGCGAATACTAATTAAAGTTCTGGCAGCTTTATTAATATCAAAGTAGGTTTCAGAGCAAGGAATATTAGGAGAGCTAAGGAGGATGACTTTATCATACAGAGGCCAGTTCATCAAAGCACTTAACAACCCTAATGTGGATACACCTAAGGATAATGTTTCAGTGTATGTACAGCAAGAACCAACAGAAATAAAAGGAGAAACAGACAAATCCATAATTATGATTAGAAACTTCAATATCCTTTTCCCAGTAACTGACAGAACAAGTGGAAAAGCTAGTAAGGATATAGAAGACTATCAACCTCATTGACATTACATTAGTGAGGAAAATGCCAGGATTGGTTAGTAGAAGTAAATGTGTTAAGCCACCGAATTCAGGAAAGCACGCACTCTCAGAGAACAGACACAAAGAGGAGGTGGTCAGGTTGAAGTGATTCCATTTTTGTGACCACACGTGTGAAGAGAGCCAAGAGCAGAGCTGGCCGTCAACTGGACAGTGGGTTTCCAGTGACCCTGGTTTCAGGCCCTCTGCTCACACTAATCATTTTCCAATGAACAAACCCAGAGGCAAATGAAACAACGAGGAGGAGCAGGAAAACAGGCCGTCTAAATAGGAGGAATTTGGGGAGGGTTTTGTAGTGAATAAATTTAGCATGAAGCCAGGTGTGCTGGGGAACATCCTGGCTACTGCTCTCCTGTGAAATCTGTCCAGACGGCAGGCTCTCGTACCGGGTATCACTGTCATAAGGAAGCCAACTCCAGGACTGGGACGCCGTGCGTTGGCCTGGATGCTACACTTTGCACGTTTGCACTCCCTGCCCACAGACACAAAGGTGTGCCACCCTACTCAAAAGCAGGGGTGGGTGGGAGGGGGGGGGGCGTCAACACAGAATCTGATATAAACCATCAATAAAGATGAGCCAGAATTAAAATCGATGCCCCTCGTACCCCGAAATCTCCCTGTATGACCCATAGGCACCTTAAAACTCAATACACCCAACACTGGCATCATCGCCATCCCTCTCCCTCCCCCTGAACTGCTTCTCTTCCAAAGTTCCCCTCTCGGTAATTACCAGCACGACACACCCAGGTGCTCCTCTCGGTAGAAGTCTGCATTATTCTGTCTCCTTCCTCCCTCTCACCTCCCACCTTCAGCCACAGAAAGTAATTGACATTCGTTCCTATTTTCCTGCCCTGAACTGGGTCCTCGCTGTCTTTCTCGGCACCTCTAGTCTGGCTTCTGCACTCCCCTGAGAAAGGGGGGCTCCCGGAGCTGCCTCAGCTGCCCTCCCTCCCGCCAGGCCCGGCCTGCATTCTGCCACCGGCACACACCGTACCCTGTGGGGCTCCCACACTCCCGGCCCCCCTCTACGTCCAGGCCTGTGCCACGGCCTCGCTGTCCCCGCTCCACTCATCCTGCGGCTGGTCAGCCCCTCCCGGAGCCTCCGGAGGGCAGGGTGGGGCCAGGCCTGCGCGCGGAGCAGGAACGGGACCCTCACCTGCTGATGATGCCCTTCATCTGGATGTCCTTGTCCTCCTGCTGCCGCCGCAGGCGCTCCTCGCCCTCCTCCAGCCGCGCCTGGTACTCCAGCACCAGCTTCTGCGTCGTCTCCTCCTGGCACTTGAACAGGGTCTCGTACTCCTCCAGCTTCTTGGTGGAGATTCGCAACTTGTCCTGCAGCACTGCCAGGTCCTGCCGGGAGGGCAGCGTGCCACGGCACAGCACCCAGGACAGAGCACAGCCGCGTGAGCCCAAGCAGGCACCCAGGAGGGAGGGGACCCAGGTCGGCACACCCCGGGGGCTGTCCCCACCCCGGCTCATGTCCCAGTGAGGAGATGACCCACCTGGGGCTCTACTCTGGCCTTACAGCTATGAAGGGGGTGAAGACTCAAATGTAAATTTAATTAAGATATTTAGCTTTTTATAATAAACAAAGGTTAAGAAGACCTGACAGTTCCCGGTGAGAAGGGGGCTCTCTAGGAGGGGAACTGAGGTTCCAGAGGCAAGTGGCCCAGTCACATGGAAAGTCGGGTGACTGACCAGTGGGGTAAGACCCAGCCTCCCGGCCTCTATCTGACCCTAAGCCAGGTGGTGGAGGAGGAAGTGAGGGAGAGGGTGGGGGAAGGGGAGGTCAAGGGCAAGGTGGCCCGGCTTCTGGATCTGACTCAGCGCAGCACGCCAGCCTTTGGGGGAGTCAGGGGCGGGGAAGGCAGCAGGAGGAGCACCAAGCTGGAGGCTGTGCGGGCTGGACGGAGGGCAGGCAGGCCGAGGCCGGAGTCGGGCCGGGGCCAAGGTGCCGCGAGAACACAGGCTGGGGGAGGCAGGAAGAGCCGCTCCTTGAGTCCAGACAATAGGAGCCCAACTCTCTCAACAGCAGAGGACTGTCCCGAGGTCAGAGGGCAGCAAAGCCAGAGATCCACCTCCAAGGTCATCCCTGAGGCAAAGCTGGACCCACAGGGGAGCCTGGCCCCACCCCGGATCTCCTGCCCACCCCTGCTCAGCTGGCCGGAGGAGTAGGGGGTTGGGGGGGCTGCCAGAGGCAGGACCAGGTCTCCGGGAGCTCGGGGAACAGAGGCCCCTAGATTTGCCTGTGAAGGTTAGCAGCGAGGAGGGTGAGAGAAGCAGCAGGTCATTCAGCCAAGGGAGGGCACCGCAGCCTGGCCCGAGGAGCATGCAGGCCACCCTTGCGATGCACAAATGGAAATATGAGCCTCAGGCAGGCACAGAGCCCGGCCCCGGGTCCACGCGGGAGCCCGGGGTGAGCTGGCCCTCCTTGCTCTCCACCAAACGGTGGCTCTTGGAGCACTGTGCCCATGTCCCCTTCACATAATATGGAGAAAGCAGGTGGATGCGGCGGGCCACGGGAGAGGGAGGGGCGGCATGCAGCATGGACATGGACCTCGCCCTAGGCCAGGGGGAGGGAGCTGCCGCTGACCTCCACGGCCCTGCCTGAGGCTGCCACGGGCTTCCCTGGGGCC